>ML681990.1:11733779-11787276 GCA_007922195.1 Podocnemis expansa | reverse complement strand
AGAAAGAAAGAAAGAAAGAAAGAAAGAAAGAAAGAAAGAAAGAAAGAGAAAATTCGGTAGTGATGTAGGAGGAGAGAAAAGAGGAGTCTGAATAAATGAGGAGGGCTAAAGGCAGGGTAGGATAAGAGGAGTGAAATCAGGGACACTAAGAGCCAAGAGTAGCTCAGCCAGGAGGCTGGGAAGCTCACCGCTCTTCCAGTCATTGTGGCACATCTTCAGGTCACGGCAAGTGCGGGCAGGGTTCTTCCTGGTGCCTTCAGGACTGCGGATGTTCTCAATCTGCAGGCTCAGGCTCTTGAGGGTGGTGTCCACCTCCAGGTCGCGATCACGCATCACATTGGCATCATCAGCTCTGTAGTAGCGGCTGTCAGTGTGGGCCTTCTCCTGAGGAGGCTGGGGCAGGAAGCTGAAGTCGAAGCCACCACTGGGTGGGCCAGGGGGACCTGGGGGGCCGGGAGGTCCAGGTGGACCCTGTTGGAGGAGGAGAGTGGAGCAAGTTGAAGGCAGGAGACCCTTTCACCCAACGAGCAGCATATCCCAACCGCCAGAGCCCCAGAGGGGGATACGTACAGCGGGACCAACGTCACCAGTGCGACCACGGGGACCAGGTGGGCCAATGGGGCCAGGGAGACCATTCAGACCATCTTTGCCAGGGGAGCCAGCAGAGCCAGGGGGACCCTATGAGGAAGAGGCAAACACACAACATGATTAGCGGATTTAGGAGAGAGGGAGAACATTTACTCATCTGCCCCATCTACCCCACTTGCTCACCTAGCTTACTTCCCCCTGCTCTTACCAATCTCAGAAATTAAGAGAGCACCTGGGACCACAGTCCCAAGGACTACGCACCCACTCATCTCCTCTAGTGCCAGTGGGACCACACCACACTTGCCCAGGTTCAACTGAGAACAGAGCCAGGCCTCCCTTCTGTTTCTCTGCATAGTGAGCACTGGAAGAAGTCTACCCTGGCATCTTCTTATGGATTGTGTGATACCTATGGGAGGACTTTGACTTTAGAAACCTGGAATCCCCTGGAAACATTTTTGTTTCCTTCCCATCACTGGGAAAGGATTTGCTAACATTGACCCACATTGTGCATGGCCTCTCTTTATTAAGGCACTTCCCTAACAAGGTGGAAGAATAAAGGGTCCATAGAAAGCAGCTAGCATTCATCCTGGGTTTCATGTCTGCTCAATAGCAAAAGGCCCCTGTTGTACATGCCCAGTGCATACATAACACAGTGCTGGATACTAAAGGGCTGATGTTCATTTAAGGTGCAGTGTTGCCCCTGGAGACATGATGTTTTCATTTTGTCTCTTTGCTATGTCTGTGCAACCTCAGAGAGGGGATCAGGCAGGACCTGGCCTCTAAAGGATGATACAAGTGGTTGCTTTTGACCTGACTTGAAAACGGTGCTGATTTAGTTCATTCATGAGCCCTCCTCCCTAGCCCTGAATTTCCCAACACTTCAGTTGTCTGTTCCATATGGACTTGGTAAGGTGACTGTCAGCTTCACTGAAGGACTCAGAGGACACTTACCCTTGGACCAGCAGGACCGGCAGCTCCAGAAGGACCTTGCTCACCAGGAGAACCCTGCCCCAGACAAGAAAGCAAACGTCAGTTCTGCACCAATCCTGGGTGTTCATGCTGATTAAATTTGTGAGTCCCTGAAAAGCTACCCTGGGACTCAGCTCAGTTAGGCTGTTCCAGTGGATGAGGTGCACGAGAGTGGGTAGACAATAGAGTAGCTTTGGAACTTCTTGGGTTCAGTTGTTGGCCTGAATCCTAAGAGGACAGAGTTGCTGTATGCATGAGCTGAAGTATGCCTACTTCCCAGTAAACTTAAGGGCAGCCCCAAACTGGGGTAGGCTCCAGGCCTGTCCTTAGTTGATGGTCTTTGCTGGACTTCTCTCATGATTCTCTGGGGTAGTGAGGAAGAGGGTATCTAGTCTTCTCCCCAGAGCCCTAGGCCTACCCAGGGAGCAACTCTGAGGGCTTGTCTCTCAGAATCTGCTGCAATGGGCAAGCAGGAGGCAGCCATACTCACAGGAGGGCCGGGTGGACCCTGGAGACCGGAGAATCCTCTGTGACCCTTCAAGCCTCTGTCGCCATGTTCACCAGTCTCACCTTTGTCACCACGGGGACCTTGAGGGCCCTGGAAGAGGAAGCAGAATCACCTCACTAAGGGGCTGGGGAGAAAGCTGCCTCGGCTATTGCCAAGCCCATTTCTTTTACAGCTCAATAAACAGTGGGATTTGAACTCACAGCAGCACCACGAGGACCAGCAGGGCCAGCGGGGCCAGAGGGACCAGCAGGGCCCTAGGAAAAGAAAGAAAGACAGACAGGCAAATGTTAGCATATCCACTGGGGTCATCGTTCTTGTATCTGCATCACAGTGGGGAGTGCATCCTACTGGTTAGAGCAGGGCAGACTTCCAGTCAGGCTTTCGGGTCCTAGGCCTGACTCAGAAAAGGAGTACCATTGAGTGGTTAGAGCCAGCAGCTCTTCTGCTTAAGCCTGTCTTGAAAACTGGGCTAATTATTTCATTTTTCCCAAGTTCTGGTCCTGTGACCTATTCCCAGGATTGGGAATGAGTCTGCTTTTGTAGTTAGAGCAGTTGTGACTGGAAGCCAGGACTCCTAGGTTCTGGACCTGTCCCTGGGGGAATGAGCACTATCTTGTGGCTGGGGCAGGGGAGTGGGAGTCAGGATTTCTGGGTTCTGTTCCTAGCTCACAGCGCAGAGCAGATTTATCCTGAAGGGAATGTAAAGAAGGGTCACTTACAGTCTCACCACGGTCTCCATTCTTGCCAGCAGGACCAACAGGGCCGGGAGCACCAGGGGCACCGGGAGCACCAGGAGGACCAGCTGGGCCAGTCTCACCACGGTCACCCTATTTCCGGAGAGGAGGAGGCAAGAGGGAAGCAAAGCATGGAGTTAATGCTGGGTAAATGTCATCTCCCCCCCCCCATGGTAAAACCTCTTGCCGTGACCTTTCAGGGTCCAACGCACCTTGGGACCAGCAGCGCCATCACGACCAGGAGCACCTTCAGAACCAGGCGAGCCCTGAGGAGAAGCAGAGACCCAGTGTTAGGAATGAACAAGATAATGAGTCTTTGGGTAAGAGATGCCCAACAAGTGCCGAATTATCGTGGAGGCTGGATGTGTTTAGGCCAGGGGCAGCGGCAAGAGATGGGAGGTGTCTAGAGACCAAAAGAGAAAGGGAGCGGGGAATGGGACATGCGCTGCTTCTATTTCTCTCTGGACTAGAACCATTCTCTGATCCCCCAGACTCAGCTCCCTTGGACACTGTCACTGTCTCATTCAAGGACAAGGGCCACTCTCCTATCTCTCGAGCGCCACACTCCGGCCAGCACTACCTGTGCTCCTTTACTCAGCATTAGAACTTGCAGGAGGCAAGGGACACAGTCTGTCCTACCCTTCAGTGGAGCAGACTGCCAGCCACCACTCTGAGTGTCAGCCCAGGGGCATGGAAAGGGTTAATCTCTCCTTGTCTTTCATGATCACCACGGGTTAGACCTGGATGCCAACAGGTTGCCTCCATCAGCAGGGGAACCTAATCCACCCTGGTTTTCAGTACTTCCCAGCCTTGCCTGTGCAGCAGCAGAGGAAAGACCCAGCTAGCCAAGCATTGTGGCAGCTCACCTCACGTCCAGCTTCACCAGGAGGTCCAGCCAAGCCAGGAGGTCCTACTGGGCCAGGAGGACCACGTTCACCAGGGGCACCAGATGGGCCTTGTTTGCCAGGTTCGCCCTAGGGAGGAGCAAGATAGAGACCAGCCCAGGTTAGAGCAGAAGGGGCAGATGAGACTGAAGAGTGTGTGGGTGACATGGAAGGGACTGAATCCCTGTCTACCCCCCACCAACAATATTTCCTAGTCTCACACAGGATCCCACTCCCAAGTGCCTCAGAGTTTAGCTGTGGGGTTCTGGCTCCAGGTCCAGACAGAGCTGGGGGCCAAGCGAGATGAGCAGATCTGAGGGGGTGAACTTCGGAGCACCCCCGAGCTTGGAGGCTTGGCTCCAGT
The DNA here is from genome assembly GCA_007922195.1 of Podocnemis expansa. Lineage (NCBI taxonomy): Eukaryota > Metazoa > Chordata > Testudines > Podocnemididae > Podocnemis > Podocnemis expansa. Next base: position 11,783,229 of record ML681990.1, on the reverse strand, counting down.
GTCCTCTTCTACAAGCAAGGTAGGAGCACAGGACCCTCCCTGCTCCTCCTCCTCTCTTACCCCCTGATAGGGCAGCTGCTCCAGACAAGGGGGAGGATTCAAGGGCTGCATTCTTTCCACAAAGAATTCACAGTCACACCAGCCCTGATGCAAGCTGAGCTCCTATGTCTTGCCCCCATTCTCTGTCCCATGAATGCCAACCTCATGGCACAAGAAGAGTAGAGCCTCATTTACTGGGCTGCAATATCCAGCCTTACTTGGATACTTTTTGGGTGGGGGCAGTGGGTTGAAGTCACATGCCTCTTTTGCAGTCCAGCTTGAGGCTGGAAGGGGTGGATGACATACTCACAGATGGGCCAGGGAGACCAGGGAAACCTCTCTCGCCTCTCTGTCCGGGAAGACCGACCACACCACGCTGTCCAGAAATACCCTGAGGACCGGGAGTACCAGGTGCACCCTGGAGAGGAGAGAGACAAGGTGAGGCAACCAGGAACAGCAAGAGATTCCAACACGCAGGTGAAAGCGGGGAGACTGAGGGGAGTTCCTCATCAGAGGGGCCCAAAGATGAAGCTTCTTTTGGGGGCTGTCCTGAGCCATGGTGCTGTGTTGACAGACCTTGCCCAAAGGCGAAAGGTTTGGGCTTCAGCACCATGAAGAGGCATGCTGGGAAACATGTCCACTGGTGGAACTGGCAAGCTGTCCAGAGATCATGGGCTCTCTCTCAGTGAAAGGAGGATCCTACAGCCTGCCCATGGGATTCCCAGGCACCTTTAAAGGGGCAGCACAGGGGAGCTTCTACGAGGCACTGAGGGCAGCAGCCCCTGCTATGAGGGCTGCGGGCAGGTTGCATGAGGGTGGGATAAACCCACCTCCCCTCGCTTTGGGGCACCTGCTGCTGTGGGTCTCGCTTGCCTCAAGGAGCCTGAGGTAGGAGTGAACAGGTACTTACAGGTGCACCATCACCGCCAGGAGAGCCCTTCTCACCAGCAGGTCCGGGTGGGCCAGCGGGTCCAGGTTCACCAGTGCGTCCAGCGGGGCCAGTTTCACCACGGGGTCCCTTGGCACCTTCCTTTCCGCTGGGGCCTGGTGGGCCAGGGAGACCAATGTTTCCCTGTGGGGGGGCAGAGAGGAGAGATCAGGCAGAGAAATTCAACACATGGAGGGGCAGCTCAGCCCCTTTCAGCAGAGGAGAGAGAAGGATGGGCTCCATGCTCCAAAGCCACTGCTTGGCTCTTTAACTACCCCGACCATCTCCATGGCCATTCCCTGCCCTGTCCCCTCGCAGGAGTTCTCGTTACATCCTGAAGCACTGGGAATGCCCTTCAGCAGGGACTTGCTGTTCCTCCTGCCTGCTCCACTGCTCCTCACAAGCCTCCCTGGGCCTGTTTCCTCCCTCTTTGGCTTCCAGGCTGCCCACCCATGATGGTACCCATCACCCAGCCACCACGCCAGTTGCTGGAGGTTGGTCATCTTGTGGCAGATTCCTCACCAATCTTCCCAGACCCATCCTGGCCATCAGGGTTGCCAGTTCTCCCCAAGTACCAAGGGGATGAAAAACAAGATACTCACAGAGGGACCAGGGGGACCAACTCTTCCAGCAGCACCAGGGAAACCAGTAGCACCCTACACAATAAGGAGTGAAAAGTGTAAGTCCTGTGACTCTGTTAGCCAACAGATCTGCAATAGAAGCACAACCCAAATGCTGCTGTGCACATGGGCTGAAAGGTCTATGGCAGGCATGGCCAAGCTGTGGCTCAGGAGCCGCATGTGGCTCCTGAATGAAAAAGTGTGGCTCGCAAAAGAACATCAGCAAATCAATTTAGTAGGTAAAAGTATATGGCTATATGCCTCAGTGTGGCTCTTGAAGGGTTAATAATCAGCTTGTGTGGCTCTTCAGTTCTGTAAGTTTGGCCACCCCTGCTCTATGACTAAAGGGTTCAAAATACCCAGCCAGCTGTGGCTCCTGAAATGCAGGCCTGCTTAAACAATGTGGCCCAGATAGGTGCATCCTGGCTCATTCAAGTAGTGGTGTCCCTCCACACAGAGGATCTGAAGAGGTCCATGAATGCCCAGGATGCTACATGACTTTTACCTGGGCTGGGGTATGGCAGGGACACACTCTATGAGCTGCAGAAAATCACCCATGTTAAAACAATCTAATTCGCCAGCAGGGAGCGGAGCAACATTCATTCTGTTGCTTCTAGGTTCTGATCTTAATGCTTTAGCCAGTGGGAAGCTAATTAGTTCTCTGCCCAAGGAAACAGTTATTCCAGCTGCTCAAGCTCTCAGAAGGACAGGAGGTTTTGGGGGGGGGTTTGCATTTTGCTACACACTGAGAAAGCAACCTAAACTTGCCTCTTTCCCAGTGACTAGGGCAATAAGCAGGCCCAAGCCAAAGGCAGTCCTGGAAAAGTGGATTCTCACATGCTCCAGGTGAGCTATGGTGGTGGTAGGGTTTGGGGGCATCAAAATTTAGTTAAATTTTTGTGGGCTCAGCTAAATCAGAAAGGGAGTGAAGATTGCCCCCTACCAAACAGAGAGAGATTCCATGGAAGAATTGCAAGCTGTTATTAGCCCTAGCCAGTCTGTAGCTCACAGTGAACTTGGGCACTTCCCCCATTGCCCAGCACTCCTGTGTACAGAAGTGCCTGGTTGTTGTTTCTAAGAGAAGGATGTTTGCCAATGTGGCTTCCATCCCTGGCAGCCAGGAGGCCGCGCTCAAAGGCTGAGAAAATACTCACAGGGGGTCCAGCGCTACCACGAGCACCTTTGGGTCCTGGGGCACCAACAGCACCCTGCAAGAGAGGAAGGAGAATGATGATGGAGTCATAAATGAAGTATTAGCTGGATGGGGAATGATCAGGGCAGTTGGAGAGTCACTCACAGCGGGACCTGGAGGACCAGTGGCTCCAGAAGGGCCTGGAGGACCAGCATCACCTTTAGCACCAGTATCACCAGTTTCACCCTTAGCACCAGGTTGGCCATCAGCACCCTAGAGAGAAAAACAGAGAAGATGGTGAAGGGCAGCATTTGTGCACGTAGAGAGGAGATATGGTAGAACAAACCCATGTTGAGACGAGGTACAGCTCTGGGTTGAAGAGCCCAGTCCAGCTCCAGCAGCACAGAGCAGAGGAGAGGTTCCATTCACCATGGAAGTCCTCTGGGTAAGATTCAATGCAGTGACCCCACAAGCCAGGGATGAATCTCATCTCCCAGTATCAACATGTCTAGCTACGATGCTCAGGCCTCAGTAAGTAGTTCTGCTTTTATTCCATAGCCGCACAGGATCGCCACCCTAGCCCACTCCCACGCAATACTGTTCTCCCAGTGGAGGCCTGAGTGAGGTGAAGAGCTACAGTTCCTGACAGTCACCTTTGAGCCATCATACTTACAGGGGGTCCAGCAAATCCAGCAGGACCAGGTGGGCCAGGCTCACCACGATCTCCCTAGAAGACAAGGAATCAAGAGAGGCCAGATCAATGAGGAGAAGGAGGGTTTGATCTTGGCATCCAGGTGGAGATGAGTGACTGTGCAAGGTACTTACAGGAGCACCACGAGCACCAGTGGGACCAGCAGGGCCAGCAGGACCAGCTTCACCCTGAGCAAGGAGAGAAGAGGGATGAGATCAAGATTTGGGCCTGGAAGAGGAAGGGTTTTCGGAGGTGGGTCTGGGGTGAGGCCAGCTAGCGCAGGGTTCTCTTGCCAGAAGCGGGCACAGTGAGAAGTCACTTCTCTGGAAAGATGGAGTTGGGAAGCAGGACCCGCTTTAGAATCATATCGAAGGGAAGCTGGTGAATTCTGAGGAGGATCCAGCCCCACCTCCAGACAGTGATTTGCTGGGGCCTTCTCTGTCTCCCAGGAAAGAGAAGCCAGGGCCTGGGTTGCTGAACATGGATGGAACTGGCCTTTTCACAGACACCCAAGCTTGTGGCACCCAATCAGGTGCCCAAGAGACTAGATGAGGAAAAGGGGCTGGAGCTATCCTTACCTTGTCACCAGAAGCACCAGCTGGTCCTTGGGGACCAATGGGGCCAGTCAGACCTCTCAGGCCATCTTTGCCAGGAGCCCCATCAACACCCTTGGGACCTGGGTCACCCTGAGGAGAGAGGGCAAAGCAATGTTATCTTCTGGAGGAGGAGGGGGCTGGACTTTTGCCAGCTATGTATGGGGAGGTACACACGCACAATCCATCTTTCTGTGTGCACCTCTGTGTGTGTCCCTGAATGCTCTTCATGTCCCTGTGACTTAGCCCTTTGGAAACCCACTTATACACCTGCCTCCCCACCCTCACCCTCCACTTATGTGCCCTGCACTGGGAACCATTTCCTGAAGAAGCCTTGGCTTCAGTCCAGAGCATTAGTCCATCAGCTTGCCCCATGAAAAAAGGCAGGACAATGGAAAAAGTCTTGGCCACATCTGCTCCCCAAGCCATTCAAGCTGCTGGAGAAAACTTCTTCAAAGCAGCTGGCTACAGGGACACAACAAAGCCCCATGGAGCAGGGACATCAGCAGTACCATGGGATAAAACCTCGGCATTTTGCTGGGCCTCTAAAGAAGGAAAGGCCAGGAAGTTATAAGTTATGGACAGGTCCATCTAGGATGTATGCCCTGGGGCACCTGGCCTAGAAAGAGACTGTTCAAGAGCAGAGAAGAGAGGTAGTGGGGTGGAGATAGCGATAGCATTGGAGCAGAACAGAGATAGTGGAGTGGGGAGATGAAGATGGCATTGGAGCAGAGCAGAGGTGGGGGTTGGGAGATGGAGACTGCATTGGAGCAAAGCAGAGGTTAGGGGTGGGAAGATGGAGATTGCATTGGAGCAGAGAAGAGGTAAGGGGCGGGGAGATGTAGGGGGTGGGAAGATGGAGAAGCATTGGAGCAGAGCAGAGGTAGGGGTGTGGAGATGCGGATGCATTGCAACAGAGCAGAGGTAGTGGAGTGGGGAGATGGAGATGGCATTGCAGCAGAGTAAAGGTAGGGGGTGGGGAGATGGAGACGGCACTGGAGCAGAGTAGAGGTGGGGTTGGGAAGATTGAGAAGGTGCTGGAGCAGAGAAGAGGGAGGGGGTGGGCAGATGAAAATGGCATTGGAGCAGAGCAGAGGTAGGGGGTTGGGAGATGGAGATGGCATTGGAACAGACAAGAGGTAGGGGTGGGAAGAAGAAGACAGCATTGGAGCACAGCAGAGGTAGTGGAGTGGGGAGATGGAGATGGCGGAGCAGAGAGGTGAAGGAGATGTGGAGGGGAGGAGAGATGGAAGGGAAAAGAGAACAGAGAGAGGGCTGGGAAACAAGAAGCCACACAAAGGTGGAGGAGAGAGAAGGTGGGGGAAGTGTGAAGAGGGAAAATGAGGCATAACAGAGATGGAGCAGGAAGGTCCCAGGTAGGCTCTATAGGCAGCAGCTGAGAGTGAAGACTGAAGGTCACTATGCTGGTGGGACTGCGGAAAGCTCATACTTACTCTGTCACCCCTGGCACCAGGCAGACCAGCAGCACCACGTTCACCAGGCATACCCTGCAGACCAGGAGGACCTTGACTTCCGGGACTACCAGGAGCACCAGCATCACCCTAAAGCCACACAAGGTGGAGCAGGGAGGGAAAAAGAGAGCAGAGGTTAGAAATAGAGCTACTTCCTTACCATAGCAAAGGTCGCCCACCTTTCAGGCAGCAGCAATCCTTCACCCATTCTCCAATGCCAGGCTACTTCTGTGCTGCCAGGAGAAAGACCTCCGAAACAGGGCCTTCGTTGCTTTGGGCAGAGAGAGGAAACCCCTGCTGGGGCTAACATGGTGGGAGAAGATGGAGTCCTGTACCTGGCACAAGGCAGCTGCTCAGTGGCTAGACACCAGCCTTGGCTCCCTCAGAAGCAAGGGGAGACCATCCCACTGCATGTCCCATTTCAGAGCCCACTTGCTCTGGACATGTCAAAGGTACTGCTTTTCCCCTGGCTTCCCACCCTATCCCAGATCTAGCTAAGACTTCTTTACCTATCATGGGGGGAGAGAGATAGGTATGTACCTTAGCACCATCGTTACCAGGAGCGCCATTAGCACCACGTGGACCCTGTGGACCGGGTGGGCCTTGGACACCACGCTCGCCAGGGAAACCTCTCTCACCCTAAAAGAGAGAGAAGAGAGAACAGAAACAGGTTATAGTGCCATCCAGAGGGGCAACAGCTGAGAGAGACAGATGGACAAGAGATGGCCTAGAGCAAAGAAAAGATCTCAACTTACTCTTGCACCAGCAGGGCCGGGGGCACCAAGGTCTCCAGGGGCACCCTGTTACAGGAGAGAAAGAATGAAGAATTAGGACGTTGTCCCTGAACTGGCTGGGGCAGAGCAGGGACTGCTTTGGAAGAGGGACATCTGCTCTCTGACCCCTCCACAATTAAGTACCAAGCTCTGTTGCCATGGGGGCCAGATGCTGCTTTCTGCCTCTTTTGTCATGACTGGAATTTTGCATGGATCCTTCCAGTTACAGATGGGAGCACCCTATGGCCCTGGAGCACCAAGTCCACACCCACGCAAAGGCATTGGATGGTCCCACTGAATCAAAGGGTGTGTCACCTGTTAAACTAAAACCATGTTTGCTCTTAGCCCAAAGGCTGGCCTTGGCCCCAGGGCTGGATATCTGGCTTTGACACACAGAAAACCCGAGTGGCCAAATTGAGATCTGGATCCAGAATTTAGTGTCTCCCACCCCACACTTGTTAGGCATTTGGATCTAAGGCCTGGGCCCACCTCTACCCAACCAGCTTTTGGAGTGGAGAACAAATTGGGGGCCTGGAATACAGGCATTTCTTGGTCACTATGGCCAGAGTTGTGGGGTCAGCGGTAGAAGATCTGAGGGCAGCCAAGTCCCCATCTGAAGGCAGCTCACCTCGCTCATTAGCTAAGAAGGAATCTGAGGAGTTTCATCATTCTGGACATACATCCAGTCTTGGAAGAATATCACCAGCTTGGGAAGGGAACAGAGCAGGGCTCTAAAGAAGTGAAAATGGCCCTGAGTGGAACTGAGTGAAGTTCATTGAATCCATCAGCACCAGTTCAAGGAGACGTGATGAACTGAGCATGTCCCTTGGCCAGGAGCATGGAGAAGAGGGGATGTCAAGTGAGGGAATTATGGTCAGGGGGCAGGTTTGTCATAGATGCATCACCTTGGCTTCTGAAGCTAAGCCAAGCTATTCTCCTCCTTTCTGAAAACTCCACCACAATGGTTTCCTAGCACTTACCTGCTCACCGGGTTTGCCGCTTTCACCAGCTGGACCAGCAGGACCAGGCAGACCCTGGGAGGGGAAGAAAAGCACCCATGAGCTGAGATTTCTTGAGGGAAGGAGGGATGGAAAAATGGAACAAAATTTTGATTGACTGGGAAAGATGTTCTCTTTTAATGGAAATGTCCTCACCTGGAATCCAGGAGCACCTGAAGGGCCTTGTTCACCTCTCTCTCCAGCGGGACCCTGAAAGATGGGGGGAGAAAGTCAGGAGGGATCTTGTCGGGTGCAACATACCAGCAGAGAGGCAAGGGGCAAGAAAGGGTTGATACTCACAGCTGGACCAGGAGGTCCCTGGGCACCAGCTTCACCATCTTTACCAGGAGCACCCTGCGTGGAGAGGAGGAAGAGGTTAAAAAGAGCTTAACTCTGATGGTGAATGAGTCTCACATGGGATCTGGGAAGGTGAGGGGAAGGGCAAATCTACAAGCTTTATAGGCAGCAAATCACAGAGGACCACAAAAGCTGGTCTCATGGGTTATATCATTAACCTGTGGAACTCACTGCCACAAGGTATTAGTAATGAGGATCAAAGTGCATACAGAATATAAATCCTCACCTAGCAGTCCAGAGAAGATGCAGTTATGTGGCTTTGGATGAAGCAACCACCATGGGCATGTCATCCCAGTACAGAAGCTGTTCTATATGCCACTGAATCCTGTGGCACTAGGCATGGAGCCTGGGTACTGGTTAAGTGGCCCATGGTCTGCACTGCATTGGAAAGCCCTTTATTATTTACGCCTGTTTTACTATTCTGGTCAATTCTCCCTCTCTTTTTCCTTGGGTGCAAACCTGAGGCCTCAGGTTTGCAAACTTCAGGACAGACCAGCCTTGGCTGTGACTGAGGCCTTCCTCTATAGCATGGGGCATGACTCACTCACTGGTGAATTCTCTGTATCTTAAATCATGATCTGAGGACTTTAATAACTCAGTCATAGGTTAGAGGTTTATTGCTGGAGGGGCTGGGTGAGGTTTTGTGGCCTGCATTGTGCAGGAGGTCAGACTAGATAATCATATTGGTCGCTTCTGACCTTAGAGTTTATGAGTCTATGAGATTCTCAGGGAGCACCAGGACTGAGGAAAATACTTACAACAGCACCAGCGGGTCCAGGAACACCTCTTTCACCAGGTTTGCCAGCCTCACCCTGAGAAAGGAGACAAAATGATTTCAACAACGGTTTGCAGCACACTTCAGGAACAAGCAGCTAGATGAGATTGGGGATGGGATGGCCTTAGGATACAGCCAGGTTCCTGACCATGGGAGGGCCTGAAAGCCACCAAGACAGGAAATCAGTGAGATTGGCCCTGTGGTACTTCTACTGAAGCTCTGGGTTTCCTGCCAGGACCTCTCTAGGTCTGTCTTTCCTCAGAGCTTTGCCATCTCCAATCCCCATGGTGAGACATCTCTGGACAGCCTGTCTCCTCCTGCAGTCACCATTCCCAGGGTGCCCCCCCAATGGCTCCCTTTACAAAATGGCACCCAAAGTGGCCACATATCCACCATGCTTAGTATGCAGCCAGCCCCACATGGTGTCCAGGGCTAGAGGCAGCCCCAAAGGCAGCCATTTTGTCACATCCCTATTGTTGCGTTGAGTGATTCATTCATAGGTGACAGCCTAGGACAGAGGCAAGTTTATACTCACAGCAGCACCTTTAGGTCCAGGGAAACCCATCACACCAGCCTGACCTCTGGGACCAGGTGGGCCTGGGGGACCGGGACGACCATCTTGACCAGCGGGACCCTAGCGTGGATGAATCAAACACATGGTTTAGAGAAGGCCTTGCTGAGCAAAGGGAGGGGAGAAAGGTCATTGATAAACCACGACTTACAGAGGGGCCAGTCTTGCCGTCGGGACCTGGGCTACCTGGGCTGCCAGTCAGACCCTGTAAAGGAAAAAGAGTTGGGTTAAGTCTTTGCTACATGCAAGGTGCTGGTGTACATAGATAGGCCAGGGCAGGACATAGTAGACAAGTGCAGGCAGGGAAGCCGGTCATCAGTGCAGGGTCTTCGCTCTCACCTTGGCACCAGGAAGACCAGGCTCACCAGGACGTCCAGCTTCACCAGGGGATCCTTTGGGGCCAGCAGGACCAGGGGCCCCACGTTCACCAGCGGGACCCTAGGGTGGAAAGAAAGAGGTTACATGCTGCAGTAGTGACCTGTGTTGCTTCTTCTCACTGGGGTGGAGTGCTGAGCAAGCGGAGAACTTCCGTGTCATAGGACAGAGGTGGGCGAATGGAACCAACAGCTTCTCAAGGTAATAAATAGACCTGAGCGGGCACTGAAGGAGGTTGGCCAAGGCTGGCCATATGAGTGTTTATCTTATGGCAAAGAAATCACTGGGCTATGCCAAGCGGTGAATGACCCTCAGGAAAGGGCTCTCTTAACTCAGGTACTACCTGGAGACAAGCCAATCCTCACCCCCAAATCAAGATTGGGGGTGTAAGAAAAAGGGATGGGGCCAGGAAGCAGCTGGATAATAGACCAGCTCCACCAGGACAGGATGCACCATTTCTGAGGCATCCCACTAAATCCTCCTTCCACGTGCTTTTTGAGGCCTGCATTGTGCAGGAGGTCAGATTAGATGATCATACTGGCCCCTTCTGACCTTAGAGTCTACAGCTATCTACATTGGCCAAGTGGTCTGGACTAAGCAAGCTTAGTCCAGACTAATTTGGAACAGGTCTACACGAGGCTTTGCCAAGTTCAAACTAAGCAATTGCTTAGTTCGAACAAGGCAAAGCTTAGTTTGAACTAGTTAGTTGGAACAGTAAGTTCAAACTAACTGCTTAGTTGGAACTTTAGCATGATGTAGTCATGCTAGTTCAAACTTAAAAAGTTTGAACTAAGCAGTTAGTTTGAACTAGCCATCCTTTTTAGTTCGAACAAAGCTATGTGGCTCGTTCAAACTAAAAAGCCACGGTTAGTCCGAACTAGCCCGAGGCTACTTCAGACTAAACTCAGATTTATTTAGTTCTGACTTGCAAATCCAAACTAAATAAGTAGATGTAGACACAGCCTATGAGTCTATGCTTTACCCCCTTGCAATGGATGCCCAGTGAAAGCCTCGCTGTCAGTGCTCTTTGCATATTTCAGTGCCAGAAGCAGGCAGGCAGGCAGACCTCTGAGCCTCTTCTGTCTTTTTCCTGTTAGGAGGAAGCAAAGATCAGGGGCCTGGAGCCTACCTTAGGACCAGCAATGCCATCAGCACCAGGGAAACCACGGCTTCCGGGAGCACCCTGCGATGGACACAAGAGAAACCAGTGAGTTCAGTGCCTGCACAGCTAGTAAGCGAAACAAAGAGAGGCTCTGAATAGAAAGGGAACATCGCAGAACTTCCCAGCTAAATTCTCATCACCTCCTGAGATGGGAGTGGGTAGGAATGGGCAAACTGGCAGGCAGCATGTGTGTGTGTGTGTGTAATTTTAGAGGTATGGGACTCCACAGTGTTGATCGGGTTGTGTATAGTGATGGGGCTGGACTGCACGTTCAGGTCCCACTCTGACCTGGGTCTGACACCCCAGAAGCCTTGGCATGATCCAGGATGGAGTTTCAGGCCAGTTGTGACATTCAGAGCTGGATTTGGTTCTGTGTCTGGACCTGAATTTCCCGTCCCAAGATTCAGGAGGCCCTCAGCTCACAGAGCAGGTAGGTTGGGACCTCTGTGTCTGACAGAGATGGAGTTTTCCCCAGAGGGTCTGACTGAAGGATACTCCACTATGCTACTCACACGTTCGCCAGCAGGGCCAGGCAGACCAGCAGGGCCAGGTTCACCACGGGATCCTCTCTTGCCTTCTTCACCAGATGGACCAGGGGGGCCTTGGACACCAGCAGGACCCTAGAGAAGATAAGCAATACAGAGAGGTAAGTGTTTAGTAGAGTCTTTAATGAACCAGACAGAAGGCAAAGCTGTGAGCAGGCCCCCACAGGGCTGGTACTTACAGGTTCTCCTTTGGCACCAGCATCTCCCTTGTTGCCAGGAGCGCCAGGTTCACCCTGGAGGTAGAAGGAAAGAGAGAGAAGCTAATTAATATCAGACATCTCCCTGTGTGGATAAGGGGGTAATGCCACCTGCCACCTATGCCGCAAACACCCAGGCCACTTTCGGCTCCTGGAGGAACAGTAGATGGACTGAGACTTTTGATATTCTGGAGAGAAGTGGAAATGTGCTGTCTGTTGCCAAAGGATCCAAGTCCCGGGGTGAAGTATGGAGGAGAGACAGCAGGGGCAGAGAGCTGGTAAGGCAAAGGGGTGGGGTAGGAAGGTGTTTTCAGGTGGAGCGCTGAAGGATGGCATTGATATAAGAACAGCCCAAGAAGGAGCCAATGAAGGGGGTGTGCTGTGCAGAGAAGTGATCAGTTCACAAAGCACTTTGGGCTCTCTCTAGGCCTCACTCATTCCCACCTAGCCCTGGAGGGTGAAGATGACCAATCTAATTCAGCTGAGAAGAGGAAGGATGAAGGACACTTACATTGTTACCCTTGGGGCCAGGAGCACCGCTGGGACCCTGGGGTCCAGAGGGGCCACGAGCACCAGGGAAGCCAGGAGCACCAGCAATGCCAGGAGCACCCTATGGAAACAGAAAAGATGGTGAGGCAGCTGGGAAACCCATCTCCTAAGAGCCAATCCACTACAGAGGACAGAGGAGGGTGAGATGGACACTTACAGTTGCACCTTTGGCACCAGGTTGGCCATCAGCACCAGGGTTGCCCTAGGAGGGAGAAAAAGAGAGAGAGGAGGTTAGCACCACAGACATTGGGCAAATGGCAAGAGCCAGGATCAGTCATACAGCTCCACTCACAGCAGGGCCAGCAGCACCAGCAGGACCAGGGGCACCAGGTTCACCACGGGCACCCTGTGGGCCTTCACCACCACGACCACCTTGGGGACCAGTTTCACCCTAGAGTACAAGAGAGGAAAGAAAGATAAGTGAGCACCATGACTGCTCAGAGACCACCCCTCCATCCTCACCTCTACCATCATATCACTGAAGCCAGATAGCCTCAGGCCTGACTGGGCTCTGACTGGCACTGAATTGCTTGTGCTGAGGCCAGCTGCCCTGACTCTCTAAGCCATTCTTGGAGAAGTCATTAGCGCTTGCTGGTTTTCTACTAGCAGGGGGCCGGTTAACCTTGGCTAGGACTTGCTTGGTAGAGACAGTCCCACAAGGATCCTGACCCACAGTTTGGTGGGCATTATGGCATCAGGGTTGGGCCTAGGCTCCACCTCTAGCTTCCAGACCATCTGAACAGTAAATCTGAACTCTGAAACTTCAAGTTCCAGCCTGGGATCAACTTCCCCCAAACAGTGGAAAACTCCACTATAGTGAGGTCCCCCAAGTGAGGAGGGGATCACATCCTTACCTTAGCACCAACAGCACCAGGGAAGCCAGGGGGGCCAGCTGGACCAGTTGGACCCTACAGGAGAAAGACAGCATGTTATCAAGTGATAGTGATTAACTACTGGGGCTGGCTGCTTCTCTTTGTGACAGCTGGCTTGGCCTTGGCAAGGCTTTTGTAGGTGTGGCCAGGGATCTGGGCCAGGCTTTGACACCAGCGGGAAAAGAGAGGGCAGAAGATGCAACCTTCCTATCCAGGGACTGGTTGATTCCTGAGCAGGGCTGTGCTGGTGCCACCTGCTCCAGGAAGGGAGAGATGTGGAGGTCACTGTGGTCATGGCCTGTACAGCCTCACCACCCAGTGCCAGGGCCCTGTGATTGAAACGTCCCATCTCAGGGTCAGGTGGAGTGTAAATACTCACTGGAGGGCCAGCAGCACCGGGAGCTCCATCATTGCCACGAGCACCCTGTTGGCAAGAGAGGAGAGACACACAGGTTACAGATAGGCTGGAGAAGATCAGGAAGCTGGGAGGAGAAGAGCATGCTGCACACTGGAGCTATCCTGGTGGGCATGGCCCAAGGCGCACCACTGGGGGGGATGCTCCATTGTGCCCACAGCCCAGCAATATGGCACAGATACTCACAGCAGGGCCAGATGGGCCAGGGCGGCCTCTCTCACCGGGAAGACCACGGGGTCCCTGGACAGGAGGAGAGACAGGAGTTAATCCAGAGAAGGAACTGTCATTGATTTCCAGGCAGCTGTTCTGCACCCAGGCATCTTCCCCCAGCTCTTCCATCCCACCCCCATGGGGCTTCATGCCAGGAAAACTGTCTCCATCACTCACTAACCCACTGGAAACCCACACTCATCTCTGTCTGCTAGCTCCCTTCTTGCGGGTTCCTGCGGCTCGCATAGGCGCAGCTCAATCCCCCTATCCCCTTGCACTGCCTCCAAGTTGCCACATAGGACCTCATTGTGTCTGACTGTTGTCGCCAACAGGCAGAGGAAAGGCATGATGATCTACTCACTATTTGTCCAGGAGCGCCGTTCTCACCAGGGCTACCAGGCTCCCCCTAAAAGGATGACAAAACAGGGGTCAATGTCTGGTTTCTAAAGAGGACAAGGAACTTTTTAAGGCAACAAAGTAATGGCCATGAGACTTTACCTTGGGGCCAGCTGGACCAGGGTCACCCTTTGCACCATCAAGGCCACTGAAACCCTGGAGGGAGAGGAGAACAGAAATACACATGTGCTTAGGGTCAGAAGACTTCATCCTCTCAGCTGGAGGCATGACTGAAAACCATCTTGTTGGTGAGTCCCTTTCTGTTTGCCAGGTGAGTGACATGGGAAAGAGGGAATTCCACCATGAGTTGATGAGGACAAGGGGTTGGGATGTTTCTCTTGCCATCCTACCCCTCCTGGTAGAAAGGACTCACCAGGATTGCCTTTCAAGGTGGCCAGTGGAGGGCACTGGGGGGGCCAGTTCAGGTCCTGCTTATGTTTCCTTTGTTCCCAAAGGCAGGTACAAGGTTTACACACTCAGACAGCAAAGTCAGCAGCCTTTTGGATTTCTCTGCTGAGTGGGTGGTGCCTTCCTTGCCTTTTTCTTCTGGAAGTGTAAATAAGCAGGGAATCAACTTACTCTGTGACCCTTCATGCCAGGCAGACCAGCAGTTCCGGGCAGACCACGGGCACCCTGGGAAACAGAAATGAAATTATTTAGGGACACAATTTAGAGGACGCCAGTTCTGTTCCACTTCAAGCCAGTTACTGCAGAAGGGACCCCAGCACCCCAGGCAGTGGTGGGTAACTGGGTCCTTGGTGCTCATGATTGTGTCTTGCTAGGATCATGACTCCTAGCCATTGACAGTTATCAGCCTTAGTCAGGACCAGGGCCAAAGCATGTTAGATCTGACTGTCCTCCCCAATGAGTGACTATCATGTGAAGTTAGTTAGGGCCACACGAAGAAAGCCAAGAGGTTTCTTTTACACTTGGCCAACCCATCTAGGCGCTCAGCCAGTGCTTTTCCAGCAATGTCACCATAAAAACGCTGGTCAACGGGAAAAACACTCTAGCCCAAATGCTGTGGGAGGAACCAGACAGAAGGGACCACTCACTTGTGGGCCGGGAGCACCACGCTCTCCAGGACGTCCAGGCTTTCCAGCTTCACCCTTGGAGAAGGAAGAAGAGATGGAGTCAGGTCAGTTGCCTGCATGACTCATCTGGAACAAGAACCAATCAGATGCTACCCATGCTGGGAAGGAGACCTAACTTTTCACAGAAACCTATGTGGGGACAGGTGCCATTTGCTCTCCTCTCCACATTTCAAGGTAATGTGGAAGCCAAGGCCTCACTTTGATCCTTGATTACACAGAAGGCCATGTAGCCAATAGGCTCAGTACAGACATCAATATCTGGCTAGCAAAGTAGGCTTTCCCCTGCATTCTGA
Organism: Podocnemis expansa; assembly: GCA_007922195.1. Classification (NCBI taxonomy): domain Eukaryota; kingdom Metazoa; phylum Chordata; order Testudines; family Podocnemididae; genus Podocnemis; species Podocnemis expansa. Next base: position 11,768,172 of record ML681990.1, on the reverse strand, counting down.
AAGGGATCTTGTCTAGAGCGAATTGTGAACTTGAAAAACACTTACATCATCTCCGTTCTTGCCAGGTGGACCAGGTGGACCACGGGGACCCATTGGACCCTAGAACAGGCAGAAGAAACATGCATTAACATCCCAAGATTAGGCAAGATTCCCCCATTACCACCCCTCCACCAGTCATTCACCCCTGCACACTTGAGGGCTTGGGGATTGAAAACCCACCCTCCCATTCTCCTGACAATGTTTTTCAATAGAAACTAGGACAAGCCTCCCCCAAGTGGCAGAAGAGGGAAGGACCAGGAACCATACAGGGCTTAAGCTAGGATATTTCAAGGAGTAGCCCATCCTTGTGGGAAACCAAAGAGCAAGAAGACAATCAGCCTTGACTCACAGAAGCACCAGGTTCTCCAGGTTCGCCAGGAGGGCCTTGGAAACCTTGAGGACCCTAGAGGATCAGGAGGATAAAACAGATTAGAAAATGAGCAAAACTACAACCATCCTGCTTATGCATCACTCTGATTTCCCACCACCAATGGCTGCAGCGAGGGTGTCACTGTGACCTTCACACTCCCCAGGAAGGAGGCAAGTCTGTTATGCTCTGCCATCCTATTCAATTCCTGTTCCCTCCTTTGAGAAGGTCTCTTGGACCTGGGGAGCCCACAGGGTGTCTAATTCTCAAAGGGGGCAGGCACAAGTGCTAGGCAAGGAGTAATAGAGGCCACTTTTTCTTGACAGGGAAGATACAAGGTACTTACAGGAGGACCAGGGGGGCCGGGGAGACCACGGGGGCCAGCTGGACCCTGGAAATGAAGACAAGGGGGGAAAAAAATCTGTCAGTCTCTCCCCAGTCTCAGTTTTGGTAACCTCCTCTTTTCCAGGAGGCCTCTCTCTTCCCTCACCACATGCTGCCACCTGGCTGTGGCATAACTCTCCCCAACAGGGACCTTGCAACCTCTCACTGAGTCTTTGGCCACCCCCCACCCTGCTCTCATGGATGGAAGCCCTGGTGACCTCTGGAGCTCCCAGTCCATGAAGCTGCCTTCCAAAACATCCTACTCTAGAAGGGGAGCTTCAGGAAGAGAGCAAGCCCCAGGTGTCAAGCCGTCCTTGATTAAGGCAAACTCAAGTGTCTTTGGTTAACCCTGAGCAATCAGGGTACAGCTGCCCTAGGTAAATATCAGCCCCCACTCATCCTGCCCCTGCCCTCAGCAAGATATTTCCTGCCCCACCTGCTCTGTCTGCCAGATGCTGCTGGCCTTGGGCCTTCTAAAGCCAAGCTATGTAACTCCTACCTCACTCCCATCCTTTTCTCTTAACATCTTCTCCTATTTTCAGTGCTGGCCATCAGAGGGCCCATGCTCAAGCCCTGGAAAGAGATTCTGGATGCTTACCATAGGGCCGGGCACGGACAGGCCACCAACAGATTTCTCATCATAACCGTAAGAGAGTTGAGATGCGAAGTTCTGCAGGGAAAAGCAAAAAGGGAAAGAAGATGTGAAAAATCCTTCACTGCGTTCATCATGCTTTGGGGAAGAACTGGGTGAATGGTTGGAATCCAACTCACTCCGCCAAGGCCTGGGGGTCCTGGGGGTCCAGGAGGACCAGGCTGTCCGGGAATGCCATCTCTACCAGGTGGGCCTGGGGGGCCCTGCAAAAGAAGAGGAAAGAACTCAGAGGTTAGTACTGCAGATAAGACGGGGTAATGGGACTCAGACATAATTGCCAACAGTTGCATTGAAATGATGAAAAGTGGATGAAAACTTTTCCAGGTCATGTTGAAATCCTAGCACACAGCCACAGAAATCCTCCTCCCTCCGACAGCCTCATGTCCTGATTAGTTTCAGTGACCAGTGTCCAAAAGATGGCTTAAGGTACTTACTCTGTCTCCTCTGGGGCCGGGTTCTCCTTTTGGACCCTGATGGGGAGAAGGAAGAGAGTTATTTAGAAAATATCCTGGGGAGAAAAGACCCTTCAGAAAACAAAAGAGAATAGATTGGGGCAGAAAGACTAAGGAGTGTCCTTACCTCTACTCCAGTGTCTTCTGGGTAGACAGGAGAGGCTGTGGGGAGAAGAAGGACAAGGGGTCATTAAGATGGGTCAAGTGCTTAAGACTACACCCTGCCTCTGGAAACCACCAGAACTGCCAGGGTATAAAAAACAGAAAAATCCCCACACCCCACCCCCTTGCTGGGAAAAAGATGCTCAGATGTTCTATCTGCAAAAGCTCTGCTGCGTGTCTTCCTCTCTTCCTGTCCCCCTGCCTGTGATCCAAATGCATAATAATGTCCACTTCTGTTTATGCAGTTCCATTGATTAGGTCTTCCACCTGGCCAAGAAATAATCTATCTCATTGGAAATGGTGCTTTAAAAAGAAATGCCCTAGGAAGCTCCAAAGAAAGGAGCAAGCTAGCCATGCCTTATCTGGGTCTCTCTGGCTGCTTCCTTAGGGATGATGCTTATTGTCAGGTCTCTAAGCTAAGCTTTGCTGGTCTAGGAGATCAGTCTAGTACTCTATCCCCTTTCCCTGTCTCTATACACATAGGAGTGGTGGATGGTATCCAGTGCCTTTCAGCCACAATCAGGACTTTTTTTTCAGGCTAGCTAAATGGACAGAACCCGCACGTGAGTATCAGTCCTCCGTACCCTTGGCATCAGGGCAGAGGGGGCAGCATTCTCCAAAGGGGATTTCAGCATTGGGGCAGTCCGAGGTGTCTTCGCAGATCACCTCGTCGCACAGGATGTTGCCACTGTCGCACACGCAGATTTGGCAGGGTTCAGGTTTCCACACATCTTTGTCGCTGAACGTTTTTCCGTCCTGTATGCAGTTTCCAGATGGAACTAGAAACAACAAGAAACAGGGAGGGAGGTAGTCAGGACCCAGCTGAGAAGCAGAAGGCAGGGAGGCTCCAATCACAGAACAAAGATGGTCTCGCTTAAGACTAAGCAGAGGCTGTATCGCTCTTTTATCCAAGGGCGTTTTTCTTTCCTCTCCAGTTCCCTCAACAAAGGCCTCCCCCCCCCTTCTCCTGGAATCTTTATACACTCATCTGCTTCTCATCAACGCAGCTCCATGACATAGGAAACCTGCCAACACCACAATAACTATTTCCAGTGTCTTTGGAATTTAAACAAAACCTGCCGCCAATTGTTACATCCAACTGTAACCTCAGCTTGCTGGAGCCTAGGCCAAGCCAAATAAAAAGGCAGCCTCGTAAAGGGAAAAGGGCTGGAATAGGATGGGGGTGACAAGCGGCAGATATCCAGACACAGTGGGTTCTTTGGAGGGACAAGGAGGGGGAGTGAAATGTATTCTGTCAGTTGCTTTGAAAAATGGGAACAGGTGAGAATGGTTTGGATGGAAAGGCAAAGCAGCAAGAGTGAATGAGGGCAGAATGGCCTGCCAGGCCAGGCAGGCGGGGCTGTAATTAGATCCAGGTGTATTCAGGATATGACACATTCAGGTGGACTATGCTGGGAGGTGGTGGTGGATCTAAGCATAGCCAATAAAGCAGGAAGGCAGACTTCATAATTGGTTGGGAGAAATCAAAGCAGGCCGGCTGTTTTTCTTAGCAACAAGCTATTTTCACAAGTTCCAGCTTTTTAAAAGCTTTTGCACCATTTCCCTACAGCAGGCAGACCAAGGGGATAAACCATCCTAGTGTGTGAAATTCCACAGGTCGGGATCACGTTGGAGAAACCAAGTGTCTCCAACTTCCCATGTCTAGTTTAAATTAAAATAAAACAAAACAAAACCAAAACATTGCTATTGCTGGCTGAGGCCCTAGAGCCAGTGGTTTTGCAACAGGACACCACTCTGGTGACACCACTTGTGTGCAGTGAGACTTGGTGCCTGCAGGTGGCAGGCCAAGCCCATAGAAATAACTGCTGCAGGCTCCTAGCATGGGGGACAGAAGGAGTTGTCAGGAAACCTAGCCAACTGTTGACCCCAGAAAGATAGCCACTGTGATCAGCATTCTCCGGTCCCAGGGTTCCCACTGGTCCCCAGAGGGAGGTGATGCAGCAGCCCGTAAAGGGCTTTGCAGGCACAAATCCAGGGGACAGCCGCCAGAGGTCGCTATTGGACACCACCCCCACAATCCTCAGCCATGAAACTGTTGCAGACACATGAGTCCAGTTTTTTAGCATCCAGGAGGTTTTGTCTGTGAAGTGATGTCTAGACTCCTGTGCTTTACAGGCTTCTAAAACATTTTCCTTATGAATCATCTGAGACTTTTCTAATTCTTTCCTGATGGCTTTTGCAGATCAGAAAACTCCAGCCCTGCAGGGCTCTCTCTCTCCTCCCGTAGGCACAGGATGACTTTTCCATAACTGTTTCCCCCCTCTAGCCAGTGGGCCTAGCCTCCCTCCTGTGACAGCCCCTTTCTCTCGCCCCCATGTCTGAACTTGGCAAAGAATCTCAGCACTTTAATTGATCCAACTTGTTGTCTGCCTGCAAGGAGCATGTTTAAAAGAGACGCAGAACACATGAACACGCCCAGTCCCCTGCTGCAGCTGGTTAACTTTGCTTTTGGAAGGGATGTTTTCCACACTGAACAACTTCAATGGAAGAAAAACAGACTTCAATGCACCCCTGATTTGTCCTCCCCCACCTTCTGAGTAATACACCCAAACCTCATTGACCTTCGCCCTCTTGCATTTCCAGATGCTCTGTAAAGTTGAGAAATTCTTGCCAGCACCCCACCCCTTTTAAGACACAAAAGCCTTAAAAAAAACCATTTTTCTCCCATATCCTTAGTCTGATCTTGTAAATACAGTTTCCTAACTAGAAGTGCATGCAAAATTCCTTCCCCAAACCCATCCAACTCATGCAAATTACTCAATTTTTGCAACCACATTCAAGAACTTTAGCAAACTTTTTCTTTGCAAACCAGTGCAACTTTGCTCTAGCAGTGCAGTCTACATTTCCTACAAGGAGCAGCCGCCTGTTCACAAGCAAAGACATTTAAACAGAAAATACATCTGGGTTGATCTATCATTCTGGTAAGGAAAGTTAGCAAGAAACTTTTTTACTCACTGTCTTCTTCTCCTTGACCTTTGGTGAGTAGTACAGTCGCTGCTATCAACAGCAGTAACCGAGAATCCACAAAGCTGAACATGTCTAAATATTAGACATGTAGACTCTTTGGGCCCCTTTGTTCTGTTTTAGAGTCCAGTCATAAAGGGATGATCTGAATATGTAGTTCCAATCCAGACCCCAGCAGAAACCTCCTACTGACTCTCCAAGAGTCTAGGTTCCCCTTTTATATGATCCAGCATCCCAGAGAGGTGGGTCCCAACCTAGCTTGCCTCTCAGTGCAGAGGGGAGCATGGACCAGCCCCTCAGCCAATCAGAGGCGCTCAGCTAACACAGTTCCAAGCGGACACACACACACACACACACACACAAAGTTGGGAGGTAATAGCCAACCCCCTTTCAGTCCAATCACCAGGGTATGGACCCACCTATGTTGCCTTCCAAAAATCACTGGATCCTCTACATAGGCAGGGCAAATTGCATGGATGGTGGGGATGAGCTGGGTCCTAATAACATTGACAAAGAAGAACCGGAGGATACAAGGGGAAAATTCTTTGGGGAAGTAGCTCTTGACAAGTTAAAAGATTGGGTGAGTTGTTTGTTAGGAGCGAGTCTTACCAGGGTGAAAATCAATTGTATGGTGCAACCAGATGAGATATGGTGGCTTCTAGATCTCCCAGGGATGCCTCAATATAGCGCTTTGGGAGCATAGTGGATTTGCGCTTTTCTTTTGCATTTCTCAACATTTATAAAAAAATTTTTCCTGGTGGGAGTTGCAAACAACTTCCAGATAAGGCAGGAGAAAGATCTGAATCCCATTGCCTCTTTCTGTGGCTTTCTCTAGTTGCGTTTTTTGGATTTTAGAAATAATTCTTTGTTAAAATTTCAAGGAAAGGCTCAAAGTTGTGTTAAAAACGTTGTCTGATGGGCCCAGTCTGCTTGTTAAATTGTGCTGGAAAGGACAGAAAAAAGACAGGGCTAGAAAGGATTTAGAAAGAGGGAGAAAAGAGAGACAGACCTACTAGAAAAAGTCTGAAATTGCACAGAATTAAGCACTGCAAAATAATGCCTTTAACATCCAGAATGAAAATCCACATGGGACATTAACCATCATAAATATAAATTTTTCATTAATACAACAATATGTGTGTGTATCTACAGATCTAAACAGACATATAGATACTGATATATATGCATGCATATATTTATTACAATATACACATTGTATGCCTGCATTGCACAGAAAAGTAAAGCAACTACAGAATCGCTTGTGGCTTTTTTAAAAAGCAAAAAATAGTGCAAATCACTAAATAAATTCAAAGTCCCAGCTATTTGACTACGTTGGAGATTTCATTGGGCTGGGAAAGTCATGGATATGTAATTTTGCATTTTCAGCCTCTCAGCAAAGCAAAGTAAATTACAAAGTCACTAAACTGACATATCTTGGGAACCTGCCCTTTGAAAAGAAAATATGGTGCCATCCCCAGTCAAATTGAAGGGCACCTAATGATAAAGCATTCTAACTTTAGTTCTATTTACTGAAATAGTAAAGATGGATTTTCTAATCCACTGAATAAAATACAGCAAAGAGTTTTTCTTTCTTTCTTTCTTTCTTTCTTTCTTTCTTTCTTTCTGGCAGGCATCCACAGCTGTTTCTACATTTGAAGAGCCACGTTGATTGGAAAAAGAAAAGGCACACTGCAGTAGCACATAATCCACTGTGCAATTTTTAGAGGCTATAATTACATGCAAAAAATATATATGTTTACCAGGCAATAGCAGACTGCCGGATCTTTAGTAAAAAAAGGGGGAAAGGAAAACACATATTGCAGAGAATTTTTTGTAGGTTATCTGGACAATGTGGCACTGGGGGGGGAGGGGGGAGTGCAAAGAGAATGCTAAATATGCATTTAGCCATAAAATAAGGATGTACCTAAAGGTTGTCTATGTGTACAGCTGGTGGAGCTAAGCCAGTTTACACCAGCTGACGATCTAGCCCTACAAATGTTCTCACAGCTCTAGGGTCCAGATTCTGCCAGCCTCTCTCCATGACTTCTGAGTCCCACTGACTTTGTTAGAAGCACAGGCCAAGTAACAGTCTTGTCCTGCTTCTGTCTAAGCCAGTGATAAAAGCCCTGGTGACTGCAGTGGCAGAGGATCAGGCACTAAATTAGCAAAAGGTGGCAGGATCTGACCCCCTGTATGGTCATATTTAGCAACACACTTCCTGTCCCCCAATTTATACTTCATTTTGCATGGCTCAATACTCTCTTTGGAACAGACAGCAGAGCCAGACTAGCTGGTGTAAATCTGCATCACCCTATTGGTGTCAATGGGTCAGACCCAGCTGGTGTAAATCCATATTGCTCCTTTGGCAGCAATGGCCCAGACCAGCTGGTGTAAATCTGCATCACCCCGTTGATGTCAATGAACCAGACCCAGCTGGTGTAAATCAGCATTGCTTCATTAAAGCTATAGCACTACATACCAGCTGAGAACTGGGCCCACAGCTGGCTGTTCACCCTGCAAAAATCAGCTCTTTGACACTGGCAAAGTGTGTTCCAGGTGCTACCAGAACACAGAGTGCACCTTGTTGGCTTTACAGTCACTTCACACTGGAGCAAACAATGGCCACAGGGACCACAGGGCAGCGAATCGGGCCCTCGGCTTTGCAATACTGAGACTTTTTCAAATACGGCATGAAACTTTGCAGCATCCTAACCCCTCAGTTCTGCACATACCTTCCAGCTAGGCTGGGGTGGGGACTTACACATTCATTATCCTGGGGGCTCAAGTAGTTCTGCCCTTCTATTTTAAAAAAACATGAAAGTGTGTGTGTGTGTGTGTGTGCGCGCGCGCACCCTCTGTGCACAACAATTTTAAAAATGGACACGTCGAAATTGGGACAAGAGGCTCATGTGGTGAATGCTGCAATTTTTTTTATAGGCTACCATTAAATACAAAGAAAGCTCCACCAAAAGTAGCTATTTGAGTTGGGCGGCAGGATGGGGGTGGGGATTTCAACGACACACACACACACAAAACTATCTGGCCAGTTTTCAACCCTGTATCTATGCACCCAAGACACGTTGCAAGAGAAATCTCCAATCGTGCCTTTTGAAACTTGAAGACACTGGCTGGTTGCCAGGGGAAAGATGTGTCTTTAATTTTTGCAGCATGACAGAAAAGAAAAGAATGTCATCTTTTTTTATATATGTATGTAAAGAGAGAGGGAGAGAACTGAAGGGGGAAGGGAGAAGAAAAGACGCCACCTCATCATTTGGAATTAGCAATAGAGGCCGTTTGAGGAATGTGATGGCTTTGTAGAGCAAGAAAGCAGGGAGGGAACAGAACAAGAGCAAGACAAGAAAAATACCTCCTCAAATCACTGGTAAAGTCATTAGGGGATCAGGAAAAGAAATGGAGGGACAGAAAGAATAAACAGATGTGAAGGAGGAAATGTGTATGTGTTTCGGTTCACGGGTTCTCTGTTGTGAGGGTCTCAGACTGGAAGACAACTTTTCACAGAGTCTACTCCCCTCCCCAGTGTCCAAAGCCGTGACCCCAAAACCCATTAGAATTATTACATTGGCTCCAAGTGGCACTTTTAATAGAGAAACTCAGGGCTCGGTTTTTCTGAAGGGCTGACACGCTAAGAGCTGACCTCTTTGGAAAGTCTGCTGTCCTGAGTACTCTTGAAAATGCAACCCTCGCTTAGGTTCCTAAATAGGAGAAGGAGGAGCTGGCACTGACTGTGGTACTGATCACTGGGCAATCTGGCCCCAGGTGGGTGTGAAGAGCTGAGAGATCCAGGCCCTTGATTTTTGGAAAATCTGTCCCTTGGTGCCAAATCCATCCCTCTCATGACACATCCATGGAGTTACCCCTGGGGCTTATCATCCTTTTGGTCCTTTGGAGCTCCACCACCTCTAAAAAGAAGTTCCTATACAGACAATGGGTGGATCCTGGAGCTCTGGAACACCTTGATTTGGAGTATCTTGTTAAATGCACAACCCTCCTTAAAATGTTCTCTTGCTCCCCAAGCGCCCCATGCTGGGGAGAAATGCATACTCTGCAGCTATGACTAAATGTTTGTAGAAGAAGAGCCAGGTGGCTGTAAGCTGCTGACGTGCGCTTGATCTTCTTCATCCCTACTACCCACCTCCTGTATTTCCTCATAGGATGGAAGCAGGGCATGAGTAAGGGACAAGAAGAGCAAAAGCAAGTGCCCCCTTTTAGGGAGTCTCCAGGGGCTGTAAGCAAGGAAAATGCAGGCCCAATAGCTGGGGTGGATTTCCATCCAAGAGAAGCCCTTTCTCTCTGTTGGCTGCTTGTGCCCAGGAAATGACACAAGGTAAAAAAGCAACAGGACCGAGGTTTCTAGCTGAAATCAACAGAGCTGCACCAATTTATTCCAGCAGGGGATCTGGCCCCATGGATCCCTAACAGCTGAGAAATTACAGTGCTCAAGAGGTGACAATTCAAAGATTCCCAACTCCTTTCCTTGCAACTCCTTTCCCTCCCACCAGTCTGACCAGTGATTACAGAGGTGGTGTCTCCTGACTCACACTGGTGTTAGTGGGATCAGAAACAGGCCCCAGCTTGTGCAAGGTGGAAGGGTCACGCGGCTGTGCCAAGTCCTGCAATTCATGAGAGAGTTTTGGGCTGCTGCCCAAAGTGCTGTGCAGCAGGGTAAGAAATGCCATGGAAGGAGTGGGAGATTCACCCCTCCATGTGATCCCAAAGGTGTATCATGGCTTTTGAAGGGGAGCTGACAAGTATAGGGGATGCTGGGAGCTCATGCTGAGATGTTCTTCAAGGAAAGAAAATGGGAATCAAGAATCCCATCTCTCCCTTCTGATCTCCACCGTGGACTGATCAATGCAACCATGCTGTACTGGAACCCCTGAAGACCCAGCTACCAGGCGTCAACTCCAACCCGCCCTTGTCCTTGGGTTCTTCTACAACACATCCCAAGAGCTGACTCCCGTCAAGTGGCCTAAAAGTAGGACCTACAGAAAAACAAAGCTGAATAAGAACTAATCTCAGAGAAGGAGAACCTGGGTTTTGTTTGCTCGCTGTTAGGATAACTAGAGCAGACACAAGGCATCTGGGATAAGTTAACTTGGATCGACAGAACAGACACATGGGTTGCATTAAATTCCCTTTTTTTCCCCCCACTTACTGTGAGCGCTAAAATGTCTCCACTGTGCTATGCTGCTGGCACTGGGAAGCCTCCATGTATGTGCAAAGTTTTCTTCTGCTTTGCTTTTAGTTATCCTACCAGCAACAACTGTAAATTAGCCCAGGCCTGCTAAAGTTCCAAGACTGCATTGTGAGTTTTCTTTTTCTTTCTTTCTTTCTTGTACAAGTTCAAATAGCTACATTTCTTTTGGGTTTTCTTTCACATGCGCCAACGTGCTGGCCTGCAACCAGGTGCAAAGAACTGCTGTCTGCATGTTGAGTCTAATTCCTGTTTCAATACGTGTTTGTGTGTACGCTCAACCAGACTAACCCCGGATTCTTGAGTGCACCACTGAATGTACCCTGCCCTAAGAGGCAAAGATAGGGACAAGTGAGGTTTTCTGAGGAGCTGGAGGAAGACTGGGAGACCAGGCACTCTCTTGGAGAGGACTGGCAGTGTGAAAGCATCACCTTAAGGACTAGATTGGGGTCTGGAAGTCAGGATTCCTGGATTCTGTTCCCACTTCTGCCCAACTCTGTTATTTCACCTCTCAGGCCCCACCTGGAGCTGGGAAGCACGGAAACAGTGACCTGGTATGTGAGAAAACAATGTGGCTTCGTTAGATCCTATCTGGAAAGTGCTCTGAGCTCTTAGGACAGAAGACTCCATTTCAGCACTGAAGATTATCAGCAGATAAGAGTCTAACTCCTGTCCCTGCTACATGCTCATGTAGCCCCATTGCCTTCAAAAGCCCCAAACCCATCAGATCCACTCCCCCAGCTAAGCAGTTTGCGGGTTGAGGCACCAAAGTCCTGCAGTACTTGCAGTGGCGAGACCCCGCTGAATATCACAGTGTGGTCAGCTCCAGAACTAGGAATTTCGACACTTGGGGTGTGTCCAGAGCGGAACGCACCCTTAGAATGAGCGGCAAAATGGAGCTCCTCCGGGGCATCTGGGGCAAAGACCCGGTTGCCCCACCCTAGTTATGGCCCTGGGTATGGTGAACAGCAGGAGACTGAAAGAGGCCCCCCATGCACCCACACTTTCCGTGACCTCATCCTACATTTAGAGATCAACAGAACTGAAGCATCCCACAGGACACAGGCCACCCACAAGCCCTTGAAACTATCCCTGGGGGGTTGAAGGCATAGGCCCCTAATTCCCTTAGGCTGCTCAGGAAATCCCAGCCCACTTCCACAAATAAATAATAAGGGAAGCACGAGTTCTGATCCTGCCATCCTGCCACATAGCTAGTGTCTTCTGTGACTTCCATCTGAGTGGCATGCAGCTAGGGCAAGGAATTAGAAGTAAAGTGCTCAGAGACACATGGATGCAGGACTGCCATGCATGGGTTGGCTTTGCAGGGGACAGTGATGTTGTATTGCTACTGCAGTGAAAGGCAGCAATTATCTGCCTCCGATGAAACCCAAGCCCTCATTACCACTTTCTGTCAAGTCCTTTTGCCCCCATAAGGTCAGACAGGGTGAGGTTCTCCTTTGACAGAGGGGGACTTCATCACACAGCACAACTGAGTGACTCACCCACACAGCACACAAAAAAGCAGGGACTGGAGCTCCAGGTCAGCACCCAACTCACTGCGCCATGCTAACAAAACGTCTCCACCGTCTGGTGCCCAGCTGTGGCTCAGTCACCATGCTAATATTCCTGAGAATGTCCAGGAAACAGTGTTGGCCTCTGCTGGGAGACTTGATCCTGCATCCATCGGAGACCTGGGGATTTTTTGCCTGAGTCTGAGGAGTCACAGATCACTGCCAAGGACCTAATCTGCTTCGGTCAGAGGATGAGAGGTTTGCTCTGGTCTGCAGGAGGTGACCAAACTGACTCCCACCCAGGCACACCCCATCATTGGAATACACACTGGCTGGGATGCCACAGAGCAAGAAAGTGGCTGGCTGATGAGCCAAGGACCAGCTGTGCAGGTGTCTGAATTGGACCTGTTCTGGGAGTCATCTCTATTGACTAAGATTGGGGCATGGAGCTGGGGTCTGGGTAGTACAGACAGAAACCATGTCTGTAGGGATGGACAGCTGTGAGGATAAAGGCACGGGATAAATAAGTGTCATGTCTTAAAGACAGTCTCTGCAGAGTCCTGACCTTACCTTAGAAGAAGTGAAGCAGCGGCAGCCCAGGAGGACAGCGATTGTCTCTCACTCTGTGTCTGTACAGCCTCTAGCACAGTGGGACCTTGGTCTCCTTTGGGGGCCTGCTAGGCACTACTGGGATAAAATCTGCTCCCTTCTCTCTGGCAGCGGGGGAGGCAGTGGTGTGAAAGGGTCTGCACAGGGGCTGGGGGAAGAATGCCCAGTCCCTGCTTTACACAGTGTGTCACAAAAAAGCAAAAGGCTCATGCTGACCATTTGTAGAGCAAGCAACATGGTGCCCTTCCGCTTCGCTGTCCATCAGAGGGCCCCCATGAGGAATTGCATGAGGCCCAGAATCCCTGTGAGGTGGATGCCATCAGCCCCACTTTTCAGTAGTGGAAACTAAGGCATAGACAGACATGACTTGCCCAGCGTCACACAGTGGCTGCCAGAATCAGAACTCATGGGGTCCTGACTGCCAGTCCCATCAGACAGACCACTTGACCTTGCTTTATTCTCCAATATACTGTCACCCCTCGTGGAACACCTGCTACAGAAGCTTTTGCCCATGGCTGGTGCACGATTTGGGAGGGAACGGGTTAATAGGGAACTGAGCATGCACTGATCAGGTACCAGGTGTGACCTGCAACTGGCACTAAAGGAGTCAACAACAGGACCTAGGAGTTACCTTAAAAACAGACCCATCAAGGGCCCCAAGGCCACAACTCCAGTTTGTTAGTGAGCTGACAACCAAAGACCTGTCCCAGTTTCTCAAGTTGCAAATGCGTGAGCCTGTGGGTACAGGCCTGGCCCGGCACTTGTCAGACCTAACTTCTCACCCCAGCTTTGTGTCGGCTGCTTTTGTGTTGATGGGGGGCTGGAGCTATCTTCCACTGTGTATTTGCTCAAGTGCCCAGTGCAATGGGGGTTGCAGCCAGGCCCTCAGGCAAGTCACTCCTTCCTAGTGCCTCAGTTTCCTCTCCTGCTGTTTGTGGTCTGCATTTGGATTGTCATCTCTTTGGGACCAGGACCGCACCTCATCTGAGGCATCATCAGTTCAGATAAATGGCCATCTACCTTAGGCAGCCAATGGTGCTCTTGGAACCGCATTTCCCAGGTTCAGGCGTGATGTAGTTTGCTGTGCTGAAACCAGTGATGTCTGGGATTCCCAGAGCAGGTCACAGCTTTGTAGGAAGCCATGTGCCTGGTGGTTGGTTTCTGTTTTCGCACCAGGCTCCCTTTCCCTTGCTGTATGCACCTGATTCAGAGGCTACGGATGGGCTAAAACTCTTCAGCTGCTTCGTAAATCGCCATCTAAACCTAGCCTCGTTTGTCTGATCCCCTTGCAGTTGGTCCTTGGTTGTCCAGGGACACCAATTATAAGGGGAGTGGAGCAATGGCTGGATGGCATCACGTTCCTCTCTAAACCGTGTGTGCAAGTTGGTTCTCTGCCCTGACAACTGTGACTCCTTGCGCAGGACTTCAGGTTTCATCTCTCCGTTGTGGAATGGCTTCCTCCCGCTCAGCTTGCTCCTTGTTTCACATGATGAGCTTGATGGAGGTTCAGCCACAGGCCACAGGCCAGCCAACACCCAGTCTATTTCTGGCTGGGCTGCCAGGGTGCTGTGGCAGCTCTTCCCTCTTCCCCCTCAATTGTGGCTGGCGGGGCGCAACCCAGCAATCACTGCAAGTGAGTGCCTGGCTCAGGGGCTATTTCCAGTGGCTGTTCAAAGGGCTCAGGGCAATTTCCTGATTGAACTCTTGCTTGCCAAGAAGACAGGAGGCCCATTAGAGGGGACAGTAAGGAGGGCCTTGGGGAGCCAAGCTGGGAGGGGATGCAGTTGAAAAGGGTTTGGAAATAGGAGCTCTGCTCAAGCAGGGGGAAGTTTCCATCAGGCAAAGGGAAAGAAAGAGCCACCAATGTCCCATCAGGTCTCCAGGGTGCTTCTGTAAAAGTCTTTGCAAGGCCCTTAAAAACGTGTTGGTCCCTTAGCAACATACTGGTTTCATGCCTGGGCATCAGGGGATAACAGTCTACTACTCATGAGCTGCTAGTAGAGTTACCCCTCCAGTCTAACTCATTAGGTCAGAACTTGCCTCTGTGGACCTAGCCAGCCTGGGTTTGATCCCCATGGGGGCTGACTTGTGTGTTAGCAGAAGAGAAGACCCAGGCTACTGGTGCTTGACTCCTGTGCCTTGGGAGCTGTTCTGATTTGGGTCTGGCAGCTCTTGGTCCCTCTGAGCATTGTGGTAGGTAGGTAGGGTGTGCCCTGGGATAATCACTCCCTGGGGAGTGTCTATCAGTGGGGCTGGGGGGGAGGATTTCATACAGCTCTTTCTGGATAGCTTCAGAGCAAGGCCTTCTGGCCTGTGTTTTTGCTGCCTGAGAGGAGAAGTGGGAGCTTCATTCCAACCATTGCCCCCTGGATTTCTGGCCTGGCCTGAGGGACAGTGCAAGTTAGAGCAGCCTCAGGGAGTTGTGGGAAGAGTCTTTCCCACCCCAGCAGGAGTTAAGAGCCTTCTTCACTCCCTTTTCAGCGTTTCCTTCTTCACTCCCTTCTCAGCATTTCCTTGTGTTCCCAACTGTCTCCCATTTACTTCCCAGGGACACATGTATTTGAGATCTTCCTGGCACTAGTGTCGTGGAGAGAGACCTTTCAGCACCCAGCCCTTGGATACTCGCACTAAAGCCTTCATTCTGCTAGGGACATCTTGGATGAAGTACCTGCCTGGTAACCAGGCTTCATGGGTCCAAGTGCCCAGAGCCATCAAGTTTTTATCCTATGTATTATAGTGATGTGGAGGAGTCCTAGACCAGGACCAGGACCAGGACCAGGACCAAGATCCCACTGTGCTAGGTGCTGTACAAACAGAAGAAAAGGTCTGGAAGGCTGCACTGATAAGGAGACAATGTGGGCTTGTGGCTAGAGTGTGAGTCAAAGGGCCACATTCTGTACCATGCTGGTCAGGAGAGGATGGACTTGTAGGGTTTGGGTTCAGGAGAGCTGAATTCTTTTCCCACCTGTGGCAGTGGGCATGTCCCTTCCCCATCTCATGTCTCAGTTTCCTTCTCTGGTGAAGGAAGATGCTGACCTGCTTTTAGGGTGTTCTTTGAGCTCGCTGGCTGAGAGGCACTGGCAAAGAGTTATGCCCATCCAGGAGAAGGCAAGGAACAATATCACCGGACTGGGCACAGCTGAGTAATGACATTCAGTCTTTGGGCCCTGACACAAATTGCAAAAGAAAAAGTAGAGCAATAGTGAAGGGGCTGGCAAGGTTCACAAACTGTGCATGGACCTTCCAGAGCTCAGAGGCTTCCTTGAGCTTTACCCACCCTTTAGGGGGCAACTCTCCTTGGTATCATTCCTCCTTCCCCTGTTAGATGGGCACCATCTTTCATCAGTGCATGGCTCTCAGGGCGTGCACAGCTGCACTGGGATTTTTTTTCCCTTCAGGGCTTCTAAGGGTTCTGCTGCTGCCTGGGAGTGCAGAGGCCATGGCAGAAGTGAAGGACGTGGCATGGTAGAGTTTGCCTGTGCAGGTACAACAGAAGTGGGGATGGGACGAGGGAGCAAGGATCTTGCCTCTATTTCCCTGAGCCTTAGTGCCAGCTCTTGTGCAAAGGTAGGAGCAGGGAGGCAGGATGACAAAGCTGCTGACTCCCCTAATTCTGTGGTTCCTGTTAGGAGAACAGGGATCTTGGAAAGGGTGGTAGATCTCATCCCAGAAGCCAACACTCCCACTGCTTTCAGCCCTGAAACCTGAGGGGAACATCTGTGCTTGTGGGAGCCCAAAAAAGCTGTCCTAAGGCTTATTATTGGCTGCACCACACCCCTTTCTTCTACAGCACTCACCTCCTGGCTAACCTCACACCCACTTGCCGGGGCTCGGACCTTGCGGGGCTGGATCAGTGGGCCTAAA
This sequence comes from Podocnemis expansa, assembly GCA_007922195.1. Taxonomy (NCBI): domain Eukaryota; kingdom Metazoa; phylum Chordata; order Testudines; family Podocnemididae; genus Podocnemis; species Podocnemis expansa. Next base: position 11,751,932 of record ML681990.1, on the reverse strand, counting down.
CTGGGAAGAGGAAGCTGGCCCCTCTGTGCAGGACCAAGTGAACAAAAGTATGAGGAGGAACTGGCAAGTTAAAACAGATGCCGGATTTCTTGCTGAGCTGGAGGCCAATTCGTGTTGGTGCAGTATCTCTCAGCTCACCGTCTAAACAAGGGGCGGCGAAACTTATGGAACTCAAGAGCCACACAAGTTGATTATTAAACCTTCAAGAGCTGCACTGAGGCAGAGAGCCATATAGTTTTACCTACTAAATTGATTTGCTGACCTTCCGCAAGCCACACTTTTTCACTCAAGAGCCACATGTGGCTCCCGAGCCACAGTTTGGCCACGCCTGATCTAAACAGACCCCTGACCCTGGGCTGAAATTCCCAAAGGAGGTGGCAGAGAGACATGCTGTCAGAGACAGACACAAGACAACAGGGATAAAGCCAATGTAGAGAGGAATCAAGTGTACTGTTCGAGAGATGTGCTCCTGTATCCCTCCATAGGGTGTTGTCCCCATGTCTGGGGGCTCTATCGGTGACCTTTTTCTTCTCCATTCCTGCTGGCCTCACTCTGCAGTGACCTCCCCATCCCAGTCCCAGTAGGGTGGATGGGCTGGTGGTGGCATCTCACAGTGTGCTGAGCAGAGAGGGCAAGTTGTGGAGCTCCAACCAAATGTCTGGCCTCAGATTTTGTTGGAAATAAAAATGCTCCTAAATCCCAGTGTCTTCAGGAATGGGCCCCACAGGAAAGGAAGTTCAGCACGAGGGAATCAAGAGGAAAGCAGCCATGTTACCAGAAGGGAGTCCCAAAAGATTGGGCCTGATCCTGCAAACCTCATTTAGGGGTGTAATGTCCTGAAGTTAGATGGCCTGATTTTAGTCTTGCACACCCTGGAACAGCTCCCTTGATTTTAGTGGAAAAACTCCCGACTGAGCCTGGGGTGGGTGAGAGCAGAACTGGGCCCACTGACATCAGTGGCACTGATCTCCACCGGTGGGCTTGGGCTTGGGATAAAAGTCCCACAGCAATCTGCTTGCAATGTTGTCTCTCATAACCCCTTGTGCACTGGCCCAGCAGTATTGACCAGAAGGGGTTGGGGGGGGGGGGTGAGCAGAGATAGATTGAAGTAACATCTAAGATACCCTGGAATCTGGGACCATCCCATCAAAGGCCCTTCCCTCACCCAGCCAGTGCAAATTAGAGCGATCCAAAGGCTGCTCTATCTGCCAAGATACCACACCCCCATTCCCACAGTCATGCCCCCTGCACCAGTGGCTGTGAGAGGTGTGGCAGAGAAGCAGTTATGTACTGAGCCAGGTGACCGGGGAGCCATGAGTCCGGTCCCATCACTCTCAGTGTCTCAGTTCCATTCCCCACTCATGTCACACAGAAGAGGCTGGACTATGGGAAATGGCAACACCCTAGCCATCTCCCTGCTCCCTCATCCCCTCTGCCAGCAAGCAGCATGGTGCAAAATTTCCAAGGAGCAGCTGCTCCAAACAATAGAACCCCAGCAGTGAAAAAAAACCCATTGCCAATGCACATGACTAGGGCATGCCCTGGCTGGAGATCCTGGGCAAAGGGAGGAGATGAATTATAGCAAAGAGAACTGTCCCTGGGCCTGTCTAGACCAGGGATATTTGCATCAATAGAGGCCATCCTGGGGTGGCCCATTGACCATAGGATTTGCATCCCTCTACTAATGCCAATATCCTCAGCCTAGACAGGCCCAATGACAACTTTTCTGCTGTACAAAGTCCCCTCCTGGAGCTGAGCCCCACACCACAGGCAGGCAGTAAGGAATGGTGCCTGGGGGACTGGGAGGACACCCACTGAACAGATGAGAGGGTGCAGGGCTTTGTTGCTGGTTACTGGGCTGGGCGATGTCCCTGCCCCCTCCATGCCCTGGGTTCCCCAGCTGCAGGACAGGGAGAAATCCTGATCCCTCACAGAGCTGCCATTGCCAAGAGGCAGCAAGCAGGGTTCAAGTCCGAGACGTTACGGAGGGATTGTCGAGAATCATCCGCCCCTCTGACTACTACCCCATGCTCCTGATCCATGTAGGAACCAATGATACTGCGAGAGGTGATCCTCGGCAGATCAAAGGTGACTTCAGGGCTCTGGGAGCACGGGTGAAGGAGTTTGGAGCACAGGTGGTGTTCTCCTCGATTCTTCCGGTCAAGGGTAGAGGCCTGAGCAGAGACAGATGCATCCTGGAGATGAACGTTTGGCTGCGAAGATGGTGTCGTCAGGAGGGCTTTGGCTTCCTTGACCATGGGTTGCTGTTTCAGGAAGAAGGACTGCTAGGCAGAGATGGACTCCATCTTTCGAGGAAGGGGAAGAGCGTATTTGGACGCAGACTGGCTGACCTAGTGAGGAGGGCTTTAAACTAGGTCTGAAGGGGGAAGGAGACCAAAGCCCACAGGTAAGTGACTATGTGGGAGACCAGGGGGAAGGGATGGAACTTGGGGGGTGCTGGGACTGTAACTCCAGGGATAGAAGAGAGGATAATTGGAACATGCAGGGGGAATCAAATAACTTTCTTAGATGCTCTAATGAAGCCCTAATGCCTGAGGCAGGTGGGGGAGGTCAACACCAAAAGAAAATCCAGGGAGGTAGATACAATAGAATTGAAAATCAAAATGGGAAAGTAGGGCAATCAGCCGGGTATCTTAGGTGCCTATACACAAATGCAAGGAGCCTGGGAAACAAGCAGGAGGAATTGGTAGCACTAGCGCAGACAAAGAACTATGACATGATTGGGATAACAGAGACGTGGTGGGATAGTTTGCATGACTGGAGCTCTGCAATAGATGGGTATAGACTGTTCAGGAAGGACAGGCAGGGAAGGAAAGGGGGAGGAGTAGCACTATATGTAAAGGAGCTCTATGACTGCTCAGAGCTTCATTATGAAAGTGGAAACAAGCCAGTTGAAAGTCTGTGGGTTAAGTTTAGAGGGGAGAGCAACAAGGGGGATGTTGTGGTAGGTGTCTGCTACAGACCACCAGATCAGAAGGAGGAGGTGGATGAGGCGTTCTGTGTACAACTGACAGAAGTTTCTAGATCACAGGCCCTGGTTCTCATGGGGGACTTCAATTACCCTGACATCTGCTGGAAGGCCAATACAGCAGTGCACAGGCAATCCAGGAAGTTTCTGGAGAGTGTTGAGGACAACTTCCTGGTACAAATGCTGGAGCAACCAACTAGGGGCTTTGCGCCTCTCGATCTGCTGCTCACAAATAGAGAAGAATTTATCAGGGAAGTAGAAGTCAATGGCAGCCTGGGTAGCAGTGACCATGAAATGATTGAGTTCAAGGTGATGATTAAAGGAAAGAAGGAAAGAAGCAAAACACAGACCCTGGACTTCAGAAAAGCAGATTTTGTCTCCCTCAGGGAACTGATGGGCAGGATTCCTTGGGAGGCTGATCTGAAGGGGAAAGGTGTCCAAGAGAGTTGGGTGCATTTTAAAGAAACCCTGCTAAGGGCACAGGAAGATACAATTCCGATAAGGAGAAAGCACAGCAAATGTGGAAGGCGCCCACTGTGGCTTAACAGAGAGCTCTGCACTGAGCTGAAGCATAAAAAGGACGCTTACAGGAAGTGGAAGCTAGGACAGATGACTAAGGAGGCATATAAAGACATTGCTCGGGACTGCAGGGATAAAATCAGAAAGGCCAAAGGACAAATGGAGTTGCGACTAGCAAGGGATGTGAAGGATAACAGGAAGGAGTTCTACAAGTATATCAATAACAAGAAGAGGATCAGGGATGGTGTAGGTCCCTTACTGAATGGGGCAGGCATCCTCGTGACAGAGGATGAGGAAAAAGCTGAAGTGCTCAATGCTTTTTTTACTTCAGTTTTCACAAGCAGGGTCAGCTCCCAGCCCACTACACTAGGTACGGTAGACTGGGGAGAAGAAGAGAGGCCCTTGGTGACAGAAGGTCAGGTTAGGGACTGCTTAAAGAAACTAGATGTGCACAAGTCCATGGGGCCGGATGAACTGCATCCGAGGGTGCTGAGGGAGCTGGCTGATGAGATAGCAGTACCGTTGGCCATTATCTTTGAAAACTCGTGGCGAACAGGGGAGGTGCCAGAGGACTGGAAAAAAGCAAATATAGTACCTATCTTCAAGAAAGGCAAAAAGGATGATCCTGGGAATTACAGACCTGTCAGCCTCACCTCAATCCCTGGAAAAATCATGGAGCAGCTTCTCAAAGAATCCATCCTGAAACACTTGGAGGAACGTAGAGTAATCAGGAACAGTCAGCATGGATTCACCAAGGGTAAATCATGCCTGACCAACCTTATCGCCTTCTATGATGAGATGACTGGATTTGTGGATGCAGGAAGAGCCGTTGATGTGATATACCTTGACTTTAGCAAGGCTTTTGATACGGTTTCCCACAGCATTCTCATTGGCAAATTAAGGAAGTATGGGTTAGATGCATGGACTGTAAGGTGGATAGAAAACTGGCTAGAACAACGGTTTCAGCGGGTAGGAATCAATGGCTCCATGTCAAGTTGGCAGGCAGTAACAAGTGGTGTGCCCCAGGGGTCGGTCCTGGGGCCAGTTCTGTTCAATGTTTTCATTAATGATCTGGATGATGGGATAGATTGCACACTTAGTAAGTTTGCAGATGATACCAAACTGGGGGGAACGGTAGACACCCTAGAGGGCAGGGACAGGATTCAGGGAGACCTAGACAAATTGGAGCAGTGGGCCAAGAGGAATCTCATGAGGTTCAACAAGGATAAGTGTAAAATCCTGCACTTGGGACGAAAAAACCCCATGTACTGCTACAGGCTGGGGAGTGATCAGCTAAATAGCAGTACTGGAGAAAAGGACCTGGGAGTCATGGTGGATGGGAAGCTGGACATGAGTCAGCAGTGTGCTCTTGCTGCCAAAAAGGCCAATGGCATACTGGGCTGCATCAGAAGAAGTGTTACCAGCAGATCAAGGGATGTGATCATTCCCCTCTATTCTGCACTAGTGAGGCCACATCTGGAATACTGTGTCCAGTTTTGGGCTCCCCACTACAAAAAGGACATGGACAAATTAGAGAGAGTCCAGAGGAGGGCAACCAAAATGATCAAAGGGCTGGAGCACAAGCCCTATGAAGAAAGACTGAAGGAACTAGGCTTATTTAGCCTGCAGAAGAGAAGACTGAGGGGGGATTTGATAGCAACCTTCAACTACTTGAAGGGTTGCTCCAAGGAGGAGGGAGCTCGACTGTTCTCGGTAGTAACAGAGGGCAGAACGAGAACCAATGGTTTTAAGTTACAGCTGGGGCGGTCCAGGCTGGATATTAGGAAAAACTTCCTTACTAGGCGAGTGGTGAAGCATTGGAATAAGCTGCCTAGGGAGGTGGTGGAATCTCCATCTCTGGAGATGTTCAAGTCCCAGCTGGACAAAACACTGACTGGGATGATCTAATGGGAGTGGTCCTGCTTTTTTTGGCAGGGGGTTGGACTAGATGACCTCATGGGGTCCCTTCCAACCCTATGATTCTATGATTCTATAAGTCCCATTTGTCAAGTGCAGGGAAGGTGACCAGCCAGAGCATTGTCCAATATAAAGTGGCCCCGCTTCAAGGGCTTTGACCACACCCATTTACTCCACCTGTGGAGCTCGCCCAACTCCCAAAGGACCAGAGAACAGTGAGCTCTGGTACAACAGCAACTCAGATTCCACCTCACATATTTGTTTTTCAGTTGACTAGATCATCAAGCCAGAAGGAGCTGATTGCATCCAGCCACTAGTGGGGGACTAAACAACAATCCCTACTGAATGGAGCTGGGGGACTCCTCTGAACACATGGTGCATTTCCCTGAGACAAGCAGTGAAGGGGCTCCTCTGACATTCAGAGGTTGGTGGATTCTTCGCTCATACATATGCAGAGCGGTAGGCTGGACTGCACGGAGATGTTTACCTCCCCCAGAGGCTTTGTGGGTAACTGAGCATCCAGAACCTCCACCCAGCACATCTTTGCAGCAGCAATGGCTAAGATTAGGAGCCCACTGTGCTGAGAGCAAGTCCCTGCCCCAAAGAGCTTCCCATCCAAACAAAGAAGGTGGGAAACTGAGGCACAGCAGGGGAAGAAGCTTCCACTGGCAGAGCTGGTCACACAAGACAGATGCCTTTAAGCCCTGTCTACTCTGGTAGGTGTGTCCCAACAATGAGGTATACTGGGAGAGAAGTGGGACTAGGGGTTTAGCAGGCCAAAGCCATTGCACATGGGTCATCATGAAAGGCAAAGAGCTGGGGGGAAGCAGGGACACTAAACAAATGGCAGTTCTGCTGCTTACTCAGTTCACGAGCATAAGGAAGGAGATGCTGGGAGGGGATGGACGTATTGTAAATCAACTCAGGAAAATAGAGCAGCCTGGAAAGCCCGAGCCAGGAGCTCTGAAAAGGACTTGGAAACCACCAGGACTCCTTGCTTGCCCACCTCACTTTCAAAGGAGATCTAAAGCAGCTGCAATGGGGACTGTGTGGGGTCAAATTTGGGAATGAGGGCCCTGGGTGTTACTGTGGGGGCAGGCCTGTGCTGAGAGGCAGAGCTGTAATGCTCTGTTTAAGTGCCTCTTGCAATTAGCAGCTCTTGGGGTTGGCGGTGCGAAATGTGCTCCTTAATAGAATGGCTCTATTGAGCCACTCCAATGCTTCTAGGGCAAAGCCCCTTTTGCCCTGCCGTAGTTACAGCCCTGCTGAGAGGTCACCAGGGATGACCCAGAAGGGACCAGAGGGAGGGAGCAGTGGGGAAGGGTGCATCCCAGTGTACCAGGTGGATTTAGAGAAGGCACAACAATGAAGCTTAAGGCCTGCTAGAGCCTGTGGGGGAGGGATAGGTGTACCAGGTGGAGCTATCAACTCAGGGCCTCCACAGCCAGTTGAGGCCATTCTCATCATCCCATCTGATCTACCACTTAACAGAAACCAGAGAACCTCAGCCACTAATCCCTGCTTCAAACCTGGGACATCTCTTCAGACTTCTGCTGACAGAGATTCCACCACACCTGGAGGTAAGTTGTCCCATGACAATTTGTTCCCCTTGCAGTTAATGGTCTGGGCCTTATTTTTCATCACAGCTGGTCAAGTGACAGTTACCTGCCATGGACTCTCCATTCTGCCTTTCTCTGCTAGACTAAGGAGCCACCACGAAGCTACATCTGGGCAGCAAACAAGCTGCCCTGTCTCCTTCTCTTAAGTCATTTGAGCATCAAGTCTTTCATGGTCCAGTGGCTTGTGCACCAGTGTGGGACTCATTTAGTCTCTGCACCTGTTAACCAATTTGTAAAAACAGCCCTCCCTGTCCCATAAGGGCATCAGGAGGGGAAATAAATCAAAGACTGTGAAACGCTCTGAGGAAAGGCAGGGATGGAGAATCTGAATGATCACAATTCTTTTCTGAGTCCTTTCCAGTGTTCACACATCCTTTTTGAAGTGTGGCCACTAGAACAGCAGGGCAGAATTCCAATAACAGCCCAGCTAATCCTGATAATGAGGTAATTGCAATTCCTGACTCTTACCTGAAATTCCCAGACTTCTAGAGCCTAGGATCATATTCACCCCTGGAGAGTGAAACTGCACACTGAACCCAGGTTTACAATTGCTAAACCCAAGCTAAAATGTCCACCCTGCACTGCGCAGACCTTCTCACTCAGGTCTGCAGCTTCAATTTCATCCACACTGCAAAAGAACAGGGCTTGGACATGAATCTTGTAGGGAGTTGGACTCTGATCCATGCCCAGAGTAAAGTCCTAGGACCCAAATCCTAAGTGCTTGCTGACTCAGGTCAGTCTGATTTACGTGTGGAAGAAAGGGAGCTTGGGCCAGGCTGAAGTCAGAGGCTAGGTTTAGTGTGCAGTGTAGATGGAACCTAGCCTTGCACTGGGACTGCATATTCTGCCATGACTCTTAAACCCTTTTCAGAGTCACAGTGGTCTACCATCTTGTAAGCATGCCCTCCAATTTTGTTCCTTTGTTCCTGCCTCTGGTTGTATAAAAGCACTTTGGTCAAATGAGCCCCCTATTTCAAGTGATCCAGGTTGGACTGAGTAACTGACCTCTCCCTATCTTTATTTACCACCCTTCTAGTTCTGGTATCATCTGTAAATGTTACCAGTAATGATTTTTATATCTTCCTCCAGAGACCATTGATAATGATGTTGAGTAGCAGTGGGCTAAGAAGAGATCCCACTAGAAAACTTCCCTTGGGTGTTGATTTCCTTTTAGAAGTACTTTTTAGAGACACATCAGTTAACCAGTTTTGAATCCATTTCACATGGAGTTGTGTGGACTTTGTGTAGCGCTAATTTTTTTTTAAATCAGAATTTCATGTAGGACTAAGTCAAATGTCTTAGAGAAGTTGAAGTCTGTTATATCAACTCAACTTTCTGCGAGTTCCCCATCTTCAAGCATCTGCTGAAGTGGGGTTTTCTCCCATGAAAGCTCATGTGATAAATAAATTAGTTAGTCTTTTAAAGTGCCACCAGACTTCTTCTTTATATCAGTTCAGTTACCTTTAGCCACCAAATTTGTGATCTCATTGAAAAACAACCACACATCTGCTTAATGAGATATATTTCTGTATAACCATGTTGATTGGCATGAATTATGCTACCATCCTTTATTTCTTGGATGCCACATCAGCCTTTCCATGATTTTGCCTGGGGCTGACCTCTAGTTTCTGAGATCGTCCCATTTGTCATGTTAAATATCAACCTGACATCTGCTTTTCTCTAGTCCTAGGACTTCCCCACTTAGCCAAGATTTGTTCAAAAATCAGCATTAAGATTTCAAAGAGGTCCTTGGTTGATTCTTTTAATACCCTTGGCTGTGTTCACACAGCACTCTTATTTCGAAACAACAGAGGTTGTTTCGAAATAAGAAATACCCTGTTCACACAACGCACGGTTGTTTCGAAACAACGGCACCCATTGTTTCGAAACAATGGCGTTGTTTCGAAACAACTTAAACACCATGTGGGGATGAAACAATGTTGTTTCGAAACGATTGTTTCGAATCAATGCCGTCCAAACATGTTGTTTTGAAACAACAGTGACTTGTTTCAAAATAACTGTTGCCTGAAACTGCTATTTTGCTTTGAGCTTTTTTTCCTTAATTTGAATTAACAAATTGTTAATTTGAATTAAGTTATTTCAAAATAAGGCATTATTTTGATACAAGTTGTTTCGACACAACTTGTATCGAAATAATGCCTGTGTGTGAACACAGCCCTTGGGTGTGAGTTATCCAGCCATGCAGATTTTAAAATGTTGAATGATTGCTGCTTTACACCCTCCCTGTCACTGATAGAAGGGTCTGTGTAGGAGTGGACTACATCATCCAGCTTCTTTTCAAATACAGAGGGGAAAAGTACCTCTTGAAAACAGTAGCCTCTTCTACGGCATAACTGAAAATTGTTCCATCCTAATCTGGTATGGGACCAATACAATGCCAGGATTTCATCTGACGTAGCTGCCATTAAAGGCTGGTGGAAGAGATGGGACAAAAAGTAACTGGCTGAGATTAAAAGGGTGAGGCAAAGAGCTATTAAGTCAAGGAGGGAAAAGAGCTGGTGCCTTACATAGGAACAGAAGCAGCAGGTGGGGTTAAGAACCTGCACAGTGGATGGAGTCAGGTGAGGGCGAGGTGATTTAGGGCTAGTTCAGCAGATACGCTTTGGTCAGGCAGACTGGGCTAAATACACATCAGCAGCCTTCTCTGCCTTTTTAGGGACAGTGGGATTGGGGCAGGACTAAGGATGCCCACAGGGAGGGGCCCTGGAGATGACAGCTGAAGGTCTCAGGTCAGCAGGAAGGGCCTTCACAGCAGCTGGTGGCCTCCTGAGCTAGTTCATGATGTCTTATTGCCACTGGTCCAGGTAGCTGGGTTGGGAAAATTGTTGGGATGCTCAGTGCACTCTGCCCCTGGATTCAACATCATCCTGGAGGACCTGGGGTTCTTGGACCTCAGAAAAACTGTGGTCTCACAAGAGCTCTGGGTTGGGTTCCTGTCACTCCAAAGCCAGGGAAGACTGAGTGGAGCTGCTGCAGGGGTTCCAGAGAGCCTCCATGGTGCTCTGATTACCCTGAAGCCGGAGGGGCTCTTCTGAATTGCAGAGCATGGTCTCCCTTCACCAAGGAAGGCTGCCTGGGGGGGGAGTCACATCCTTCCTCCAGGACTTAAACTGTAGAGCTGGACTCTGGAAAGACAAACCAGATGCAATGTTCCAGTCCAGGACTCAAACCTTGGGGAAGTGGCAGAGGCTTTGGGAGACATGTTTAGTGCCAAGGTGGAGGTCTCCTGCTTTGGCTCCTGAATTCTGTTCAGAGGGACAATCCCCAGGTCTTTGAGGCTGGGGGAGAAACACGCTTCAGATCATTTAGTCTGCCTGCCTGCCTGCCTAGCCCAGCCAGAGACTACTCCCTTCAGAGTTCTGCATCCAGAACAAAAAATGGTGTTTCCTTCTCTGTTGGTGAGCTACATAACCAGCCACAGGGTCCCAAATCCTGCCCTGAGTCTACCTTCATGGCACTGTGGGGGTGTCAAAGATCTTGCAGAGAAGTAAGAGACCTGGCCCTGGGTCTAGCAACCCTTCCTCCCCTTCTTCTTTTGGGGAATGGGAAAAGAGTCTTGGGGACTGTTTTGAGGGGGCTGATCTGACTGGCCCAATCCAAAGTAGGAGGAGTCTTCCTATGGGATTCAAAGGGATTCAAGTTGGGCCACAGAGCCAGTGGCTGTCACCAAGCTTGGCCAGGTTAGAGCTCAACGCTGGAAGTGGGCCAGTGATGCCGGCTCACTGTGGGTGTGTCATGAACAGAAGGAAAATCATGGTGGCAGTGGGGGGAATGGATGAGCCAGAAGAACTTTAGATAGAAAGAGGGGATTCTGCAGGAAAGCCTTGTGCTGTCTTGCTTAGGACCTAGGAGGTGGGTCTGAGGTCCAGTGGGCTCTACCAAACATGCGGCTGGTCTCAGCTGGCCTTCAAAGGCAGGGATCTATACCAATGGGAACCTAATCCTGATGGGGCCACAGATGTTGTCCATCCTTACACATCGACACCTCTTCTCCAGCTTGCTCCTGAGCATCATCTTCCTCTGTTTGCAGGGCAACTGAGGCCACAGAGCTTTGCCTCCCCTGAGGTGACTGACAGCACTGGGGAGCCTGTTAGATCCTCCCATCCTTTTAATCACTACCACATTAGAGACTTATGCAGAGGGGAGGAGAGATGGATGGGGGCTTGGTTTCAAGGAGGAAAGGGAGGGAGAAGGAAGAGATCTGGGGGAAGGGAAATGGCCACATCAGAAAAATGTCTTGGCACTGAGTAGCTCCTTGATTCATTGCAGCTGGGTCAGGGCTGGAAGAAGAGGACTTGCCAGCCAGCCAGCGGATGGAAAACACAAAGAGCTGCAATCACTGGGCCGGCAGAGAGCTAGTGGCAGGCCTGGGGAGGGCGTTGAAGGAGCGGAGGTTGGGGAAGAGAAGATACTCTGCTTCCAAAATGCATCAAAGGCAGAATGATTTATGCAGCAGACCTGGCCCCCTCCAAGTGACCTCATTTCAGACAGCTCCTCCCCCACACCCACTTTCCTGATGGAATCGGGAGGCCAGTGCCACGTGTGTTGGACGCTGGGAGCTGTGTCTGTCTGGGAGGCACTGGATCCTCAGAATTATGCTTTCCTCCTCTCTCTCCTCCTTTGCTACTTGCTGTCCACTCAATGGTAGTTCATGGCAGGGATTTTTGAGGAGGGGGAAGGAAGGCAAGAGTTACAGCCTACTCAGATGGGTTTTTTTTTTAAGCTAGCATTTTATACAGTAAAAAAAAAACCATGACAAATCTATGGATTGTGGGGGCTTTAAATTCGTTTTTGTGTCCTGTCACCACTTAAGTCCTCGACTGAGACCATAGTCATGCCTACTGACACTTAGTGATGGCTGGCTCCTGCTGTCAATTGACAAGAGGTGAAGTGACTGGTCCACTGTCCTGCAACAGGCTGCTAGAAAGAGCCACCAGGCCTCTGGAGTTCTAGATCAGTGCTCTTGCCACTTGCCCATGTTTTGAAGGAGTCATGTGTCTATGTCCTCTAGCTGGTTTTGAAAATATGTTGTGGTTTGTCAGTTAAATTGATAGAAGAGGCTTTCTCCTAAGAGAGCAAAAAAATTAGATTCCCAGTTGAGGCTTCACTTCATATGAGCCCATCCAAACTGTGTCCCAAAGAACACAAGATTGTTTAGTGACAGCTTCACTCAGGAGACCAATAAAGGGCACTCTGGTGGTTCTTGATTGCTGGTTTTTGGGTGAGCATCAGCTGAAATGGGGTTGATGGATGTCAGTCCAGCTGCTAGTGCATAGGGGCAGAAGCATGCAAAAATTGCCCCCATGATAGCAAAAAAAAATTTCCAAGAGCTCCACTCCCATTTAGGCACCAAAAGAAGCAGGCAAATTTCACAAAAACCCAGCTGAAAATCTGCTTAGATTTCTCTGCTTAGAAATCTGGCCACGAGCCCTTGGAAAAATCATGGCAGCGATTGAGATTCTGAGCTGATGGACTAAGAACTGAAGGCCCCATCCTTGCCCTCAGCACCATTAAAGGGAGAAAGATGCCATCATTTTGCAGTCCCTTTTCTGTAGTTAAACTTGCTCTCTGGCACAGTCACACTCACTTCCACACCAAGAAATTTGAAAAGATCTCTTTTCTAAACGCCATGTTCCTAGTTTTTAAAGAGACCTCATTAAATGTAGCACTTTATTGAAACGTACCATTCAAAATCTGGTATAAAGTCAGAGAAACCTCACAACTTGCAACTGGATTTGTTTAATCCACATTTATTTTGCTGCACTCATCCAGGATTTTCTCCCTTTCTCTTTTAATAGATTCAGTTTAGATTTCTGACACAGAGGGCCCCAAAAGTATCTCCAGGGTAACTCTATTGAAGACAGAGGAGTTAGTTGAAAACCACAGATGAATCTGAGCTATTGCCATGGCAGAGCAGTAAATGATTCTAACATTTTTACATTCCACTGTTGCAGAACAAATGTCTTGGGTGTTTCATCCTTAAGTGACTGGACTGTTAGTCATTGAGAGACAGCTTCAGGAAGGCAAGGGATCTGTGTGAGCAGGGCCTAATCCTTCTCTTACAGGGCCTCTCACCAACAAAAAAAATATTCCAATTGACAGTGTGTTTTGAATCAGACCCAAATTTAACCCCAGCACCTCCTGTTACTTCAGTGATTTTTCCCTGGGACCCAGCATAAATGAAAGGAGAATCCATTTCCTAGGTCTTGGGCTGTATGCCAGGAGCTGGTTGATTGGTCATTTAAAGGTTAGTTAGGATGTGTTTAAAAAACAAAACAAAGCAGATTTAGATCAATTGAAAGATTGTTGTTTAATTCCATTGCAAACAGTACTTTTGGGGTAATGCACTGCATGGCAGCATACAGTCGTGGACACCTGGGGGAGAGGGGGTAATGTGCCCCCCAGGTGCTGGGAACTGACCACTGCAGTGTAGTGCAGTGATAGCATATGGGAATCCATGGGAACCTAGACATCCTAAACAGTGTGATGTAAATCAGCTGGGACCAGATCCCTGTGAATAGGTGCCAATGTTGGAAATCAGAGGCACTACGCTGTTTTTTGCTGCCGGGGGATCTGGCCTGGTGTGGTTGGACGGACAGCAGCGGGGGTATGTGTGACGGACAGCCTTGGAAGATGAATATGTTATTTCACACCCACCTGTTGTTACCCACAGGGCCTGCTCCCCTGCCTCTTTTACACTGTGCGGGCTCTGACCTGCCACAGCTCCAGTCAGGTCAGCAGCAACTTAAAGGGCAAAGCTTGCAGATCTGGGTGCAAAGTCATGTGTCCCCAGCCTCAGGAAGGGAGTAATGGTTTTAGAAAAAATTCAGGGGAGGGCAAAGTAGTGTCAACACATAGCACATTTTGTGTGATGGTCTTAAGCCCTGCCCAGCCTGGTGGGCAAAAAGTGGAAGACAAAATAGCATATAGAGACCTATGAAAAGTCCAGGGGTGCAAACCAAGGTCTGGGTGAATGCAGTTGTCCTCTTTGCCACATAGCCAATGACTCACCTGCACACTGGGGTGGAGACAGGGGTGAGTATGGCTGTGATTGGGAGGAACTATGTGACAGCGTATTGGTAAAACACACTTGCTAGGTCAAGGATGGGTGCTGCCCTGACTTTGAGCTCCCTCACTTACTTTAACCGCTAGTAAATCAGGGCAGGATCCAACTCTGTCTCAGCATTGCTTTGCTCTGTCTAGCTCCAGGTGCTGATCACGGATGCCAAGGTGCTTGCAAAGTGAACACACCGGAAAAGCGGACGGATTCATTCATGCCTAGATAGCTTGAAATCAGAACCTGATCATGCACCAGCCTCTCTGGCTTGCTCGTGTCCATTCACATCACACAAACACGTCAGCATCTCAACCACCCCATTCCACAATCTCATATTTTTTCCTAGGCTCTCTGCTTCTGTCTTTGAAATGAACAGCCTCTTTCCCTCACCAGTGTGGACCGGAAGGAGTCATGGCCAGGTCTGCCAGAACCTGCCTGCTGTGCTCAGGTCTGAGTCATATAGTGAAGTATTTGGGCCGTTTTCTGTAGGGCTCAAGTGGTCCTGTCATGCCCACGTCTCTCTAGCATCCCAATGCAGCCAATATGGGGCATCAGGGTCTGCTGGAAACACTAGGTGTGGGCTGGTGGTCCATAAAAAGAGGTGGGGCCACTGGTTCATTGGGAAAGGGGTGGAGTTACCAGACAAAGAAACACCACCCACAAAAGCCCCCCTTTTGTGGGAGTTAACAACTAGCCCATTGCTGTACTGCTTTAGGTTGTGGTAGCATTCACTTTGAAATGGAAGCCAGAAGTCTCCTGTGGAGATCAGAGCCCTCCTGTGTTAGGCACTGCTACAAGCACCTCATGAGGAGCAGCCCCTACTCCAAAGGGCTTCCAGTCAGGACAGCCAAAGAGTGGGTGGGGAACTGAGGCTCAGCAAGGTGGAGATGTTGGGCAAACAGCAGAGCTGAGGACCCTGTTCTCTTGGCATCTCATTCTGCACTCTCAGCAAAGCTGCCTTTCAAACTCAGTGCTGGCACCAGTCCCACACAGGGAAATCTTGTCTTCACAGCAGAACAAAAGGACGTTCTTGAGTTGGGGTGAAACCCTGGTGGAGCCAAGGCAGTGGGATGGGTTTTGCACAAGTTGGGCAGGCAGAGATCCTGGGGGAACCTATGATCTGGCTCACTCTGCTAATACTTGTGACAGCTACTCCCGCCTTGTCTTCACTAAGGCTACACAATCAGGTATTTGGGGCTGATCAGGCCAGCTGAGTGGGGTGACCAGCTGTCCTGATTTTACAGAAGCAGTCCCAATATCAGGGACCTTATCTTAAACAGGCATCTATTACCTGCTGCTGCCTGTCACAAAGTTTCACCCTCATGTCTGGTCAGTCTACCTAGGGGGGCGAATCCAAATGCTCCAGGGTAGCCAGAAATTCTCTAATGGGTTATTTTAGTTGGGAAGGAGCCGAGGCAGGTGGTGGGGATGCATGCGTGTGGCATGGTGGGGGTGGGGGTCCCACCCAAAGTGTGAACCCTGGCCAGCGTTGTCTCCTGAGAGAGCTCCATGCTGCTCCGTGCAGTAAGTGGAAGCAGACGCTCTCTCCCAGGCGCTCAGTGCAGCAAGGAATGTTACTTTCAGCTTCTGGGTTGTTTCATTGTCTGTCTCCTCCTCCCTCTCTTTGGCCTTGCCCATACCCGCCCCAGCCACACTCACCAGGGCCCAGCTCACGTGTCTGGCTCCCACCCTGAAAACGCAAGAGGCTTCTGAAGTTTCCAGCTGGGAGCTGACACATAGCTGGGCCTCCAACACGGCACCTCTCCACGTATGCAAGTGGGGGAAGGGCTCTCATGGCCTCTTGCTTGGGTGCAGAGCAGTGAGGGGAGAGACCCCATGCCAGGATGGGCATGTCCAGGAAGTACCTGTGCATCTGACACACCTGTGCATCTCTTCCCCTTGAGCCAGCCAGATTCTAAGTTCCCTCCCCATCTTTGTCCCCCCATCACCACCCATTAACCCCCTTCTTCTCATCCCCTTTCACATACTTACTTCTCTTCCCTGCATTCTCCAGCCTTACCTCTCCCAATCCTTTCCCAGTCCTTCTCCCATCTTTCCTCTCTTTTGCTGCCATCCTATCCTAGCCCTGTTCTTCTCCCTCTCCAGGTTGCACTTCCCCACCCTCCCATTACTCTGAGCCCCTCAGCTTATGGTGTGCTCACAGCTCAGCTGGTCCCCAATTATCCCCACCCACCCACAGCATGGGATGTGCCTCTCAGGGTATTTAGAAAGTGGAGACCCTGTTCCCCATCCTGAAACTGCTGACTCAAGAGTGAATGGTGACAAAGCTCCCATGCACATTTGCTTACCTGAGCAAGCAACCAAGGGATATAATGATGGCACCCATATTGCTACAGCTGCTCCTCAGGGGGAGGGAATCAGTTCCCTTTTTCGGCCACCATTATTCTTAATGTTCTGTGTAATAAACCCAAACAAGGCTCTTGATCGTTATGCTTCAGGGCATAAACTGAACCATAGCCCATACATCAGGAAGGATCATCCCTTGGAGTAGCATGTATTAGCTACATTGCAGAGGGGTCATGTGTTCCCCTGAAGCAGCCAGCATTGAATGGCAGGATCGCTGTAGTTAAGAGATGGAAAAGGTCGAGCACCAGAGCCTTTTGAACTTGTGAGCATGAGCGCTGGATGTAGGGAGGGATTTCCTGATCCTGGCACCAAGCATGGTCCCTGGTGTAAGTTAGAGCATCCTTGGGATGGGTTGGCCCTGCCTCACACACTGGCCACCAGGATCCCCAGGATTTCCCTATCCTTTGGCGCCACTGCCTTCATCCTATCAAAATAGCTAGGGCTGGGCAAGGGTACGACCCCTCGCTAGCAGTCCTGGCCATCTGTCAGCCCACACAGTCCAGCTCTCATGATTCCAGCATCCAGCTGCACTCACCTCCTGGCTGTGAAATGCAGTGATCAGCCCCCGGAAATAGGCATGCCCCCCGCCCCCTCAGGTCCTGCAGGTAAAGCATCCCAGGCACAAAGCCCGACAGATTTACAGGGCAGCATGGACAAAGACTCTTTGCTGGGCTGGAAACCTCTCCCCACAGGTGGATGTGTTCAGACATCCCCCTGCAGAGCATCCAAGGGGTTCGAGGATGGGGGTGTATTCTTCTGGGACAAGCAGAGGCATAACAGATCCTGCAGCAAGTGCTATGGGGTTTAGCTCACAAATCCTCACACCCAGCTCCCCTCCACTGCTTCCCCTTCCCCCCCTCCAGATCTGGGGAAGGAATTTTGGTTACTTAATGTAGGTCAGATAAAAATGCAGGAATATTTGCTCACCCCTGCACCAGAAGGCACATGAGTATAAGTAGTTTCTGCTCATGTTCACAAGCCAAGGAGATTGGAACATGTCTGACCCCTTGTTAAAACCCTTGTCCAGGTCTCCCTAGCCACAGCTTGCAGACATGCCAGGAATATGAGGCCTCTTCCTCCCCATTGACTTCACTGGCGCAGGCCACATAGCCCTGAGGGAGCAGTTCAGTGGGATGAGCCTTTGCCTACAAGCCTGGGGCTACCTGGAACATGGCTACCCATTCCACAGAGGCAAAGACCAGAAGAGTTTCAGGCCAGGCCACCAGCCACTAGGTGACATTGCCTCTTTGCCCTGTCTGTATCGTTATGGATCAGTTGTGCCTCTACAGCCATGGCCAGCTCAATGACTGGCCCCTTCAGTTTCCTGTATGGTCCCTTCATCTTAAAAGCCAAGCACTTGTCTCCTCGCATGGCTGTTACAGTTCCCAGGGAAGCACCCCTTGCAAGAGTTGAGGGTATGCCCCCGGCATCCTCTTTGCCCCTTCATTGCTCTCTGCCCTCCCAGCCTGTATAGTAATAGCCTGGCCATTTTGCAGGCTGCCCTGGCTCCAAATGACCTAGATCACACAGCACGGGGATTCTTCACTTCACCAACTCTGCTCTTCCCTGACTTCCTTCTGCTTCGAGAGAAACATCTCTCTTCCTCACTTCATACCCTTTCTTTCTTTCTTTCTTTCTTTCTTTCTTTCTTTCTTTCTTTCTTT
>ML681990.1:11678154-11733769 GCA_007922195.1 Podocnemis expansa | reverse complement strand
TTTCTTTCTTTCTTTCTTTCTTTCTTTCTTTCTTTCTTTCTTTCTTTTCCTCATCCCTTTTTCTCCTCACCTTCCCCTTTCCTACCCAACGGACGAATGGGCTAACATAAGGCCAGATTTAGGAGCAAGCAGTTGTCTGGGGTGCAGGGCTTGAGGGTGTGTGATATTTTTATTTGCTTATATATGGTATGAATAAATCCAGATGTACTGATCCCAGTGGCAAATTTACCATCTTATATGGCAGAGATAAATCAGGCTTGCAAACTGCATCCCAATTGTGACATGTGCCTACAAATGCAATACAAAATAAAGCATTGAAAAGTTGAACTTATGGAGGGGGTGAGCCAAAGATGCACCACACCTGAGGGTGCCATTCAGTCTAGGGTCAGTCCTGGACTAATACTTTTTTAAAACAAAGTAAGCAGGGATAAACAATGAGCATCTTACAAACTCCTTCTTCTTGGGCCCATTTCAGGGAGCACTTTCCTTTCCCTACTACCCCACACTCTGCTCCTGAGCCCCAGCACAGCAGTTGCTAGGTCAAATGCAGTTCGGGGCTTTGATCCCAAATGATCCCCCCACCCCATTGCTCCCACACATGCCTGTATCCAAGAGCCTGCAGGTGGGGGGTTCAAGTGCTTTTGCCAAGACCACCACCAGGCATCTCACTCACAGAATGCAGTTCTCCACCCTTTTTTATTCCCCCCCTCTTAAGATGCTTAAGTTCAAAGCCAAATTTTCTTAAGACCTTAAAGCACGTGCCTCCCCCCTCTCCCCATGAACCTGAGCACCTCCCAGTTTTAATGCATTTGTCCTTCCAACCCCCTATGAGATAGGGTTGTGCTGATATCCCCATTTTACAGCTGGAGGGTCTGGGGACCACTGTTCCCTCTAAGCTGTGCTCATGTGTGTGTGCACACAGGTCATGAAACCCACACATACAACAAAACAAAGTGCACACAAAAAATTCAATAGTGCTAAGATTGGTGCCCACAAAGAAATTTTTTTGCGCACACAAAGAAATTTTTTGCACTTACAGCCTATGAATAATTAGAGGGAACATTGCTGGGGACTAGAGAAGCTGAGGGTCCCCAGGGAGTCTGCAAGAGAACTGGGAATTGAAGCCAGGTCCCCAAGATCCAAGCTTAGGGCCCTAACCAGTGGGCCATCCTTTCTTGCTCAGCAGCAGTAAGGAAGAGCATTTTCCTAAATGTTTCCCACATCTGCCTGGAAGCAGCTCACAAGGCCCGCCCCTGCTAGATTCACAGGGAGCTGGGATCCTGGCCATGGCGTGCTGGCAGGAGGAGGAGGGGAAGAGAGAGGAATTTTAATGCTCAAAAAAAGAAAAAAAAAACATCCACGTCTCAGCGGTTGAGCGAGAATGCAGCGTCCCCCCTTCCCGCCCCCCCACCGAGGATCCTGCATGGACAGCTACAGGCTCTCAGGGTTCCCAGCGTGGCCTGACAGGGACCCAAGCAAGTGGACTCATGTTGCAGGGAGTTAAGCGCACCGGCTATGCAATTGCCCTGGCATCCATTTAATGTCACCTTCTGTGTGGCTGCCTAAATAGGGGAAGCAGAGGCACGGAACAGTGATTTTCCCTAGATCACTTAGAAAAGCTGTGATAGAGCTGGGGAAGGAAGCTCTGTATAGAGCCTTTCACCCCTCAGTCACAGTCCCTTTACTAAACAGATCGGTAGTATCTCCTGTCTCTGTCCAGCACCCGGCGCACTAGATCACTGCCTAGCCAGGTAGCTTGTGGTCACATAGATAGCTAGATGCAATAGCTGTGCATCCAGAAGGCACACCAGCCAGAGATACAGAGGCAAAGAACACAAAAGGTATTGTTTAAAAAAAAAAACCTCATGCTTCTGACACCACTCTCATGAATTTGGGATCTGGCTCATGATTTCTGAGTCCTTGAGGTTGGCCACACAGCATCAGGCAACAGGGAAACTTGGAGGAGTCCTTAGGGCTGGAGCTGCTCAGGAATCTTTTGGTGGAACGTTTTCATCAGAAAAAGCTGATTTGTCAAAAAGGTTCCTGAGGCCCAGGGTGGAATTTTTTCTGAAAGAGAGAGAGATGGCAAAATTCAGCACCTTCCATTGTTGTCTGGGGTGCAGTTGTAGCCATGTAGGTCCCAGGGTATTATTAGCAAAAAACAACAAGGAGTTGTGTGGTACTTGAAGACTAACAGATTTATTTTTTGCATGAGCTTTCGTGGGAGAAGATCCCACTTTATTATTAGCAAGACAAAAGACAGATGGGGCAATATCTTTTAATGGACCAACTTCTCTTGAAGAGAGATACATGCTTTCAAGCTACCCAGACCTGAAGAAGAGCTAAAAGGTATCATTGCCCCCACTTTGTTTCTGCTGAGATGCAGCCTTACCCACCACCCACTGCAACAGAGCTAGCAGCAAAGGCGTTAACACTCTCATAGAGAGGTGCAAGTTGAAGGACCCACTACAAGCAGGGATAGGAGCCTAGGATGCCTACAGCCCAGCATGCCCACCCTTCTAGCCTATGGATCTCCCTTATCTCTTTGTCACCAGCAAATCCAAAAGGCCTCAGTTTCATCCCAGTGAAAATTCCAAAATCACCACCATTTTCACAAGATTAAATTCTTATTTGCTGGCCAGGCTGACTTCGACGCTTCCCTACCAATCCCAAACACACCAGCATCGGCTGCAAGATGGCCAGATAGCAAGTGTGAAAAACCAGGATGGGGTTGAGGGGTAATAGATGCTTATATAGATAAAGTTCCGAATATTCAGACTGTCTCTGTAAAATTGGAACACGTGGGCACCCTGACAAAGCAGCCCCCCACTCCCAAGCCCTTGACCAATGAGTCTCTCCAAGACATAGATTGCTGCACCCATTCTGTGATGTGCAGCAGTCATACCAATGCAGCAGCAACTCCCCACGGCAGGCACACATCATCACTGCCTGGCAGTCTCCGATCAGATCTGTTGTGGCATTAACCAGCTGCTGCAAACAGCGGCTGAAGGAGCTCTAACCCTACAGCTGTCCCTCTGTGGCACTCCCATGTAGCCAGACCAGCAGAGGGGAAGGGTTCTCCCATCTCTGTAATTAACCCACATCCCTAAAGAGGCTGTAGCTAGATCGAGGGAAGAATTCCTCCACCAACCTAGTGCTGCTTACATTGGGGGTTAGGTTGGTAGAATTACATCTCTCAGTAGGGTGGATTTTTCCTGCAAGACGTAGCTCTGGGTATAAGTTTTCAGTGTAGACCAACCCTAACCAGTTCCAGATGTCACCAGCCTCTTCCCTGCACATGGTCTCTGTACTTCATCGGCACTGGAAGTCTGCAAATGAATCGTTGTTACATTATATTCAGACTTCAAGCTCTTTGTGGCAGCAACTGTCTCACTCACTATAGGTCTATGCAGTACCTGGCACAATGGGGTCCTGATCTCAGCAGGGATTGAATACTTAGACAAAAAATGGGCCTATCTATATATTGATCTCCATGCCCTCTAGTTGCACATCAGTGATCTGCTAAAGCTTCCTGAAATGAAAGTGCCCAGCCCCCACACCCACCCCATTCTCCCTTGCTTTGATGGATCCAGCACCCTACAGGCTGCCCCTTTGGGGAGCTTCCAGCTGAGGTTTTGTGGCAGCTCTTGCATTTTTTCCTTAGACAGCTCACTGTTCCAGAAGGGCTGCCAAGGAATCGCTTGCGCTTGGCGTTCACCCTGTTGGTGAACTCACTGCACATTCCTCGCTCCTTTTCCAGGCCAGCAAGTGGGAAGGGAGGAAGGGTCCTGTTCACTTCAGGAGCTCCGCTGCACTGAGAGCGGACCAAGGATGCCCAGTTCTCCCAGCCACTAGTTCTCATTCCATACCACCTGGGATTTTCTTCACTCACCACTGCAACACAGCCACTTCTGGAATTGGACAGGGCAGCTATTTCAACAGTGCACAGAAATGAAGCACAGGCATTTAGGATGCGGGGTGAGATAGAACTTCATATCCAAGACAACATGGGTGGGGGGATTTCAGGCAGACAAGAGGACTCAGGTTTGTCTAAGAGTCTGTAGTTATTTTCTTCTAAGTCTTACAGAGCATGTAGGTCACATTTTGAATTCCACATTAGGCACCCAAAATTTTTCTGTGGCTAGTATCTGTCATGCAAACACTTTGCACTCTGAAGCTGGTATCTGGCCTGTAGTCACTATCCACAGAACGGCCAGATGTATATGCATAAGGCATCAAGCATTCAGCTTGCCTCTTGCAATGGGCAGCTGGAATCAAGCAGTCAGGACCTTAATGGTGTGATTCATCCCAGAATCACCTGGCATAAATTTATCCCAGGACATCATTTGTTTAAAAAAAATGTCTTGCAGATATTTCTTTCCCCAAGCCAAGGGGCAGAGGGAGGCCCTTTCATTTTGGAGCATCACCAGACTATATCCTGAGTCCTGTGCCTTGGGATGCAGGAGGTCCCTGGGGATCTTGGCTGTTCCTGGATATCACTGCTGTCGCCCTGTAGCTACATGACCATGCAGCCCTGCATTGTGGCTGAATGCCCCATCTCCTGTAATGGATAGTTGCACGGTGCAACACGATGCCATCTGCCACCTCTTACCATCAACACAGAGCCGTTTGCCAGTGCCCTCCACTCCATCCCTGCAGCCAGGAAGGCAGACGTTAGAGGCTTGGCAAGCAGCCATGCTAGAAGTTCATGAACAGGTGGTTTCTGCATCTAAGAGCAGAGTGAAAAGAAGGAGGAGTTAGGGGAAAGGAAAGAATGAACAAGCCACCTGAGTGTACCTCCAACGTGCACAATTAGGGGATAGATCTGGTAGGCAAAGCCAGCTCTTAAGTGTGAAAGAATTCACAGGGGCTGATCTCACAAAAGGGGAAAAAGCAAGCTGCAAACATGCACAGACTGAGGATGCTGGCTGTGGCCAGCATACCCCGGAGCTTCCCCCACAGCCAGCACTCCTGCCCCATCCCCCTGCAGTGCTTCCTGCTGGGAGAGGCTGGAACTGGATTATTGAGACTATCAGCTGGAAAAAGAAGTGTGTCTGGGCTGGATTTCTTATCTCGCTGAGCAGTCTGCAGCAGCCTTGCTTGAAATCTCTTGTTTGGTCAGAGAGCAGAAACTTTCTGCAAAGAGAAATCGCAAGGATGACTGAGAGCTGGTCTAAGGGTGGCCAGTGCTTGGAACGAACATAGCTGCAGAAGGGAGTGAGAGCTGCTTTTTGGGATGAAAGGTTCAGTCTGCACAGCTTAAGTCAGCAGAAACAGATCACTCCACAAGTGTTTCACGCTGCTCTTCACTTCACACACTGTCGCACAACCCTCTCAACACATACATGCACATGCGATCCTTTTCATCTCACACTCACACACGGGGTCCTCCCTCTCTCTCTGTCTCACACTCCCCCCACCCACTTTTCCTAGCTCTTACGCCCAGCCCACTGTGACAACATGCTGGATCTTTTCTCCGGGATCTAACTTAACACCTGCTGTATGAGAACAAGGAGGGATCCAACCCTGGAACTGCCATGAGAGCGAGGGAGCTGCTGAGATACCCACGGGCAGATCTCATATGCTCTGCTGTGGAGGGCTATGGAGGTGTATGAGGGATCCCCCAAGACTCCTTCCTACTGATGGTTAGCTGTCCATAGCCAAGGTTCTAGCAGTGGGATGACCACTGCCATGGCAATTAACCCTCCCTTTAGGCCAGGGGGTCTCAAACACATGGCCCGCGGGCCGCATGTGGCCCCTTAAGCTATTTCCTGTGGCCCACAATGGCATTATCATTACCAATATTTGCAATATTGTTATATGAAAAGGTTTCAGTGGTGCAGTCGTCAGGCTAACATACTAGTCCTCATGCGGCCCTCATGATGATTTGAGTTTGAGACCCCTGATCTAGGCCATGAATCCTGCTACCTGGTGTTGCACCCCATCTGTTCTCATGACACCAAGTGTTGCATCCTGTCTATTCAAACTGAGGGATCAGGCCCTGTACCTGATGTTACAGCCCATCTACTCAAACCGAGGGATCAGGAGATGGGGGTGTAAAACAGGTGTCAGCGGCCACGACCTGTAACAGGCCTGGTTTCTGGGCAACCTAATGAGCGTGGCTGGCCTGGGGTGGGTGGCCTAAATGGCCACATGACCTGACTGGCTGGAAGAGTTGGCAGGAGCAGCCACATCAGGTCAGCAGCTGCTCAAAGCATTTGCCTTTGGAGTCTAAATATCCCCTTTTGTTTCCAGTCTTTCTCTGGCTATTTTTTAGCCTTGGCCTCAGCTCTGACCCTCAGCTCTGACTTTGGCTCTTTCCCAGATGCCAGTGCCTGACAACCAGCTCCTATTCTAACCACTAGGCATGACTCCTGCCCCCAACACTAGAGTGACTGTCCATGCCCCAATCACTGATGTGGGGACCAATGGTGAGGATGAGGCTGGCCCCCCACAGCCCTGTGAGCCTGCCCATAGATGGAGATTTCAAGGAAATTGCAGGCCAGCCAACAGCAATGCATTGGTTACATGGAGACTAGCCTGTCCAGGCGCAGAACTGGCTGATTTCAAGGAAGATTAGGCCTCCCTCAGGGAAATCCCTCTGGATCACAAAGCTGGCTAATGGGCAGCTCAACATGAACAAACAGGAATTAAATACCACTTCCTCACTTGTGGCCAGGCAGAAAATAACCTTCTCTCATCTCCTTTCCTGTTTAGCTCCAGGCTACCTCTATAAGGCCACTGTCCCCTCATCCTGTGCAGGGGATCACAAGGGGCACAGAGAGGAAAGACCCTAAGGTCTGATTCTGAATCCCCTAGTGCAATAGTTTTCAAAATTTTTTCTTCAGGACCCAGTAATCATTTATGCCTGCAACTCAGCAATTACATCTTTGAGCAATGCACTCCTGTCTTTTGGCAGTGGCAGCAAGAAGTGCCACGACCCAGTGCTTGAGGGTCTGCAACCCAGTACTGGGTCCCCAAACCTAAGTTTGAAAACCACTACCCTCGTGCTTCAGCCAACACAACTGAATTGGGATAAGTTGTCCGGCCAGGGGTCAGGCTGGGGCAGGTTATCTGCGATCCTGGGCAGGGAAGTTGGGGGTTAGTGTGAACACTCTGCATCTCAGCTGAGACCTATAGTTCAACTCCATCACCACTCCATCTTCAGAGCAGACTATATTACATATGGGGTGAGGCAATGCATGGGCAGCGCAAAGTACCTTGTTAAGGGGGAAACTCCAGCCTGTGAGAACAGCTAGAATTATGTGGGAGGGTCTGTGGACAGTGAGCCGGGAGGACCAGAGGCATGTATTGCATTATATGGGCACTGGGTGGTGGAAGCAGTCTGTGTGGGGGTGTTGAGCTGCATGGGCCTATGTGGATACAGAATTAGCTCATAGGAGCCTATGGGGATGGTTGGTTTCATGGGTGAAGCATCAAAAGGGGATCTAGAGATCTGGCCAAATCAGCAAGTGACTCAGGCAGTAACTGCTTTTTTCGAGTCACCAGTGGATTTAGCAGCATCGCTTTCCCTGAAATCCAGCACAGCCATGCATCTAAACCCCTCAGGCAGCTCAGAAAATCTCAGCTGCCTTCCCAGACGCCCAAGAGGGATATTAATATTTGTGGGCCTGGAGAAGGTCAGCCAGCCTGCCCCCATTGGTGAGGTGCCCCGTTAGCATGGTGGCACGTAAGGATATGAAGGGACTCCAGCCATCCCTAGTGATTTCACACCACATCCAGGAAGTAGCTTCCTGGAGCAATGCAGCCACCAGCAGTGGTGCAAGTGTGAGCTAACCAGCCTTCCATCCAGGAGGAACACAGCCGCTCCCCGAAGCCTTGGCCCTGTGTGGCCAGGGCACCACTCCAAAAGCCCTCTGCCCACCCAGGAAGCAGCTGATGGAGCACTGCAGTGACTCAGTGATTGTTTCTATTACTGGGGCAGCTTGGAGGCGGACCCTCTTGCGCTGGGAACTGTACAAATAGACCTCAGAGATTCTTAACATGATCTAGCTGGCATTAGCCTGGAGACAGATCTTGCAGAAAGAGCAAGGCCTGATTTTCAAGCATTCAGCAACTGCAGCCAAACCTCAGTCTTCAGAGTCCAGCTCCATCTCAGCATCTCAGTCAGGGCTCGGGTTACCAGATACCAAAGCATGGAAAGGAGGACAGTAGAGGACACATGGAGAAAATATAGTATCAATATAATATTCTTCTGTTTTTAGGGGCCCTGGAATGCTTCCCTGTAGAAATAGGGTGTTCCAGGGCATTCTAGCATATTTTAACCCCATAAGCAAAAAGCCAGACAAAATCATGTATTTTTAAAAAGCCTGCCACATGGAGGACATGATGGTAAAAAAGAAGGACATGTCCTCCTTTTTCCTGACGTCTGGTAACCCTAGTCAGGGCTACATTTCCTGCCGTTCAGCACCCACCCTGCACCCAGCACGCTGAGCTCATCTGAACATCTGTCAGTAGCTTGAAGTGCTGGGCTCTGGTCATTATGAGCTTATACGTGGGAAGACCAGCTTAGCACCAACCTGAGGATGGTACCCTCTCACTAACCCAGCCTGACCAAACTGGGACTGCCCCTAGATTCCAGTACCTGTGACAAGGTCTCCTGACTGAGTTCAAGCTGAAGGGTGAATCTAGTGTGACTCCAGCACTAACTGGGGCTTCATCACACTACATCTTGACATTGCAAAGGAAAATGGGAGGGCTACAAGGAGATACCTGTCAGTTGTAGGAGTTATCGGGCCATAGAACAGGCTCTCCAGGGCTATGGTAGAATCCTCAGCCCTTGGGGTGGGAAGTCCTAGAAAACACACAAGACAGAAAATAACTTTGGGCTGGGGAGAGAGAATGGACATGATGGTCTTTTCCTCCTCTGGTTTCTAGGTTTGTATGGCAGCATCGACATCCTTCCTGTTCAGTCCTAATGCAAGCCTGAGGCTGCAACGCCCTAGTCATGGTCCCACCTATCCCCATCTCTGGAATGGGGGGAATGGAGCATGATCCAAAACTGGAAGGGAGGGGGATGAATAGGTAGGAAACATTAAAGACCCTTTCCTCCTTTCCCAGCCAAACCCTGCCATCAGGCCCCAGGGCATGAATCTGGGCAAAAGACAGGGGGCTGCAGCAGTGTCACACTGGTGGAGCTCAGATCAGGGTCTGCGTCTCACACTCGCCTACCCCCTTCATATATATCATGCATGACATCCCTCCAAGTTCCCAGCCTGCACTTCAAACTGCCAGCCGTGGAAAATCTGACTCCGGCCTGGCCAACACTGCAGATAATATGCTGCGGTGATGGGAGCCAACTGGAACGGCAAATGCTTCGCTGGCTACATCATCCTGAAGTGGTGGGGGTGGGAAAGCCAGGCAAAGAGCAGTCAGACACCAATAGTCATTCCTGCAGTGCAACCCCTCCTCTCCTGGACAGTTTGCAAAGCACAGCCGGAGTTCCCTGCAAGGCATGGCATCTCCTCATCTTCACTGGGGACTGTGCTTTGTGAGTAGCAGAGGGGCTCACATAGATGTAGCCCTCAATAAACAGGCTCTCCGCCCACTCCCACTGCCCTCCCCAGTTATCCTCTGGGCAAACAGCACAGGTTTCACTTCACAAGGGCACTTCAGTTTGATTCCTTGTGGTGACCCCTGTGCCACACCCCCTCCCAGCAGCTGGAATCACACCAGGGTCAGCCATTCAAATCAGCCCCAAAGGCTTGGCATGAAACTCAGCCTGTTCTCACCTGTGTGGTGGAGCTGCCATCTGGGCTGCTGGTGTGGGGCAGGCAGAAGCATATTACCCAATTCTGAACCCTCTTGGACACTGGGCAGCTAGTCTGACTCCACAGTTCATCCAATACCCCTCAGTCCTCCCCTGCAATCCCGCGGCCATTCCAGCTGTGGTTCCCACACCCAGATCTGCCTATTCGCTAGGTCCTCATCTGCCACACCAGCTGTTTCAGCCTGGGGATCCCACATGCATCGCTGATGGGTTCTGGGTGGTGCACAGCCCTGGACAATGATTCAAAGGGACCCTGAAGGAAGCCAGGAAATGAAAACGCAACAAGAGGCTATGAGGATTCGCTGTGGGCTCTGGGAAGCTCATGGGGGAGATGGGATGATGAAGGTGCTAGGAGCTGAAAGCTGTCCCCAGACAGGACAGGCCGAGTTACTAAAGGAGCCTTGTGTATGGGTGCAACAGGAATTTGCAGGGAGGTTAACTGCTGAGAGAATGGTTTGGTGGGCAGCACGGCCCAAAGGGCAGAGCACTGGCACTTAGCAGACCTGACATTTGTTCCTAGTGCCACTGGATGACCTTGGGCAAGCCCCTTCTCCTCTGTTTCCTTTAACCATTCTGTCAGCCTGTTTAGACTGGTGAGTCTTTGGGGCCTTGCTCTGTGCTGGTACTGCCCACAGCACATGGGGCTCCGATCTTGATTGGGGCCTTTAGGCATGACACCAATACAATGACCAATAAGGCACAGAGACCCAGTATTTATTGTTATTCATTTTGCGGCAGCACCCTGCCATGGCCCAAGACTAGGATTACCAGATACCAAGGCATAGAAAGGAGGACAGGGAAGTATGAAAAGGAGGACATTGGAGGCCACATGGAGAAAATGTACTATTAATGTAATATTCTTCTGTTTTTAGGGGGTCCTGGAACACTTACCCCTAAAAATAGGGTGTTCTGGGGCATTGCAGCATACTTTAATTGGTGAATAAAAAGCCAGACAAAATCATGTATTTTTAAAATGCATGGTGGATGGAGGACATGAAGGTGAAAAGGAGGACATGTCCTCCTTTTTCCTGACATCTGGTAACCCTACCGAAGACTGCACTGTGTTAGGTACTGTACAGACAGGACACAGAGATAAGGCCTGTCTCACAGCTTATCATCTTCTTATAGGCATACCTCACCAAGGGCATCAGTGCCTGGATTTAAAGAGTTTCCACTTAATTTAGCCCCACCTGTGTCCTTGGTGGTGCATGGGGCTGGAGTGGAGTGGTGGGGCTGCTCCCAGCTGGCAGAGGGCTGGAGGGGAGAGGCTGCTCCTTGGCTTCAACTTCAGCTCAGAGGAAGAGAGAGAGAGAGTGTATGCAGGTGCGCGTGTGTATATGTGTCGAGGACTGCTACTGCACCTGGCAGGCTGGATAGCGGCTTTTGGTGGGCCACATTCTGGCCCCAAGGCTGTGGGTCAATAACCCAGGACTAGACTTCGTCACTGACAGCGAATTGAACCTGTTGCTACTGTCCCCAGGGAACCCCACAGGAGCAGCAAGGAGTCTCACAGCTCTTGTAAAACAAGCAAGGATTCCTGTGGCACTTTTAAAGACTAAGAAATTTATTTATTATTTACTGCATGAACTTTTGTGGGAGAAAATCCCAACTCATCAGACACTTTGTAGATGAGGGCACTTAGAGAGCGGGAGGAAAACAAATCCAGGGGAGTCTAAGTCATTGGATCAGGTCACAGCGTAACAGCAAATCAAAGCAGTTGTTAAGATTTGAACACTGAGCATGGTCACTCTGGCTGTGCAGCTTCCCCTACAGGTCATGCTGGGACTTTTAAACCTTCTTTGCCTGAGGAGAGACATTTTGGTGGTCTCCGCGTAGTCAGAGGTCAGAATGAGCTGGTAGACAAAATGACCTGACTAGTGGGCAGTGATGGGTATAAGCTTCCTTTCACTGGAGGTGGCACAGATGATTTGCACTTTTTGCCAACTAGTGATTATCCCTTATTTGGGGGGTGCAGGGCCTGGCCAGAGTGAAATCGGACCAGTTGTTCATTCAGTCAATCAAACAAGGTCAGGAAGGGATTTGTACACATGTGAGTATGAGTGTGCAGGGGAGCATAAGTGAGCAAATGCACAAGTATGGGTGTGAGAGCATGTGGGTTGGTAACCATATCTACATGCGCATTTGTTGATGAGCCATGTGCAGTATGGCTGTGTGCATGAGCATGGAGCAAGCAGACGGGGGGGTGCAATATGAGCCTGTGATTGTACACCTGTGGAAGCAAGAGCATGAGTGTGTGCACAAGTGTCTCTGTATGTGTCCCACTTGTACGCAATATGTTCCCCAGCCACTCAGCCCCTTCGCACAGCTCTGACACCGTACAGGCCTGTAGCAAGCCCCCACTCATGGCCTGTTGAGCTGTCAAACAGGAGATATGAGTCCCTGTTCAGGAGACACATTCCAGGCAGAATAGAAGCATGGCAAGCCACCCAGAGGATGTACCTAGGGTTTGGATATGGACTTTCCCCTGATCTCCAGCTGCTCACACGGCTGCAGCTGTGCTCTCTTGTTAGCATGCTGGCTGGCTTACAGCCAGTGCCAGTGAGTCTCTGCAAGCTGGGAAGCGCCCCCCAACTGCAAGGTGGAAAGTGCCCTCAGGCCACAAAAGCAAAGCAGGAACTCACCTTGGAGGGTTCCCAGCTCTCCTCACCTCCCCATGCTGCCTCCCAGCCCATGCCATTAAACCCACATAGCAATAACCCCCACAGCTGCAGGCAGCGTGAGAATCGTCTGTGGTCACTGACTCATCCTGCCGTCTGTGCAGTCCAGACAGCCCTGGGGGCACTAGGTGAGAGGAAATAAGCAGCAGAGAGAATGTCCCCCACTCTGGCATACTTGCCAAGGCACAGGGATGGGGGTGGGGAGGAAGCCCCTGAACAGTAGCCATTCAGACCTGCTGTCCCAGCAGGGGCCTGTCTGCCTGGGACCTGGACTCCACACTGGAGCTGATGGGATATGAATCTCCACATAGTCGCCAAGACCCACTGGAGCCCAAGTGAACCCAGATACTCTTCCCCACTGCAGCCTCCTCTCCATCCTCTGCCCTCCCATTTAACAATCTCAGTGGCAATTCAGGGGAGGGGAGGGGAATTTCCTTTCCCCAGTGGTTCAGCACAGACCCCAGGGAGTCAGGACACCTCAGTTCTCAACCATGAGTCACGGAGCCATGGGCAGCACAGAGGCTGGGACTGACAGATGGAACTAAGGGAGTTAGGATCCTCATTCCTGCTGACCTTCCATGTGCCCAACACCTAAAGCTTGTCTGTGCCTCAAGTCTCCCACCTCAATAAAATGGGTATAAAGTCTCACAGGGAGACAGTGAGGCTTCACTAAAGGTCTGACACCCAATTCTTTGGGGTGGGGACCTTTGCTCTGTGTTTGTACACCGCCTAACACCATGAGGCCTTGGTCCACAATTGGGGCTTCTAGACAGTCCCACTGGGAAGCTCCTAAAGAATTATAACACCCAGGAAGGCTGGAAGGAGCTTGATTTATATTTGTTGCCTCCACAGGAACCTGATGTCCAGTCCTCCTCGCATCACATGGCAGGGCTGCATTGTGCTGGGTCTGGAAAATACATGGAGGGGGTCTAGTGGATAAGGCTTGGTAAGTGCAAAGCATCATGGGCCAGACCTGCAAGCACCAAGGGTTGGGGTTGAAAGACCAAGGGAAGTTGGCCCAGGCTGCAGCCAGATTTCATTGTCCAGGGCTCAGGCTGCATTCCTCTCCCCACCTGCTCCTCTATGCACACCCCACCTATGGCCCCGCAACATCCTGAAATGTCCTGCTTGTGCCGGCCATCTAGCAGTGCTGGAAAGGGGATGCTTGATGGGATGTAGGAGGTTCTCTGTAAGCAAGATCTAGAGGCTGGGCACTTCTCTTGCTCAACAGCTAAAAGTGGGGGCACGCTATTTGCATCAGCTTTGTATTTGCATGAATACAATTAAGTGCTTAGCATAATTACACTGTATATGGATGAACCCACCCAGGAGCTGGACATGATGGGAAATGGTATGTGTGGCTGGTTTGGGTTACAAATCCTGTGTTTTAACAGAAGAGGGAAATGAAATGTTGTCTTTTTCATTACATGCTGTCCTTTGATTGTATAAACAAGGGGGGGGCCAAACTTATGAAACTCAAGAGCCTCACAAGTCGATTATTAAACCTTCGAGAGCCACACTGAGGCATATAACCACATATTTTTACCTATTCCAAAATTACTAAGCTTAAAATTTGTTGCACGCTTTAATTTTTATCTTAAAAACAGGGCAAATATTGATCTTACTAATGTCAGATTCTGATAATTACTTAAGGTTACCATGAAAACTAGGCCAATACAGTAAAAACTTAGCTATCACTGGATGTAGAATACCGCAGGCTAGTGGCAGGTTTTTAAAATCTGCGCAGTAACTTGTCAATGCAGTATGTAAAAGCTCTCACAGCTGCTGATCTCTAAGTATTGCATAATGTTTTGATTTAACAAATTTCATTGTGGAATACAGTACTTCACAGCAGGAAGTTGTAATAAAAATTGAAAGTAATCAACATTCAGTTTTAAACTTTTCTCCTTTTTATTTTCATTTCTCAGTCTTCCATGTCATGTTTAGGACTTGTAAAACATAATTTTAACAAAGGAGTAAGCTGCATTAGGGCCTATGAGCAAATCTAAACATGCCACAGCTTCCTTGACCATGCCATGCTACCCTCCTCCCCCTGTTGCCACATCCCTCCCGTCTTACCATGCCACTGTTTCTCTGCTGTCCTTGACCATTGCTCACTTCTCCTGCTGTCTGCCACCAAGCTGCCCTTCCCTGCAATGTTCCCTCTAAGCTGATTACACAGCTTAGCAACTTTTGGATGCAGCTTAGCAAGTTCCCTCCTGGTTCCCAGACCTGGTGCCAGGCCCCTGCTCATCAGCTCCCCAAGTGCATCCATAACTTGCTCAGCTGCATCATCAGCTTAGAAGGAGCATTGCTCCTGTCTCTCATGACAACTCAGCTGTCTTGGGAAACACTTTCCTACTCCATACTAATTTTCCCTCTAAGCTGCATGGCTACGCAGCCACTCAGGGCCCGGTGCTGCCTGGTGCAGGGAAGGCTGCTGGCCGCACACAGCTGGCAGCCACAGTCCCTGCTGAGAGCGACTCTGAGTGGGCAGTTTTTAAAACTCCCGCTCAGAGTCAGCTCTCACTGAGCCTGCGCAGACTCTCTGCACAGGCTCAGTGAGAGCTCCTCTGTCTGGAGGAGCAGCTGGAGGCCAGGCTGCGCTGCTCCCAGCCAGGTGACAGGGCTTTGACCACCCCCCTTCCAACTCCTGGGAGGGCCCAGGGGCTGGAGGCTGCTCCACCCACCTGCCCGCCCGGCCTCACCGCAGCAGAACAGAGCAGCCAGCCAGCCTACCCACAGCTGGCCATGCCTCCCCGTGGGGCAGAGGGGGCCGGCGCTGAGCTCCGGCATGTGGGGTTGGGGCCCTGCAGTGCCCCCCCCCCCCCAAAGAGTTTGGGCTGCTTGACCCTGGCCCCTCCCCCCTGGCCATGGAGCAGGCCCGTTCAGGCCAGGGTGGGGTGGGGGCGAATCAGCCCAAATTCTTTGGGAGTGGGATGGGCTGCTCCAGGGCCCCAACCCTGCATACTGGAGCTCAGCACTGTCCCCCTCCACCCTCCCCAGGAGGCGCAGTTGGCTGAGGCTAGGCTGGCTGGCTGCTCTGCCCCCACTGCCGGGAAGCTGGGTAGCCAGCAGAGCTGGGGGGGCAGAATTGGGCCCACTGGGTGAGGATCAGGCCCACGCAGAGGGGGCGTGCAGCGAGCAACATATATTGCTCAGCTTCACTGGCCCCTTAGAGAGAACATTGCTCCATACACAGCCCAACACTTTCAAAACAGGTTTCGTTTTGTGGAATAGGATTCTGCATAAAATAATTCTGAAGGGGGAGGATGCTATGGAAAACACATCATCCCTAGTCCCAATTCCTCAGGGTCTCTGAAAAGCCTCAAGTGTCCAGAGCTCCAAAGAGGTAGCCATGTTAGCCTAGTTCAGCAAAACAAAGTAGTCCTGTGGCACTTTTAAAGACTAATGTTTTTATTTATTGCATGAGCTTTTATGGGAGAAATGTGATAAATAAATGGGTTAGTCTTTAAAAGTTTCACCAAATTCCTTGTTTAACTGTTCAGAGCTCAAGCTACAGGTTTCTGTAGAGTTGACAAGAAGGAGTAGGATTCTTCATTGGCTTATTCCTTCTCCTTCTCATACAATGGAAGACTTTTTAACCTGTTTTCCTGACTACCATACTTGTAAAGGGAGTGCATGAGGTGCCCCTAAGTTTGTAGAGTGCTGTGGACAGGACTGAGGCTACCATGGCATGTAGTGTAAGATAAATACAAAATAAACAAATAAACAAATCCACTCAAACCAGCCAGGCCAAAAGAAAATAAAAAAAAATACAAAGTACATAAAAAAACAATAAAGCAAAGCAAAATAAAATCCACACTGAAATCGAGGAAACAGAAGATAACTAACAATAATTTCTTAGTCTTTAAGTCCTTTACAGCTTGTCTCCTCCCTGATCCCCCAGTCACTTCCCTCATTGCCTCCATTCCCTGAAGTTCCTCTGTCTAAGAACTGCCCCCCATGGCTTCCCTGAGCTGCCCAGCTGCTCCTGCCCCCCATCCCTCCGCGGGGCCGGGGCGGCGGCGCTCGGTGCTCCGTGCCCCCCCAGCAGTCGGCACCCTCCTCCCCAGCCCTCCTCCCACCTACCGGCTACTGCTTGGTGCTCTATGCCCCCGCCCCTCCCCTGCTCCCTCCTCCCCAGCCCCTGCCCCTCCTCTGAGCTCTCCTGCCAGCTCTGCTCCTCCTCTCCGCCCCTCCTCTGAACTGCCGGCTGTGGAGCTGCCTGACAGGCTGGAGATTTTAACTCCCCCAGCCTGAAGCAGCTTCCTGCCAGCGAGCCGCACTTTTTCTTTGAAGAGCCACTTGTGGCTCTTGAACCACAGTTTGGCCTGCATCCTGCAAGTGGACAGCTGACAGGAGTGGATGGTGTAATGGACAAGTGGGTGGCACCAGTGGAAGCTGTAAGTGGCCAGTGGGTGGTGCTAGTGGGCGGTGTGAGTGACCAGCAGGCAGTGCCAGCGATTAGCAGATGGTGTGAGTGGCTGGTGGATGGCGCCAGTGGATGGTACAAGAAGCCAGCAGACAGAGCCAGTGAACCCAGAGGTGGCAGAAGATATCTGGAGGCGAGTGGCCGAGGGTCCCCCCCATTAAAAGGTGGATGCTAAAACTGTGATAAAAAAAACAACAAGGAGTCGTGTGGCACTTTGAGACTAACAGATTTATGGAAGTAATGGAGAAGTGAGGGACATGTTCCATGCACAGTGGGATGGAGTGAGTTCTGTTTAATTGGTTTTGTGTGAATCCTGCCCTGTACTGTCTCCTCAGACCAGTGCTGATTTGATATTGCCTCATTATTTTCTCCTTAAGTTACTATTAAAAGTTCTACGTACTACACTCAGACTCTGTTGCGAGAGTGGGAGCATTTCCCTCTTTGGGCACCCAGGGAATAGTGTATGATTTCCTAGCAGACAGGGTGGGGCTCGAGCCAGTTGGTGTTGTAACATTTTTAGGAACTCCTAGATACAGAACCTGGCCCTTTCTGCTATCATCTTGGCCTGGCAGAAGAGTTGCATCTGTATCTATGGGTTCTTTTCTGGGTTCTTCATCCCTCCTGCATTGGGGTCAAGTTCCCATGGGTGGCTTCCACTGACTTCTTCACAGAGGAGTGGATGATGTCCTGGGCTCTCTTTTCAGCACCTCCTTTGAATCCCCTGTGACCTGCATTCCCATTCCTGTTGCTTGATCCCACAAACTAGCTTGACGTCTGGTTCTGTGGCCCCAAACTCACCTGAAAGGGAGGGACTTCTCTTGCTTTGGCAGGCTTTTCCCACCATGCTTGGTTACCAAATAGACAGGCAGGCTGTGTTCTCACACAGGGGGGTATTTTGATACGGTTGTTCCGAAACAACTTGTATCGAAATAACACCTTATTTCGAAGTGACTTATTTCGAATTAGCAAAAAAGTCACTTCGAAATAAGGAGAAAAGCCGGAATTGAAACAGCAATTCTGGACAACAGTTATTCCAAAACGACTCACCGTTGTTTCGAAACAACATGTTCAGACGACGGTTGTTTCGAAACAAGTCGTTTTGAAACCACCATTGTTTTGAAACAACACGTTCGCACGGCGTTGTTTCGAAACAACCGTTGCGAAACAACGTTGTTTCGCCCACAGACTAGGTCTAACTTGTTTTGAAACAACCGTGCGTCATGTGAACAGCTGAAACCTGATTTCGAAACAACCTCCGTTGTTTCGGAATAAGGAGGCTGTGTGAACACACCCGCAGAGACCTGGCAAAACAATGAATCTCCTGTGCGGGCCTGATCCAGCCACCACTTTCAGTGGAATCGTGGTATGGGGCAGTTCCTTCACCTGTGTCAGGACCACTCAAAAATTCAGGATCTGGGTTTCTGGATGTGGACTCACTTTTAAAAAAAAACACACACAAGCAGAGTCACACTTACAGACAGTGGCACACACACACCACAAACTCACACATACACACGGGTGATGACACTGGCCCTTTAAAAGGGAACAGGGCCCATTGCATCAGTGATCGTTCAGCTGATCCCCCCAAAAAGGAGCACCTGGGCCCAGCAGCAAGGAGATCAGCGGGTGAGGCTTGTCTGAGAGAAGTCAGAGACAAGAGGCAGCAACAGGGAGGTGCTTGGAGACAGCTGCAGGTGACCCAATAAAGAGATCTTAGCCTGGACAAGAACTGCTGATGAGAATTGACCAGTGCTGAGGATGCTTGATGGGGCAGTGGCCTCAGGACAAAAGGGGAAAACCCCGCTTCATCAGGGGAAGCAAAAGGGTGGACCCAGGAGCAAAGCACTATGGATAGGGGTAGGACTCACACCAGTAGGGTGCCTGGGCAGTGGAGCCCTGCAGAGAACTGTCATGCAGGAGGCCTGACTTTGGACTGGTGACAAGAGCCAGGAAACAGATCTCTCAGGAAGGCTGGATCAGAGGCAAAAGGATCTGGAAGCCCAGTTCTGCTTTTGACTTCTGGGTATGTCATCCTTACAGAAAAGGGAATGGATAAACTCTGGTATCTTTACACATTTACTGAGGGGGGTTGCTGAGAATGGTTTGACCACGAGGGTTTGGAGGGGAACTATGGCACAGGTGGACATGAAGAGATTATGCCCCAAAGTAGGATTTTATATTGGATGGTGAGAGACAGTTTCTTTTGTGGGCAAACAGAAGGGGAAACTGAGGCAGGCCCATCTGTCATGGCATGGACTGTACAGGAGGGTTGGCCCACTTTATCTCAAGTGTGCGCGTGCACACACACACACACACACACACACACACACACACACACACACACACTCCCTCCCCCCCATCTGCAAATCCTCACTCGACAGTAACACGAACCTTCCTGGAAATTCACTGAGCACTCTGGGACATGCTCTTCTTCCAGGGTACCAATACTTCACAGGAAAAAAATGAAGATTCCTACTTCCCAGCCCCTGTTGAGATGAAGCAGGCTAAATGAAGCACCTAGTTTATTAGACACAATGCTCAGTTTTTGCTTGGCAACATCCCAGAGGAGTGAGCGCCTGGGAGTTGGGACTCTGGAGGATTTACTGTATGGAATCTAAGGGATGTGCGGTTGGTGTCTCTAATGGTAGAGAAGACACGGAAATTGTCTGGAGTGAATGTAAAGGACATTCTTTACTGAGGCTATTAGACAGTGACAGAAGCTGTGGCTCTCTCTAGCTTTCCTAGCACATTGGCATAAGAACTGGTCAAAGTTTTGTTGACAAAACAGTCCTCTACTGTGAAACAGAGTTTCCTCAAAATAGAAGCATCTTCAGGAATGTAGCAATTTTGGTGAAACTTTACAGGGGAGAAAGTTGAAGTGAATCATTTTGGCCAAAAGGCGAGTAGGGACCTGCTGAGTGATCTTGACCCTCTTGTCTTGCTAATGTGAAAACATTTTCACAGTGATGACATTGAAATGTGTCAGTTAGACTTTCTCCCTTTGATTCACCCCCTTTTAACTTTCAGATCTGTAATAGAGGAAGCCAGATATTGAAATGAACAGTTTTTGATATTGCTGAAGAGCTCTGTTAGTTGATGTGAGTTGTGACAGTCTGATGTGGGGGAAATGAAATGGTTTGCAACTTTGACTTTTTTTGTTCTGATTTGGATTGGAAATGAGGTAGGTAGGAATGTTTTCCTTCCAGGAAACCCCCACTCAGCACTTCTGAAAATCAGACCCAAGCTGAGTACCCAAAAGACCGGGAGGGGAGATGCTGTGTGGGACTCCGCAGAGCACAGATATGCATTTGTCATATCCAGTAACTCATGTGAACATGGCTTTCTACACTAAGGAGGAGTGAATAAGGGTGTGAAGGTGGTGGCAGCTGAGTTTGGCTTCCGCTGATGGTGGTGTGAACTGAAGGAGTAGGTGGCAGCCCAGGCACCAGTAGATCTGTTGTGCCTCTGACCTGCTGTGATATGTACAGCACCTAGAGTAATGAGACCTGACTGTGATTGGGTCTGCAGGTGCTGCTGTAGTAATAATTCCTAGGGCTTGAGCCTTCTCCCTGTTCGTAGCACTTCCTATCATGCAGAGCCCTGCCATGCGGCAAAGCAGCTGATGGGTAAGGGTTGGCAGGATAAGCCCCCTCAGGCCCAGCTTCTCGGTGGACTTACATTTGGCTTCCCTTTCTCCTCCACTCTGCAGACCCACTCCCTTCCCCAAAGTCGGCAGAACACAAGACCCTGGCATCACTTTGCAACCCATGGCTTTATTTTACAGCCTTGAGAATCCAAGAGTCATCCCACTTTGGCTTGCCAGACATCTGCAAGGAGACTTGAATCATTCCAAATGTATTAGCCAGGCTGTTTGATAAACCCACCCTAGGCAACATGTATCAGCCTGCGGGCCAGGCCCAGGTAGCCTGCTGCCATGATGCTGGGCTCTAGTCCCTATTTCTAGAGCTTGAGGCATTGTTTGTAGTTGGCTTAAAACTCTGTCCAGGTAAAGATCAGGGCCTGGAACAGTGGTCCCCGTGTCTAATCTCTGTTTTAGGTCATGACCACACTAGCAGCTCTTTCCCAAGAACAGAAAGACAGTAAATGCAACTGTGGTGCTCTCATCAGCACTGGCAAAGTTGCACTTTGTACTGGTCCAGGAAACCCACTCCCCAGGAGTGAAACAAGCTCTCCTGGGAAGGGTGTTGTTATGCCAAATGAGTATCTGAGATCTTTTTAGGGGGAGAAGGCAATATGCCGTGTTTATTACAAATAAAGAGAAAGTTGATAACTAACTTATCCCTATGGCCACACACACACACACACACTCATTCACACGCCCAAGCATACCATACAATGTTCTGCAGTCTGTGTCATTACCAGTCCTGATGGTGCTGCTGCTGGAGTCTGTGTTAGTGTCTGTTGCTGGGGTGCGGGTACGCTGCTTCATTTAAAACAAGTGGCTACTTGGCCAGGAATGAGGGATGAAGTGGAAACTTGGGTGCGGAACTGCCTGTGCTGTGCACGAGATAAGGCTCCTACCCAACGACCCTTCTTCTTTATGTACCAGCGGAAAGTGGGTCCATGGCACCGGTTACAAATTGACTTCATTGATAGATTACCTAAGAGTAAAGAAGGGTATCGGTACCTACTAGTCATAATAGATGCATTTTCAGGATGGGTGGAAGCATTTCTCACCCGGAGGAATACTGCAGCTGTTGCAGCTAAGAAGCTGTTTGCAGAGTTATGATGTCGGTATGGTATCCCTGAGGTTATTGACTCAGACAATGGGGCTGCATTTGTAGAAGTATTCACAATGCCCCTTATTGCACTCGGTATCACTCAGAAATTCCACATTCCTTATAGACCTCAGTCCTCAGGACAAGTTGAGAGGATGAATCGGACTATCAAGGAAGCCTTACGAAAAGTAGTAAACTAGACAGGTAAGGACTGGCCTGAAAGACTGCCATTGATTCTGGTGGCTATCAGAAGAAGAAACCGCTTGAGAACCAAAATACAGCCTTACCAGATCTTATTTGGACATACCATGCAACTTGTAATCACTGTGGACCGAATAGCAGAAGATAGTGAAGGGGGCAGTGAAATGAGTACCCCAGACTATCTACAGTCCCATGTACAGGCTGCCCTGATAAAAATGACTGACAAAATAGACCAGCAAAAGCCTCAGGAGCCTGCATTATCGGGGACAGGTGATCAGGTAATGTACCTAAAGCTAGGCAAAAAGGATCATACCCTAGAATCTAAATGGACAGGTCCCTACTCTATTGTTGACCGACTTAGCCCTCTGGTGTATCGTACAGACAAAGATGTAAAACTGAAATGGGTCTATATCTCACAATTAAAACTGTTCTCTTAAATAACACTTGCTCAACCATGTTTCAGGTATTCACACAAGGAGCTAAGCCTGGCATAATAATCCAGTGCTGGAAGAAGCTGAACAGGCATACCCGGATCCTCCAAACCCCTGTGGACAACACTAGTATTGGTTACACACATAAAAACACCAGCCCAGCACAAGCGTCACTCTTTCTCTTTCCCTTTCCTTTCTAGCTTTCCTTTCTTTCTTTCCTTTTTTCTTTTTCCCTTTGCAGGTAAACATCAACAAGAAGGATGCAGGCATCACTTCTGGGACTACTAATTCTTTTGGGGGTGACCAATGCACATTGGAGGATCCAGTGGTTTAACTTGACCGCTTGAAACCAAACTGAAGTAATACATAACAACACATGGCACAATCCATGGCAAACAGTTTTTGGCACACTGCTGGCCACCTTTCTTGGCTAGCAAGAAGGAACAGCTTTGAGCTGTTAGTAGATATGCGTCGGATAGGCTTGTCAGTGCCCACCCCAATGTTGAGGCAGTGACAGGCCAGAAAAGTCTCTGACTTAGCATGGCCACCCCTTCTTGTAGGTATCACAGTAATACTAATACTGTCTCATAAGTTGTGACCCATTCAATACGTATGAATTGAAGGGTCAAAAGGGGGATAATGTGGGAATATGGTGGTGATTTTTATCTATAGCCTTATGGATCCATTTATTGTTTCTTATTTTCTGTCAATCTTCATATAGTCGACTGGTTGTAACAGTGTTTCTTATTGGTAATGTTGACTCAGTCAATTTCTATTAAGTTCTAATTAATTACTTCCCATTTGTAATAGTACCCCAATATTTGTACCTTATCCCTGCCAATCTTTTTTTCATGTTGATTGCTTCACATTGGTGGTCTTATCTTGGCATCTGCAGCTTTGTCACATTGGTCCTGTCAATCTCTATTTGGTTTTAGTGGATTGCAATGGGTATTTTCTTCTAGACTGGTTGTGGCTGTTGGGGAGCAGCCCTTTCCCCTGAGTTACGCAGCCCCAGCCTGTACTATGTGAATTTGTCCCTATTTATCTTTAAGCTCTGATTACATCACTATCTTTCCCCCAATTTCTATAGCATTCCATATTGTAAATGTAGAAACTCCATTTTGTAACCCAGGTACCCCAGCTTGTGAAAGACTGAATAGGCTATATATGTGTGTGTGAACCAGCCCCAAGCTGCCAGCTTGTTCTGATCAACTAGGTGTGAACAAGCCTCAAGCTGTCAGCTCGCCCATCTGAAGTGAGAAGCCCACCTTAACTGCTGAAGAATGTGAATACACCCCTAAAAACAAAGGAATAAAGGATCCACCCCAGAAGCAGACACCCAAGAAAACAAGCTGAGGGTCACATCCACAACTGCCTGGTGACTAATGGTCCCAGAGCACCTGGAGGGGTGTGACAAAGCTATAAAGACTGGGTGAGATCCCAAAGCAAAAGGGGGGGAACTGTTCTGCATACCACCTGGAAGAAAGGAGCCTCGGTGCGCACCTGATAAAGACCCTGCTCCTCCTCATGTCCAGTTTCCCTGGCCAGGCAGCTGCCATGAACCCCAGCAACAGACACTAACACAGACTCCAGCAGCAGCACCATCAGGACTGGTAATGACACAGACTGCAGAACATTGTATAGTATGCTTGGACGCATGAATGAGTGTGTGTGTGTGTGTGTGGCCATAGGGATAAGTTAGTTATCAACTTTCTCTTTATTTGTAATAAACACGGCATATTGCCTTCTCCCCCTAAAAAGATCTCAGATACTCATTTGGCATAACAGTGTTTGCACTAGGGGTGTCTGCCAGCATAGCAATGTTGATGAGAGAGCACACTTCACACCCTGACCACAGCAGCTACACCGACACATCTGTAGTGTAGACATGGCCTAATGTATCTACAGCTACTTATTTCTCTGTCAAGTCTCTTTTTTTCTCTTGGGTATATCTGTCTATGGCCATATGCACACATCTGCCCATTGCTACACAGATTCTTCTGGCTGTCTGCTGGCATACATACCTCTCCATCTGTCCCTCTCTCATCTTGCTTCCCTTCCCAGCTCCCTACAAGCAGAGGAAGCATCTCCTTTTACGGACAACTCCAGATGCATAATTATCCCAGAGGAATGTAGTTGAAGGCAGGGCCTGGTGGAGGAAGCTCTCTGGGGAGAGAGGAAGGAAGGCAGGAAAAGGGCTTCCCCAAGTTCATCCTTGATTTTAAAGTTGGTGGACTGAGTTCCTGGCTGCTAAGGAGGGGACCCATAAGTTGTTCCCCACCAGGGAGCCCTTCAGAAACTGCAGTAGGGACCCAGGACTCCTTGATTTGCAGGCAGCGTTGCTATATGGATGAGAAACAGACCATGCTTCTGCAGGGTGGGCAGGAAAGGCTGTCTCTGTCTTCCCTCTTTCTGCTAT
This sequence comes from Podocnemis expansa, assembly GCA_007922195.1. Lineage (NCBI taxonomy): Eukaryota > Metazoa > Chordata > Testudines > Podocnemididae > Podocnemis > Podocnemis expansa. Next base: position 11,709,076 of record ML681990.1, on the reverse strand, counting down.
TATTGCTCTTTATAGAGTGGCTAAGGCCCCACTGCTGAGCTGGGAGCTGCACAAACACTCAGCAAGGAGCAGCCCCCCCCCGAGAGGCTTCATTTTCATGCTGAAATAGACAGGCCGGACAATGGGCAAGTGATTTAGCAGAGTGTGGAGCAGAACTGCAGCTGCATGCTTCTGAGCCCAGCTCCTGCTTCGCTGGCCTGCAGACCCTGCCACTTAAGCCCTGAGAATGGAAACCAGCTGGTGCAAGTGACACAACGCCATCTCCACAAGGGTATGGCTGCCAGAGTGGTAACAGGGCAGGTGCCCCCATCAGCATTTGTCCCCCCAATGGCAGTGTCCCCCTAGCTGTGGGACTTGTGTGCCTTCCTCTCCTAATTTGCCCATGTCCTCTGAGTTCTTATGTTTAATGCAGCTGCTGCATCCTGCCTCTCCTGGGTGGGAGGACGATCCAGCCCCCCAGCCTGCAGCACAGCCAGCCCAGCAGCACAACAGTCCTTCAGGGCTTGCGATAGACATCAGCCTTTAAGTCATAGTTGCATTCCCCAGACCTCGGACAGCTGCCAGGGGTTCGCCTTGCAGTAGGCTGGGCAGCCCAGCCACACCTCTTTCCCTCTGGCCACACCCCTTCCATCTGGTCACACCTCCTACAGAGATGTGGGAGCTCTATGTCACACAGGCACTGGGGAGACACATGGGTCTCTAATCTGCTGCTCTCAGGGCCTGACTGAAAGTCTGTTGTGATCAGTGGAAATACCTGTGAGTCAGGCCCCAGTGCTGTGATGCAGAGAAGCCCCAGAGCCCCATCCATAGCCCAGTGCAGTCAATAGGAGTCACTGGATCTGGGGTCTGATGTGGCCAAGTATCCAGGACACAACTTCAGGTCTGCAGCCTGGACCGTGAGTCCCGCCTCCACTGGAACCACCTCTCTTGTTCGGGGGAGGCAGAGGGTGGGGTGCCCTGTCTACAGCTCTGATCTTCGTTGGTGAGACAAAGTGCACACTTCACCCCTGGTTCTCCTTGTCCCCGAGGAGAGAAGGGGAGAAGAGGCCCCAGAGCTGTGGGCTGAGATCAGCTACAGTCCAAGGAGCTGGGTTTGTTTCTCATTAGCGGCTCTTGGCAGGAGCAGTGGAAAAAACAGCTTAAAACTACAGCAAGCTGTTGCGGGAGGGAGGAGGATCCCATGGAGGAACGTCTGGCTGAGCGACATCCTTGCTGAAACTGGAGAGGAAGAGATACATGGAGAGAGACAGGCAGGGCAGGAGAAACAGAAGTGGGAGGGGAGAGAGAGAAAGGGAGGAGTATGCACAAAAGAAAAGGGGGAGTGTGGGAGAAAAAGAGGTAAAAGGAGTCCTTAGCTTTCTCCTCTCCATAACAGCTCAGACACTGGTGCAACCCCACTGGACCCAGATCTTAACACAACTGGGCTGACTCTGCCTCATCACTCACACCAAGGAATTGCATCTGGGTGCTGTTCCAGTCAGGGCTGACCCTTGCCATGTCCAGGGTGGGAATCTAAGGAAGCGCTCAGTGTGTCAACAGTGGCGCCCAAACACCCGGTCCATATGGCAAAGTTAGATTCACTTAACTATTTCTGAGGGCTGTGAAAAATGTCACTACCTTGGGCCATGCCATAAGAATGCCCTAAGCCCCAGTGTGAGTACTGTACTGCTAGGCTGATCAGAGAGTTCTTTCCTCTGCCTCTCTACTGCCTCTCGGGGAATGAAACACAACCAGCGCCTTATCTGCACTGTTGCATATGTTCCACGTGGACACTGTCCCATCAGATGGGAGGGATCTTCCTGTTGCTGGAGCTGATCCATGCTCCCCAAGAGGCCATCACTAGGCTGATGGAAGAATTCTTCCACTGACCTAGTACAGTTTACATCCAGGGTTCAGCTTCAGTCGGTTTAATTTTTCAACCCCTGAGCAATGTAACAAGGTGGACCTAAATTTTAAGCAGAGACCAGGGTTTAGAATTTGCACAGTTCCAGATCTGCATTCTCAGAGCTAGCGAGATTCCCATACTGAAAAGGAGCATCGTGATCACCTTGTGTTGGGCCCGGGCTGTGTTTCATCAGGCCTGATGGACCCCCCACTGATGTATGTCTGTGACATTGTTTGGAATCATTTTTATTAGCGCAATATATTTTAACCCTTCTCCTCCAGCTTTATTCCTTGTATCAGGACACTCTGCCCTGTTATGGGCACCTGCAGTGTCACTGCCCACAGTGGGTACAGGATGGGTCTGTCTACTTGGACATGCTACAGGGCAAGGTGTGTGGAGGGTGGCATGTGCATTCATTTTAGACACAATTTTAACTCATGCCTATGGATTGAGGAAGGTGTGCAAGATACAGGAATTCAGGAGACAGGAGTTTTAGGTCCAGATGTAGCTTGGTGGGGTGACTTCAGGCAAGTCACTTCCATTTCCTCTGCCTCAGTTTCCCCATGGGTAAAATGATCTAATGACACTGTGCTGCTTTGTAAAGACTTTGAGATCTAAAATTGCTGCTGTGTCAAAGCTAGGAATTACATTATTACTTAGCACCACCTGCCTCGTGAGACATATAAAATGACATCTGAGTTTTGCAAAGTCACATAGATCCTCAATGGCCTAAGGAATCCTCCCCAAGGGCTTCTCTGCAGAAAAGGGTGCAGGCAAACAGCTGAATGATGGGGTACTGTAGGGAACAGGTGTGCCTCAATCATCCCCCAGCTGAACAGGACTCGGTCATAAGGAGCTTCATTCTCTGCTCACCTCAATGTATTGGCCTGACCTGACGGGACAGAGTCTTCTTCAGGGTCCAGCATCTCAGTCTGAGTGCTGTGTGAAATGGTGATGGGCACAGAGAGGGGTTTATGGCTACAAGTCTTTCAGGATGCAGAGAGAGGCTGATGGAGTGGTGGAGTTAGTGGTCTGGAGACCTGCTTTCACTTCCTGACTCTGCCACTGTCTCCTTGGGTGACTCACTTAATTGCTCTGAACTTCAGTTCCCACCTGTAACACCGTTTTTCTTCAGGCAAGCTCCTATGTCGTGTCCATACAATGTCTAGCACCACACTTCTTTCCAGATCTTGACCAGCCCATAGTGGGAGAGTATCACAGGTGAAAAGAGAGACCACAACACCAGCATGGCATTGGATCCTCCCCCCCACATGGACTGGGCCAAGGGACTGAAGCCACTGCAGGATCTGTGGCCCCTCTGGAGCGGAGGGGATGTGTGTGAGAGAGATCGCAGATCAGCCACCCCATAAGGTGCATTTGCTGGTTATTGGCCAGCACTCCCCACTCCCAGTGAATGAAGTCTAGCCCTGTGCATAGCCACAGCATTACTGAGTTCCCAAGAAGTCCTAGGGGTCCAGGGCTCCTTAAGACAGAAATGGGAGGCAAGTGGGTCCCAGCCCTTGGGCTGGCTCCAGCATGCAGAAGTGGCTTTTTACCCTTGCTGAGATTTAACTCTCTCCCCATTTTACCCCGCCCCCGTGCAGGGCGGGGTCCAGGAATAGACAATGCATGACTTCTGTGACCTGGGCAAAGGAACCAGCTGTGGGACAGATGTCATAGGCTATGCATTTGCCGCTGCTGAGGGAGGCTTAAACAAACGGGACTGCTGAGTCCCTTTGGGTTGCAGCCAAGGAAATTTTCTGATGCCCTCTCTGTCCTCTTGCACCGCCCAGCTGTGCCCCAATTAACTGAACTTCTGGAGAGCTGGGGAACTGGGTTGCACCAGAAGCCAGCCCCAGCCCCACTCGGGTATGGGTGCAGTCGTTTGCACCTACCCTGTTCAGAAGCTATCAGATCCAGCAGACACTCCCAGCCACCCAGGGCCTGCTCCAGATTGAAGCTCTGCTGCAAAGACTGCCGCTGGCCACTTCAGGGGTGCAGAATAACCAGGACACATAGCCATCCCGGCCTGGCCTGTTCTCCACCCCCCCGTGCACCTTTGGCTCAATGGAAAGTGGCACAAGAGCTTCCCTCATTTGCCAGGGGAGCTGCCAGGGTGGGGCACAATACTGCCTTCCCATTTATGCCTGGAGGGTATTGCTTCCCCGCAACCTGCACTTTGCACAGGACCCACACCCACAGTTCAAGCTAATGAATTCCTGAAGCATTGGCATGTTGGAAGGAGGGATAAAAGGAGAGGGAGTGAGAGAGAGCGGGAGGCTTTCAAATCAGAACCAGGCCAGAGAGCAGATCCCCGCCACATGTGGTAGCGAAATGTTGCACAGCCCATCCCCCATCACCACAATGCAGGCTAACCTCCAAGGCGGGGCTCAGTGATCCCCATGGGTTAGTGGCGGTCTGCACTGACTGGGCTATGTGGGTGCCAGAAAAACCCAGTCCAGTCTTGGAGAGTGGGGCTCTAACTGGTGCTACTGCAGCTGCCATTAACCTGGGGTGGTTTCATAGAAGGCAGGGCAAAGGACATTCCAACAGGGGCATGTCCATTTGGGTTGCAGTGACCACATCTGGGCCATGGAGGAAGATGGGTGGGAAAGGATGTGTCCAGGCTGTTGGAGCAGCCAGGTGCAGGTAGCACCACTGGCCTTGAGGGGGCTGGGGCAGTCAGGAAGACTTTGTGATCCCAGCACGAGGTGGGGCATGAGATTTAACTCTGCCAGTGCATTTGGCACCAGAGTTCTGCCCCAGCCTGCCCCCAGAGCCAGGAATTACCCTACCACTTGCCAAAGGGGAGTGGGGGCGGCACTGGGGGGGGGAGAAGAAAAGCGGCCCTCTAGACATCCCTTGGTTAGAAACCCTGCAGTGGTCACCCGGCAGACAAGGATGTTTGTGCTGGCAGTTTCCCCTGCATAAACGCAGCCCATTCCTGCCTGAGATACATGAGCCGGGGCCTCCATTCCTAACCTGCTAGGTACAACCCCATCTCAGGTGTGTGAGCTGGGTGGGGGAAGACAAAGAAGGACAAGAGCTGCGTGACTGATGCCAAATTCTCGATATGAAATATCTCAGTCCAGTAGTGTGCTGTGCTGGAACGCCAGCGTGTCCCAGGCTCAGCTGGCTGAGAAAAGGGAGGAAATAGCTTTCCCTCTCACTTCGCCTCTTCTCACTCTCCATTTCTCCTGCTGGAGGAGAAACAGCCTCTGGCCAAAATCAGGAGCAGGGAAGTGGGTCTCCAGTGCCAACAGCTCCCCAGTGCTGGACAGAAGATACCCACAAGGCTTGAGTCGACTGACGGGGGGAATGGATAATGCAAGTCGGGATTTCTATAGCTTTAATGTAACTCCAGTTTAATTCGTCCTTAAAAATCATAAGAATGGCTACACTGGGTCAGGCTGACAGTTCATCCAGTCTTTGGACAGTGACCAGTGCCAGAAGCTTGTGAGGGAATAAACAGAACAGGGCAAATCTCAAGTGATCCCTGTCGTCAGTTCCTAGCGCCTGGCCACCAGAGGCTTAGGGGCACAGTGTTGCAGTCCCATCCATCTTGGCCAAAAGTCATCCAGGGGCTCATCTAATTCTGTTCTGACTCCAGTTACAATTCTGGTTGTCACAACATTCCCAGCCAAGGAGTTCCACAGGTTGGCTGTGTGGCGGGTGAAGAAGCACTTCCTTAGGCTTGTTTTGAACCAGCTGCCAGGTCATTTCATCAGGTGATGCCTAGTTCCTGTGTTATGCAAAGGGATAAATAATGCTTCCCTTTTCACTTCGTCCAAGCCAGACATGACTGTACAGCCCTCAGTCATATTCTGAGCCCATCCTGCTAATCTCCCCTGGTCAGAAAGCTGCTCCACTCCTCCCCTCATTGTTTTTGGTGCCCTTCTCTGTGCTTTTTCCAGTTCTAACAGGACTTTTCTGAGTTGGGGTGCCCAAAACTGCACGCAATAGGCCTGTGGTGGGTCTCTTTGGAATGATTGGAGGGGGGCAGAATATAATCCCTAGGGGGAGAGGGGAGTACATGACTGGTCCCCCCCCCCCGTTATTTCCCACCACCCATATTGACTACGTCCACTGCCTCTGCTCTGACCTGCTTGTAGCAAGATTGCCATGTGCACAGCCTGGGACCCTGCACGGTTGGGCTCCAACCTGAGTAGCCAAGTCCCCTTCTGGGAAGTAAGAACAGGTTGATGACATCCCACAGGAGTCTCCCCAGGCTCCCAAGCTCTGGGTGAGGCCCAACGGTGGTACTGGATTTTGCAGGGTCCTGTGAAATCAGCTGTGAAATCTCTACCAGCACAGGGGGTAAGGGCTGGCTAAGGAATAGGGGGTTGAGAGGAGGGGAGACACATTGTCAGGGGTAGAGCCTGTGGCTGTGGGCAGGCTTAGCTGCTCCATGGATGCACTAGGGACATGGGTCAGACTCAGAAGGAGATCCATCAGGGTGAAAAAAGGGAATCAGGAGACTGGGCAGTGAATCTGGCAGTGGCCACCTCGCAGGCAATGCCCCCTCCCTGACCAGAGGGAATCTCTGCACCAGAACCAGCCATCCAGCGCAGAGCAGGAGGCAAAGATCCCTGTTCTCTCTGGCTGTGTCTCATGCTGGACTAGTGACTCCTCCAGCCCCGCAATCACAGTGGCAAGCCCAACTCCCACCCCACCCCAGTATGCAGATGTGACCAAGGAGGGGAAGTGAGAGGAACTGAGTGGCTGGGACCCAGGGTTGGTGTGACATTCCCATCCCAGAATTTGGTCTTGTGTGCCACTGTGCCTCCCCAATCACCCACTCCTGGACCCTGACTTACCCTGCTTTGTTAGGTGGACCCCCACTCCTGGGTCAGTCCACACCAGCCTCCTGTGTGTAATCATTCTCAGGAAGTGCATGTGTGCACTCCAGCCACTCAGCAGACTGTCCCCCAGCAAGCACCCCCAGTCCCCAGATGCTACACCAGAAACTTCTGTCCTTCAGGGATCAGGACCCTTCCCAGATCACTTCAGGCTCATTTGCTCCAGCCTGATAGTTTTACAAAGAAATTGAAAATGCGGACAGTGTTTGCCCTTCACACTCTCTAGAATCCACACAGCTACACAGATAAAAACACTAGTTTATTGATTAAAACATGATTTTAAGTAAGTATCTATTAAATCTATGCTTAATCATTTAATTAACTTGTCAGGAGTTAACCACTACTAAGTAAGACACATCCTATCCTAAAGTTTACTGTAGTAATCTATTTTCTATCTTACTCCCATGGTTGGCTGATGATGGTTTTATAGCCATTCTCTGCCTTTCCCCAGACAGGGCACAGTCCTTGGTTATAGACAGAGATGTTTCAAGATGGAGTTTCTCTGGCAAAAAAGTGGTTGGTTACTTACCAGTAACCATCCTTCTTCAAGATGGGCTGCTCGCATACATTCAGAATTAGATGTCTATGTGCTGCAGCGCACAACTGGTCGGAAGCTTTTTGCCCTAGCCTATCAGAGCAGGGTCAGTGACCAACACCCCATTCAGCCACTTCTGTGGCTATATATACGGCCCCTACCCTGACCCTCCCTAGTCCCCTAAGTCACCAACTCAGAATAGCAGGGACAGTGGCGGGCCTGAATGTATGCGAGCAGCCCATCTTGAAGAAGGACAGTTACAGGTAAGTATGTTGTCGATTTCCAAAGGGATTGCTATGTTAGTCTAGTCCAGCAAAAAAAAAAAGTTCACCCATCTTCAAAGCATCGGACGAAGTGGGATTTTCTCCCTTGAAAGCTCATGCGAAAAATAAATCTGTTAGTCTTTAAGTGCCACACGACTCGTTTTTTTTTACTGGTAAGTAACCCACTATTCTTCTTTGAGTGCTGCTCGGATACACTCAATATTAGGTGACTACTAGCCATACTGTGGATGGTGGGTGGAGTTGGGGTGTTCCACCTTCAGTACAGCAATCTCCACAGGCGAGGCTCCAACCAGAAGGTCACCTGAAGTAAGCATATTGCCTACATGAAGGAGAAAATTTATATAACTCCTGCAGTAAGCAGAGTTAAGGGACCCTGGAGAAAACTATACATCACCTTGAGGTGGGTTGGGTCCGTAGCCTCGGCTATACAAGCCTAGCAGGTCCCAGACTCTGGAAATTGAGAAATTCAACGAGCTCAAGACTTTTTGTCCCTAAGTGAAGAGAATTGCTCTTCTCCAGGCTCTGTGAGCACTAGACAGGGAAAACCAAGTAGAGAAGTGAGTCACTTCTGCAGCGGGTTGGCCAGGAACTGTCCTGGTTATTCCATGTGCACTGGGACCAAGACTGGTCCTTACACAATCAGGTCTTAGTCACCACTCTAGAGCAGCAATGATAGGACTCTATCAGGCAAACAATTAGGTGGCACGGGATGTCTACTACTAAGACTTATGGGAGAGAGAGGAAGCCTGTCACCTGCAGAGTGGGATGCAAGATTTCTTAATACCATTGAAGCTTTTAAGCCTTCAATCTCAGGCCGCAGCAGCCGAATTGCAGGTGGCAGGAAGCGGCAAAGATGGGTCATCTACTGCACATCAAGGGATTGTACAGTACCTCCCCCCCTCGTAAGGTTTGGTAGGGAACTATTTCACTAATCCTGGAAATGATAAAGGGGGTTGACGATAGGGTGGAAGAGGTAGCTCCATGGTTCCCGCATACCACTAAGCCATGTGGGGAAGCACTCCCATGGACGAATCAAGTCCAGTTATCTTGAGGGCAGAAGGTCTACCTTAGGGCTATAATAGAGTAACCTCAGAACCAGAGGTTTGTGGGCAGTAGTCTGAAAACTTCAGAGGAGGGCACTCTGATAATATTCTGCAAGGTAGGGACAAGCTGAACCGCACCAGCCTAGAGGTTAAGGTTAGGGTAAGGATGGGGAGTTTATGACCTCTAAGGGGAATCTCCCTTAAAGACCCCTTGGGAAAGCCAATGGTTGATAACACCAGAGAGCATGCACAGACCTGGAATATCAGAATAGGTGTACCACCGAATGGGGAAAGACTCCTATAGACATGGGAAGAGAAGTGCGGAAGGGAGAAGGTATTTTGGCCTTCCACCAGCACTTATGAAGGTAATGTATGAGCATAACTCTGGGTATTGAGGTCCTGCTTTAATGCATTGATGCTGAGGGCTCGCAGAGAAGAGACAAATATGACAATAAGCTTGAGGATAGGCTCTTTGTGCATCCAGATGCTTTGCCCCCTAAGAGGAGAATGGCGCAAATACAAATGTGTGCAACCCAGATCTCTAAGTCTCTGTGAGCACAAGGGACTGAGACCCACGGGGACCATTGTCAACTAAGAAACCAAGTGGTCCAGGTTAAAGAGAAGGAAGAAAGCAGTGATACCATAACCAGAGTATATAGGGTGTCCCAGGAAGGTCTTTATCTATTTATTTTTAATAATTTCCCATTGTCCCCCCACCTGTGGGAGGGGAGGGGTGTCAAGCACCATCTTTAGTGAAAAACTCCAGTGAGCAAGATAGAGAAAGGGGAAGAATCCATCTCCCTTCACTGGTTTGCACAGGACAATGATGCCCCACTAGGCCTTAGGAATGGGGTAGAACAGGGGAGTCATCGAAGGAACCCAATGGTGGGTAACATCTGACATGGGGCTCCAACCCACAAACTTGACCTTAAGAAGCACCATCTCTACCCACTGAGTTAGCTGGATTCCTTGAGGAGGGGGGAGAGGTATGAAGTAACTGTATGGCAGTTGCCCCTTGGAGGGGTGTAAGGCAGGGGTGTCGCTGCCCCGGGGAATGACCCGCGGCACAGACCCAGGCCCCGCCCCCTGCCCACAGGCCCTGTCCCCCAGCTGGGGACAGGGTGGGGAGCAGCAGCCGCAGCTGCGGGGTCGCCCAGCCTTTGAAGGGGCTGGAAGCGGCTGCCGCTGCGGCGGGCGGCTGGGCCCCAGATCCCTGGCCGGGGAACAGCAGCCGCAGCCGCAAGTGGCTGGGCCCCGAATCTCCAGCCCCATCCAGAGGGAGACCAGGAGAGGCGGGGCCCCACCAGGACCCGGAGCACTGGTGCTGGCATTCGGGGCATGGGCCCCATATGCCAGGCACCAGCAACAACCCTGGTGTAATGCGTAGGTATTTGGGGAAAGAACTATCCACCTTAATCGAAAACGCTTACCGGAAGACTAGGGGAGAGTGAGCCGGGACCAGAAGGGCTCCGCCCCTGGAAACGTGAAGGGGTAAGGATGTATCTCTGCTACCAGCCGAGGGGGGCATTGTTCCCTCACAAGCTGCCTTTGATGACGATCCAGTTAGGCAGAAGGTTAGGAAGCTACAGGTGTTTGCCTTCTGACCCAAGACACCTGGGGGATAAAAACCTCTCTGGTGTCCCGGGAAAAAAGGGGTGGCTTATTCAGAGAGCGTCTTATAGGAAAAATGGAGGAGTCATAACAGTAACCTTCCTCAACAAGTTGCAAAGGGAACAGAAAGGGAAAATCTTGGAGAAACCAAAGATGGGGCTCCACTGGAAACAGGGGGTGTGGAGGTTCCCCGTGTGGGGAGCAACGTGGCTCTGGCCTGCCCAATGGTCAACTACCAGCCCAGACCCTGTTCCCCGTCCCGCCGGGGTGACTGAGGGACAGAGGAAGGAAGGCCGTGGGGGGTATTGTGTGTCCTTCCTCAATAAATAACACGTGGTGCTCACCTCAAAACCCAGTGGACAGTGGACATGCAGGACTGAGAGTTGTGGTTGTTTGAAATGTGGTGGCACGAGAACGGTTTCCCCATAGTATAGTAACCTCTAAGAAAGTAGTTTAAGGGTCCTACCTTAAAGGATATAGGGCACCATGAGAGTTCTATCTTCTCATGTGATTGAGCCTTGCAGGACTGACCTGTGGTTCGGCACCTGTTCTTAGTCATGCCTCGTCGAGACATACTAAGCTAAGCTATGGCAAGCACTGCAGCTCTGAAAAAGAGAATAGGTTCTATGGTTCCAAAATTAAGAAACGCTAGAATGCAAGAACTAGGGGTGGTAAGGGGGCAGGTCTTGAGGGGTCACCCCCAAGCACCCTTGGGGAAACAGGAAAGAATCCAGGAGGTAGAGTGCCCATATGGACTAGGAAGAAGAATAGGGTCCACTGAGGAACCAGGTAGTCTTGGCAAAAAGGGATCCCTTGTCTACAGGGATATAAGGGTCCCTGGTCAGGGTGTGAGGAGGCAAAGAAGGCGTTTATCCATCCCTATCTGAGTCGCTGGCCCTTCTGCTAATTACTGGGGGATTGCTGCAGAAGAGAACAGGAAGGTTGCCTGAAAGTGGCGATGTAATCCTGGGAGGGTCCGAAAGGCTAAGGTGGGGAGCCCTGTGAAAACAAGTGCACAGGACCCCTAGTAGGCTCATCTTGGACTCTACCTGATCAGATTGATTGGTGATCTCTGTGCTGGTGAGGGGTAAGTGGGCAGCTATGCATTTGAGAAGAGAGCATACCCAGAGATTGAAGGTCCAAGCTGGAGTCCCTGGCGCCACTTAGGAGGAGGTCTAAGTCTTCCACAAATAAGGACTGTTCCTCGAAGGGAAAGTCCTGGATGGCCTGTTGGGTAGTTTGAGGTCGGCCTGTCTCCTGGAGCCACACCATGCGCCTCATAACCATGGCAGTGGCTAGTCCACGGCTCACCGTGTCTGTGGCATCCCTGGCAGCTAGAAGTCCATCTAGCTGCCTAGGGTGCTAAGGAACCTTCTTCAAGGAGGGACTCAAAATCCTCTTTCTGGTTCTGGTGAAGGAGGCCTGTAAATCTCTTTAGGGAGTCCCAAATGTCTGAGGTGTACCTAGACACTAGTGCCTGATGGTTCACTATAGGCAGTTGGAAGGCCGAGGTTGAATATGTCCTTCTACTCAGGATTTCCATCTGTCCGGCCTCTCTGGACCTTGGCATGGGATCCAGAGGGGGTTCCACCCCAAGCCCTAGGGCAGCCTCAATTACGCATGGACTCGGGCTCCGGTGACAGGTGAGAAAGGAAAAATCCTTCAGTGGGACCTAGTACTTGTGAGCTGCTATGTCCAATACTTGCAAAATAGAGACTGGGTATTGCCAACGGGATCTAGCAATGCTATGGATGCTAGGGTGCAAGGGCACAGCCATCACGTCTGGTGGGGATGATACACCCAGATCAAATAGGGGGTCTTGGATCCCCCAACTGGTTCAGCCTCCAGGTCCACGTGGGCATAGCAGGAAATCAGAGTGGACCATGGTGTCCTCTCTCTAGGACCCTGGCCTGGGACTCAGCGCCCTATCCAGGTAAATAATGGCAGGCTCTTTGGTACCACGGTGCCACTGAGGAGGGACTTCTCTTGGCACCAACCATTCATGAGGATGGTACCAGTAGAAGCTCGGTGCAGTGTGTCTGCCCCTTCTTGATGGGGTGATCTCCTCCACATTCAGGGAGTGGGAGCTTTCCCGCAGCACAGGATGTTTGGCACCGGGCCGAGTAGACGGCATGGGAGAAGCAGAGGCACTATGGTGCTGGGGAAAGGTGGAGCGCATCTACTGCACTTCCCAGCCCAGCCTAGGGTGGTAACGCCCGGTGCCTCTGAGGGAGCTTCTGCTTTCAGTGCCAGGGAGCTCAGCACCATACTAGGTGTAGGGGACTGGTGCCCCTCAGGAGCAGAACATTTTCCCAACAGGAAAGCAGGCTTTACTCTCTGCTTAAGAGGCTTTGTGGGTGTGGGTGTAGGCAACAGCAACAGGGCCTTTGCCATCTTGAAGGCCTCAGGGGTGGTCGGGATCCACGCCGCTTCGTGCTCGTGGGGCCAGAAGTGACTCAGTCAGGGAGAGGTAGATCGTCGGGAGCATTTCAGCACCGAGGTCGGTGCCAACCGTGTTTTCTGCTCCACAGGGGAGCAGCGCCGGCATGGCTTCGGTGCCAACCTGGCATGCAATGCTGTTGCCAAAGGCAACCCTGGTTCTTTGGGGATGGGCTGCCATGCTTACTCTAAGGCCAATGCAAGGCACCTTTGCCCCCTGTCTTTCAGCGTTCTCAGCTTGAAGGACTGAAAGATAGAGCAATCGGTGGCGTGGTGAGATTCACCCAGGCACCAAAGGTACACCTCATGGGTGTCATCCCACAGAAAGCACAGGGTTTAAAGACTGGCATCCTTTGCAGGTGATGGGAGCAGGCTTCCGGCTCCAAATGCGCACATTCTGTAGAAGCGCCAGTTCTCAGTGGAACAATATTCACAAACAGGTCCTCTAGTTTGAACTGGCGGCTCATACCATCAGCTAACAACAGGTGCTTGCGATTCACAAGGATGGGCTGTTTCGAAACCGTTGCTGAGGGCGGAAGAGGGAACCGGGGAGGGTCAGGGTCATGGCCGTATATATAGCCACAAGGCAGTGGCGTCGCTAGCGTTGGGCATGCTGGAGCACGTGCCCCCAGTCCCAACGCTGCTGCCCCGGACCTCCAGCCCAATTGGGCCGGGGATCTGGGGCCCGATCCCCAGCCAGCCGCAGTGGCGGCAGCGCCGTCCCCGGCCGGGTATCCGGAGCCTGGCTAGCCGCCTGGCAGGCCCCACTCCTGATCAGGGATAGGGCCAGGGGAGGCCACACTGCTGCGAGTGGCTCGGCCACGGTGCGGCCAGAAGCAACCGCTGGAAGCCGGGCATACGCCAGCGGCAGCAGGCGGCCAGGTCCACGATCCCTGGCCGGGGACAGGGCCGCCGTGGCCGCCAGCGGCCAGGCCCCAGATCCCCACAGGGGGATCCTGGGCCCGGCTGGCTGCCCACAGCCGCAGCAGCCCTGTCCCCAACTGGGGATCGGGGGCCTGGCCACCTGCCGATGCTTCTGGCAGTGCTGCGCTGCACCGCAGCCTAGCCGCTTGCGGCTGCGTGGCCTCCCCCGGCCCTATCCCTGGCCATGGGTGGGGCCTCTCCCCTGGGGGTGGGGCCTGCCCCTGGGGGTGGGGGCTGGGCCCGTGCCCCCAGTCCATTGCCCCCTCAGCGATGCCTCTGGCCACGGGAGTGGTCGTCGGGGTCGTCAGTCACCGCCCCTGCTCTGACAGGCCAGGGCAGAAGCTTCCAACCAATCGTGTGCTGCGGCACGTAGACACCTAATACTGAATGATCCAAGCAGCGCTCGAAGAAGAACGAATAGTTCTAAGTGTGACAATTTCTCATCCTTGAGGCCAGGTGATTCTCTTTGCCCAGAAAGGGAGGGATCTCTTTCCGCCTCTCAAGACAAGGTGTTACAGACACTTAGCTGGTCCTTTGTCATTTGTATTTTCTCTGGATGTGTGCTTGCAGCCCTGGCTGTACATGCTGGAAGACAGACCTTAGTGCACAGCCCCACCAAAGCCTTGTGAAATCCATGGAGACATGTTTCACATCTGTACACATATGTGATGCTACAGGAAACATGCCACCATAACACTAACATAGAGTATGTAATGAGAATTCAAGAGGAAACCCCTTGCATGACATATGTGGCATCAAACCGTACAATTACATTGCAAAGGTGACCAGAAAAGTTAAACAGATCATATCCCGGGGGAGTGGGGTGCACCCCGTGACAGTTGGGGTATGTATTTCCTCCCCTTCTCCCCCTGCAGCTTTTGTCTAAAATGCTGCACCGGCAGCTGCTGAAATAAAAAGCAAATGTGCGTATGGCTGGGTGACAGTACAGCCGCAGCCCAGCAGCTTGCGCTGGGACTTGACTTCATTTTTTCCATCCAGCAGCCTTCTAACCTCTGGCATTTTAATCACAGCTAGGGAGAGGAAGTTACCTCGGCTCTCAGCCTCCTTAGGCAGGCATAGGGCCCTCATAGCAGCAGGGCCTGAGCCACCTTGCCTTTCTTAAGGGATTCACCCCTCACAGTGGAAACTGAGATAGGTGATACACCCAGTTGGGTTCCTCAGTTTACACAGGAGGTTTGTCAACTCAGCTCAGCATTGAACCCTGGTTGCCTGAGTCGTAGTGCTACAAATTGTCCTTCCTCTCTAGGGTTACCAGGTGTCAGGCAAAAGGAAGACATGTCCTTTTTACCTTCATGTCCTCCATCTGGCATGCATTTTAAAAATATATGATTTTGTCTGTCTTTTTACTTACAGGGGTTAAAGTATGCTGGAATGCCCTGTAACACCCTATTTTTGGGGGAAGCATACCAGGGCCCCCTAAAAACAGAAGAATATTACATTAATACTACATTTTTTCCATGTGTCCGCTAATGTCCTCCTTTTCATACTTCCCTGTCCTCCTTTCCATGCTTTGGTATCTAGTAACCCTATTCCTACCCTCTCATGGCTGCTTTTTAGTTGAAGAAAAGGTTGTTTTCACCCTTCCTGGTACCAGCATTGCGGAGTGCATTTTCAAACTGTTCTGATTATGGCAGTGCTGAGATCGGACCACTATTGTGCTGGGTTCTGTTTGTATACAAAAGAAAGCTGATCTAGTGGGTAGGGAGCTAGCCCAAGACTGGGAGTTCAGTTCCCAACCTTGCCACAGACTTTCTGCCTGGCCTGGCAGGAGTCACTTAGCTCCTCTGTCTCAGTTCCCCATCTCTACAATGGGTTGAAGAGCAATGCCTTGCCTCCTAGAGGTGGGAGAGGGTCAATGCAGTAAAGACTAGGAGATGCTGAAGAACCTGAGCGCCAGAGGTGGCTATTCCTGAGCCTTGAGGAGCTGGCCAGCTGTTCCAGCTGAAGTAGGGAACAGGGACGAGAGAGGACATGACACGTTCAAGGTATCATTAAATCAGGGGGCCTGGATAATCTCCTCCCAAGAATGTCAAGGGAGCTTGCACATGAAATTGGAAGCCCATTAGCAAGGATTTTTAATGAATCTGTAAACTCAGGGGTTGTGCCATATGACTGGAGAATTGCTAACATAGTTCCTATTGCTAAATGGCGGGCAGTGACGGGGGTAACTATAGGCCTGTTAGTTTGACTTCAGCACAATGCAAGGTCTTGGGAAAAATTTTGAAAGAGAACATAGTGAAGGGCGTTGAGATTAACAGAAACTGGGACAAAATACAACATGACTTTACAAAAGATAGATTGTGCCCAATCAACCTGATCCCCTTTTTTGAGAAGGTATCAGATTTTTTTAGACAGAGTGGATCTAATTTACCTAGATTTCCATAAGACATTTGGTACAGATCCACATGGGGAATTATTAGTTAAATTGGAAAAGATGAAAGAAGGAAGGAGTTCTGTGGCACTTAAAGACTTACAGATCTATTTATAAATAAATTTATTTATAAATAAATAAATCCGTTAGTCTTTAAGTGCCACAGAACTCCTTGCTTCTTTTCCTGAACTAGACTAACGTGGCTGCCCATTTGGGTGTTGGAAAAGATGAGGACCAACATGAAAATAGAAAGATGGACAAGGAACCAGTTAAAGGGGAGACTACAACAGATCATACTGAAAGGAGAACTAACAAGTTTAGGGTTACCGGATGTCAGGCAAAAGGAGGACGTGTCCTCCTTTTTACCTTCATGTCCTACATCTGGCAGACATTTTAAAATACATGATTTTGTCTGGCTTTTTACTTGTAGGGGTTAAAGTATGCTGGAATGCCATGGAATACCTTATTTTTAGGAGAAAGTGCTCCAGGGTCTCCTAAAAGCAGAAGAATATTACATTAATACAACATTTTCTCCATGTGTCCTCCAATGTCCTCCTTCTCGTACTTCCCTGTCCTCCTTTCCAGGTTTTGTTATCTGGTAGTCCTAAGTGTAGAGGGTGGTGTGGTCACTCACTTCTTGCAGTAAAGGAGTGGCCAGGACAGACAGGCACTTCTGCTGTGGTCAGGGCTGTCCCAAGGGGGGGTGTGGGACCCTGGGCGAATCGCCATCTACGGGGCCCCCACTCACTCCCCCGGCACTGGGGAGCAAGGCTGGCCGGCCCAGGGGAGGGGCAGGCCCCTTCACTCCTGCGCCAGCTGTCCCATGCCAGGGACTGGGTGAGCCAGCCAAAAGGACGGCCCAGTTCAGTGCTGCTGGTCCGCCCCCCTCCCCCTGCCATGTGTGCTGCTCTCAGCTCTGTGCCGGAGCAGCGGGGAGGGGATGGGAAGCAGCACAGACAGGGGGGTAGCGGTATGGGCCCTACGCTGCCTCCTGCCCCCTCCCTGCTGCCCTGGCCTAGAGCTGAGACCAGCGCACGTGGGAGGGGGGCAGAACAACAGCACTGGACTGAGCCACCCTTTTGGCTGGCTCGCCCAGTCCCTGGCATGGGGGGGCAGCAGAGTCGGCCCTGCAGGAGCCGCCAAAACATGGGGCTCTGGGCAGCTGCACTGCTCACCCTATCCTAGGGACAGCCCTGGCTGTGGTGCACTGTGGGCCAGCTATCCACAATGCACCACTCCTAGGGTGACCTAGCAGCTGCCAATGTGGATGTAGGCAGTCTCCTGGCATTTTGAGTGTGGCTGCTCTAAGCTGGCTTAATAAAGTCTACTTTAAGCCATTTTAAAATAGACCTTCTTAAGCTGGCTTAATAAAGCTCTGTAGTGTAGACATAGACTGCGAGACCACACTGTCTCCTTAACAGAGAGAGAGAGAGAGAGAGAGTGTGGTATCATGGAGCACAGTTTCACACACACAGGACTTCACAGTGCCACAAGAGTGCCATAGTATCTTGATTTATGGTAAATATGGCCCACTTGAAGTACATTTACATCAAATCTTGCCTGCCATAGCAAATGAGTTTGACACCCCTGGACAGGGGCGTTGCTGGTGCTGGGCACCTGGGGCACGTGCCCCAAATCCCAGCGCCAGTGTCCCAGATCTGGTGGGGCCACCCCTCTCCCAATCTCTGGCCCAATTGGGCCAGAGACCCCAGGCCCAGCTTCCAGTGGCCACAGTGGCCCTGGCCCTGGCCAGGGATCCGGGGCCCAGCCGCCTCCGGTGCAGTGGGGAATCTGGGGCCTGGCCGCCCATGGCAGCAGCGGCCCCATCCCCAGCCAGGGAGGCGGGGGCCTGCGGGCTGGGGGCAGGGCCTGGGCCCATGCCCTGGGTCTCTCCCCAGGGCAGCGACACCCCTGCCCCTGAACTAGATGATCATACTGCTCCCTTCTGAAATTAAAATCTGTGAATCACATGCTCAGATCTCCTGTGTACCAAACCCATAGGCTAAGTCCCTAACCGCTGCCCCGCATTGCTTAGGGTATCACCCACTGAAGCCAATTTCCACTGAAGGCTAGAGGAGTCGCCCTGAGTTACAAAGCGAGAAGTGACTTCAGCCTCAGTCATATGGGTGTCTTGGTCAGGATTTGGGCCAAAGAACGCTATATAGGGGTCCCCACTACAGGACCACGGGATCTCCTCCATCTGAATGAAAAATGCTGGGCGATCTCTGTCGGAGCACCACAATTGGAGGAGGCCATAACACACTGCCTCCCAGCCCCGCTACAGAGAGGTGATCCCTAGAGCAGTGGTTCTCAATGACTGTGTTGGGACACATTACTATGTTGCCACACAGCAGTAAGTGTGTCACAGAGAGCCAGGGAAATGGTTTCATTTGGCCTTGGGGGGAGTGGACTGGTGTGTTCTGTAGAATGGCGATATGCCATGAAGAGTGTTGTGACCTGCGAAAGGTTGAGAACCACTGTTCTAGGGGACTTTGGTCCCCTCAACTCATGCAGTTGTGGGGTGAAGATTCTAGAGTGAGGGGTAGGGGCAGTCCATGCCCACTGTGGTTACAGTTCTTGGGGTGTGAAGGGCAGTCCCAGGCAAGCTGGACTGAGACCCCACCAAACTCATCTCATGGATGTCATTGCCTGCTATATTACTGGAGCAGATTAAAAAAACAAGTGGGGCAGATACAGAAAGTCAAG
Organism: Podocnemis expansa; assembly: GCA_007922195.1. Classification (NCBI taxonomy): domain Eukaryota; kingdom Metazoa; phylum Chordata; order Testudines; family Podocnemididae; genus Podocnemis; species Podocnemis expansa. Next base: position 11,690,398 of record ML681990.1, on the reverse strand, counting down.
GCTTCTGAGATTCAAGAATTGGCTTCTCGCCCAGGGGAAGGTGCTAATAGAAACATAAGCCGCACCAGGCTGGATCAAAGCTCCATCCAGCCCAGTGTCCTGCCTCCAGTAGTGGCTGGCACCAGGGGCTGCAGAGGGAAGTGCAAGAAATCTGGTCATTAGACAAATATTGAAGCATAGCTGCACTCCACATTGCATTAGGAGCCTACACATAGAAGCATTTAGGCCCCTATGAGTCAAAATCCCATTGACATTGACGGGAGTTAGGCTCCTTAGCTGGGTAGAAGTGAGTGCAGCATCACCTAAATACCTTCAAAAATCCAGGTCCTTTGGGATAACATGCCACTGGGAAAGACTCCTTTCTGAAGCCATCAGCAAAAGCTCAGGGTTTGGGTCCCTAACAAACTCATTTATTTTTAATAGTCCCTATTACAACTCTGAGGATGTCCTCCTTATCCATAGAAATGGCTCTTCACTTTCTAGAAGGTCTTTAGCCCCAATGGCGTCTGATGACAGTGAGTTCGACAGGCCGACAGGGCATCATATGGGGGGTGGGGGGAGGGGGACAGCATTTTCTTGTATCAGGTTTGAATTGACTGGTTTCATGGAGCATCTTCTTGTCTGTTTGTCTGTGTCTGTCTATGGACTAGCATGGGCCCTAAAGCACTTCTTGCCCATTTACTTATCCATTGGGACATCTCCTATGAAAACATTTCAAGGTGGCCCCACAGAATTATTTTAAGAAGTACCCTGGCTCTCCTTGTAATAACAGGAAATGTAAAACCTAGGCTCTCCAGTCTGGCCATTCATCACAGCGAGCCCAGAGAAAAGCAGCCCTCTGCATGGTTTTTTGTGCTACAACTGGCCGCCTGGGCAGGAACACAGAGTTAACAAATTAGGGGGGAAGGGAAAAAGAGAAGCCGCTGGCAGCTGTATGGAGGTTTCTTGTTGTGAACAGACTTGCCAAGAGTCGTGGAAGTAAAGATGAGCCTGTGCTTAGAATACAAAGCTTCAGAAAAGTGCGCTGAGCCGCCTGCAGCCACTGCCACTGTTGTGTTCCATTTCCGATCAGCCTTCTTAAATCAGGAACAGCTGGTGTCGAACGAGAACTCTGCCCTGAACAATCTCACCACTTTGTTTCATGTCTGCAGCCTCCCGTTAGCAATTCTGTTTGTCTGCCATTGCTATTTATTTATTTATTGCTACATCTGAGCCCTCAACAACCTTCACGGTGGTGCTTGGTTCTTATGCAGCTGCCTGGCATCCAGCATATCTTGCAAAAGAATGGCAGAAACTTTTTCTCTGCATTTATACAGCATCTAGCATGCTGGGGGACTGATCGAAGCCAGAGCTTCTAGGTAATACAGATAACAGTAACAAGTGGAACTAGAGAAAGAAGCTGAGATTTCAGGAGGCACCTAGTTTAATGACACCAAAGTACTGTGGCACTTAAAGACTAACATATTTACTTATTACATGAGCTTTCATGGGAAAAGATCCCCCTTCGTCAGATGCTTTTTCTCCCATGAAAGCCCATGCAATAAATCAGGCATGGCCAAACTGCGGCTCGGGAGCCACATGCGGCTCTTGAATGAAAAAATGTGGCTCCCGGAAGAAAGTCAGCAAATCAATTTAGGAAAGCAGCTCCAGCCTAGGAGTTCAGGAGGGGGTCAGGAGGGAGGGGAGAAGTGCAGTATGGACGGGGATGGCAGGGAGAAGTGCGGCATGGTCAGGATTTTAAAAAAACTCATCACTAGCCTGCAGTCTCCTACACTGAGCAGTAGCTAAGTTTTTATTGTATAGCGCTAATTTTCATGGTAACCTTAAGTAATTATTAGAATCTGACATTAGTAGGATCAATATTTGTCCTCTTTCCACAATAAAATTAAAGTGTGCAATGAATTTTAAACTTAGTGATTTTGGAGTAGGTAAACACATATGGCTATATGCTTCAGTGCAGCTCTCAAAGGTTTAATAATCAGCTTGTGTGGCTCTTGAATTCCATAAGTTTGGCCACCCCTGTAATAAATAAATTTGTTAGCCTTTTAGTGCCACAGGACTCCTTGTTTGTTTTACTGAACTAGACTAACACAGATGCCCTTTTGGAACCAGAAGACTGGTTATATAAGCTGGGCCAGCCAGGCTGCAACCAAATTCAGGCATCTCAGCATGTACCATGGGCTTCTATGCATGCTCAGCAAAGATCTCTCTCCTACAAGTCTGCCTGCCTATGGCTAACAATTATCCCCATTTCACAGATGGGAAAACTAAGTACATCACAAGAGAGTGATTTGCCCAAGGGTAGTGACAGATCTCAGAATAGACTCTAGGCTTCAGGATGCTGATTCAACTGCTGTATCCATGGGGCCTTCCTATTCCTGGGAGCTAGCATGAGGCAAGAGGCACCACTTCTGTCCTGTCTGAAAGCAGGTGGCACTATAATGTAAATCTCTTGGTGAAGACAGGTCTTGAGCAATCTGCAGCTCAATTCGGAGACCCAAGGGGTACATCTACATTGCCTAGGATTTTCAAAAAAAACTTTTTTTGGATAAGTATTTTGAAATAATTATCTAGAAAAATTTTTCTTTTTCAAAAATGCTATTTCAGGACAACAGTCTGTTGTCCCGCAATACCATGGCTTTTTTCATTTAGAAAAAGAAAGTCTACACAGGATTTTTCGGAAAAAAAGCCTTTGCCATGTCCTGCAAAAAAGCTATCTTGAAAAAGGCTTTTTATTTTGAAAAAGCTGGCAGGCTTAGCTTTTTCAAAAAAGCGTTCTGGTATCTTGAAATACTGGAGCGCTTTTTCGCCAGTGCTAAACCTGGTTTAATATCGAAAAAAGCCTTTTTCGAGATAGCTTTTTTGAAAAAAGCCATCACGGGACACGGCAAAGGCTTTTTTTCTTAAAAATCCTCCCTATCTCATCCATTGACTTTCTTTTTTTCAAAAAAGCAAGTCTGGTATAGACTTTCTTTTTCAAAATAAAAAAAGCTGTGGTATTTTTGGACAAAGGAGTGTTGTCCTGAAATAGCATTTTTGAAAAAAAAAATTTTGGGGATAATTATTCGAAATACTTATCCCGAAAAAAGTTTTTTTGGAAATGCTGAACAATGTAGACGTACCCAAGAGTTCTGGATCAGAACTGGGTCTGAATGAAAGCTCCAAAGCTCGGGATCCTGAAACTTTTGGGGAGTGTTTGAAATCCAAGACTGGAACCAAATGTCAGTGTTGCAAATGCCTCATGGTTTTATAAGGGGTGGAACCACTATCCTACACCCAAACCCACATTAAATTTTTCTTTCTTTCTTGATCAATCAATTGAGCACGGAGTTATCCAAATTTATGGAACACCCATCCCCGGCCATCCTTGCTGTGACCAGCCATGCCCTTTTCTGTGGTTCTAGTCAAGGCTTGAGGTGCTGTACATTACTTACACCCGGGAAGCTGGGGGAATCTCTCTGACCTGCCTTTACAGAAAATTTAGGAAATTGGATGCTGCTCCCACAGCAGGGGAGCTCTTGGCTCATTGAGGCTTTGGCAGAGCACACAAACTTGGCTAAACAGGCACAAGTGCCTGGTGTTCAGGGAGCTGAGGGACTGTGCCGGTGTAGCCAGGCATCCTGGCACAAAGGCTTGGCTGTCTCTCCATGGCACTGCAGCCCCAGATCCAAAGCAGCCATGACGGAAATGCCCCTCTAAGAGCTGAAGGTTCGGGACAGGCATACTGGGATCCTGGCGCCTGCTGTGTAGCCCAGTGTCTCCATCCTCCCTAGCAGATGCTGACTTCTCTCCACTCACAGAGCAGTCCCTCCAGCTCAGATCTGTAGATGGAAGGTTTTATGCATGGGGAGTCTGTGGGACAATGGTCAAAGGGGGTATGAGTAAATCAAAGGGGTCTTGTCTACTACGGTGAGATTAACAGATGGCTGTGGACCAAACTGCATAGGAACGTCCTCTGTAGCATGGGGCATGGATCACTTACTGGTGGTTTTTCTGTACCTGGAAGTCCTTAAACCGTGATTTGGGACCTATAGTGACTCAGTCATAGGTTAGAGTAGAGGTGTATTGCAGGAGAGGGAGGGTGAGGTTCTTTGGCCTGCATTGTGCAAGAGGTCAGATTAGATGATCATATTGGTCCCTTCTGACCTTAGGGTCTATGAATCTGTTACCTAACTGCCCAGCATCCCCCCAGTGAAGTTTATAAACAGAAAGCAGGGGAGTTGGGTTGGGTTTGTTTCAAGCGACGGATGGGCCAGCAGGGCCGTCCCTAGGATAGGGCGAGTGGGGCAGCCACCCGGGGCCCCATGCTTTGGGGGGGCACCACAGTGCCCACACCATTGGCCCCCCCACATGCCAGGGACCAGGCTAGCCAGCAAAAATGACGACTTGGTTCAGCGCTGCCAGTCTCCCCTGCCCCACCCCAGCACGCTGCTTTCAGCTCTGTGCCAGAGCAGCGGGGAGGGGCAGGAGGCAGTGCGGGGCTTCTACAGCTACCCCCCCGGCCACACTGCCTCCCACCGCCTCCCCACCGCTCTGGCACACAGCCGAAAGCAGCACGGGGGTGGGGGGCGGCAGCACTGAACTGGGCCACCCTTTCGGCTGGCTAGCCCGGTCCCTGGCATGGGACTGCTGGCGCAGGGGCCTGCTCTTCCCCTGGGCCAGTCAGCCCTGCCCCCAGTGCTGGGGGGGAGGGGGGGCTAGTGGTGGGGGCCCTGCAGAGGGCGATTCGCCCAGAGTCCCACACCCCTCTAGGGACCGCCCTGCAGGCCAGACCCCAACCCACTGGTTAGCAGGGAAGCTCTCATCCACAGTGTTGAGTCCTGCAGCAAGAAGGTAGTTGTCCCTGCAGGGTAATTACAGAGAGTGTTTGGGGAATGGCAGCTGCTTCAAAGCCAGTTGCAAAGAGCCTGGGAGGAATGGGAAAGAATCTGCTTCCCATGGCAGGAAGCCAAGGACCCAGCCCGCAAGATAGGCTTGGCAGAGGTACCCCGGCCACGTGGACCCACCTGTCCTGCCTGCCATTTAAGCCTCCCGAATGGAGTTTAATTCTAGCATTGGGAAGGCTGGCGTGTAATTAGAATCCCAAAGGGCCATTTAAAACTTCCAAGGCCGGGCTTGTAATCTTCCAGGCCGGATGAATACATGGTGCTGTAGGACTTAGCACATGGAGAGAAGGGGAATAGTCCAGGCCAGTGAAAATAAACTAAATACACTTTCCCTGTTCCTTAGAGCCATGTGGGGGGGAGTACTAAAAAATGGTCTTGTATATACTGGAGGAGTTAGTCACACACTTTACCCAGCGAGAAGATTCTCCCAGCAGTAAACAGCTAAGAAATGTAGCAGATGGGGCCCTGATCAAGGGCTCAAATGATACAAGTTCTGTTCCATACAGTGACCTTATCCATCTGAACACAGAAGGGAAACTGAGGCACAGAGCAGGGAAGTGAAGTCACTTCCTTGCTCTGTGCCTCAGTTTCCCTTTCTGTGTTTAGAGATAAATAAGTCTTTGAGGCAGGGCGCAGCACAAAGGGGTTCCGATGTCATTTGAGGCCTGTAAGAACAAAGAGGGGGATTTTGGGCAGACTATATAGGTGGTGATGTCATCATTCATTACGATTTAATTACACACACTGTTAATGTTAAAGAGAGCTGAACATCTAACCACCTGGGGTATCTTTGTAAATTTCAACCTAGGTATTCAGCTCTGCTGAGGTAGCTTTTCTAATGGATTCAGTGGGAGTGGAAAGGCCCAAAGAGGGTCTAGGTTATGGGGTTTTGGGTATTTTGCCTGGTCAAAATTTTCCCATTCCTTTATTTTCTGATGGGAAATTGGGCTTTCAATTAAATGAGAAGTTTTGCAATGCACGCAGTGTCTGCTTTCCTCTGCAACTTGTATTTCTGGAGTTTTCTTGTTTCTTTCCAATAACAAGACAAATTTTTCTGCAGAACTCGCTCCCCCTACCCCCTGCTATCCAACCAGCTCCAGTTTAGATGCAACATAAGCAAGACCCCTCCCAACCTTGACTCAGTGGCTGGCATGTAATGATGTTGTTGTGCAGCACTAGAACATACATTCATCATGCAATGATGCCAGTCTAGTCCAGCCCAGGCTCCATGCAGGTAGGATAGGACTTGGAATGGGGCAAACACGTCTTGCCTACCCTTGCCCGAGTCCTCAGGATGGGCTCACAAAACCTAAACTACACTCAGTCACAAGTTCTGTTGCGTGCACCTTGCTGAAATCCACCCAGCTTGATCCAAGTGTGACCAACTCAAGCCATGCTTCCAGCATGTCTGCACCCTTGTGCCCAGTGCCCCTTTCTCTACTCTGGGACTTGCCCTTTACAAGCCTTTTCTGGGGAACAAAGATGCTCAGGGTTGAGTGGCCAGCTGCATGGTAAATCAAGCCACTGAACTCTGACCTGTAGGGACCCTGGTTGCACTGCCTGGGTTTCCACATGAGTCCCCTACACATATGCTCAGTGAAGAACCTAAGATGGATTCTCTAGAAAGGAGCTCTTCTAGAGGTGTTCCAAGGTAGAGTGATAGATTGATCTTGTCTATGGACCTTAGGGAGTTTTCTAAAGAGCTCCACTGCCCATAATATCCAAGAAATAACCCCTTCCTGGTTCATGAACCACTTGATGATCCCCTGTTTTATTCATTGCCTCTGAAGCGCCTAGCATTGGCCACTGCCAGAAGACAGGATACTGGGCTAGATGGACTATTGGTTTGACCCAATACGGTCATTCTTATGTCCATTATCTATCTATCTATCTATCTATCTATCTATCTATCTATCTATCTATCTAACGGTATTTACGGAACACTCATCTCTATCACAGGAGCCTTCTACAACCAAGCCAAAGAGGAGCAAATCTTCACTCCAGGACATGTCATTGTATACCAAGGCTACTGTCTAAGGCCCTGCCTACATCCAAACTTGCTTCAGTTTGGTTGTTCCCGGGTGGACACTCATGTTTCAATTCCTGAGTAGCTGCTTTCGGTCTACTGTAAACCTGCTCCTGTTCTTGGACGTCCACTAAACTGAAAGAAGCCTGATGCAGATGGAGATGAAGCCCCCACCCCCATCCCTTTGCCTCCGCTGAGCTAGATGGAATTCAAATCATACTTTGAACTAACCCGGTGCAGCCCCGTACGTGGACAATCTTTTTGCTGGCAGCCTTCTTATGAGTTGACTGTTGGAGAAACACAATTGCAGCATCTGCCCCCACACATAGGACAGAGGATGTGGGGAAGGGGGTCACCCGGCTGAGCCCCAGCTCCTTTAGAGGCCATGCCAGCATCTTGTCGCATTGTCTGTTATGGAGAGGGATGTCAAAAGCACAGGACAGGACCCCTGCACTCCAGCGCCCTGCTTGAGGCTGGTTCTGAAAGAGAATCCAGGCTCACAGGGCTCCAACACTCAGCTTTTTCCTAAAAATACCTCCCAAATTATACACTGTAAGGAATCCACCCTAGCTCTCCTCTAACTCACTCCTCCTCCTGAGCTGTGTCTTCCCCCCTTCCCCAGCGCTCACAGCCTGGATTATTTATATTTGTCTGCTGCTCTCTTGCTGGCTCTCTCAGCTGTTGTAGTTGGCATCTCCCCAACCAGGCTAAACAGTCCTGACCGGAGTAGTTTAAAGGAGCAGGGCTGGAAAGCAGGGACCAGGAAGGAGCAGACCGCCTTTGAAGAAGCAAATGATTTGATGCAGAGCAGTGGAGAACATGCTTGGGTCACAGTGATCTAGTGGCTAGAGCAGGAGCACGTGCAAGTCAGAAGACAAAGTAGCTGGCCCCCATGGTGGCTCTTGGGATGACTCTCTGCCCCTTTGGCTGTGCCTCAGTTTCCCCAGAAAGCTCTTAACACCAATCTGTCTTTGCCAAGCACTCTGAGAGCAAACACCCGCTTCTCCTGCCCTTGCTGCTACTTCCTGTGGATGACTCAGGGCTCCCAAACGCTCAGGCCTGTTTCCAAAGGCTGCAAGCTCCCTCCCCCCATGACCACAAATCATTTATGTATTTCAGTACTTTTTTCCTACTTATTGCACAGACAAAGAGGCCTGGACATATTGGTTCGCCTTGATGCAAAAATGTGAGAAATTGGCGCTGGAGCCCACCCTGATCTTTGATGGGGGGGCTCTCTGGCCTGCGTCTAGCAAGTTGGGAGGCTTCAGCGTCTGGGACACCCGATTGATATCCCATAGCCATAGAGATCAAATAGAACAATCCTTTTGGTCTTCACTGGCTAGTAGCTCTTTCCATCTTTGTGACTCTGGGCTGGAGTCTATGCCCTGCCTCTGGGACATTCAGCCCAGAGAGGTGCATGTGTGTCCCCTAGACTCAGGCTTGGTTCCAGGGCCAAAATGAACTGCAGTGTAACTTAAAGCAGCCTGAGAGGCTGCTGTGAGGCATCACCATCATTTCTGACTGCCCTCCCTGTCTGTAGCATGATCTTATACAAGGGGCCATGAGTAGGGCCAGTATATGCTGCCCCTGCGCTGATACAATTTCCCTTGGGGCCCACTGTGCCCTGTCTTCACCAGCGTGGCATGCACAGCTCCAGTCTGCCCTCTGTCTTCTGTCTATTTCATTTTTTCCCCTCTTGGCATCATCCCTTCTTCAACTCTCCCACTCTCTCGCCCCTACATCCCCAGGCACAGCCCCTAAAATACCTGCCTGTGCTAAAAGCAGGAGGGGCTGGGGGGAGCTCAGTTTTTACCTGGAAATAGCTGAATATTGGCAGTAGGTAACGGAACACATCCATGATGGGAACTGACTGGATTAGAGCAGGTGTCTTGCCTTTGGCTGCTTGCACCTGGGGAGGGTGCGCAGTCCAACTGAAATATTTGGGACAAGCTGTCCACTGTTGCTGTGATGGCCATGCTACCCCACAGGCCCTTCCCCATGCTAACTGTCCCCTCCCCATCCGCAGTGTTATTCCCATGAGTAAAGGCTGCAAAGTTAAAAGAACCATGGAAATACCCCACCACCATTGCTCGAGCCCAGGATCCTCATGAAAGGACACAAGCACAAGACAGGCTCAGAAAAAGTGTATTGACTTGACAGAACTGATCTCTGAGGGATCCTAGCACAGAAAGGCTCTTCGCAGAGGGGGAGCACAATGTTCTCAAGAGCTGTTCCCTAACACACTTGTCTTACAGGAGCTCCTGCATAGCCCCAGCATGGAGGGAGTCAGACATGGGTTGTCTTATTCCAATGGCTGTTATATTGTGGCCCCACAGTGGTCCACTAGTGCTGGGTGCAAGACAGATGTGCAACAGATGGAAACAAGCAACCAGAGCCATTGCCTGGCAGCTCACGTGGTGGGAGCCGGGATAGACCCTTTTGTCCCCACCCCACAGCTGGGAGGGGTGGGTGGTTGGCTGGCTGGACCCTCGGTTGGTGCTGGGGTGGCCACTCTGGGAGCTGATCAGGGAATCAGCACACCCATGGAGCAGGAGGAGAGTGAGGGATGTGGAGTGCTGGACTGGAGACAAGCAGGAGAACCAAGGAGGAGCTATACTCTGGCTCGATGATGACCCCAGGACAGATGCTTGTGCTTCAAAGACAATTGCTGTCCCACCAGCTCTGTGTCAGGGGACAGAGGGAGTGGCTGGTGACTGCAGCTCTGTGGCCTGGTATGTTGCATCTTCCTGACCCATCTGTGCTGCAGCCACAGGGGGAACTCTCAGTTTTTTGCTATTGAGTAAGCCTAGTAGTGACACCCTCATCTTCTGCTTCTCAGTTGTCTGATGGCCCCAGCTGGCCCGCTTCTGGGGCCCATGCAAGCGAGTGGGGTGGAGGGGGGGGGTGTCTCTGCATTGGAGACAAGCTGGAATGCATGTGCATCCAGGTGGAATGGGTGCATCAGCTCAGGCCTGCTTTTGAATGTGCTGGGCACCTGTGACTCTGGAGGTGTCTCTTCTGTACACAGCTTCACTGGGGGACCTTGGGCATGTCAATTAACCCATCTGTGCCTCAGTTCCCCCTCTGTAACAGGGAGGCAGGGCTGGTCCTTCCAAAGAGGTGACCTGGGCAGTCGCCTAGGGTGCCAACAATTAGGGGGAACCAAGGGCTGGACTGTGCAGGGAGCAAGCCTATCCCACCCTGCTCCACTCCCTGCCTGCAGCCAGACCCCCACCCACAGCTGGACCCCTGCCTGCAGCTCCGCTTCCCCGTTGAGCCTGGACCCCCACCCATAGCCAGACCCCAGCTGCGACACCGCTCCCTGCCCGCAGTCAGATCCCCAGCCAGGGCCAGATCCCAGCAATGGCACCACTCCCCGTCTGGAGCCAGAACCCTGCCAGTGGCTGGGGGGAGTGGGTTGTGCCAAAATCATTGTTGGCCTAGGGTGCCAAAAAACCTTGGGACAGTCCTTCAGGAAAGTAATAGTCCTGCCCCTTCCCTGCCCTCCCCATCCTGTCAGGATGCTGGAAGAGCAAGTTCACTACCGTTTGTGAGGCCTCTGGCTGATCCACTGATGGGAACCAGAGAAAATCTTAGCCCAGTGCTAGAAGAGCATATGGATGTAGAAGATGTGCACATGTATGACACCAAGGTGCAAGCCTACTGCTCTGCTGATGGGTGGCTGGTGGATTTCAGCAGTTCCCAGCCAAGGCTAGACCACCAGAGCACAGGGAGCGAGGCAAGCCAGGAGGCTGTTAGCTGTGAATTGCCCTCAGCTCTCGTGGTAGATCCAGTTCCTGTTGCTAAAGACCCCACAACACATGAGCTTCAAGGAAGAGTTATACGGCAAGAATACAAAGGAAGCAGCACAGGATTTAGAGGGCTCAGCCTAGTGAGCATCACCTCTGCCCTGGGCTCCCATTTCATCCCTGCAAGGCATGCTGTCCTGGCTGTGCTGGAGAAAGAGTCCCTGACTGGCCACCATGGCACTCCAGCTTTCCTGGAGAACCAGGCTGAAATTCATAATGAGCCAGACCCTCGACTGGCGCAAAGCAGGGTAGCCCCATTGCAGGCCATGGGCCAGACGATCCCGTCACTGGTCTCATTCCGCATAGCACTGAAGTCAGTTTAGCACTGCTAATGTACACCAGCTGCGAATCAGGAGGTATTTGTTTTCCTGGGGTTTTACACTGTGTTCTGCAGAAGGATCCACCAAGATACAAATCTTTACAGGCAAAGAACAGGAGCTTGTTACAGACCAATCATAAAATTACAGCTCCCTGCACAGAGAAGCCTATAAACAGGAACAAACTCTCTGATCTGCTGCGGTTTACTGAGTTATGGATAACATGGGAGCACATGTCTTATATAGACTCTAAGGTCAGAAGGGACTAATATGATTTTTTAGTCCAATAGTTTTCAAAGTTTTTTCCTCAGAACCCAGTTTAAAAAAAACATTTATACTCGCAACCTAGCCATTACATCTTTCAGCAATGCATTACAGTCTTTCAGTGGCAGCAGCAAGGGGCTCCATGACCCAGTACTTGAGGATCTGTGACCAATACTGGGTTCCAACCCATGGTTTGAAAACCACTGGTTTAGTTTGACGTCCTACAAAATACAGGCCACAGATTTTTATCTGTCCACTCCTGAAATAGACACCTAACCTAAGACTGAGTTACTGAAGTCTACAAAATAATGGTTTAAAGCAGGGGCGTTGCTGGCGCTGGGCACTCCGGGGCACGCGCCCCGAACCCCAGTGCCAATGCCCTGGATCTCTGGCCCAATTGGGCCAGAGATCTGGGGCCTGGCCGCCAGCAGCCGCAGCTGCCCCGTCCCCCACTGGAGATGTGGGGCCTGGCTGCCGGCGGCCGCGGCGTCCCTGTCCCCAGCCGGGGATCTGGGGCCTGGCCCTGTCCCCATCCCCGATCAGGGGGTGGGGCCTGCAGGCTGGGGGTGGGGGCTGTGGGCTGTGGGCGGGGCCTGGGCCCTTGCCCTGGGTCCCTCCCCCAGCCAGCAATGCCCCTGGCTTAAAGACTTCAAGGTACAGAGAATCCACCAGTAAGTGAGCCATGTCTCATGTTACAGAGGAAAGTGAAAAAACCCCAGGGCTTTGCCAACCTGCTCTGGGGGAAAATTTCTTCTAAACCCCAAATATGGCGATCAGTTAATCCCTGAGCATGTGGACAATATCACCAGTCAGACACCCAGAAAGAATTCTCTGTCATAACTCAAAACCAGCCCCATCAAACATCCCATCACAATTTCCAAAGGGATAGCCGTGTTAGTCTAGTCCAGTAAAAAAAACAACAAGCAGTTGTGTGGCACTTTA
>ML681990.1:11627276-11677754 GCA_007922195.1 Podocnemis expansa | reverse complement strand
TGAGGAAGTGGGATCTTCTCCCACGAAAGCTCATGCAAAAAATAAATCTGTTAGTCTTAAAGTGCCACACAACTGCTTGTTGTTTTTTTATCCCATCACAAGCCATTGGACATATTTACTGTTAATAGTCAAGGATCAATCAATTGCCAATTAGTCATGTTTCAGAGGAACTCCAGGGTTACCCTGAGAAAGCTGAGGGAGTCATTAACTGAAGCTATCAGTAAATTCTGGGAAACAAGTTTCAAACCAGACACAAACCAGATACAAATTCACCACCCAACCCATCATCTCCCGCAGGTCTAAATGTTTGAGTACATGGCAGATCTCTTCTAGTAAAAGTTATGGAGCTTTGCAAGATGAAAGCAAGGACACAGCATTTCAACTGGCTGAAAAACTTTCCATTGAGATGCTTTTTTGGGTGGAAAATTTCAGTTTCGGGAGAAATGAGCATTTTTGCAAGCAGCCCCCACTTTTCTTGAAAAGTCTCAATTTCTTGTCACAAGCCCCCAATCCAGAAAAAATCTCAAAATATTCTGCAGAAATCAAATGGAAAATAGGGAGGTCAGTATTTTGATGAACTGTCAAAATTTTCTACAGGGGAAAAAAAAAAAGCCCGATGGTACCATCAACAGCCTTCCACCAGAAGATGCCTCCAGCGCTTTATCCTCCAGGTGCAGAGTGACTGATGGAATTCAGTGGAGCTCTGGATGACGTGGATGAGGGTCAGACCTCAGGGTAGGGAGGTTCTATCGGGATGTCTCCAAGATCTCTTTGTCGCTCAGTAAATGGCATCCCCCAGCCCCTTGGAACTAGGCTGACAGAGTAGAGACAGACCCTTAGCTGGAGCAAAGGGGGCAAGCTCCAATGGTTTCAGATGCAGCCCACAGAGCTGGTGTCATGCCCTGGAAGGGGTGCTGAAGGACCCTAACAAAGTTGGCTGGAGGGGTCCCCCGTCAGCTGACTTTCCTGGGGTATTATGGCAGCCTTCTTTCTAAGGCATGATTCCCCAACTCGCTCAGCAGCTCTTCCCTTCTGCTGACCAGCATCAAGCACAGACTCTGGCCTGGAAAACTGCCGTCTGGGGTGCCTCATTTGCTCCATCTGGGTCATTCCATGCACTAAAGGAAGCACTCACTGGAAGACCTGGCTGCTGGGCCCATGTGCCCTTCACAGGAGGAGCTTTTCCAACCCTTCATTAAATAAGTCACCTGATGCATCAGCTGTTCAGTATGTGCCCCACTCCTTGGAGCTACAGGAGGCGCTCCTTCAGCTGGGTGTAAGCAGCAGGCTGTTAGCCACTCGAAGCAGATGTGCTACCAGGCACTGCCGCCCACTAGACTCACTGCCAGGATGATCAGCCACGTCTCCAGCTGACTTCTGATCTGTCTCCAACTGGTGCCCACACTTGTTGCCCCTCTTCCCTTGGGCCTTGTGCTTCTGCCCTTCTCCATCCCCTGCTCACACTGCCCCCTGTCTGGAGCAGCTGCTCTGTCCCGGGGAGCTACAGTCAGAGTCAGGTGCCATTAATTGCCAATGCAGCAAACAGAGACCGCATGGGGCGGAGAGAGCCACTTAGAGTGGTGTTTACTCTGGCACTGGGGGATGCCTTGGCCCAGCGCTGCACTGGAGTGGCCAAATCCCCAGGGACCTCGGGGAAAATGTGAAGAAACTACCTTGGCTGTTGAAAGAAGGCACTGGAATTTAAAGGGGCCACCATCTTTTCCAAGGCACCATTCCCAGCTCCCTCCATTGCTGTCGCATCCCGCCCCAGCACTGGTGCTGATGCACCCTCTGGAGGGGGAGCTTTCATCTGGGCACAGATTTAAACACTCCAGGTTTAAACACTTTCTCTGCCTAAGGGGACAAAGAGGCCCAGAGGATGAGGCTCAGCCAGTGCCCAGCAGTGACAGGAGGAAATCCTACAATCCAGTGACTCACTTTGCAAAGCATAAGGAGGTCATGGGGCACACCAGGTTGCCCCCCCACACACACACACACACCTCTGTGCCCCCAGGTCCGGAGCAGGGAAGAGGAGGTGTTAATTCCAAGGAGTTGCTCTCGGCCAACTGGCAGCTGCTTCCCCTGGCATCAACGGTCCTGGCATTCACCGGGTCCAGGCCAAGCTTTACAATGTGGGAATTGAGACACCTTCAGCGCCAATACCGCCCACATCAGAAACAGGGTGGCTGAGATCAGGCACAACATGAACCATGTCTTCCACACCCACAACTGCAATCTGCCCTGTCCAAACACACCCACTGCCGATGGGGTTATTAGGGCCTCCCCAGGCACACACCACTCGCATGTGCAGACAGAGTCTTAATATCACTCCACACATAAATGCACACACTCTCTGTATGGTACAACCTGCTCTGATGATTCATCAGCTATGGGGCTCCACATGTCTATAGCTTGCCATAGATATACAGTCCTGCATGCACCATGTGGGGCTGTATATACCCCTGACACACATACAACAGCACTGAACTAGGTACACTACCTCATACCACAAATGCACCCCACAGAGTGTATACCCATACCCTACACACCCCAGAAACTGTCCGTGCCTCCTCATGGTGACACATCACCCAGCCCACAGTCCTCCATCATGTGTCCATCACAGAGACGATTATACACACATACACTGCGTGTGCAACTTACACATAATACAAGCACACACACACTGCCACAACACAGACATACAGTACACCTATAGGCCGTGTCAACATTCTACCCTCCAAGGACACTGAAGTGTAGAGAGTTATTTCTTCACACAGCTAGACACACTTTTACCACTCCACATCCCCAACGCTGATATCAAAACACCTGCACACATCCCATGTCCACATTCCTGTGTCCCCAACACATGAAAGCCTGCCGTGAAGTGTTCCCGTGGTGATGCATGGCCCACTGTGGTGTCCATGGGGTCTTTGCAGCCATTTCCAACAAAATTATCTGTAAGAGCCCCAATGTCCCATACCAATTCGCAGTTCTGGTCAGTCCATTCTGCTTCCCCTCTGCATGTTCCTTTTTACCCGTCTGCTGTGAGACTGCTGGATTGCTGGCACAGAGCAGTGTCTGCATTCCACATCAGAGGCAGCTACAAATGGCCCTGTACCTACAGTCCTGCTTTTTCAAACATAGCTGCCTCCAAGTGTCTGTGAACCCCTGAGCCTCTTCTCAGTGACTCCATGTGTGGCATCCAGTGTGACATGACTCTGGCATTCCTGGCATGTTTGAAGAACAGAGTGGTGCGGTTTCAGCATGAGAAGTTTAGCAATTATTTATTCTTACCACTCTTTAGATACTTTCTTCTAAGGGACTTGAATGTCTATGGGCTTTTCAGAGTTAGCCCCTGGCTCCCTGCTTCTTTGAGTTTCCAGGGAGCCAGGAGATGGTTAGGTAGGAATCCAGGTGAATCTAAAAATTAAGCACTGGAACAAGCTCCAAGGGAAGGGGTGGATTCTCCATCTCAAAGAGGTCTTCAGAGCCACGCTAGAGGCCTTTCTGAAACAGACGATTTAGCCAGACCCCACCGCTGAGGTAACTGGCTTAAATTCTGTGTCCTGCGGTATACAGGAGGTCAGGAAAGATGACCTAGTGCTCCAGTCTGCCCATAAACTCAATGAATCTATTAAACCCTCCTGAGAGTGGCTGATTTGGCCAGATGCTGGCCCACCACAGTGGAAACCTCCTGGGAGCAGCTGGTTTTATACAATTCCCATTGTACTGGGACCAAAATCTCCCCAAAGGGCTTCTTAGATTTTGGTGCATTACAAATCCCAACCCTGGCTAGTAGAAAATTGACTTTAGGCAATGAAGGTTGTTGAGCGGATAAGAGTGATGGCCAAGTTTGAGATTCAATCCTTGGGGAAGAAACCTCAGGGAATCAAACAGGACAGGCCCTCAGATAGGAGGAACTGGTCTCAGCTGGGGACTTGGGTGGGAGCACTAAATGGTGGTTAAGTTCCAAAGAGGTAGCTGTGTTAGTCTTGTTCAGCAAAACAAGCAAGGAGTCCTGTGGCACTTAAAGATTAACAAATTTATTTATCCCATGCATTTTCATGGGAGAAAATCCTACTTTGTCAGATGCTTTAAAGATGGGGGGGACTTACACAATAGGAGGAAAATAAAAGCCAGGAAGTATAAGTAATGGGATCAGGTCACACTGTTAAAGCAAATCAAAGCAGTCATTAAGATTCAAACACTGGGAAACAGCACATAGAGGAGGGTGAGGTTAACTCACCTGTTGTAATGGAAAAAGAATCCAGACATGATTCAATCCTGCTTTCACATAGTAAATTTTGCATATCAATTCCAATTCTGCAGTTTCTCTTTGAAGTCTGGATGTGTTAGCCATTTGCTTGAGCATAGCCATTAATAAATTATCAACAGAGTGATTAAGAAGATGGTTGTTAGCCCAGAAGCTCCAAGGTGCGGCCCTCTCCTCTATGTCTCCCTAAACCTCTGCCACAAGCTGGGATTGGCCAACAGGGTCTGGATCAGTTGATAATTGTCCTGTTCTGTCTGGTCCCCTCTACAGCATCTTGTGCTGGTCCCGGTCAGAAGACAGGATGCTGGGCTGGATGGACCATTGGTCTGACCCTTTGTGGCCATTCTTAGCAGCCTTCACTAGAGTCCATTTTGGACTTGGATGCCAGGCATGGGGCAGATGTTTAGCTAATGACTGAGCTGGAGGATCAAGTCTCAGGCAGTAGAAGCCAAAGCAGTCCTTGTGCTCTTGTGAGGTCCTCAGAAGAGGAAACTGAGGGAGGGGGCTGTGAGGCCACATGGGGCTGCTCTAGAGATGACCAAGTTACATGCCCCAATGTCCTTTGGCTCTAGGCTGGAAGGAACTGTCCCTGTCTTCCTGACCTCACTCAAGCCATGTTGGCTGCGCTTCCTCCTGAACCCCTTCCTGTGGGCTGTGGGGGGGGGGAGGTGGGATAGAGACCCAGGTGTGCATCTCAGAGCTAGTTTCTCTCCCCTTCTCACTTCCCTCTCCCTTCCCGCTGATGTCCTGGCTCTGATGGGCCCATAAGAAAGGCCTCGTTGAGATGGAGGAGAACCCTGCAGTCCTCCCCTTGTCATATGTCCTTTCCCTCTCATAGCTGGTGCTAGGGAGTGCCATCCTCAGCCATCACAGCTCGGCTCCCAGTTCCCACTGACACAGCTCCATGTGCTGCCTGGGCCCTCTAGGAGGGGGTCACTGGTCAGCTGGGAGATTCAAAGAGGAGATTCCTATGCCTCCCCGCTCAGGTCTGAGTCTCTTTCTCATTCCCACCACCACCTCCCATCTCTCTCAGACTCTGGTAACTCTCTGGATAACCCTTCTGCCCTGAAGACACAAGTCACCACTCTCTGCGGATGCTGGGTGGGAGGCCAAGCCAAATTTCTGGATCCCAACCCACCCTCTTCTCTGGCTTCGAGGCTCCAGACCTTCTCTGAAGCTATCCCCCTGCAGCCATGGGCTTTGGGGGATGCTCAGAGTGTCCCATCCAAATCTGGTGGCACCTCATGATACTGAGGCACCAAATGATGCCCTTAGCGCCCTTCCCAACTGACTGTACCATCAGAGCCCAGGAGCAGACCAGGCCCTGTTGGGTTGCACAGGGCACCAGAGAAGCAGAGAGTTCATGTAGCACTGGGTGTTGGGGCAGAGTGAGCTTGCTCCAAGTGACCCAGTGTCATCTCTGGCAGCCAGGCTGTCCCCTCCCCAGCCTGCAGACTTGAGTCTCAGGCAGGGAGCCAGCTGTCATCAGCACCATGCATGGAGGGCTGTGCCCCTGCCTCAGGCCTGTCACCCAGTTGGGGGGGAGCATATGGGTGCCACCCATTCTGTGCCCCCTTGCAGGGCATGTGTCCATGTGGGGAGGGAAGAGCTGGGCACAGGGCCACACCAGGATCCAGACTGATTTTACCACCATTGAGGGTGGGGAATAGGCCATTTGGTGGGCAGGAGGGGGAGAGCTGCCATCATTTCTCTGATCCCAGGCCCCTCTGCCCTGCACTGGGAAGGACAGCCTCTGCCCTCTTACCTTCCCAGGAGATTCCTTCTCTCCCCACCCTCCTGTTACTGAGGCTGCAAACTCCTTCCAAGGCAGATGGGCAGGGAGAGACCCCTCAGACCATCACCCCCAGCCTTTGCCATGCTTCAGGTGAGACTCTGCACTGGGGCCAAAGTGTTTTTAAGCCAAGTTTGTGCCACCCACGCTCCAAGGCTACTGTGGGGCCCAGGCTGTAAATCAGAGCAGCCTTGGGGCTGCTTTAACAGCAGACTGAGTGCTATGGGCCTGTCCCACCACCTTTACTGGGGGAATCCTGCCCAGCCACATGGGGGACAGTGCTTCTGACTCCTGTGTTTGGGTCCAGTGGCAGCCAGGCACTGCTGTATGATCCATAATTGGCCCCTTATTGAAGACAACTGGGTTGGCCTCAGGAAAGGGGAACTGGGCCCTAAGCCTCTTTCCCTAAGTGCCCTACTCCCCAAGATATCAGTAGGAGAGGCCCCCTTCAACAGATCTCTCTTACAAAACAACAGCTCTAGGCTGAGCATGGAGGCTATGCTCTTAATTAAAATGGGGGTGGGACATGTGCCCCATCTTGCCTTTACACAGCTCAGCAGCCAGGTCCTGGGGTGGTTTGGTCACAAAAGCTGGGAAAAAGAACTTAATTCACCATCCTCTATAAATAATCCAGGGCCAGGCTCTGAAATAGCACAGGCTGCTCGCCTTCACCCCATCGCTCACTCTGGTGACTCCCTGGCTATCCAGAGCCCACCAGGAAACTATTAGCAAGGAGCCCTGCTGGCTGGGTGTTGCAGAAGGATTTGCTTTCCTCCTCCCTTCTGTCACTTTCTCCTTTCTCTGACCTGTATTTTCCCTCTCTTTTTTCTCCAGTCCACACCATGCTGAAATACTCAAATGCTCACAGCTGAGCCTCTCTGTCTCTCGGCCCTTCTCTTTCTATCTCCCTGAATTACTGTCCTACATTCTCTCTCTCTTCCCTTCCCCTGGAAGTGATGGCAGCACCAGAGAATTCCCCTTTGGATCTAATCATTCCCTGAATGTCTCTCACTCTCTGTTCCTCTTTCCCATTCTCTCCTGTCTCCCTCGCTCATCCACTTTCCCTTCCTCTCCTGCCCTGAGTTGCTTTCACCAGCTTTTCTCTTTCCTCCAGCTCCATCTCCTGGCGCTCCTTAGCCAGCCCCAGCTCCCAGCCAGAGTTGTCCCTCCCTCCTGCCAAAGCAAAGAGGCAAGAAGCACTTGGTCCCTCTGGAGACAGCAAATGGTCCCATTGCTCTCATTGGTCAGGAAGAAGGGGCTATAGGGCCCTGACTCCTTCAAGAATAATCTTGATCTCTGAGGTACATGACACTGCTCCTATGCTCCTGGGGCTCCTTTCATTTCATGAGGCCTTCCCCTTTCATCTGCACAGGACAGCACTGCACATTACTGAAATGCAGCAACCTCTGGGGTGGAACACATCAGCTATGTAACAGCCCGCAGCATCCCAGGGCAGCGGTTTCCACACCACAGGTCAGGGCTGGGGGCCCGTTGGTCAGTGTGGGATAACTTGGGAATACTTGGAGGGTCGATATACAAAAGGAACTGTTTCCTCTTTTGGGGTTTGCAGTGGAGTAGTGAGGGGGGAGCTCCTCAGAATGGCTAGGAAACTGGTCTTGTGACCGGGACACTGGGCTGGCATGGAGGAAATCTGCATCCAATTCTCCTAGGCAGCATCTTCTGCAGGAGGAGCCAAGCTTCTTGAAGACTTGGGCCCTTCACCCCTCTGGGCTTTAGCTCCTTATCTGCAATTACTTCCGCCTCCTAGGCTCTCCTCCATCTTGTCTTGCTGGAATATGAGCTCTTTTGGTTTGGCCCTGCCCCTCCCTGCATGCTGGATGGTGCCCAGCATGCTGGAACCCACTCCCAGCTCTGCCCTCAAGCTGCTACCATGATATCCCTACTACTCAGAAGTCCCACTCCTGCCTGCAGAAGCCCCTCCAGCGCAAACACAGAAGTAAGTGAGAAGCCCTCAGCTGAGTTCTGCTGAATGTAAAGAGGAGTCAGCCTCAAGCCTGGGCCCCCATTAAAGCTGTATTTAAATCCTTGAATACGTAGTAGAAACTGCAGTTGTTGGTGGCTCCCCCCCTTAAAATCATTATATCGCTGCTTCCTTCTCATTGTTGTTCAGTTCTTGGGCTGGGGAAGATTCCAGGCTGAGTCAAACATCTGGAATCACTGAGGCACCGCGCCAGACCAAAAGCCTCTCTGCGTTCTTGCCTGCGTTCCTACTGGAGAGGAGTTCCTTCTTTCTTCCCCCACTGCATTTCCCCCCTTCATCTGCATCTTCCCAGTTCCACCTCCCCATCTGTGATTTGGTGCAATAGGTCTGTGGCTCCTCCCCTTTTGGCCACTGCTTGTGCATTTCATTGGATGAAGTGGTAGCCCCCCCCCAGCCACACACACATCCTGCCCTACCACCACCAATGGTGAAAGAAGGGCCAAGTAAGAGAGGCTGCAATCCATATAAGGGCAAATTAAGTAACGGTGATGAAACTAGGACTCTGCCAAGTGGCACCTTAGAGGCTAGTCTAGAACAGATCTAGCAGGGTCCACTAGGATCCCACCAGGAATGGTGGAGGGGGAGTCACCTTTGATTTGGGAGCCTCTGGACCTGCCAAAAACCAGTCCCAATTTTGATCGGAACCATCTGTCCCCTTTGTTTTGGCTAAGAACCCCTTGGGATGTTGGAGGAGGATGAGAAATCCCCTTCCCCAAGGAAGCTGTGAGGGGACATTTCTTTGCAAAGAAGTCTCACCTCTGGAGCTTGCTTCTCCAGCTTTGATGTGCAAGAGCCATAGTCAGGGAGCCTTCCAGCTGCTCTGCAAAGCCCCCTTTGCTCATTTCTGTGTTGACAGAAAGGCCCTGTATGCCACTGGAAGACTGAAAATAAACTTGTCAATAAAATCAATTCTGCATGAAGTCAAATGGCAATTGTAAGGCCACTCCTCCCCCTCACACACACACTCCCTTCCACTCTCTCCTGGTGTAAGCATGTGCAATTCCATTCTGCCAATATGTTTATACCACACTCGCTGGGTTTGGCCCTAAGTAAATACAAAGGGTTATGCTGCGCAAAGGAGAGAAGGAGACAAAATGCTTGCCCATGTTGAGTTAACTGCTCCCACAATGCAGACTGGTCTTGATTCAACCTGGTCAGGGCACATCTTTCTGAACCTCTGAAGCCAGCAGAGAGAGGGACTAAAAGGGATCTGTGCGATAATGTCAGGCTGCAGTGGCTTGTGTTTTGGGGGGGGGAACTGACTTTTGGAAACCCGTGAGATGGGGGAGTTTTCCCACAGCCCCTGGGGGTGATTCATGCCCCCTCTCAGCCCCTGCTGGAGGGGGTCTGTTTGCATGAAATGTAGGATGCAGCTTGTTCTCCATCCCAAAACAAAACTAGGGTGAAGGTGAAAAGCGGCAAGAGGAGTGGACACAAAGAAGGATGGAGAGGGATTTGTTCTTAGGGACCAGCCTGGTAACAGGCCAAGCCACTTCTAACAGCCCTGGCCACTATTGCAGTTAGCAAGGAAGAGGTATTGAAGCAGGCAGTGGGTGGAATTCAAGGCTGGAGGAGCTGGCTCTAGGGGGAGTCGGAAAAATCTGACAAAGCACTGGAAAATAGAAACTGGAATGAAAGAGGTCTAGTGCTTCTGGGCCAGGAGCCATCTCTCCCTGTGGCTCACAGAGCATGAAAAGAAGGGCTACAGGTGACTGTAGAGATGAAGTGGAAAAGGCCCCAGGTGCTAACTGGGAGGGAAAGGGGCTGTGAGTTCTGGAGGGTGGGGTAGAGAATCCATCCCAACTTTGGAGTGGGTAAAGGAAAACCAATGCACAATTGCTAGGACAAGGCTGGTGGTTTCCAGCCTGGAATATCTTTCACTGCCACATCAGCAGGATGGGAGCCCAGCTTGCAAAAAACGCAAGAGGGGGAGAGGAGCCAAGGCCTCTGCAGCTGGGAGCCAGATGATGTGGAAAGAAAACCCTGAAAAAGTGCAAAGATGAATTTGATTTGTTGGGTTTCAGGGTGGGGGCTACCCTTCTGGTTGCACATTTTTCCTTGGCTGTGGCAGGAGGACCTAGCACAATGGGGGCTGCAGCCAGCCCTTGAGAAATTCTCCTTCTGCATCACTACTGGGAAGAGGCAGATTCATGGGCGCATTGGTGCAGTTGCTCTGTCTTGGGCTTCTACTGCACTGTCATTCAAAGGAGGCCCCTGCTCCACCCCTGCCAAGGGCCATGTGCTCTGCCAACCCACAAAGGGACCCCTGGTTCAGCTGCAAATGCTCATGTCTGCAGCGGGAGCTGTTTTCCCATCAGCACAGGTAATCCAACTACAGCACGGGCGGCAGTCACTGGGGGGGGTATGTCTGCACTTAGAAGGTTAGTTCGAATTAACTGAATTTGAACTAATCAGTTCGAACTAATAATGATTAGTTTGAATTAAGTTAATTCGAATTAACATGGCCACACTAGAAAGGTTAAGTCGAACTCGCATGTCCATGCACAGGGCTTGCAAGTTCGAGTCAGGTAGGGGGTGCTATTGCATAGGGGGAAAAAAATCTAGCTGTGGTTAATTCAAACTAACAGTTAGTTCGAATTAACACAGTTAGCAGCAGTTGATTCGATTTTACAGCAGGCTTTGTAAATTCGAATCGTTGATTCAACCTAAGGGATGCCTTAGGTCGAATCAGCAGAAACTTGTGTAGACAGGCTATTTTTTTAATTCGACCTAACTAGCATTAGATCGAATTAAAGCCCGTGTGTAGACATACCCTGGGAGGATTCAAGCACTTTCTATGTTAATAGTTCAGTTGAGTAACAATGTCACTTGGAGGGGTGGATTTTTCACATCCCCAAATGATGTAGGTGCATTGTCCTGGCCCAGTACTCCATGAACTTACACAACTCTCTTTTCAACCTGGTTACACTTTTGCCCATTGCAGTATCCTGTGGCAAGGAGTTCCACAGGCTGACGGTGCACTGTGTGAAGAAGTGCTTCCTCTTGTTTGTTTGTTTTAAACCTGCTGTGTAGTAATTTCCTTGGGTAAGTCCTTTGTTATGTGATAAGCCTTATTTACCCCTTCTGCCACACTGTCCATGACATTTGAGGCTTCTACCTTAGTCTCTTCTACACTGTGTGGCCTCATTCTTTTCAATCTCATGCTTGTCAATAGTTCACTTTGAAAGAGCCACAAAACAGTCTGGGTCCACCAGATCAAATGGCCTGGCTTAAAATCACAAACTAAGCCTTCATCTATGGGGCTGTACAACAGGCACCAAGATGCATGGTGGATGAATAGGTGGATGGATGGATAGGACGCCTGCTAGGGTCAAGGGACAGAAAGATGAATGGATGCTAGTAGAAGCATTGCTAGCAGATCAAGGAAAGAGATTATGGGGCGCTGGTGAGGGATGTGGACGAATTGGAGAGTCCAGCGGAGGGCAATGAAAATGGTTAGAGGCCTGGAGCACATGACTTGTGAGGAGAGGCTGAGGGAATTGGGCTGATTCAGTCTTCAGAAGAGAAGAAGGAGGGGGAATTTGACAGCAGCCTTTAACAGCCAGAAGGGAGGGTCTGGAGGAGGAGCTAGGCTGTTCTCAGTGGTAGCAGATGGCAGAAGGAGGAGCAAGTTTCAAGTTGCAGTGGAGGAGTTCTAGGCTGGCTATAAGGAATAACCTGTTTCCCAGGAAGGTGATGAAGCACTGGAATGGTTACCTAGGAAAGTGGTGGAATCTCCATCCTTAAAGGTTTTTAAGGTGCAACTTGACGAAGTTCTGGCTGGCCTGATTTAGTTGGGGTTGGCCCTGCTTTGAGCAGAGCCTGGACTAGCAGAGCCATGACTAAGGAAGCCAGCACCCCTTACAATGGCCGGTGCCAAGGGGGAGCAATGAGCAGGGGTAAAAGTATAATTTGGGGGGTCCTAGAACGCTCCCACATGGGTGGGCCGCCCCTGGACCCCAGCTCCTGCCCCCCCACATGCCAGCGCCCCCCTGTCCCCAATACTCCCCCAACACGAGCCAGGCCACCCCCAAGTGCGCAGCTGGTGAGGTGGGGGCGGTAGGCCCCGGGTCAGGCGGCAGCATGGCTGGGAACGAGGCTGCAGGCCCCAGGTTGGGGTGGGGCATGGAAGGGGAGGGGTTTGGGGCAGGGCTTGAGCCCCTCAGCAACGCCCCTGGGCCCTGCCCCTGCCCCTGCCCCTGCCCGCTGGAAGGTGGCAGAATGCCGCTCTGGGGCCTGTTATTTTTAGGGGCCCAACATTCAGAGTTACTGAGATAACTGGCTTCCTCTCTAGACCCTAGGATGTCGAGCTAGCTAATGATCACCTCATGTATCCCCAGTATTTGGCATGTTAGTCCCACAGAAGATGAGAGTTGCAATGGACCTCAGGAGATATCTAGTCCACAGGGCTGTAACTACAGCGGAGCAAGCAGGGCTTTGCTCCAGGCACGCTGAAGTGGCTCCATTGAGCCACTCCATTAAAGGGCGTGTTCCTCACCACCAGGGGTTAAACTTTAACTCACCTTTTCATATACAGACTGGATGGTTATTTTTCACTTCCTAATTACCTCTTACCTCCTCCAATCACTACTCATCCTGGCTCTCCTTGCCAATTCTGGGCCACAAGCCACAGCCGAGAACAAGAATTGCTGAAGCCATGTGGCGGTATTATTTAAACAAAGGGATATTGTAGGGAGGTCAAGTATAAAGTGACACAAACTGAAATTTGCCCGGGGCCTGAAGGTTGATATCAGCCCCCAGGCTCTGGCAGAAAGAGCTGTAGGATCTTTCCGAACTCATTTTCTTCCTCCCCTTTGCTTCCCCAGGACTCTTCATTGTGGTTCTCAAGTGTTTTCCCTGCATTGTACCACTTCTGCTCTGGCGCAGGAGTTTGCTCCTGGCTGCAGACAATAGCATTTGGGAAGGATAAATGCTTTGAACCCAGCTTTTTATCCCAAGCTATTTAGTCTGTGTGAAGCTGCCTCCAGCATGATCATTAAGGATCATGAGATACAACACAGAAACTGCTATCTGCTGGCAACAATTAAAACCATTCATTACAGAGAACTCTACTGATTTTCCTTTGGCTCAGACAACGTGTGGCTCAGCCTTGGGCTGGAGGCTGGCTCTTTGTTCTGAGAGACAGCAAGAGAAAGGCTGGGATGGAGATTTTTAAAGACTCCAGAAAGAATTAGGTCCCTGACTTGCTCTGAAAGTTCATATAGCTTTGTTCTTCTCTAGGGATTTGCATGTGTAGGTCCCAAAGTGCTTTCCAGATATCATCAGTCCCGTTTTGGAGCTGGAGAAACTGAGCTGCAGAAAAGGGAGATGACTCATCCAAGGTGTCTCAAGAGGGCTGGAGTCCCTCTAGCGTGCTAGCTGCCAGGCTACAGCCTGAGGAGATGGGCCCTTGACTTCCTTGATGACCTATGACAGGCCCAATCATTACGCTTCAGCAGAAGTGGCCTCCTCTCTTTCTTTCTGTGTGGACGCATCCTTAGTGAAAGGTCACCACTGAATGGCACAAAGGGAAGCAGTGATGCAGTTGTGGACGGTAGGGGTGACAGAGTGCTGGAGGAGAGATGCTGACCTCTGGTGAGTTCTGCTGCTTCAATGCTCAGCTCCACGCTCCTTATATTCCTCCATGAATAGACCATGCCCCTGCTCTCTGCCTCAGTTTCCCCAGCTATACAATGGAACTTTATTTCAATGGAGACATTCACTAGTTTGTGAGAGGCTCAGATGCTATGGTGAGTGGATGCAGGGTGCTGGTGCAGATGCATGAGCAGCTTGTGCTGGGAGTTTACGCTGCATGCAGACAGACCCTGTGATTGAGTTAGGGACAGAATTCGCCTCACAGACTCACTACAGAGAGGCCCTGCTGCCACGTGGCACATGTTTTCTGGGTGCTGTGCTGGTAGGGTCAGACATCCTGGCCAATGCCTTCATGCCCTGGTCTCATCACACCAGCATGGGGAGCCCAGACCTCTGCCCCATGTTCTGCCCTATTTGGAAGTGAGGGAGCTGTTCTGACTTGTCTGGGTTTGGATCTGGGACACTCATTGTGAAGCCAGACCCAGGCACCCACTTCACAGTTGAGCAAACTGAGGCTTAGAAAGGGAGAAAGTGACTGACCCAAGGTCAGAGAGAAAGGACCAGACTTGAGCAGCAGGTGAATGATCTGACAGCTGCAGTGCACAATCTCTGCGGTGAGAGCTCCCCCGGGAATCTTCCATCCAAGTCCAGGCATGCTCCAGACATGCCCAAGGGCTAGCTCCAGCTAGAGCCACAGAATCAGACCCCTGCAAGCTGGGGGATGTTTGGCCCTTTGGACCCCCCAGGGGAAAGTTGGTGATGTTCAGGATCAGGCTGCAGGGCTTTGATGGACAACCTCAAGGCAAAATTTAAGGGGGTTAACCTCAAACTGGGCTCCTAGCTACCCCCCAGTCCAGCTCTGGACCGCATAGGAAGTGAAGACCCCTCCACATGCCTGCCTTCAGGACACACTAGAAGGTCCTGC
The DNA here is from genome assembly GCA_007922195.1 of Podocnemis expansa. Taxonomy (NCBI): domain Eukaryota; kingdom Metazoa; phylum Chordata; order Testudines; family Podocnemididae; genus Podocnemis; species Podocnemis expansa. The sequence goes on along the minus strand of ML681990.1, from coordinate 11,663,167 downwards.
TGTAATGAAACCCCGAGCTCTCAAAACTGGAGTCAGCTCCCCCCCACCCCATAAAATTAAGGGATTGGCTTCAAAAGCATGAGATATTTTTGAAAGTGCGAGATGCTGGCTTCTTTGTACTTGCTTCTGGGCTCCGGCCCTTTAAGCAGGAACACTACTGCCTCCAGGAAAGACCTGGGGCATGGGCCCAGGCCCTGCTGCCTGGGCCTGGGCCCCACCCCCTGGCCACAATCCAGCGCTCCAGGCTGATCCTGCGTCAGGCTCCTGCTGCTGCCAGCCTGGCCCCAGATCCCTGGCAGGAGAGGGGGACAGGAGAGGCAGACACAGATGCTGATGTTCTGGCCTGGATCCCCAGCCAGGAGAGGTGGGCACTGCCACAGGTGTCCTGGCTTCGATCCCCAACCGGCAGAGGTGGGCGCTGCTGCTGGTGTCTGGGCCTCAATCCCCGGTCGGACAGGATGAGGGGCACGGACTGGCCTGGACACTTGAGGCACTGGCACCAAGACTTGGGGCACATGCCCCGTGTGCCAAGACACCAGTGACACCCCAGCCTTTAAGGGCCAGGCATGTCTTTAGGCTTTTTCTCCGCCACTTGTTTCTCTATGTGAATGAAAGCCAAGAGTCACGAGATGCTGGAAGCTGGGGTTTTAAGAAAACCAAACACATGAGTTACTAACAGTGTAACACAGGACTGGTCTATCCTCTGGAGGCTAACAGCCTGTTATTGCTGCAGGCTAGTGAGGTACCTTTTAGTTATCAATGGTAGAGCTTGAAGTTGTGATGCTGGTAATCCTGGGTTCTAATCCTACTCCTGCCCTTTGCAACGTGTGACCCAAGCCTCCTAGGATAACCACCTGAACATGCAGAAATCAGAGCAAGCTGCAAAACTGAGAGCCAAACACTCACTGGTGGTACTTAAGCCAGTCTCCCAATCAATAAAAAACAATGTTTCTGCTTCCCCACTGGTCATCAAGAAATGTAACAAAGCATAACATCCCCCTTTATTGCACATCAGCAGGGCCCTGCTTAGGCGAGTGAGAGAAGTCATCGCTCCTGCCCCTGTGGTTCCCGGGACCCCATGCTGTCCTACCATGAGCAGGGCAGTGTGGGGACTGCACTGCTGCTCCCCCATGGCTGCACTATCCCGGGCCCTCTCCCCACTGCCTTCAGCAGGGAGCGGAAGGCAGCAGAGGGTGTGGTGGGAGCACAGTAAATGGCCTCTGCTCCAGATCGCCCTGTCCCACCCCCAGGGTGGAACAGCCCACCCAGGGGCAGAGCAGACCAGCCCAGAGATGGGGTGGGAGAGCAGAACCCAGCCCCCGGATTGGCCCACTCCAGCCCCGGCTCAGGGGAGGGGCAGGCGTGTGGAGCCAGCCCCTGGGCCAGCTTGACCCCCCCCCCATGCAAGGAGGGGGAGCGGGGGCCCCCGGGGGCCCCCTCCACAGACCAATGCCCTGGGCCCTGTACCCCCCCTAGGAACTGCTCTGCACATCAGCCTCTCTGGCCCCCAACTAGCCACTAGATCTCTTAAAGAAATTGGTTCTCCTGACCCCAGAGGGCCGGCCGCATTATCCAAAACAATATAGGATTGGATCTTACCCAAAATACCACACTGCCAGCCAATCCTTCAGTAACTAAAACTAAAGGTTTAATATAAAAAGAAAAGAAACAAACTATGTGAGGTGTTAAAGGGTCAAAGTGAATCACATCCATAGAGATGATTTAGAGTCCATATAAAGCAAATCCTTTGAAGAATTGGAGTTTGCAGGTAAATCCAATTCCTCTGGTAGACACCTAGCAACTGGGTGGGCCTCAGTCCTTTGTCCAGTCACAGAGGAGTAGTTTGAGATGGGTGTTGGTTGTAGACTGGAGACTGAAGACAAAATGGAGTTGATGTTGCTGCCTTTTATCACCTCTGGCTCTCCCCATATGGTGTGGAGTTCAAGTGCTGTTCACATACATTCTAATGTAAGTGTATACATGCCTCAGTGGATGGTCATTTGGAAGCTTTTTGCCCTAGCCTGTCCCCAAAGGGACAGTCGCCAATGCCCCCTTGGTCCCACACTCTGGCTGCAGTATATAGGTGTTGCTGGCCCTGCCTTCCCTTCAGTTTGTTCCTTCTGCCCAAGTGATTGTCCTAAACTGCTTTGCTCTTGCAATTCTTCAAGCACCTGTTTTGCATTGTCCTTTCTTGGAATTTTGTTTAGCTAGTTAGATAGTATAGTCTCACATTAACAAATCTAGTTCAAAAGTCTGTGAGGTGTCTCAAGATCTGAACTGAGCATCTTGGACTGTGCACCATGTTCAGCACTGGCGCCCGGCCATGCCGGGCTTCAAGCCATGTTCTTTCTACAGGAAGGGAGTCAGAGGCAGGGGAGAAGCCCTCATCACCAGCTTGCACATCACCACACGGCCTCTCCCTGGATCACATCTTGGCAACATCATCTCAGAATCCCCAGCAACGGTCCCACTCCTTGTCCTTGGGAGGATCTGAGGCCCAGCACTGGCACCAGAGCTCCTTCTCATCACTGGCATGGGTCATAGCGGACACAAGGGGCTTGAAGCACCTAACATCACCAGTGGAGTCGCACCTGTCACAAAAACACCACAGAAAGCACTCTACACCGATGGCCTGGTACCGGTCCTGGGAGCGCCTAGCCTGTGAATCTGCTTCACCTCCGTTGCACCGGGAATCACCTGGGAGCAACGACGTGGTACCAGGTCACCACAGAGGCTGCTCCTGGCACCGGGATGACCTGAACCAGGACTGGATGGCCCAGTGGTCTTACTGAGACCCATAGGCCACATCACAGATGTGGGCCCTGTCCCATGTGTCCTCAAGGCCACAGCTGTACCAGTCTGGCCAGGACCCAGAGGGTATGTCTACACTTAGGCTGTTAGTTCGAATTGACTCAATTCGAACTAATCAAGTCGAACTAATTATGATTAGTTCAAACTGAGTCAATTCGAACTAACATGACCACACTAGGAAAACCAATTCGAACTAGCATGTCCATAGACAGGACTTGCTAGTTCGAACTGGAAGAGGGGCATCATGGGAGGAGTGGCAACATGGCCCCCTGGCAGAGCCATGTTGCCACCCAATCCCATGCCAGGCTCCAGCCTCCACAGCCCAGCACAGGGAAAAGCATCCCCTGCACAGTTCTAGGTGCCCTGTGGCCAAAGCTGGGCAGGGGACACCTTCCCCCCAGCTGTGGCTCAGAAGACAGGAGCCTGGCAGGGGCCTTTGTCCCCTAGCAGGGCTCCCTGGAGCCAGGGCACCCCCCCCCCCACAGCCCAGTTGGGGCAGAGGAGAAAGGATTCCCCCCCAAGCTGGCTCTGTCAGCTCTGCGCGGGGCTGTCAAACCCTGCTGTCAGCAGGGTGCAAAGGCAGCCATGCAGGTGGCAGTCAAAAGCAGCCCCACACCGGGCTGCTTTTGACAGCCCCACGTGGGGCTGGCACTGGTCTTCCTTTCAGGGTGCTATGCACCCTGGGAGGAAGGTCAAACATATGAATTCGAACTAATTTTAGTTCGAATTCATATGTCTACACAGCATCAATTCAAACTTTAGCATTTGAATTGACGATCCCTTCGAAGTTACAGGAAGTTTTGTAAATTTGAAGGGACCTCTCTTGGATTCGACCTGTGTAAACAGCTCTATTTTTATATTCAACCTAATATTTATTAGGTCTATTTTAAGCCTGTGTGTAGACATACCCAGAGAGTTCAGACATCAACTCGGCTTAGGCAGGGGCAGCTCTAATGTCCACTCCTCCTCACCTGACGAAACAATGTGCCAGAGGTCCCTCTCACTCCTGGAGGACCCGGAGTCCTCCAACCTCAGCCTGACCATAGAGGTAGTCAGGGAGGACTTTGACTCACTATTTGATGCAGGTGACTCTGTGCCCCGAGTCAGTGTGGCCCTCCTCCTGCACAAAGGGATGCTAAAGACCAGCAAAGCCCGGTGGCAAACTCCATCCTCAGTCCCACCAGTGTGTAAGGGGACTGAGAGGAAATATCACATCCCAGCAGAGAAATTCAGTTACCTGTTCAACCACCCCACACCGGGCTCCCTGGTGGTAGATGCAGTAAACCAGAAAGAGAGGGCCAGTCCACATCCACCCCAAAGAATAAGGGAGTGAAACATCGTTATCTGTTTGGGTGTAAAATCTATACAACCACAGCATTACAGACGCACATTGCCTACCAGCAGGCCTTCATAGGAAGATACTGTTTCAACCTTTGGAAATCCTTGCATAGGTTCCAGGACCTCTTTCCATTGAACCATGCTGCTGACTTTGACACAATGATAGATGAGGGTCTTCTAGCAGCACATGTAACTCTCCTGGCCTCATGGGATGAGACGGACATGGCCAGCATGGCTACAGGGGTCAGGCCTGTCTCCTCAGATGCAGCCAGTGATACCAGACCTTCCATCTGAGGTCCAGCCTCTCTTTGCTTAGTCCACAGATGCCAAGATCCACAGCATGAAGGACTCCCGGGCCACCTTGAAGTCATTGGGCATGCACAGCCCCCAAGCCACCAGAAGCCCTTTTTGTCCCTGGGTCCCTCAGCTGCAGCAACATCAGGAGCAGGACCAGAAGCAGCACCCCTTCCTGCAGCAGCAGGAGCGTCCCTGTAGAAGTCAAGAAGGGGACAGGAGCAGAGGCAACAGGGGGAATAGTGGGCAAGGCTCACAACAGCCCTCTTAACAGGAGTCCAGTCACTGCCCAATCAGAGACGTCGTTTTTGATGGAGCACCCGAGGGCTCCAGATCCACACCATGCCCCACCCCACAGCTATTATTCAAGGACCACATCTCTCATTTTCAACACAAGTGGGCTGAGATCACCTCAGACTGCTCCATATTAGAACAGTTTCTAATGGCTACACCCTACAGTTCAGGTTCAGGCCCCCCCTCAAGAAACTGCCCCCTTTGCATACTACCTGGGACCCGTCCCACGAGCACCTTCTGGAGCAGGTTGGCCTCACCCTCTTGAACCTAGGGGCAATGAGGCCTTGCAAAAAGAAAGGCACAGGCTTCTATTCCAAATACTTTCTGATCGCCAAGGCAAAAGGGGGCCTGAGACCCATACTGGACCTACATTGTCTAAACAAGTTTCTCAGGAAAATACTGTTTCACATGGTTTCGCTGGCTCACATAATCCTGTCCTTAGACCCTGGGGAATGGTTTGTGGCCTTCAACGTAAAAAGATGCCTATTTTCACACCACGATCAAACCTGCTTGCAGGAAGTACCTGCAGTTCACCAAAAGGCACAACCGCTACCAATTAGCCACCCTACCCTTTGGTCTCCCTCTCGCCCGAAGGGTGTTCACAAAGTGCATGGCTGCAATAGCAGCCAACTTAAGAAAGGAAGGCGTCCAGATATTCCCCTGCCTGGACAGTTGGCTCTTTGGGGTAGGTCTAAGGGCCAGGTCAAGCGCAGCATCAACGCCATTCAAAGGCTGTGCAGCAGGCACTAGGCCTCCTCCTGAACCTAGAAAAATCAAAGCTAGAGCTCACCCAAGAAATAGAGTTTATTGGGTCACACCTGGACTCAAAGTGGACCAGAACCTCCCTCCTGCTCTCCAGGTTTCAGTCAATGCCTAGTAATGGTTGAGACCTACACCACTCCCCAATGACTCCTGCGAAGCAGTTCCTCCAGCTGTTGGGCTACATGGCAGCCTCCACTTATGTGATAAGGATGGCCTGTCTCTACATGAGGTCCCTGCAGTCTTGGCTGCCAGAAGTGTACCACTCACTCCACAACTCCCTGCAGCAGGTGGTCACCATCCCATGCGAGGTCCTGAAGACCCTCAATGTCTGACAAAGCCTGTCAGTTTCCAAAGGGATAGCCATGTTAGTCTAGTCCAGCAAAAAACAAGGACTTGTGTGGCACTTTAAGACTAACAGATTTATTTTTCGCATGAGCTTTGCTGTTAGTGTATGACCTCATCCTATGTTTTACACCCCCTTGCATTTATTTTCATTCCATTCTGTAAGTTCACCCATCTTCGAAGCATCTGACGAAGTGGGATTTTCTCCCACAAAAGCTCATGCAAAAAATAAATCTGTTAGTCTTAAAGTGCCACATGACTCCTTGTTTTTTTGACAAAGCCTGGCCTTCGCACTGCAAGGATCACCTTCAAGGTACAGAACCCTTTGGTAAGCCTGATCGCAGATGCCTCAGACCTCAAGTGGGGGGCACACATCAGCCATGGCCTTGCCATCCAGGGGAAATGGTCAGTGGAGGAGACATCCCTACACGTAAATGTAGGGAACTGAGGGCATTCTGTCTGGGCAGCAGGGTCTTTCTCAACGGGGTCAAGGGCTAAACCATACAAGTCCTCACAGACAACATGGTGGTGATGTTCTATCCCAACCACTGTGGGGGAGAGGCAGCTTACTTGCCAACCCTGTGTGAAGACGCACTCCATCTCTGGGAGGTCACCCTAGAAAATGACTTCCACCTGGTAGCAGCTCACCTACCAGAAGTGTGGAATGACCAGGCAGACAGGCTCAGCAGACAGTTCCTGCTACAACACGAATGGTCCCTACACCCAGAATCAGTGGAGACCATCTTCCAGGACTGGGGCTGCCCTGAGATAGACTTATTTGCGAGCAGTGGGAACAGCAAATGCACACTTTTCTGCTCCCCCAGAGGCAGAGAGAGGGGCTGCCTATCAGACATGTTCTTCATCAGCTGGGAGGGTCCCCTACTCCATGCCTTCCCTCCAATTCCCATGATCCACAGAGTCTTGCTAAAGATCAGGAGGGACAGGGCGAACGTAATCATGACAGTCCCTGTGTGGCCCTGCCAAATCTGGTTCAGCATGCTCCTCGATCTCTCTGTGGCGCCCTGAAGACACTGTCATTCAGGGAAACCTGCTGACCCAGGACAGGTCGCCTTCAGTACCTAGACCTGCAGTCCCTACACCTGATGGCCTGGAAGTTCCATGGGTAAACCCAGATGAGAAGGCACGCTCCCAAGAAGTTCAAGAGATGACATATAAGGCAGGTGAGATATAAGGCAAAGTGGAAGCATTTCACCTCTTGGGCAACGTTAATGTGTGTCCCCCTAGAAAGCGCACCTATCCAGAGTATCCTGGACTACCTTCTCCATCTAAAGAGGGAGGGGTTAGTCTCCACAAATCCTTGCATGGGGGGATAGAAAGGCTTTATCCCAAATTTATGACCCGTCCCCTAGTGGGACCTAAACCTGGTGCTTAACAGGCAGACAGGTTCCCCCCTTTGAGCCTATGGACTTGCACTCCCTTTTAGTCCTGTCCTGGAAGGTGACTTTCTTGGTAGCCATCACCTCAACCAGGAGGGTATCCAAGCTGCAGGCCCTATCCTTGCAACCACCCTACATGGTATTTTATAAAGACAAGATACAGATCAGACCACTCCCAGCATTCCTGCTGAAGGTGGTCTCTTCCTTCCATGTCAACCAAGACATCTCCCCCCCACCCCCCCGTTCTTCCCTGAACCTCATATAATGGAGAACCAGAGAAGGTGGCATACTCTGGACTTCAAGAGGACCCTCACAACCTACATCAACAGGACAAAACCATTCCAGAAGTCCACTCAACTGTTCGCTGTGGTCACTAAGTGCATGAGAGGCCAACTGGTGATGGAACAGTGCATCTTGTCATGGATAACCAGTTGCATCAAGGACTGCTACAATTGTGTCAAGGTGCCCCTGCCAGGCCAGATTAGGGCACACTCCACTAGAGCCCAGGCCTCTTCAGCTGCCTTCCTGGCATAGGTGCCTAGCTAGGAGATGTGCAGAACAGCACCCTGTCCATCAGTAAACACTTTCACTTCACACTACGTCACTGTTCCCTCTAAGCTGTGCGTGTGTGCGCACGCACACAGGTCATGAAACCTGTGCACACAACAAAATAAAGTGTGCACAAAAAAATTCAATAGTGCTAATATTGGTGCTCACAAAGAAATGTTTTTGCGCACACAAAGAAATTGTTTGCGCATACAGTCTACAAGTAATTAGAGGGAACATTGCACTACGTCATCATCCAGCAGACAAGGACAATGCAGCCTTCGGAAGAGCTGTGCTGTGGGCAGGGAGACTGTAACTCCTCCCACCATCCTACATAAGTCTTGGAAGTCACCTGGGGTATGTCTACATTTAGAAGATTAGTTCAAATTAACTGAATTTGAACTAATCAATTCAAACTAATAATGATTAGTTTGAATTAAGTTAATTCGAATTAACATGGCCACACTAGAAACCCTAATTCGAACTAGCATATCCATGCACAGGACTTGCTAGTTCGAATTAGGTAGGGGGCGCTATTGCATAGGGAAAATCAAGCCGTGGCTAATTCAGACTAACAGTTAGTTCGGATTAACATGGATGTGAGCAGTGCTTGAAGAAGAATGAAGGGTTACTTACCTGTAAATGTCCTTCTTCAAGATGGGCTACTCACATACATTCTGTGCCCTCCCTCCATCCCTGCTTTTCAGAGTTAGCAGAAAGAAAGGACTGAAGGGGGCGGGTAGAGTCAGCATCACCTGTATACTGTGGCCAGAGTGCAGGACTGAGGGAGCATTGGCAACTGACCCTATGGGGACAGGCTAGGGCAAAAAGCTTCCAAATGACCATTCACTGCAGCGTGTACACACCTACATTAGCATGTATGTAAGCAGCCCATCTTGAAGAAGGATATACAGGTAAGTAACCCTCTGTTTTTTGGCAAATCAAAAAGGACATTATCGTCACATGGGCAAGTCCTAGTGGCTTAACAGGTTTCTCCCTGGGCCCCACTGTACCTGAGAGCTTTCTTAAAGGGCCATTAAGGAGCCAATGGTTTGTAGATACCAAGTCTGGGGAGTGTCCCAGAATCAAATAACTTGAAACACAAATAGAATGAACATATTCCTAATGTCTAATACAGATATGACACCTCCATATAAACCATAGAATCATTCCTAGCAGATTACAACCTTTCTATTAGTACCAAACATGACATATTGCATATGTATTATTGTAAATATGAAATATTATTAATATGGAGAACAATCATAAAAGATCCTGTAAATCTGGACAGCATCACACAAGGGTGCAGAGAAGAAGAAAATTTGGCATAACTAACTCTATGCCTTAAAACAGCAGCTACCACCGTGGGGGTCCTCGGCCCTGACAGCTGGGAGGATAATCTGAAGAACCGTAATTACTAAAGAGCATGTCTGAGCTGCAGGAGATGTCTGTGAATCCTGGTATGTCTGTTGAGTAGGGCTCTGGGCCTCTGTTCTCTAGCATGTCAGTCTTTGATCAAACCAGGGCAAACTGGTCATATTTCCCATCCTCACCCCATTACCCCTTGCTGTGGGGATAAGGAGGCTGCCCTCTTGTGGGAAGCACCCTGGGAGTTAGGGATGGCCAGTGCCACTGAAGTGCTAGAGTTTTGTGAGTCTTGTATGCGTTCTGTGCCCCCCCCCCGGTTTTCAACCCACTGTGCTCGGTGCTTTTTCACGTTGACTTCCCACCATCATCTCCCACACCACGAATCCTCGCCCCATGCGAACAAAAGGTTGGCCCAGATGGTGAGCAGCAAAGGCCCCATCCAAAGGGCTGTCCTGGGTCATAGAACCCAACCGGTCCTGCCACACCAACAGTGGTGTACCAACGGGGGTGGGGAGCCAGTTCCCTGGGTGCCAGGCTGCAGGGGACACCCAGATGGCCCTTCACAAAGTGCAGGAGGAGGACGCATAGAAGACTCTGAGAAAACTCTGCAGAGCCTCCTGCACTCCTCTTGTGTTGTGAAGGGCTAGCCAGCTGCTCCCCCAAACTGGGGGGTTGTGGCCATTCCCTGTCAGAGTCAGCACCCAAAGCTGGCGTGGTGATGGTTAAGCTCTGGGGTGGGGGACACCTGGCCAGTCTGGGCTGGCCTTTCACATGGGTGGTGGATGCAGGAGGTGCACAGAGGTGCCCCTTAGTGCCCCCAGCACATCATGAGGTCCCCACCCCTCCCCAGGTGTGGAGTGAGGAGGTGTGAGGCTGCCCTGGGGCCAGGCTGGAGCACCGGAGGATAAGTGCCGGGCAGGGGGTAGGCTGAGCCGGCCCTTCAAGGGGGGATGCAGGAGGTGCTGAAGGGTGCCACCACATGTGGTGAAGGGCTGACCCAGCTCCCTTCTCCTCCCCAGCTGGTTTTGGATATAGGCTGTCCTGCCCCAGCTGCAGCCAGGCTGGGGGCTGCTGCCATCTCACCGCCCACACACACCCCCTCCCTGCAGGTACAGACCCTCAGCCTTAGTGTAACTGAAAAGTAGGGCTGTGAACCCAGCTGCCATGTGCAGAGGTGGGCATGAAGTGCAGGGGACACAAACATTGGCTTGGCCCCAGGGGCTAGACACCCTTGGTACACCACTGAGCACCAACACCTTGCCAATGTAGGCAGGGCCCTGGGCTCAGGGATGCAGAGGGGGAGATGGGTTGGCAGGATACAGTGGTGGATTCTGAGCTTGACTGTGAGTGGCTGGCAGGGGATGGCCAAATCTGAGGAGGTTTGTCCCACCACCAGCCAAAAAATCAGACATTGTATCTTAGGGATCTTCCCACATCCACCTGTGGGGGAGGGGAGGAAGAAAACTGGGAGCAATGTCCTTGAGTCACTAGCCTCTTGGAGGGTGGAAGATTCAGTCCCACCAAATCACCAGTCACCACCTCAGAGGTGCCACCACATGGAGAGGGCAACCTCCTCTGTCCCGGCCTAATGCACTCTGCTCAGTGGTGGCTTGAGGGGTAGGTGAAGCAGGTGGCTGCCTAGAGGCCCTGAGCTATAAGGGGCCCCATCCTCAGTTTGGTGGACAGAAATGGAAATATAGAAAAAAGTAGAAATTGCTTCTATCTAGCAGGGCCAGTAGAGCTGGAAACCTCAGCAGTATTCAGTCTTGGCTCACCAAGGCAAACTATCATTAGGATCTGTGTTTCTTCTGAATTGCAGATTTCACCATTATCTTCCTGTCACCTTCACACTGCAATGCTAAAAAAGCAGGAGCAAGCTCTTTGTGAAACCAATAGACAGCACAATAGTAGGAACTTTTCCAATGGACTCATCTTCTAGTTCCTCAGTGTGGCCATTTATTGTGCCATTTTTTAATCCCACTTGTGAAATTTTGCCTTTTCCTTTTTCACCTGTACTTCTTTCGCCTTTTCCTTTGTGCAAATTTTTCCTTTGGCTCTGGTTAGCTCAGGTTACCAGGTAGGTCTATACAGGCTGCTACATAAAAATACAGCACTGCCCTCAAGCTATCATTACAGCTGTGTGTGATGTCTCTGCTATATGTCCTTCTTCCGGCAAGTAATTGTTTAGCTTCTCTTGTACTTACTATTTAATATTTTTGAGGGGGCCAGATTCTTGTAAACTTGAGTACTTCAGAGAATTTAATTGAAATCTGGTGTTTTTCATTTATAGCTACACACTAGAAACCTTTTTTCTGCTTATTTTTATTTATTATAATTATTTGTATTAAACTTGTAGTGCACATAAACCCAAGCCTATATGAAAAATTTGTAAGACTTGACTGCCAAAATTTTAAATGTGGCCTCTTAGTTATTTTTGAGCCATCATTAACTTTAGCACCTTTTATTTAATTAATGCACATTCTTTTTAAAAAAAGAAATTTAAATGTTCATTTTAACTTTGTAGTTCAGCATTAGCTCATGTATGTTAAGTGAAAGATGATCAACTCACAGGCTTCATGATGGAAAGGTCTTAAAAAATATCATATCCAAGAATAATTTATGAGTTCCAGACGGATAGTCATGTTAGTCTGGTTCAGCAAAACAAACAAGGAGTTGGGGGGAACCAGAGCCACAGGAAGGGCAGCAGTGGGGTTCTATAGGGGTCTTTTTAGGGGGCCCCACAGTGGGCCTTCACCTAGGGACCCCAATTGCCTAAGACCACCTCTGACTCCACTCAGCTGAGTGATGGAACAGGAGTGCCCCCAGGCCCAAAAATCAGGGGACTACTCTCTGAGCATATGTGCCAGTCTCCCCCATGACACCTTTGTGCACACCCCTCTCCCCACTTCTTTGCCCTAGCACTGGTTTAGCTTTGCCACTTTTCCTTCCTCTCTATCTCTCCCGCCCTTTTCCCCTCCCTTTCCTGGCCTTTACCTTTGTCTAGGCAATTTTTACCATACTTATTACCATCCTGGCCCCTTTCTTTTTTTCATTTCTGTTTTCATTCCCTCTGTCCTTGCTGTTTTCTCCCACTCTTTTCAACTGGAGATCCATACCATCTATCCCTCTGCTGACTTTCCTCTGGAATCAGGGCTCACTGTCATCTCAGGGAGCAGAAAAAAGTCTCAAGATCCCACTAAGGAACCCACTGCAAAAGCCATCAGCTGCCTCTGAGCCAGTCCTGCCATCAGTTCACATAGCAATAACAAATAATTATTTCTGCTGTCACTGAGGTCAAAAGCAATTCTAGAAATGGCAAGATTTCTGATCCAGGAAAGGGATAAGTTACTCAGGGAAGTAGAATATGTTTTTTCCACTTTCAAGTGAGGCTAGAGAGAAATGATAGGCACTCATAGAAAGTAAAGTGAAAGTTTCTTCCTAAGGAGTCTGACAGTGACTGTAGCTAAAAACAGGACAAATCCTTTTGCTTTTTCTAACCGCAGGAATTTTTGTGGTGGGCAGTTAAGAAAAGCACTGAAAATACATAGCTGTGGCCTTTGTGCCTTCCTTCCACACTCCACTAGGGGGCAACTCATACAACAAAGGTGGCCTCTTTCTGAGCTGGCTGGAGACTGGAAAAGGTTCTTTTTCCCAAAAAGGCTATTTGAAAATGTTTTTGTGCAAAGAATTGTCTGACTTTTGGATTTTGCTAAAAATTTCAACCAGTTCCAGTGCCCAAAGGGTGGTGTGGGACCCATGTGAGGGCTCATAGTAGTTTAAGGTAGAAGCTATGAAAAACTGAACATTGAAATGAAAGTTTGGCACGTACAAAAGAAATAATGAATGGTTCTTTTTTCCACTGAAAATCAAAATGTCATAAAGAAAATTAAAAAGTCACTTTGAAATTTTCCAACCAGCTCAAATTGGAGAATTGGGATGAAAATGGAAAGATGAGATTCGATAAAGATATTTTACTTGGAAAAATATCAATTGCAGAAACTGGATATGTGCAGCCCTGCTGAGTGGGACCTGGCAGGGCTGGATTAACTAGCCCAGGAGTCCCAGGCTCATCCCCTCCACTGCAGGGCCCTTTGCCTGGGGCCCCACCACAGGGTTCAGGCCCCTGCCCCCTCATCACTGGCAGGGGGACCCTTAGGCCAGAGCGCCCTCCAGCCCCAGCACCGCTCTGGCTAGTCTGCCTGAGGGAGGGGAGGCGAGCTGTTGTGCAGCACGGCAGCTCCTGATGCTGCCCCCTCTCCCTCCAGGTCCATCAACCTTGGAGAGCTGCTCTGGACCCAGGCTGAACTACCAGGCACTGGCCTGGCCTGCTCCACCCCATCCCTGGGGCAGACCAGCCAGCCCAGGGGGGAGCACGCAGCCCAACCTCTGGCTTCAGTGCCCTGCTTTCCACCCCCTGGCCCACGCCCCAGCGCCGGTAGGGCAGAAGCACTCTCAGCTGGCGCTGAGCAGGGTGCGGCGTGCCAGATTACAGTAGGGGGTTTAGGGGCTGAAGCCTGGGGCCCCCTTTCAGCCAGGACCCTGGGCTTCAGCCATTGTAGCACCTGTGATAATCCGGCCCTGGGACCTGGAGTCCGTCATGGTTCATAAATTAGATACCAGTCAACAATGTGAGGCAGTTGTAAAAAAAGGCTAATATCATTCTGGGTTGTATTAACAGGAGAGTTGCATGCAAGACATGGGAATAACTGTCCTGCTGTGCTCAGCACTGGTGAGGCCTCAGAAGGAATCTTGTGACCAGTTCTGGGTGCTCCACATTAGGAAAGATGAAGACAAACTGAAGAGAGTCCAGAAGTGAGGAACAAAAAATGATCAAAGGTTTAGAAACCTTGATCTATGAGAAAAGGTTAAAAGGACAGAGCATGTTTTGTTCTTGAGATAAAAAAGGACCAAGTCGCAACTTGATCAGTCTTCAAATACGTTGAGGGCTATTACAAAGAGGACTGGGATCAATTTTTCTCTGTATAATGCAATATAGAACAAGAAGCAATGTAGCAAGTGAGAGCTCGGTTAGATCTTAGGGAAAACTTTCTAACCCTCAGGGTACTTAAGACCTAAAGCACATTTCTAGGGAGGATGTTAGAATCCCCGTCACTTGGGGTTTTTAAGAACATATTGGATAAACCCCTGTCAGGGATAATCTAGATTTACCTGTGCTTACCTCAGTGTAGGTGTAACCTGCTAGGGTGGGCTCAAATGCATTCACTTGCACCTCTCCAGTGCCTAACAGAGAAAACCCCTGCAGAAAGCAGCTGGAGAGCCAGGATCCAGTCTGTTCAGGACTCACAGCGAAGACTGCTCAGAGTCCCATCCCACACTAAACCATTGCTCAGAATAAACATAACAATGAACTTTATTAACTAACTAAACAGACCTTATGCTAAGCAATCATAATAAATTTAAACAAAACACTAAGAAACCCAGGAGTCCCAAAGTTCAGGTGAAGTCACCCTTATCTCAACTGCAGTCTTTTAAGTCCTTGAGGCTTAAATGCATAAGAACAATCCTCTACATCTTTAGCTGCAGGAATCTTCACACAAATGCCATGCAGTCATTTCTTCCTCCTGTGTAGCCAGCACCATGCAATCAGGTCACTGGCCATCCAGCTCTCAGTTCCACTGCAGACAACTCCCCTGCAAAGCAGTCCAAAGCAGGGAGAAAACATCCTGCAGTCCACTCCAGGCTCAGCTCCTCTCACTCAATCAATGGGCACATGGACTCTGCAGCTCTCCATTACCACTCCTCTCTGGGCTGCTGCTCTCAGGCTTCTCCCTGGGTATGCATCTCCAGCATAACAATAAAACTTGTGGAGCATGTTCAATGTGCTCCCACACCCTCTTACCAGAAGGTTCTGGTTTCTGGGCTGCAAAATCTGCCCAGCAACGTAAGCCAGCCATAAGGGATGCCTGAAATAGATTACACCTTTTTAGGCACATGGGTTACATAGGCAGCTAGATTTGTCCCTTGCAGCCTTGCGTTGCTAGGATTCTGTGACACAACACCCATTTGTGACACGCTGCACCCCACGTACACCCTTGTGGCATGATCTGTGTAACTGGGTATGGTTTAATGCAGGGGTTTCAAATTCAAATCACCACAAAGGCCGCATGAGGACTAATCCAGGGCTGCCTAAGGACTAGTACATTAGCCTGAGGGCTGCACCACTGAAACCTTTTCATACAATGGTATTGTAAATACAATGGAACATCAAGACTTCAAAGAGAAACAGCCAAAATCAAATTAAGATTCAAATTAAACTGTGTGAAAGCAGGGCTGAATTGTGACTATGGATTCTTTTCACATTATAACGGGTAATTTGACTTCACCCTCCCTCTGTATACTGTTTCCTAAAGTTTGAATCCTTACAAATGCTCTGATTTGCTGTTACTGTATGACCTGATCCTATGTTTTACACCCCCTTGCATTTATTTTCATTCCATTCTGTAAGTTCACCCATCTTCTAAGCATCTGACGAAGGGGGATTTTCTCCCACGATAGCTCATGCGAAAAATAAATGTTAGTCTTTATGTGCCACAAGACTCCTTGGTTGTTTGTGGGGTTTTTTGTTGTTGTTGTTGTTGTTGGAGTAGACTAACAGGGCTATCCCTTTGCAAACTGACAAGACTTACCACAGCCAACCCATGTGGTAAACTGAAACACAGACTGCAACAGTGATCTTAGTTTAGAAGTGTTATCTTTTATTTGTGACTAGCTCCTTGACTTAATAATCTTTTGATTTTTATCATTCAGGCTCAGAATCATTTAAAATCTTATTGTAATCAATAAACTTACTTGTTTGTTTTATCTAAAGCAGTGCACGTGGATGAGATGTGTGCAGAGATCTTATGTGGAGTGACAGACCTGGTGCATATCAATTTCTTTGATAAATTGACAGACATGTGTAAATGAGCTTGAAGAACGCAGTAGCCAGCACTGAACCCTGCAAGACAGGAGTTTCCAGGCTTGCACCTGGGGCTGGTAATATTTGCTGGGATTCTCTCCCATGGATAGCTAGCTGGGGGACTGTTTCACTGAGTGAGGGGCCAGTTACACACAGGACGCTGGGGGTTCACACAGCAAAGCTGGGGGAAGTCAGAGCCCAGGAGTGGAGAATTGGGATGACACAGCTGCACACCAGTCTGGATTGTGGGAGGGGCGCATTACAGCATTGAAGAGCAAGTTTCACATCCAAGCAACAGACAGCTGACCCTGTAACCTCTGAATGAAAACCGGAACTAGACTAAAAAAAATATCAATGAGACTTCCTTTGGAAAACACCATTATGTTGAAAGCAAAACATTTCACAGGACCATGTCAAGTTCCATGACACGGGAACATGGTACCAAGCATTTCAAATTTACCAGTTAGATCAATGTTGTTCCAGCTTTTACAGCCTGTGTCACTTTGGCTGTGGTAGTACGGATTACAGCATGTCCTGGGTGGGCCACAATGGACCCGTTTTACTCCTGTGGGACAAGGAAATGAACTGAAGCGCTAAGTCAAAACAAAACATTTAGATGATCCCAAATTGAAACTTTTGGGCAATGCTGGCTTTCTGTTCCCATTGGGACCAAAATTTTTTCCCAGAAATGTCAGAATTTCCCTGGGATGGGATTTCTGATTCCCAAGCAGCACTGATGAAGACAAATATTTCCTGGCTTCAGCCACAACTCATAGAAATTCTTCTGTATGTATTTAGGTTTCAGTCTGTGCAGAGGCTCCAACTGAGCCGGTCTGTGGGCCTTGTGAAGGGCCGGCTCAACCCATAAGCAAATAAGGCAGTGGCTTGGGGCACCACTGCCTTAGGGGCACCGCAGTGCCATGCTGGGAGTGGGAATGGGCTGGCCCAGAAGCTGGACCCGTGCTCCTGCCCCTCTCTCAGATGGCCACTCCACCCCCAGGGGACGAGCACGCTAGCCCATGGGGCAGACTCCGCTTTCTCAGCCCCTCTCTGGGCTGGCCCTCCCCGCCCCTAGGGAGGAACAGCCAGCCCAGGGGAGGAGCAGGAAAGAGGAGCCCTGCCTTTGGCCTGGCCCACTCTGCCCCTGTGCCATCTCTTCCCCACCCTGGGGATGGGGCAAACCAGCCCAGAGTGGCAGCTGGGTTCCATGCCCCCCCGCCCCCATGGGGGGGGGGGCAAAAGCAAAAGCCGGCTTGGGGTGCCACAGCTGCTTGAGCCAGCCCTGGCATGGTGGGAAGTTGCCATGCTTTAGAGTGCAGGGTTGCAGACTGTAGGCACAGCCACAGGGGCCTTGCTATTAGGGAATGGGATCCTTCCCTGTCTGGAAATGTGAGCTAAATTTTCCCTTAGAAGTGCCTCATCTGGGGCCATCCATGTACACTTCCCCCTGCCCACAGCCTAGGCGATCCCAGCACTTCCCCCCCACAAGGCGATCCTGGTATATAGGCCTTTGTGCCTGGAGCCCACCCCATGCAAACCAGCTGTCAGGCCCCCACCAGTCAGGCCATGCAGGTAACTCTGAAGTACCCTCAAGTGTCCTGGCCAGCCTATGCCACTAGACCCAAGACAGCCAGAGCACACTATGGGTGGGAGGAGGATGGGGAAAACTTTGGTACTTAAGGGAACAAGAGTCTCACCAAGGTAGGGAGATGATCTGCCTAGCCCAGTGGCGCTTGTTTCCAGCTACAATACCGGGGGGGGGGGTCAATTTGTCTCATGCCCACCCATTTCCATCTAGCCCAGGCTGTTAATGCTTCGGCCAGCTGGCTGTTTTCCCAGTAATGGAGATCTCAAGGAGTTGCCATGGACAAAGTGTCTTCACATGGGCACCTAATGCCCAAGGCAGCGCCCAGGAGAGGCTGGCTACAGACGGGGCTGGAGGGCATGGAGCTAAGTGCTGACTGGCCACTGTGAAGGCAGGACGTCTTCCCGTCACCTTTGTGAGAGAGCCACCACCACCAAAAGCACCTTGACGACAGGGTTAGAGTAACCCTCGTGCAATACCCCGGTCTGTGACTCACTGTGGGAACCCCCCCCCAGTGGGGGGCCCTCCGCAGCCAACACTACAGCCACCTGCTCTCAGCTGGGGCAGACACCCATCCCAGAGCTGAGTAGGTCATGGCTTTGCACCCCATTGGGACAGTCTAGTTTGGCAGCCTCTCCATCACCAGCAGTGGGCAAGCTGAGGCATCCTTGAGCCAGCCTGAGGCCAGGGAGCGCAGGATGGGGGCCAGGGAGAGAAGTGCTGGCCTGCAACGTGGGGGCTCTCTGGCACCACGCGGCAGCATTACAGTATGGGTTAGCAGAGTAGTGCTGAATCTGGGTCAGAGACTGGGACTTGGGCCAGTCTGGAGGTAGGCAGACTTGCAGCCTGGAGTCAAACTGGGCCTGAACTGTGGGGTTGGGCATGCCGCATGGGGCCAAAGGCACTCTGAACCAGGAACAGATCATCCAGCCAGGGGCAGCACTGAGCTGTGGCTCAATTTATTTTTGTGGGGCAGCAGACCCCCCTTAGCTTGGGACCCTAGGCTGTGGCCCGTAAACCCCCTACCTTAATCTGGCCCTGCTTGAGGAGCTCTGGAGTTTGGGAGACCTGGATACAGCCTGCCTGGGCACAGAGAGCAGCCTCCACCACCCAGCTCTGGCCATGGCTGTAAATCCTCAACAGCCATGCAGAGCTCCCGCCGGCTGGGTGTTAAACCAGAGCCCGGGACACCAAAAGGCAGAGGATGCAGGTGAGGCCAGGAAAAGCAGCCTGCACAGCTCTGCCAACCCACCAACGTCCCAGCCTGTGACATTCTCTAGCAGGCCAGTCTCTGCCAAGGCAACTCAGTCCTGGCCCTCCATCCCCCACCATGCCAGTCCCGGGCTTCCCAGCTGTGCCCTACAAGCCCTGATAGTCCAGCCCTAGGCTCTGCCCAGCTCCGCTTCTGCTCTGCCAATGCCTTCAGACCCAGCCCTGCTATCACAGTCTGGAGGGTGGGGATGGGGGAGCAGGCTCATGCACACCAGGACCTGCCAATGCCCCTCAGTTCTGACCCACAGCCCCGCTTCTGTCATGCAGTCCTGCCAATACGATGACCTCTTCTGTCCCCCCTTAGTCAGCCAGCTCTGCTGGACAGGCAGCACAGGCTAGGCTAAGACTCATGGTCACTGTATGGTGTTGGTCCTGAAGTGTTTTTCCACTGCAAAGGGGTTTTGGTGGCAGATTGCAGGTTTGCCCTCAAAGTTCTGGCTCTGTCTCCCACTGGGAAGGTGGCCTGGGCTCCCACACGTCACCCTAGACTCCTGCCTTCCCCACTGGACAGGAGCCTGGCCCCGGGGACCCAATCTGCTCAGGTTTCGAGGCAGTCCTGCTCCCCTCAGCCTTTGTCCAGAGGCTGACACCCCATGCCAGTGGGGTGTGGTGACACTGCCAGCCCTGGCTCCCACTGCCTGGCCAATGCTGACACCTTGTGGGCAGACCCTAGAACTGCCCCACACCTAGGGCCATGTTTTCATCAGAGCTCAACCCGAAGACACTGCTGGTGAAATGACTTTTCAGGGCCTGCTCACGGATTCCAGCTGGGAATGGGGGATGTTGACCCTTGGCTCAAACCTGAACATGCAGCTTGCTTTGCACACATCCTCACTGGCATGCTCTGTCCTTCCAATGGCTTCACCTGGGCCAGAACTGCCGTAGGCCTGGGAGAGCAGAAGCCAAAAGACAGACGCTCCTGATCCACAGCTGGAAGAGCTGGATTGGGGACACTGCTCCCATGTAGATCAGTGCCAGTGCTGGGGCCTGGGTTGGCTGGGGAAACAGAGGCCCAGGTATTGGAGCAACAAAGGTACCAACCGTATGCCCAACATGGGCCAAACCCACAATCCTGCATAGAAGAGACCCATGCGCTTATGATGGAGCAAGATCAGCAGTCTGGCTCCTGTTGGAGGCCTCTGCTTACCCCACATGCTTGGCCAGAGCACCTCAGCCCTGCTCTAGATGGCATGGATCACCACCGTTGTCCCTCAGTCCTTGGCTGAGTCCCCATGGGGAGCAGTTGGTTCCCAGTGCTTCAGCCGCTGTTTTATTTTGTTGCCATTCCTCCCTCACTGCCAAAAAGCCCACAGGATTTGGGCGCATTACGCAATATGGTTAAGCAAACACAGCTGGCCAGTTTGGGATGTTTAATAACAATGGATCAGTAAGCTGATGAGCTGGAGGAAAAGGCAACGGGCTGGGACTAAGGAGCACTTCAGGCATGTCCTAGGTGTGCCACAGACTGGCTGTATGACCTTGGTCAAGCCACTTACTTTCAATGGCAATTGGGTCTCTCAGCACTCTTGACACCCCTCTCCTCACATTAATAACCCTTTTTATTTGTATTACTAGAGTCCATAGGACTCCCAGCCCTGAACAAGGCCTCTTTGGTGCTAGGTACTGTACAAGCATAGGCCAAAAAGCCATCCCCAGCCCCAAAAATCTACAGTCCTCCCTTTTCTAGTGTAAGCTCTTTGGGTCAATGATTGTCTCTTACTCTAAGGACACCCAGCCCCTAGTGCACCAGGACTCTGGACTCTAAGTGCAGCAGCTTGCTGGAGATTTGTCACTGAAACATGTTTTCATCCAAAAAAGGCAGATTCATTGAAACTGAAACCAATGGCAAAACAGGGTTGGTTCCACCATGGCTCCCAACTTGAAACAGTTTTGACAACTAAAGCTTTTTAATGGAAAATTGGGGTTCCCTGGTTTGGACCCATGTTTCAGTTCAAATTTTAAGCCAATTAGGCAAAAAAAAGGTTTAAAAACAAAGGCCAAAGTGAACAAAGTCTTTCACATGATCAAAAATGAAGTCTTTCATTGCCCCAAACCAAAAAAAACATATATTGTTTTGGTTTTTCCAATTTGCAAACAATTGCTGCATTGTCACCTTTGCTTCCCAATTCAGAATGGAAACAGAATCTTCATTCCCAGGGTCCTGCTCAAATTACTGTGGGTCAAACTCTCAAAAGTTGTCACAGTATAGGAAAAAACATCTCCCACTCAGTTCTGGTAGGAGCCACTGTAGTTGTACCACCACAGCTCTTCATTAGTACTTTTGCCTGTTGTCTCTCATTGTGGTGGTCTGCAGCTGGATTATGCAGTGACAGCCTCTCTCGTGGGTTCATTGCAAGGCTTACAACATTTGATGTCTGTCTTAAAGCCCCAGCTCCTGGAGTCAGGTGATGATGAGAAAATCTCAGGAAGCTTTTTCTTTTTTTTTATATAAGTTTCTAGTCCACCTGGCTTCCAGCCAGTGCAGCATCACAAGGTTAGATCACGGCACAGACTCAGGGCCTCTGGGAACATACATGTCACACAAAAGGAGAGACAAATTCTTCTCTGCCTTCAAGTCAGCTTCCTGGCTTGTTTCTGTCTGTTGGCAAAGGCACAAGTAGACTTGAAGGACTAGTGTCTTTGTACCTAGCCGAGGACCCAGCAGACACATAAGCTCTGGGGGCACAGTAGCATACTCAGATGGAACAAGGAGGTGGCTGACGAGGACTGGGAGCCCAGAGAGGTGTGGGAAGGAGAGAAGTTTGGCAAGGAAGAGCAAGGGCTGCTGGCTTGTTGTTAAGGCCCCAGTCATCAGGAAATGTGAGATTCAGTCACCGCTTACTCCCCACATGCCTAGCTGTAACTAACTTCCTCTCTCTCTCTGCCTCATTTCCCATTGTTAAAACGGGGCTCTGGACCCTGCCTTTGAGCATCTTGGCTCATTCAGCTGTCTTGCCTTCCCAAGTGTTCACCCAGCACTCTGTGCAACAGCGCCCAGCTCTCACACAGGCCTACTAGGTGCCTTTGACAGCGTAATGGTGATGGGGGAGCTACACCCTGGAGATATCCCTGTTGATTTGGTGAGCCCAGCTTGACAACTGCTGCCCAAGACCTACACTACGACTTAGCAACTACCCCTGCTGTGGTTCTGGAAGGATCCTGCTTGACTTCCCGGTCCCCTGCCTGGGCCAGACTCTCTTCTGGTGGAAGAAGCAGCTGCTTTATTGACTCCGGGGAAGAGGGGGTGTCCTTTCCTCTTTACATCCATGAGGAATTTGTCCCATTAGCCTCATGTGAGAGATTTTCCATCACCCATCTAAAAAATACCTCTCTGTGCATCTCCAGCAGGGTGACTTTGTCACTCAGCCCTAGCCTGGGCCACCAGGGTGGACCAGTGTGCCTAGCCCAACCCACCTGGATGACTGCATCTTTAAGAGTCTTGCATCACACCCTGGTGGCTTTGAAGGGCAAACACCACCCACCTGAGCCTGGCTTCTTGCCTGGGTGGCTCCAGAGTCCTGGGTGTTCAGTGAAGAGGGGAATTGCTCCCTCCCTTGCTCTGGTGTAGCCATTCCCCAGAGCAAAGGTTGCAGAGGAACATGCAGCAGCTGTGTCTCAGCAAACTGGATAACATTGCCTGGCTGTGGGTAAAAGGCCCTCACCCTGGCCACCTCAGCCCCTCCTGCTCCTTCTTTGGCTCTGTGCCGGCCTCCAGCAGGTGAGAGTGTTGCAGGGCGGCTAGCAAGAGAGTGTAGTATATGTGTCCCTGCTCTCTTCTGCACCTGAGATTGGAGTGACCTTGGCCAGGGCTGCTGGGTTGGTGTGTGCTTCACCTAGGTTTATAGCTTTGAGAAGGAGTGTGGTCGAATGGGTAGGGGTGGGGGACGGGTCAGGATGCCCAGGTTCTGGAGTATGCCGCAGTAATCTGAGGAGGACCCTGGGAATGAAGATTCTGTTTCCAGCTCAGGATGGGGAGGATTGTGGTCTAGTGGTTAGTGCCAGGCCAGGGGGAGGAGACAGACAGGATTTTGGGGTTCAGTTCTTGCTTCTGCATAGAGGGGCTCAAAGACATAGGGCCAGCAATGGCTTCTCTGTAGCTCAGTTTCCTGACTGATTGTCCCCCCTCCCCACAAACTGCTGAGAGCAACCCAAGCTCAGCCCAGGCCCCAGAGAACTCCCTGCCAAACAGCTGCTCCAGAAAAGCAAGGTCACGTGCAGTCCCATCAGGAGCGAAATCCTCCCCTCGAGGAAGTTGGCACCATCTAGCACCTGGGGCACATTGACCCAAGGGAAAGCCTGGAGCAGCTACTGTGGCCAGTGTAGCTCCAGAATTTGAAGACCTAGCAGGGAATTTGGCCAGGATACTAAGCTATGTGCTGTTATCTGTGTGAGAAGTGCCAGAGACTGGTAATGACCATGAGCTCTCCAGCCTCACAATACAGTTCAACTCAAAGTCATAGAACATCATTCTTGGGGGGGGGGGAGAGGTAGTAATGAAATTGGGTCCAAAATGAATAATAACAAAATAATCCAGCCTTATTCTTAATTCAGCCTCCTCAGATGAGCCTCTCAAAGTGTTTGCCAGGAGTAAGGGGTTCAAAGTATAGAGGAGGAAACTGAGGCACAGAGCACCTCTGTTGTTTCGAAATAAAAAGCCTGTGTGGACATACCCTCTTTGTCTGCAGGTCGCACCGACTTTAATACTCTGTGGGAGCTCCTTGTAAGTTCTGTGCATCCCTGCAACCCCGTTCTGTTGCTTGTTCCCGTCCTGCCAGTTAACACTACCCCAGCACACCATTACACCTGTCCATGGGGCCTTCTCCTTCCCAGGCAGTAACCTTATGCCCAGCTGATGTCCTTAGATGCACTGTCAGACTGTGCCACCAGTCACCATACCATGTCTGCAGCCCTGTGGGGCCTCCAGAGCTAGTAGCCAAAGCTTAGCAGCTAGCTATTGGGGCAGGATGGGCACTGAGTCCCAGCTCTACAGGCTCCCTCTTCATATCATGCTGCCAGCATAAGAAATGAAGGTGGCAAAAAGTCCCACCTAGGAGTGCACTTCCCAGCCACTGGCACAGAGGGTGGATTGAGGACACATTGGGCACACACAGCCCTACAGCGACTGGCTGCTTCTCAGGTCAAAAGGAAAAAGCGAGTGAGTTACAGCAGCCCTGGGGCTGCTCTAAGTTATACCTGGAGCTGGGCAAGGCCCTGCACCATCATAACTGCTCTTGCCCTGCCATCATCTCCAGGCCTGGAGTGGCTGGGCATCAACCTTGCCCTTCTCTCACCAGTAGGTGTTTGGGAGATCACTGCTGCAATGGCCAGTGCTGCTCCCTGTTCCCCGGAGATGAGAGGAGTAACTGGCTTGGGTAAGCACTAAGCGGGTCCAGATCCCTTGACCCACAGCATTTTTGTGCCTCCCCTCCCCCCCAGGCCACAGTGAAGCAATTTTTTCTGGGTGGGGTGGGTGACATGGGCCCAGGTGGGAGCAGAGATCATTCTGAGCACGTGGCTGGCCCACAGGGGAAGGGCACTAGCTGCTGGGTAACTTGGGGCCAATGCCGGGTCAAAGCGGTGGCAGGAGGAGCTGAATTTCAGAGACTCTGTCCTTCAGCAAGGGGCAGATTCTTGGCCAGATTCTGACGTTAGTGGGAAAGGGCCATGGAAACCCTACCTGGCTGCAAGATTATGGGACTACGGAGACATCCTGATGACATGGGAGGAAGGCCCTGAATTGCAGGTGAGGGGAGGGACGACGTGGAGGAACCAGCGCCTCCCAACAGGAGGGGGTACAATTAGGGAGCCTGGCCCTTCCCCCTGCAGAAATGTGTCTCTCTCCTTACAGCCTGGCCTTTATCATCCTGGGCCTGTTGTTTGGTGGCGCGTGCTTCATTGCTGTGTGCCGGTGCTCCAAGAACTGCAATGCCCTGCACCAACAGGAAGATGGTGAGCTGACCCTGCGCTGTGCTACACCTGCCCTGCAGACGGCCCCTCCCGAACCCCCACAGCAGCTCTCTGATGATCCTCCACCCTATAGTGAAGTGAGTAAGTAGGTTTTGTCTGTCTGTCCATGCAGCAGCGGGCACAGTGGCCCTGTGGATACAGGAGGCTTTGGCACAGCACAGCCAGTATGGGTTGAAGGGGAGGGCTTTATCTCTGTGTGCAACCAGGTGCAGGGGGCCATGGACCGCAGGAGGTGCCACCAGCTGGGCCTCCACAGGCTCTGCCTAGAAGTTTGACAGCCCACCGGCTGTGTGAGCTGGGGCTCGTGTCCTGGTACCCAAAGACCACAAGGGCTGGGGCACATGGCTTGGATGGTGATTCTGCCAACAGGAGGAGTATGGCTGGCTCTTGTGAGCAGCTCAGCTGGCCGGCTTGGCTCTGCATCCAGGAGTCAGCTCATTGGTATTAATAATAACCGAACACTCCTTGAGCTTCCTTCTTCCCAGGAACCTGCCTTCCTCTTGTCCTGCCTGTCAATCCCAGCCTCTCTTCCCCAAGCTGTGGATGGAACCCAGGAATCCCTTCCCATCCCCCTGCTCTGCCCACTAGTCCACACATCCTCCTTCACAACCCTGAATATCTCTGATCTGTTGTGTGTGCAGGGCTGGCTGCAAGCTCACCAGGGTGATGATCAGCACCATATGATGTTTTTCCTTTCCCAGGTGGCATCAACACCATTTGCATACCCACTGTCTGTCTTCCGGCCGCCATGCTACAGCCATGTCATCAGGGCAGATCCTACAGCAATGAGGCCAAACCCCCAGACTACATTCTAGGGAGCTTGCTGCCTGCTGGGTTCACCTCCAGGGACCATCGCTGAGCCAGGATAAGCCCCACCCTACTAGAAGCATCACCCTACCCATCATCGCAATATGGCCAGACCACACCCCTCATGTCTATGGGGGGCACCAGCCAGAAAAGGGCCAGGGCCTGGGCACCTTGCAGGATGTTTCCTTGCAGGAGAGACAAGGAGAAAGAGAACGGTCCCACCCCCACGGATGCTGCCCTGTGCTGCTGACCAGCAGGGTGGGTAACGGTGTGAGGAGAGGGCCACCAATATTGCAGGGGACAGATGACTGGCAGCAGAGAGAGACTGGCTTGCTAGGGTTTGAATGCACTTCCTTTCCTGCTCTGTGCAGTTAGTTCCCTAAAGTTACCAGCAGCCCTGCCAGGTAAGGCAAAGTTCTTGTTTAAATATGGCCTGGTCACCCTTTTAATGCGAGGGTGGGCACCGCAGGCCAAGTTGGAGTGGCAACACCACTCAGATCTCTCGCCAGTGTCCCTCTCTCAGGCACAGCCATATTTTTTAAAAGCAGTGTTGGCAACCCCACAACTTGGCTCTAGCACTCAGGTATGTCTGGTCAACAGACAATCACCATGACCTACAAGCTAGGCAAGCCTTTCCCAGCAGCTGTTTTGAATCATGGAGGCCAGCAACAGCGGCACTGAGTGACCAGTGCTGTGTGTTTCAGTGGAATATTGAATGCCATGCCCCACCCATGTATTTTACTGGCAGAAGGCAGGAAAATACTTTCCTGACCCTTGGCCCAGGCCCCGAAGCATGAAGATTACTACCTGGCTCCTGCCTTAGCAAGAAGCAAATGCTCTTCACAGCTCATCAGCTGGTGGCTCAAGCAGGACACCCAGAGCTGGCCAGCAGCATCTGCAGCTTCAGCCAGTGCCAAACCAAGTCCATCCAGGCCTGGCTCAGGCATGGGCAGGCCCATCTGTGGAAGGGGCAAAACCCCTGCAGTTGGCAGTCCTAGGATGACCTTCCCCCAGCAGGAGGTTGTTGGGTCAGACCCTGGGGCAGAAGAGTGTAGAGCCTGTTCCCCATGTGAAATGTGCTGTTAGCTGGCCCTGTCTGTGGCTGGTTTGATTTTTTCCACTCTGGGGTTCACTGTGTATTTATACAAAAATGTTTTTATTTGTTAAAAACAGACTTTGGACCTTTCTAAAACATGCCATGCTGTGGTTGTGTGGTGCATACACAGTGTGTCATGCCACAAGCAAGAGCCTGGCCCCACACAAACATGCACAAAGAACAGGAAATTATGGGTGTGCAGCACACAGGGTGGAGGGTGCAGGGGGTGCCAGCGAGTTTAGAATGGTCTCTAGCACAGGAGGAGAAGGCTCAGGTAGAATTAGGGTGGGTCTGAACCTTTCCTGGAGGTGAGATGGGTGGTGGGAGGGGAACCGAGGGCAGCAGAACTGGGGGTGGGTAATACAACATATAAAGAGTAGGGCCACTGGTGCTGGGGAACAGCGCACTTGGCTGTCAGTGGAGCAGGTGGAAGGGCAAGGAAGGCTGCCTATTCCTGGAGTGAGATATCAGGTGCCCAAGTTTGCCACTGACCTTTGGCCACATCCAGAGGGCAGACAGATGCCACAGCAACCAGCTGCCCGTAGAGAGGCAATAAAAGCAGCTCCCACTTGGCACATTGCTGCACTCTGGACTTTGCCTAGCTCAGCAGCCTGAGTCCCAGTGGCACCAGCCTGGCATGTGGGGCAAGGAACAGGCCACTGGTGGCTTTAAACCACATTTGCCATCTCCCTGGTGAGAGGCCCCCCTCAGCCTCTGGCCAGCTCAGCACAGCTCTGCCAAGGCTGGGCCAAACACCCCTTAGTGCCTTGAAAACTTGTGTGGCTGGGCTGGCTGCGGTCCTCATGTAGCAGAATCAAATGTTGGAGCCACTGACGCCAGCGTCCCAGATGCTCTCCAAGCATTGTGCCCTTGGGCATGATAGAGAAAACCAAAAGCTTCCTCGGAGCTGAGTGGATGTACCTTCATCTGTATAATCTCAGTATCCGCAGAACCAGGAATTGACAGTGTTCTAGTGCATCAGCTTTCCTTTTGACCAATAGGGTGGCAAATAGTCAGGGCTCTGAAGTTGCAGATTGTTTCCATCACGTGGCAGAATTGAGTGAAGGCACCAGGCATTGCTTTGGGGCAATTCTGTTCTTAAACAAGGCTGTGCATCACAGCCGTGTTTGTTGACATGGCTGGGATTTAAAAAACAAAACAAAACAAAACAGGTGCCTATTTGCAACGGCTCAGCTTTCCACCTGCTCTTGCCTTGGGTCTGATTTGCTCAGCATGCTCAGCTCCCTCTGAGCCACAAAGCACTAGCAGGGCACGCATCCCTGCAGGCTGGGATATCCTGTGACTTACTCAGGAGACACAGGGATTGGTGGGAAACAAGCAAACCGCCAGTACACCAGGAAGGGCAATCAAGGACCAGGCCATGCCAGGAGACTGACTTTCTTCTCACATAACAGAGCAGGTCCACAGGACAGCTTAACTCAACTGGGGTCAGGCACAGGCAACACTGGCTATATAAATCTGTTAGTCATCAGGTGCCACAGGACTCCTTGCTTTTTTTGCTTTACTAGACTAACATGGCTGCCCCCTTTGAATCTTGCACCCTTGTAGCTCTCCCCAGGGTGCTGGTGCCACTCTGAGCTTCACCCTCTGTCTTTCAGCTGCCCTGAGGCTCATACCTAGCATGGGTTCCTATGCTGACCAGCTGGTGCTAGCTTGGCCATAGAGGAATGGTCAGCCAGAAGCTGAAGCCCATGGACAGTTCCAGGCTGGACATCTGGACTGGCACCAGGCTGCAGCACACACCATGGCGTCTGAAATGAGAACTCTTTGGCCAACCATCTGCTACAGAAAGGCACCATCATCTCCAAACCGGACATCAAAGCATGCATTCAGCCTCTGGAACAAGCATCCAGTTCAGAAGCAGCATCACACCTTGGCTTCCCTGGGCGGGCTAGCTGTGCCCTCTGGTCCTTGCCACAGGCTGGATTATTTGGGGGACAGGCAGGAGGGAAGCACAACCACTCAGTCCATCCCATTAGCGCCTTTCTGAGGGACACCATTCCCAGCTGGTGTCAGTGGGTATGTCTACACTTAGAAGTTACTTTGAAATAAAGAGGCTTATTTCAAAATAACTTTTTCCCTGGCCATGCAGGCATTTTGTTATTTTGAAATAAGCATTTCCTTATTTTGAAATAACAAAGCACTATTTTGAAATAATAAAATCTGCCATTATTTTGAAATAGCACTTAACTTGAAATTATTATTTTGAAATAAGTCATTCTAAGCCATGGAACAGGCTTATTTCAAAAGAATGGCCCTATTCTTTTGCCTGCCTTCCCCTATTTTGAATTAGAGAGTCTAGTGAAGACTCTCTATTTCAAAATAAGAATTCCTAGCTTATCTCAATTTAGGAAGTCTTCACTGGACTCCTAATCTGAAATAATAAATTTGAAATATTGCTAATTTGAAACAGCTATTTCAAATTAAAATCAAAATAGTTATTTTGAAATAACTATTCTGAATTAATTTTGTTGGTGTAGACATAGCCAGTGTGACCAATGGCACCTTTGTCTCGACAAACTACACACTAGTGCAATGATCTTTGCATACCCTCTGCCTTGGGCAACTTCCTCTGGAAACTTGTAACTCACTGGTCAGAAGTATCCCAGTGAAATGGGAGTAATAAGGTTCTATTGCAGTTATGAACATCAGCTGAAAGTAGGCCTGATGTGGTTACCACACAAGTCCTAAGATGGGCTAAACTAGGTCCTCCAAGAGGACAAGCTGATGCCTCTAGCTAGCTGTCATCAAAGCAAATAGGCCAGTACCTAACATGTGGCCAATTTTTTGCCAAGAAACAGGAGCAATAACAAACATTCTTTGCCAAGGAACAGGGGGGCACCATAACAAACAATAGCACGGACCTTTTTTTCATCATCAGATCTTTTGTTTCTGTCCTCCCAGCAGGAATGACGTTAGAAAATTTCTAGGGGTAACTCTCAGGAAAATGCATATCAAAGGGTGACTGACTATAAAACTAAGGGGCCAAAACACTCTCTGGGATCATTCTCTCTCTAGCCAGCCTTCTTTCTTTTTTATTTACAACAAAAGAAACAACCTTTGTGAGCAAAGCCTGGTCTGCGAATTTGGTCAGCAGTGTTACTGGGAGCCTATGGTAAGAATTTCATCTGAAATGAAGCCTAGGTTAAGTTTAGAAAGCATTTTACCTTTATTCCTCTGGTAACCATTTCTAACATCAATGCCTTATACTTGTCCTCACTTAAAATATAGCTCTTGCAGTTAAATCAACTTACTTGATTCTTTAATCAAAATGAATCCCATGTGCGTAACTCCATTTAAGTTGGCAAACTCTTGTACACAACTGCACTCAGAGGAGCAATGGACTTCATCTGGCTGGACTGTCTACGAGAGGGCTGGACAATTCAGGACACTTGGCAGGAGCGGTATCAGGGACTAGGAGTGCATTTAGGCCACCCTGACGTGGTAACCAAGGCCAGTGGAAGGCAGAGGGTGACTGGAGAATGCTGGATCTACTCCACAACAAAACGATCCCGTAGCCCCAGCTCTGCAGGCGCAAGTCAGCTGGCAAGGGACAGACATGGGTTTTAGCTGTGCTGTCAAGAGACCCACAGAGCTTGTGGCTAGGCTGGTTGGAGACAAATCTGGACTGGCTTTTCTGCCCCCTAGGGATGGGTTCTGCCTGCAGTGATCATGGTGGCAAGAATGTGTCTTCAGACAAGGATCTGACCCACCTTCTCTGGCACGTTCCTGGCCCCAGAGAAAGTGTTGGGCCACAGCAAGGATGAGCACCAAAATACAGAGGTGGGGCAGCTAACCCATGATCATGGGGCCAGGGATGAGGAAGGTCCCATCCCCAGGACCCTAGGCTGCCTTCTTGCTGCATTGCCTCTTGAGTCTCTTCTTCAAGAGAAGAAGGTCGATGTAGAGGATGCGGCTGAGGATGGCGGAGGCACAGATGAGGCCACCATGCAAGGCTCCGGCCAGGCCACAGCTGAAAACATCCTGCCCTAGGAAAGGAATACAAGCAAGGGCATTGGAGAGCTGAGCAGCCCACCCTGGTCAGGGGAGTGGGAGGATTCACACTCTGGGGTCAGCTCTACCAAGCTGGCCATGAAGGGACCCTCCCACCCCTGGGAAGTCAGGGCTGAACCCTGTTCCTTTACATCCTCCAGCTCATTGCTCCCCAGACCCCCACTGTTTCCAAGGTGAGAGAGGTGAGACGGTCCTCAGCCTTCTTGCACAGCCAGGACTCCCCACTTTCACCTCTCTCACCCCTGCACACATGAAGGCCCACTGGGTCACCCAAACACCTGGGCTCAGTGGGAAGAGATCCACTGGCCAAGGGCACGGCAGGGCTGGTCTTGGGGAGGGAGGCTGCCTTTACCAGTGAGGTAGAGGTTCCGGATGGGTGTCTCAGCCCGCATGGCAGCTACAAGGGCTGGCACGAAGCGGTTCACGTTGTGCTCAGCCCCATACATCTCCCCCTGGGGTGCTCCCAGGTAGTGCTGGTTGGTGAGCGGGGAGGCCGCCTCCAGGAAGTCCACCTGCCCGGAAGGAGGGGTACAAAATGAAGGCCAATGTGGGACTACAGAAACCACACTTCACTCACCGGCAGTCCTTTCAGTTCCCCACCTTGCCCCGAAACACCCCCTGCCTGACTACTGCAAGGATGGGGTCCCTGGTCCCCAGGCATAGTCCTAGGACTGTATGATGCGTCCTTCCAGGTCAGGATCCTTGCCCCATTGCCCTTGGCCCTCCTCTCACTTGACACACCTGTGGGCTTCTCTTCACTAGGAGACGAGAACAGGTAAAAATGGGTTAACATGATGGAGTGAGGCAAGCCCTCGGCTTCCTGCTATGTACACTCAAGTCTCTCCCTCTCTCTGCCCAGTGCAGTGGATCTCGTCACACGCCATGGGGCTTAGCCTGGCTCCAAAGGCTCCCCTGTAGCTAGCAAACACGTCTTAGTTTGCTTTTCAGAACCAGGCTTTAGGGCAGTGAAATTGCTGGTGCTGGGCACAGGAGGCTCGTGCCCTAAGTCCCAGTGCCCGAAGTGCCAGGGACCTGGGGCCAGGCTGCCCACCGCAGCAGCTATGTTTCCTATCTCTGTCCCTGGCCAGTGGTCCAGGGTTGAGCTGCCCACAGTGGCAGCTGTCTTCCCTGGCCCCAGTCTTGGCTATGGAGCTGGGACTGGACTGACGGTGTCAGGAGCCCAGTCTGAGCCAGATAGGGCCCAGGCCCTGAACTGGGATCAGGGGATGAACGGCCCAGGCCCCAGGCCTTTTCCTGGGCCAGTGTCACTCCTGCTTTAGGGTCAAGTTCAAAGCTGCTCCCACTGCTAAGGGGTCCTTGGCCAGCCAGCCTGAGTTCATGCTACAGCTTGCCTAGTCTAACATGAGTGAGGAACCCACCTATTTTCCTAGTGTGGATGTGGCTTTCGGCTGCCACCTGGCACATGACATGTCTCAGACAGGCTTCAACAAAGCCCCTTCTGGGCCAGCTCATCACTGTTACCAAGTGTTGACTGACCAGGCTTCAGCATACCTTTGCTCGCACCATCCCTTGGAGCTCTCCTCCCTCCCACACCCAGCCCCAGGCTGCAGCAGCCCCAGGCTCAGTGACTGAGGTTCCTCTGAGTTCCTGAGGGTCGGGGACCTGCTCTCTCCCACTATGTGCCATGCCATGCACATGCTGACTTGAGAACTGGATCCTACTAGCAGCTAGTCCTTGGGAATAGAGCCATCGATCTGTGGGGCTAATGAATCCAGCGTCCACTGCTCCCAGTACAACTGTCCCTCCAGTAGAAACCATCATAGACCCACTGGCAGAATCTACTGCAGTGTCACCTTGCCACGGAGCTGAGGGAACTTCTCCAAGGCTGTATCCAGCAGCCGCTGGGCAATCTCCATCTTGTAGGCGTGGTAGTCTGCCCCTCTGTGCTTCACAGGGGCCCCTGCCCACTCTTCAAACCATTCATAGCGAGCCATGGTTAGGATGGTCATGCAGGATCGGCCTGGAGCCCATCACCAAGGAGGGGATAAAGGAAAGAGCTAAATCAAGCTAGCCCAAACCACTAAAGACACTCCCACTGCACTGATGGCCTCCTGAATGGAGCCCTATCCCAACCAATGCTCCCTTACCCTGTGACTTTGGGTCAGCCTCCAAAATGGGAGAACAACATCTGGCACTCCCACAATGCCATGGGGCAGCACCTGGCTGTCATAACTGAGCATGCATGACCAGGGCAACATATCACTTGTAGTCACTGATTAGGACTGGGCATCTGCCTGAAACATAAGGGACCAGGGTTGGTCAATGTGAACGCCCCTGAGACTACCCAGCCTACATTCTATCTTCACTACATGCCCATGGGTTCAATGGCACCTCCTGTTTAGCATGGAGGGACACCTTTGTCTGGGGCGGGAATCTCTGAGATGGCTTGCATGGTCTGACACGGCTCAGTTCTGTGCAGACAGACCCACGGGGAAGGGACCAACATTTGGATTCACGGCGCTTAAGACCACAAGGGCCATAGACAGTTTAGTCTGCCCTGCTATCAAGCACAGGCCATTGCATGTCACCCATTCACCCTGGAACAAGCCCACTTACTTGCGTTTGACCAACACGTCTCTTTCAGCCGGCCCTCCAAGTTTGGTGTAAAGACGTATGGAGCTAGAAAATCCACCAGTCCCCTGGGGGGGTTCATTCTACCACTTAATGAGCCTCGCTCCAGATACTGACTCTGTGCCTCATTTCTAAATGTAGTGCCTCTGGACTCAGCTCCTTGTCACTGGTTCTAGCCCTGCCTTCCCCCACTAGCCCTTTTGCAGCTGGCATTGACTCCCCACAGCAAGGCCTCAGATGCTGTAACCATCTCACCTGCCTTTCGGCGCAACTAAGTTGAGACCCAACCTCCCCTGTCCAGCATTTTCTCCAGCCTGGTAATAATTGAGGTTTGTTCCCGGGACATTTCTTCTTTAGCCCCAAGGACCGGATCATCTTTAAATCCATGGGCATCCATGGAAGGTGGCAGGTAACAGGTCTGTTTGGGAAGCGTTGTGCTGGCTACTGAGTGGGGCACATGGCCATTAATTAATCCCTGCAGGACCAACTCGGTCTTGCTGCCTATAGGCCAGGTAGCATCTACGTGACCTTCCACAAACAGGTGCATCTCAAGGATGAGCCATCCCAGCATGGCTCCCTCTCTCCCCCTCCCTCTGCAAAGTCCCCCCACTCCACCTCCCTTCCAAGGGCAGATGCCCCCTTGACCCACTCCCCAATGGTTTCCAGCTTTAGGACACATTTGCTGGTCTCCAGGTGGGTACCTGGGTGCCTCTCGTGATATGTAGGGTCCTTGGCTGATGGAAAGGTGATGAACATCATGGGCACATTCTCGCTAACCTCCTCCCTGCTAAGGGCAGCATAGCAGGTCATCCTGAAAGGACCAGAAAGGGCACAAATGGCACAGCAGGATCCCAGACCTCTTGGGGAGAGGGGCTGAGGGGATGCACCTTAGTCCTCTGCCCCCATGAGCTGGCCTTGAAGCTACCCCCACTCATTCCTGTGGTTGGAGTGACAGTTCTACCCCATGGCTGGCAGGGGCGGACTGCATTCTGCTGGGGGGGGGCAGTTTCCAGGGCCTCCCCCATCCAAATGAAAAGGTCAGAACTCAGCTGCAAACCACTCCCCCGAGACCTGGCCTGTGGGTTTGATGTCACCCACTCAGGCTGGCAGCAGGGCAGTTCTGGGTCCCAACACACAGTGGGGTGAGGGGCTGAAGCCACAGGCTCCTTGCCTTCTGTGGCTGAGCTGGAACACACGTAGCTCTCTCTGTCCCTCCACCGCCTCTGCCCTGCATGGCAGGCAAGTCTGTCCTGGCAGAGGGCTCGGCTGCACAGCAGATCTAAGCCATGTGCATTGTCCTGCACAATAAAATTAAGTCAACCTGACCCCCAGCATAGGCACCACTAGGTTGCTAAAGGAAGCTATGTCATCCTAGCATGTCTAGTGCTGATGTTAAATTAAGCCAACCTGACTCCCCAGCATAGGTACCACTAGGTCACTAAAGGAAGGTATGTCATCCTAGTGTGTCTAGAACTGACATCCCCTTAGGGAACGCTGTGCTGCAAGTCCAGACAAGGGGTGGCTTCATTCAAACTAACCAGGGCTGTGATTGCATCTTGCCACCTCAGTGCAGGTGTGTCCTTCAAACCATAAGAGAAGCGGAGCACTTGAAGAGGCAGCCTGGGTTAAGGGGTAGGTGCAGCCGCTGATCTGCTGGGTGACCTTAGGCCATTTATGCCCCGCCCTGTGCCTCAGTCTTTGTGCCCCACCCCCCTTTTCGTCTCTCGTCTATTTATATTGTAAAGTCATCAGGGCCTCTTACATGTAACTGGCCAGAGCCTCATACAATGGGCCTTTAGCTGCTATTGTTACACCACCAATAGCCAGTGGCACATAGAGAGGGCAAGGAGCAATAACGTTCCATCTGCGACACTTAACCTAGAGAGCCTGTCTGTTTAATTCATCATTACTTGCTCTGATTGGCTTTTCCTGATAAAACAAGGCATTTCCGAATTGTCTAATTTTTCACATTATTAATCACATTTCCCATTCACCTCCCCAGCTGAGCAACAGATAAAGGGAAGCCCAAGGATCATCTTCATTGTCCTTGAAATGCCCCCACCTCCGTGGTGGGTCATAGTAGCTGTTTGCCAAACAGCAGCAATGGTGCATAGCAGCAGAAGAGAGGAAAAATCTCATCTGGGAGTCTGAGAGATGGCCGAATAGAATCAGCCAAGCTTTATTCCACTTGTTAGCTTCATTCTTGCTCTATGCACCCAGCACAAGGGGGAGGGCCTAGCTCTTGGATAGGGCCCCTCAGCACCATTATAATGCACCTAAAGGGGTGGAACAGGGCCAGGTTACTGGGTCTCCCATGAGCTGATCCCCTGTGGTCTTAAGATCTCTGGTGCTCTATGCTTCTGAAGAACAATGTGGGCTCTTTACTGACCCAGGCATGGAGCCCAGGCCCCAGTGTTAGTGAAGGAACAGGAAGAAGGGAACATAAAAAGGACGCTTACAGGAAGT
>ML681990.1:11521955-11624284 GCA_007922195.1 Podocnemis expansa | reverse complement strand
GATGCCTGCCAAGCCATGGGAGCAAAATGAAGGGTTAGCCTGGGCACACTTTGGAGAGGGGAAACTTGGAGGGCAAGATCTTTAGAGGCAGGGCTTGGAGAGGAGGGATAGAGGATGGAAAGGATGATCTGGAACCAACCTCGATAGAAGACCAAGCAGAACTCTCAGCCAGTATTCTCCATGGGACTGGAAACTGGGGGGGGGGGGGGAGGGGGGGGGGGAGGAGGTATGGGTTTTGCTCAGTAAATTGGAATAACACGGTTATTACCTGACAACTAAGGGGCATTGGGAAATTCAAGGGGGGGGGTGTAAGGTGGGTTTAGAGGGGGTGCTAGGGCAATCCCTACTCTTGGCCACAAGAGGAGGCAGGCCCCAGTGTTACATACATCAGACATGCTCTCCCCCACACTGACATCCAATTGCAGCTTTGTCAGCACCGTGGCAGGGCCAGATATCCAAGGAAGAGCCCAACCAACCTCATTGCTTTTTTCTGCCACCTGGGCCGACTCTCCTCCAATTACTGGCTAGGCCCCACACTATTTCACTTATGAGATCTGACATGTCCCTCACAGCCCACAGCGGTCAGAGCTGCAGGACAAAAGCAGCAGATGCTAGGGAATTAAATAAACCAATTAGCTTCATCCTGCTCTTGAAGCCACCTTCCAAGAGGTGGAGTTGTGGGGTTTTTGGGTTTGACCTCAGCTAACCTCATTGTTAGGCCCTGTGTGCTGGTGGCATGCTGCAGTGAATCCTGTGTCAGCATGGGATGGTGGAAGTGTGACTTAAGGGGTTGAGACCCTGAGCCAGCCGTCCCTGATTCAAATCCAGCTGCCCTCTACTTATGCAAGAAGCTAGGGGTCCAACAGCCAGGCCCAGCCTGAAGGAAGAGCTAGCATCTCCTTTAAAGTGTTCCCTGGTGAGCATCAAGGCCCCTGCAGGCTTCGTCATCCCAGCTGCCACTTACCCACATCAAACTCAAAGCCCTTCTCCTGGAAGGTGTGGCAGCATCCCCCTGCCTGGTCGTGTTGCTCCAGCACTAAGACCCGCTTGCCAGCCTTTGCCAAGAGAGCCGCGGCAGCCAGGCCTCCAATCCCACTGCCAATCACGATGGCATCCAGGTTGGGTGGCACCTTCTCTGGGGCAAAACCTGGCACAAGAGTGCAAAAGGGGTAGTGAAGTAGGTCCCCAGGAATGCAGGAGGAAACCACACTACAGCCCCAGGCTAGAGGGTCAGGGGTCTCTGCTGCCCATCCTGAAACCCTTCCTCTCAGTCTTGTTCTCCTGAACCCACTGTAGCAGCTTTCTCCACACACTCATGGTATCAGAAGGGGCATTCATTCAATCTCTGTCTTAAGCCCTTCCCCAGGCCACACGTTATTTCCTCTGCACCCAGACCCATGCACAAGAAAGAGGAGCTTGCAGTGCTGCTGCTGCTGTTTAAGATGTGGGTACAGTCCCTCCTTGGCAGAGACCACACCAACTCTGACCACAGGGCTCTGCTGCATGACTACAGAATCCTGGAGAGCAGGGGTGGCGGCATGAGAAATTATCTGTTCCCATTTGATGGTGCCAAGGCAGCACCGATGCGAGGGCCCTGGAAGAGATGTCTTAGAGCCAGGCTCCTTTTGTCTAGATTTCCCAATAATTCTGAAGATTTGTTTCCTATAAATAGTAACGTAAATCTTATACTAAGAGAAATGGGAGCAGCCTCTTAAGGAAAGAACCAGGAGCCATGGTGATCTCTTGCAAGGGTTGATGTAGAGGGTGCTGCTACCAGAGGTCGCTGCCTGAACATGAGTTGGTGGGACTTGGGCTGCAAGAGTCTCCTAAAGACAAAAGGTTTTGCTTCCCAGCAAGAACATCACTCCCCTTGTGAAGCTGAGTGTTGTGATAAAAGGGTTGACAAATGTGGAGAGTTGTTCTGAACCCTAGGCTACAAAAGAGTACTCACAACTTCTCACAGGCGGGGACAGATTAAGGCAGGGGCTTTAGGGTCTGCAGCCCAGCACCAGCCTCAGCCCTGGGCAAACCGGTCTGGCCCAAAAGCTCTCAGAGTACCACAGTGCCAGCTGGACCATATGCCCAAAGCACAGACTCCAGCCCTTCTCAGAAAGCTGCCAGGGCAGTCTGGTCATTCCTGGTAAACTGAGGCAGACAAGGAGCCCTTAAGTGGTATACCATAGTCATTGAGGTAGGAAAGAGGCTGCCTGTTGTGGTAGTTGCTCTGACTGTGTTAAGTCAGTCCTGCTCCCAGGATCTCCTGAGTGTGACTGAGTGGCTCTGTGTCACAGGGAATGAATGAACTCACATGAGCAGCAAAAGCCATGGAGATTTGACTGGGTAGGTCCTACTACCTTTAGGGAAGGACCATGGTGGATGAATGGAGGAAGAGGGGCTAGCCCTGTTGCTGTAGCCATACCCTGATCAAATTCAGGGTATGACTCAGAAAAGGAAAGGCAGGACAGTGGGTGACACACAGATGGACTGGATGCTGAAAACGCTAAACAGGAAAAATAAAACCCAGGCTGGAATGGAAAGAAGCTCTGTTAAGTTGTCAGAAGGCAATCAGAGGAGCAGGTAATGCCACAGCCACAGGAAGTGAGCAAGTAAGAGCAAGCAGCTGAAAACAGAGCCAGTTTGAAAGTAAGAGTCACAAGGGTACACAGGCCCAGATCCATCCAAACCTCCCCTTGCTGTTTCAGGAAGATTCAGAACCATGTCAGGCTCGTGATGCTGTGCAAAAAAACCGCTTCAGGCCTCTAGCAACCAAATTCCTACCAGATTAAAGAGGCTTTATTCTAAACCAGCAATTCTAGGTCAGACCCATGCTCTCTGCCCAGACTGAAATGCTGGAGTTGTATGGAGAGCAAGAGCGATCTTCCACTGCCCAAACTAAGGCCATGTGTCTACTACAAATGCTTTGTATGGATAGCAAAATCAGCAAGGCCCCCAACTTCAGACCCAGCATGTGACAGCAGGAGTTCTTCTTTGAGCACTGCTCGGATACATTCAGTATTAGGTGTCTACGTGCCACAGCGCACGATTCTTTTAGCCTTAGCCTGTCAGGACAGGGCTGGCAGCCACTGGCCCCTGGCCATATATATGGTCCTAGCCCTGCTCCTCCCCAGTTCCTTTTTTTCCACCCTCAGCGATGGTTACGGAACAGCCTGTTCTTGCTTTATGCAAGGGCCTGTCTCTTTGTTTTGTTTTACGTGTATTTTCACTGGAAGATCTGCCTGCCAACTTCACCGGCGCTCCCACCGTGCCCTTCCAACAGAAACCCAAACACATTGGGAGGGTTTCTTAATGCCCGTGTGAGCTTCACCGGGTGTATTATGCTCTATTTGCAGGTCTTAAGCGAAGGACTCAACAGGGAGCGAAGGCTGCATAGCACGCCCGGGAACGGGTCCCACAGCTGACTCCAGGAATTTGCCAGCTCGGCTCACGATCTCCGGCTCTGAAGAAATGCCGCAACCAGACTTGGCACCACATGCTTGGTCGACACCAGAGCCCTCTCGACGCTGCTCTCCAGCTATGAATACAGCCACAATTGACCTCCAACTTGGCACTGTGTGCTCGGTTGGCACTGGAGCCCTCTCAGCACCGCTCTCTGGCTATGAATACAGCTGCGATTGGCCTCCAACTCAGCACCATGTGCTTGGTCGGCACCGGAGCCCTTTCGGTGCCACTCTCCAGCTATGAATACAGCTGCAATCGGCCTCCAACTCGGCACAGTGTGCTCGGTCGGCACCGAAGCCATTCTGGTGCCGCTCTTCTGGCTATGAATACAGCTGCGATCGGCCTCCACTTCAGCACCATGTGCTCAGTCAGCACTGGAGCCCTCTTGGTGCTGCTCTCCAGCTTTGAATACAGCCGCGATCGGCCTCTGACCCAGCACCGTGCGCTTGGTTGGCACCTGAGCCCCCTCGGTGCCACTCTCTGGCTATGAGTACAGCCGCGGTCAGCCTCTAACCTGGCACAGTGTGCTCGGGCAGCACCTGATCCCCCTCGGCACCACTCTCTGGTTATGAATACAGCCAAGATTGGCCTCTAACCTGGCACCGTGTGCTCAGTTGGCATGGGATCTCTCTACGCCACTCCCCAGCAGAATCCAGGTAAGCACACTCAGGACCAACTCCGGCACCAAGTGCCAGCACCATGGCTGGCACTTCCTTTCGGGATGAGTGCCTGGAGCCTATCATGGTGCCAACCACACCGGAGGCCTTTGAAGTGACAGAAGCCTTCCAGCCCCTGAATACACTGCAGGCTGCCAAAACAAGTGGTAAGTCCGTCTTCTTCCTTCCTCCATTTTACCCAGCACCAGGGGAAGTTGCTCATTACTTGAGCCTGAGCCACTGCGCAACTACGGGCTCCAATGCCTACAGGCCCGACAACCTTGCCTTAGCACCGCAAGGGATCTGAAGTGCATTCCTCAGGCCCAGCCCCTTACTGTAGGGTCCACAGCACCGGTTCTTCCTGGCACTGCACTTGAAACCGGCTACCTCCTACTGAGGGCCCGCAAGGGGAATCCCTACTCGGTGCCATGGCCCCAATGAGGGCACCCCAGTACCGGGGTTGTCCCTTCTCCTGATTACAGCTGAACAGGGACCAGGGCCTTACAGAAGAGACCCTACTACACTTGAATACCTTCACCAGGCCACCATCTGACTGGGTCAGGATCACACCCCTCGAGGGAACCCAGAACCCCCTATTTGAGCTGGGGTTCAAACCGCTCCAGCTGCCATTATATCCCTCCCCCCCATACTTGTGCCCATGACATTGCTGGGACACACTCGCCGAGCCTACTGATTCATCCAGGGTCTTCTAGGAGTCACAGAAGATTTCACCTCCTGGCTTAAAAAAAAAAAAAGCCTACTCAGGTTTCAGCTTTTAGCTGAGGGATCCTGGCCATCAGGCCATGATTAAACAATTCCCCAGACCTCTGGGATGCTATGAAGAGTTTCAGCAGCCTCCTCCCACAAGAATACTTGGGGAATTTGAATGTCTTCATCAAGGAAGGTGCCCTGGCATCTCACCATGCCTTTATAGTGGCTTTCGATGCATCGAACACGGCTACCCGCGGCATTGCTAGGGCAGTGGTTACACGCTGGGCAGCCCGGCTTCAGGATCTTGACGTCTCCCAGGACTTACAGTAGGCCATATTAGACTTCCCTTTAGAGGGCCAGTCTCTTTCTCTTTACCTGTCCACTGACTCCATGATCCATGGCAGCTATGTACAGAGGTCAGCATTCAGAGCCCTGGGTACACTCACTCCCCAGGTACCTCAACATCCCCAGTCTATTGCAACCCCTTCAATGTATGGGGGAAGGGTCCTTGTTATACCCTCCCCACACACACACACACACACACACACACACGCATAAACAAAATGGCTATCTTCAGGAGCCTTTGGACTACAGGAGGTTGGTCCCCTTGCATCATTATAGGTGATCAACCCCAACAGGGTCACTCTCCCTCCATAATAACCCTTGAACTTCAGAGCGGAAACCCAAACGCTTTTGCTAAACACCTCCCTCACAATCAGCTTCAGGACACCTCTTCCTCCTCTCTGGAACAATGTGCCTCCCTCTTCCCTTCCAATACCTTTTGGGTCAAGTAAGGGCCTGACCCCTGGAGAAGTCTCCTCATGCGCCCTTGCTTCTAGACGCATATGCCCTGGAGCCTCGGTGGGAACCTGGCGGTCATAGAAGTATGCATAGCGGGCACATAATGCCTTGCAAAAAAAAAAACCAAAAACCTATGGCCCGCTGGGTCAAGGGCAGGATGCCTACACCTCGGCAACTCCTTCCCAGGTGGGCACCCCAAAAGGGGATGCTCCCGTGTCCCTACCCTGAGAGCACGCCTCATCCGTGTCGGCTTGTAATGGATCAGGGGGCAGCTATTGCGGGATGATGCACCCCACCCCCTAGGTGACAAGTAAGAGGGCAAGCTCATCCCCCTTTGCCCTCTATCTTCTCCTGCCTTACTCTCCACCCCTCCCCCCCAGGCAGTGCCCCCTTTATATCGGGGCCATGCTTTTTAGACTCATATTAGGCTTTTGCCTGTGAGATCCTCGAGTCTCACTGTAGGAGTTTTTGCCTTTTCAGCCCCTACCCCTCCTTCCCAAGGACCTTCACCACTTTACACTGGTTCTTCTACCCATGAGCAGACCCCCAGTTTAGCCATTGACTGGAACCTCCTCTGCTCTGGTGCCTCCCTCCACCAGGCAAGGGTCGCTTCCCCTGTAAGCTCTAGACAGCCATCTAGGACCTGCCCTGACCTCTCTAGTGCACCTCTCTCCTCCCTAGAATTGCTACGAAGAGAAATAGGAGGGGATAGAACTCCTAACCACCATCGGCACTTGTACACCTGAGCGAGCCATTTGAGGACCTGTTGTTTCCAGCTCAGGGTAGTTCCCCTGCAGAACTCTGACCCAGGGAAGTTTATAGTCCTTAATGGACTGGAACGCCTGATGCCTTATGGGTGATGTTTTTCATAATGTTCCCTCTTGCCCCCCTGTGTTCCTTAAAGGACACAGCAGTTCTCTCTTGTCTTCCCTAAGTAAGGGTTGCCTTATGCTTTCCTCCTCTTCCTGGGATCCTTCCCTCCTCCAAACAGGGACCCGCCCAAGCCTTAACCCTTCCAATATGTGGGGTGGCACCGCACTAATACTCCTTCCCTTGGAGCAGGAGTTACATCCACCATCCAACTTGTGTCTTGCCTAAGGTGTCACCAGTCTCCTCATCAGGACCTATGCAAGGTCCCTCATAGCTGGCCCTTTGTAGCCAGGACTGAACACCTGCACCCACCACTAGAATGAGTCATCCAGCTATGTTATGAAGGTTGACTGCGTTGCCATAGAGGTGAGCGATGAGACTGCCTTCTGCGCTGCATGCCCTTTCCAAACACTCTGATTCTGGAGTTGGAGGCATGACCTTTGAGGCGGACCTGACCCATCTACAGCGATGGCCAGATACCCCTTCCCTTGATTTGGCACACCTCTCCCTACGTGAGTCCACGTACCAGAAGAGTAGAGTACAGGGGCAGGGGACAGAAATGTGCACCAAGTGCTGAAGTTGCATAAGCCCCCCCAACCCCGTGACATTTTCATCACTCCTACCTCAGGTCATTTCCCCCCTTTTTGGTTGGGAACAACCTGACATGGGGAATTCAATCACTTTTCACCTAGTTTCTCTCCTGATACTAGGATGGGTGTGCCTAAGGCTCTCTTTTTACTATAATAACTTGCTTAAAGGTTACCTCTAAAGAAGGGCCCTTCTGAGATGCCCACTTCTCCATTTATGACAAGCTCCCTGAAGGAGTGTCTCTGACATTTCCGGGCCCCAGAGGTGGGTCTGCCAAGCATCTAGGACTTATTCCGCGGCCCTCCCTCCAGGCCCTCCATCCCCATGCATCAATGGATGGAAGGGCAGGGGTCCCCACCCACTCCTTCCTTGTACCCCTCTTCCTGCATTAGCTTCCATATGGAGCTGGGACGCCTCAGTTAGGGCGCCCCTTATCAACCCTACCCATGGCATCTCTGCCAGTACGCCTATGGAGACAGGCCTCTTGCCTATCTCCCGTTTGGCCAAGGGGTGATGTGCTCCCCACCCCAGTCTTGGTTAGTATTTAACCGAACTCACTTCCCCCTTTTGGGGTTGAGGTGGCAAGGGCAGCAATTATTCCACTCTTGCCCTTCGCCTG
This sequence comes from Podocnemis expansa, assembly GCA_007922195.1. Lineage (NCBI taxonomy): Eukaryota > Metazoa > Chordata > Testudines > Podocnemididae > Podocnemis > Podocnemis expansa. The sequence goes on along the minus strand of ML681990.1, from coordinate 11,616,580 downwards.
CAGCTGTGGGAATCTGTTGCCCTGGATCACGACTGCCTCTCTCAGGAGTCGATTCTTCTAGGAAGGGGCAACCGTCCTACACTAAATGGTTTTGCTGGTGACAAGGTTGTTCTTGCTATTATGATACAGCACATTCCCCAACAATGAACCAGGGACTGCCCCTGTTAGGGTTATAGTCCCCTGACAGACTGGCAAAAGACCCCTCGGCACTCTCATGCAAGCCTCCTCCTGAGGATCTTGCACTTGGTGGTGTGTCCGTAGGCATTTGCCTGGTGGCTCACTGCTTCTTCACCCAGTTTGGGGGTTGTGCCATTTGTGGGTAACCGTGCTGATGGCAGATAAAGTCTAACTCCGCCCACCTTCCACAGTACGGCTAGCAGTCACCTAATACTGAATGTATCCGAGCAGTGCTCGAAGCAGAACCGTGGGTTACTTACCAGTAAATGTCCTTCTTCGAGATGGGCTGCTTGGATTCATTCAGTCCCCTCCCACCATCCCCGCTACTCGGAGTTAGCGATTAATTGGAACTGGGGAGGAGCAGGGCTGGGGCCATATATATGGCCAGGGGGTGGTGGCTGCCAGCCCTGTCCTGACAGGCTAAGGCTAAAAGAAATTCCGGCCAATCGTGAGCTGTGGCACATAGACACCTAATGCTGAATGAGCAGCCCATCTCAAAGAAGGATGTTTACTGGTAAGTAACCTACCATTTTTCTGCCAGCATACCTGCTCCACCTCCCTGAACAACGTTGGCTATATAGACAGAAGCACTCTTCTGTTGATAAAGCTGTGGCCATACTGGGATTTTGGCCAGCATGACTGTGTCAGCTAGGGCATGTGGTTTTCTCACTCCCCTGACAGACACAGCTAGTCCAACAAAACAGTATAATACAGATGAGGCCTAAGGCAGATCTTAGGAACACTGTTGTATTGAAAAAAGTGCCACCACTCTATCATACATTAACAAGGGTAGTTCAAAAATTTGGAGACGTATTCCACAGGATTTCCTGTTGAGCACAGCGGATCTTGATCAAAAAGTTATCTGCCTCCAAGAAAGTGAACTCAACACTAAACTATCTGTCTAGATTGGTTCAAAGTCAAAGTCAGCACCTGCAGTGCCTCTGGTCTGGGTTGCACAAGGCTATTAGAGCTGATCTGAAACCACAGGTAGGAGATTGAAAGGTGGACTGCTGTTGGAAAAACTGAACAAGGCTCCAGCTTTGAAGTGGAGCACCAGTGGAAATGAAGTGCATCAGAGCAGTGACTCAACCACTGTATTGGGACACATCACTGTGTCACCACCACACAGTGGTTAACTGTCATGGAGAGCCAGGCAGATGACTGGATTCGGCCTGGAGGGAGCGCGCTAGTGTGCCCTGTAGAGATACAATATGTATTGACTTACAAAAGGTTGAGAACCATTGCAACAGAGCATTGGAGGTGATTAAAAAGAAGTGCCAAACAGTCATTTGTGAAAAAAGGAGAAACTGGCCATCTCACTCCCATTAAAGAATATAATGATGAAACTAAACTCATGACCATCTCAGGGGGCACAGAACAATAAAGCAATCAACTGCCAACAGCAGGATGGCGGTCAAAGAGCATGAGCACAGGGAATCCCAGCCAGAGGTTCCCATACTGGGCATCAAGACACCTCAGGGAGGGTCACAGGCTGTCAGACCTCTGCACAGCCAAGGGTCAGAGCCCTTCAGGTGGCCAGGAGCTATGAAAGCCGTAAACACCCCCTAGCAGCAATGCAAAAGTAATGATGGCATATCATTGGCGGGAGGGGCTTGCATGGGGGGGTCACCACAGCCTGAAATATTTTCAGACAAGATTGGGGGGTTAAGAACTAACTAATCCCTCAGGAAAAACCCCAAAAAGACAAAGACAGTGAAGTTCTCAGCAGCAGGAAACCTCAGGGGATAGAGGTGATCACTGCTGCAGGTGTAGTAACAGGTACGAGGTAAGAGGACAGCAGGTGTGAGGTGCCTCAGCAATCTGGAAAGGAGAGGGTCAGAACTGGGGGGGGGGGGTCAGGGAATGAGCCGTCCCTTGGGGAAGTCCTGGTGCACATGCTCCTATTGCCAGCCAAAAGGCAAGGAGGGATAAGAGCCCATGGCAAAGTCTCAGAGCAACCCAGGCACCCATGTCCTGGTGCCCTAACTGCTGCTCATTCCTGACTAGCAGTGCTCATGCTTTTCCCCATGCCCTTGTCACTCTCCCTGACTCACACGGGCATCCAGACTTACCCTGCTTCAGAACCTTGTCCCTGACTTTCTGGTCCATGACCAGCGGCTTGGGGGGCTGTAGAGGGCCCCCAGCAAAGGGGTTCCCTGCACGGCTGAAGAGCCGGGCACCCAGTGCCCCCAAGACCAGCAGGCAGAGGCAGAGGCAGAGGAGAACTAGCCACATTGCTCCTGCCTGCAAAGCAAAGCACAAGTCCCAGGGAAAGGAAGTGGGCTGGGAGGTTGGGAACAGCAGATGGGTGGAGAGCCAGCTTGGCATCAGTCCCAAGGATAACCAAAGGTGGTTAACTCTTAGCTTGCTGCTGTCCACAGACACCAGGCCCTGTTCAGCGAGAGCTGAACAAACACAGTGGAATTGCTAAATGTTCAAAGCTGCGGGCAGGGCTGAGCCACTGCTTGGCTAAACTGACCCACTGCTCCCAACAAACAAACATGTGCCCCCCCCCCCCCCCGCAGACTGACACTCACACACACACCTCTTCAGACACAGAGATCTTCACATGTGTTACCACGTCAGACACAGTGGCTGTAAGGAGAACACAGGGCAGGACAAACTGTTCTCAGCCCAGCTGCTCTTTGCACAGCTGGGTTTAGCCAGGGATCCCCACATCAGGTGGAGAGTGGGTTGCACCCGTCCACAGGTGTCATTGCCTCTTGGTGCTGGCTCAATTCCACAGGGCTAACACTCGTCTGCATCAGATCTGAGCCCAGTAGTTCTCAGCCACTGATTTGGGACACATTATTGTGTCATCACAGTGACAAGTGTGTCACAGAGAGCTGGGGAGATGACTAGATTTGGCCTGGAGTGGGTGGGCTGCTGTGTCCTGTAGGGTCTCAATATGCTGCCAGTGTGTCACAACTGGAAAAGGTTAAGAACTGCTGCAGTAGCTTTCTGTAACAAATGCCACATTTGACCCCTTTCCACCCTCACCTCCCCAGGTGATCAGCCCAGATTATTAACCCTCCTTTCACTGATAGGGCAACTGAGTCAGAGACCTGCAGTCTCCTCTCACACCAGTTTTACAGCAGTGTAACTCACCTGGCTTTCTTGAAGGATAAGCCTTAAACGCCTATGCCAAGAAGAACACGACAAAAATGACAGTCATGCATGGGGTTAGGTTTTTTTGCTTTAATTTAATAAAACTAACTGAAAAGTAACAAAAGGAGCCATTCAATGGTAGGTACATGGGAACAACTCGTGTAACTGAACAATACAATAAAAGTACAGTGGCGGAGTGCCGAGTGCCTAGCCACACAGCTGGGGAAGTAACTAGGAATAGAAAAGAGTTGGTACAAAAAAAACAAGTCTGAAAAGGAGAAGGGGCTGGAAAACGCTGCCAGTCATCATCAGGCTAGTCAAACAGACAAGAAGGGACAGACAGACAGGGGACACTGTGGGGATGTAACATTTTGAAGTAGAGCTGCCTGGGGTAAATGCCATTGCTCCACTGAGGTCACTGAAGTTATGTAGATTTGTGCCAGCAGATGAACTGGTTAGTGAATTTGACAGCCACCATTGTGAATGCCCTGACATCAGAGACCCTCTCTGGCAGCTGGCATTGCCCACATGTTGCCTCTGGATTGCACTGCCTACAGGCCATAAAACCTGCTGAAAGTTACCCCTCTGCAAGGGCTCAGTGCTAGACTCTGGGTAAAGCCATGAATGGGGTAGGACTCATGCCAGCCCCCCAGGGACAAATTCCACCCTGGCTGGCTAGTATGGCACCCCAGGTAGGACGAGGGTTGTGTTAACACTGGGATCCATGGTGGGACTGGGCATAATCCAACAATAGGCAAGTGTGAGGGGGGTCAGTGTGAGTGAGGGGGTACTGGTGCACCCACTTTCATTGGTCATTGGAGGGCATCGAGCCCTGGGTGAGTTGGCATAGTCCATTGCAGACCATGGCTATGGGGACAGTGGGTGCTAGCCTTTTCACCAGGCATGACCCAGCAGAAAGCTCATAGTGCCCCAGAGAGCACATGTTCTCACAAGGGTGTCTGCACCTGAGCTGCTTCCCAGGCTGGGGCCTTTGGCCTTCCTAGGCCAGAAGCAGTAGGAAGGCCAGGGATGCCCCAGGGTAACTTCCCCTCTTGCCCTCCTCTTGAAGCCCTGAAGACAGTCCCTTCGGGGAGCAATCAGATCTGATACCAGAGGCCTCACTGACTCACTTGCCCCCTCAGCATCCCAAATCAGCCATCAGCTGCTAAAGCCATCCTGTAGCTAGGGGAGAGCACTGGCCCAAAAAAGACATCACACTGCTTAGCTCTTTAACAAAAATGAGTCTAAGCACTGACCAATACAACAGAGGGGAGGTGGAGAGAGAAAAATTGTTCTTATCTGCAGATGATAGGACGAGAAACAATGGGCTTAAACAACAGAAAGGGAGGTTTAGGTTGGACTTTATGAAATAATTCCTAATTGTCAGGGTAATTAACCACTGGAATAAGTTGTCTAGGAAGGTTGTGGAAGCTCTATCACTGGAAGTGTTTAAGAGCAGGTTAGACAAGCACCTGAGAGGGATGATTTAAGAGGGTACCCACTTGGTCCTGCCATGAGTGCAGGGGACTGGACTTAATAACGCTCTCATAGTCCCTTCCAATTTCTATGATTCTATGAGAAGAAGCAACAATTCATCAGAAACAAAGAGGGGGGGAACCCAACAGACTTTCCAACTTGATATTGCTCAGTATTTACATCAAATCATTATAAATGCATGTGTTTAGAAAAAGAGACACTAAAGGCTGGGAGTGGAATAGGTGAGATCAGTGGTCGTCAGGGTGGAAATCAGAGAGCAAACACATCCATTTCTCTTGCAGGTGCCAACAGGGCAGGATCATTCGCTATAGGATGTTTTAGTGGCACATCCAGGGGGAAATATGTACATAGTCTTTAAATCAAGTTAATTCCACCCTAGAGGAGGAAACGGCACTTAAAACAGAAATGGTATTAGAGTAAAAACTGAGGTTAGTCACCACCCCTGGGTAAACTCCACAGAACAAACAACAAATTAACATGGAGTGGTCATAAAGCTACCTTATTAATGCACAATTGCATCCACACGTGCACACACAGTGGAGAGGAGAGGACAACAGTATCACCAACCCCAAATGTTCAAAAATCATCCGTCCAGCCTTGGTGGAAAAAAATAATCATCAGGCTTAGAAGTCATGAGATTGTAAAAAATAATCAGTTTTATTTGTCAAAAGTTGTTAGAGGTTGTCAGGGTTGTGTTGACAAGCTTCTCCACAAACACAAGAGACAGAAGCTGACTTTAAAAAAGGCTAAGATTCATGCACAATCACTTGACTTTGGGAACTGAGGATTCAACTAATGTACAAACACTGTGAAATGTGTGATACAACGATGAGAATTAGCAACAGACACACACCCACCCTTGCATATAGATACAAGCACAGGCACACATACAAACACACACGCCTTTGTACAGCGAGAGAGAGGAAAACCTATCAGGGACACACGAACTCCTGAATACAGACACAGGGAAACGAACTCACCCCTCCCACATACCCCAAAGCCACCCTCTCACAGCCCCATTCTCCCCCACAGCCACTTATATATGCAAAAGAGACTCGGGGGCAAAAAAGTCACTTGGATTCACAAGCAACCAGAACTCTCTGGTTTAGTGACACATCTGGAGAGAAGGCCTGGCTCACCAAGTACCTTGCACAGGAGCCAAATCACCCCCGAACCCAATGTGAGGTATACCCCCCCACACACTCTCTAAAACACTTCTATTTCAGTGCTTTTGACTTTTACTGCCAGAGTCGTGGAGCACCAAGAGGAAGATGCATTCCTTGCAGCCAGGACGCAGTGTTTGATCAATGCTCTACATTACCCACTTTTGCCTGGCAGACATAGATATAGGCTAGTCTTTCTTCTTTAAAAACAACCCCAAAAACCCACTATCTATTTAAATGAGATGTAAATCACCTTCTCTGTGGAGTAGCTACTATCTTGCAAAGTTAAAATACATCCCTATGGATTGGGGCCTTGGCAAAAGACTGGGGGGGGGGTGTCACCCACACAATGGAGGTGATTACAGAAAGGAGTGGGTACCGGGCAAAGGGGCATTTAATAGCAAGGAGTGGGGTCCATTAAGTCAGAATAAGGCCAGTTTGGAGTGTGCCATCTCAAAAGGGGGCTGCACTAGAACTTAGGTGGGAAGGGGTGAAAGGGGTTTAAGAGCACCTTCCCTAATGGGTGGAAGTGGTTTGGATCAGATGCCAGCAGAATTTCTGGTCTATCTGACAACCTGTGCCAGGTACCCGGGTGGGTTAACCTCCCCAGGCACTCCCAGGTTCTCTGGAGGAACCTCAGCCCTGCTCCAGGGCCATTGGTTCTTGGGAGATTTCTACTGCAGTCAAAAGATCCCCACAAGCAGCCAAACATGGGGTTGGGGGCTGATCCACCCCAGACACTTCCCCAGTCAATCACTGCTTCCCACACAGATGCTGGAGAGAAACCCAATGCTGGTCTCACCCCTTCCCTGTGAGTATCTCCCCCTGGTTCCCTCTGCCATCTCAGGCCCCCCACACCATGACAGACAGTGGGGGAGACCCTAGCGACAGCAGCTTTTAAAGAGGAACTGTAGCAACTTGAGAAACGAGGACTTAAGGCCCAGATTTCTATCAGGAGTCCCAAATTTGGAGCACATGACTTGGGATAAATTCAGCAGGAGTCTTGGGGGGAGAGTCTCTGATACCAGATTAGTGGAAGCCTCAGGTAAATCCTGGGTGAAGGGAGTCAGAACTTAACAGCTACAGTAGTTAGTACACACACCTGTGGAAATCAAGCCACCATGATGAGGTAGTTGTGGACGCACAGACACCTGCACTCCAAAGCAGAGGGAAGGACTTTGTGGGCAGGAATCTGATGGCTGGGAATCAAGTAATGCAGACTCCAGGGCCTGATCCAAAGTCCAGAGGCAGCAGCAGAACCCACTGGATGCCTCATCTGGACCATGTGTCAAGAGGTTCTATTCCCAGCATGGCTGCTGAGCGACCACGGGCAAGTCACTTCCTCCCCTCCTTTGAGCTTGTTTCCCCTCCAGGCCAGAAGTCCTCTAAAGCAGGGACTTTGTGTGTGTATGTACAGCACCTAGCACAGTGAGGCCTCTAGGTGCTTCAGAAACAGTTGTGAACTTGTGAGGTTCCCAGGTACTGTGGAGGCAAAATAACCTGCTTGTTAGCAAGAGTTTTGCTTGGATAGATCTCAAAAAGTTTCACACAGGAAGACCAAATTCTCTTCATCAGGAGAAACGGAGGAAGAGAATACAATCACCTGTGGCAGGTAAGTGAAAGGAGGGTGGTTTCACTCACCTATAAAATGTAATGGAGGCCATGCAGTCTGTCCACGGATTTGGTTCAAGAAATACACAAAATGAAAATCATTATCAAGAAAAAGAACAAATAAATCCCAGCACCTCATCATTCCCTTCCCGTCTTACTAACAACCCACCTGAGGATCAGATGGAAAGGAACTGGAGCAGCCCCCATTTACTTAGATCCCATTCAGGTTTCTGCAATTCCCTCAGCAGGACCTGTGGAAATGGAGTAATCAAACTCACAGCCTTAGAAAAATGGATCTTTCATGGCCTGGCTCTCACAGCCATGCAGGATCTTGTCTGCTGGGCTGTCCAGGACACATACACATAACCCTGCGCCTTCCTGTTTTTACCAGTCCTTTTCCTAATGGCTTTTGAGAATGAAAATAGTTCTCTTCCTCTTTGCCACAGGCCTGACTGTAAAATGCAGAGTTAGGTGGCCACACATTTTGAGGACGTCCCCAAATCTGCACTTTGCTGGCTGGCTCCAAAGGCATCATTTCAGACTAATTCAGACAGCAGAGAAAAACTGCATTACCACCTAAAATATTGTATGTGACCATATTCTACCTCAGGGCTTGACAAAACCTGGGTGCCAGGTCACCATGGTGACCAGGGTTTGTACCTGGCTCCTAGCTTACTGCAGAAATGCAGCAGAGGAGTGCCCTCTGGTGACAAAAAATAAAACCACTGCAGCCTAGCTCAGAGCCAGTTTTGCCAAGCCCTGTTCCACCCTGCAAAGTGTGTGTGTTGAAAGCAGGGAGGGGACAAGTGGCAACAGAAATATGCGGAAAAATTGGGACAGGCAAGCCAAGGTGGCAGGGGTATCAACTGACCCCCAGTGCTGTACAGCTAGTGATTCCTGTGGCTAACTTCACTCATATGATCACCTCACCTACCTCAATATATATCCTTAGCCCACTCATGTGAGGGATTATGAACTTATCCTCATTCGACAGATGGGGAAACTGAAGCAGGTGGTGATGAAGTGACTTGCTGCGGAGGCTGGAGATGAGCAGGGAATGAAACACAGATGTCCTGCATCCTACGCCAGTGGTACAACAAAAAGGATCAGCTCAAGGGTGCTTCCTTCAATTATCTGGACCTTAAATCTATTGCTTTTCAGAGGCACCACAGCTCCCCTTCAATAGCCCACAATCACATACTCTAAGATGGTGGTGGCGGGAGAGATGGGGAAGCTTTTCAGACATTTGCTGGAACATTTGCAAATATTCAAAGGCGGGGGGGGGGACTAATCCATCTGACTCAGAACTGGAGGCAAGCAGTTGGTGTGTAAACAGAGCTGAATTTTCGGCAGTGAGATAGCTGTAGGTTTGCTTGGCGCAGATCTTCCCAGAAGATTCCTTTTTTGCTTTCAGCTGGAGCTCTGGATCATCCAGGACAGTGGCTCATTTCCAGATGACTCCTTCATGGGGTTTCTGGAGGAGCAGGTGCAGCAGGGCACGTGGTCATTTAGTCTCTTTCTGGCAGGGCACCGAGCACTTCAATACCCCACTGATTTGTGTACCTTACTCCCGTAGGCCTGAGACAGGAAAAGTCTCCTGCAGCACCCAAACCTGGCAGTAATTTCCTCCAAAATCAATGCACGCACAACCCCAATCCCACCTTCCATCTGTCAGCCAGGCCCCAGGAACAAAGCAATCATTGTTGGGGAGCAGCTGCAGAGTCCCAATGAGGAATTGGCAAGCTAGTCTCCAATGTTTATCCAAGAACCCAGCTGAGCCCCACCATGATCATTTCTCTTGTGGACGCGCCTCCTGCCACAATCCCCAGAAATGGAGGAATAGAAACTCTTACATTCTAGGCCAGGCAGGCGATGGATTTCAACCCCCTCCACTGCACCCTCATCCCCACCCCACTGGCTCAGTGGTATTGTTGAGGAAAGATGGCCAGGATTGTGCTCTGTTCCTAAGGCAGCTGGTTGCTAATGAGATTATGACTGACCTATGCCAGCATGGAGAGATGCCCAGAGCTGCCTGAGGCTGCAAAGGGGCCTTTTAGGGAGCCACTGGAGACACTGGGCAGAGAGAAGGAAGCTCAGGCTGGACTGGGAAGGTGGAGGCCACCTGGGCCCAGAGCAGGCAGCTGGATGAGAAAGGGAGGAGCCCACAGGGGTGGAGGAAGGAGCCTGCTGTCATCTCCAGCTCCATGGGCCTCCTGCACTGCATTTCACCTGCATTTCTCATGCCCACCTTCCTCGGCCAGCTGGTGGGATCTGGCCCCAAGCACAGCCAGGGGGCTGGCTGGAAAGAGGACCCAGCACTCAATCCTGGCAATACAGAGGTTGTGTCTGGTGTTCTCAATGCTGCCCTGCGAGGGACTTCTCTGCTGTTCTCTAACCCCTCCCAATGGCCATCCTAACCATTTCTAAAAGGAAATGGGGGAGTCAGTGCCCCGCACAGCCATGCATCAAGGGTGGAAAAGGGCCCTTCCTCAGGGATGCCTGGGAAAAACTCTGCCTCTGGCAAAGCCGGTTAAAACTCAAGGGAGTAGGGATGTTAAACAAGCATCCAGTTCTCTACCTCGTCCCCTCCTAGCAGCTCCAGCTGGTGCCTGCCCTCAGAGAGACCAGACCTGTCTTGGGCTGCAGTTCCTCCAAGGACAGGCCTGTGAAGCAGGGAGAGGATCTGGGTTCCTCAGCTTTCATACAGGAGGGAGGGCAGCAGTGAGATGGCTCGGCAGCACCCTCTGCATGGGGGAGAGTGGGGAGGCTTTTGCTCCCAGAATCTCATCCCCTGGAGGCCTAGTAAACCCAGCTGACAGGGACCCACTGGGGCTCAACCCGCAGCCTCTCCATAGCTTCCTGCAGCTGCTGGAATGTCCACTCCAGGTTGTTGTTGATAAGGCTGAGGTCAAAGTAGTGGCCATAACCCCGCTGGATGCGGCAGCTCTCATCCACTGTCCGCTTCAGATCCGCCTCCTGCCCAGACACAAGCAAATGTGTCATCCACTAGCCTTGTCAGTGGTTAGGAGAGTTGGGGGGGGGCAGTATCAGCTGGGTAATGACAGCACAACTCCAGGGGAGCCTGGCATCATGAAGGAGAAGAGGGACAAACAATGGAGGGCTCATTTCATCCACTGCTGAGATGCAGCCACCTCTGGTGAGGAGCACAGCTAGCTGGCAGGGATTCCAGCGCTAAGAGGCATCTGCTCTGGGGTGGAGCTTGGCTGCCCTTTAAATAGGGTCCTAGCGCTGAGATGCAGCTACTTCTGGGGAAGAGCATAGCAGCAGTGTGAACAGCCACCCAGTAATGCTCCTTAGCTCTTTAGGACAAGAAGTGAAGACGAATCTTATAATCAACTGAATGCAGATGGAGGACTGAGGGAGGCAGAATACAATAAATTAAAAGACAATAATGCTTTCTAGGTGCATTGACAGCACCTCCCTATTGCACTGAGCCCAACAGGGTCATAATCCCCTGCAATGTATACAAGACATCCAGGCTGTATGGCCAACCTGCTCACCCACTCCTGGCAAAATGCATCCACTTGCCAGCTGGAGCAGCACAGCACCCTCTAATGCAACACCTGGGCAACACACTCAGCACAGGCTGCCAAGGAGGAGCATGCCCTGTGAATCCCCACCATGAATCTCTGCCATCCCTTCATCTTCCCCCAGGGCAGCCCAGGGCCTGGGTCAGTGCTGCCTGGATGCTGGGAGCAGATGGGGCCAGCCTGCTATCCCTTGAGGACCCAGCAGCAGGAGCTTGAAGTTTTCCTTGCCCTGCCTACAATCTGAGCAGAGGTAACAGCATAGCTCTCCTGGATGGCTCCAGGCACCTGACCTTTGGGAAATCAACTGCACTGTGCACTCGGCTGGGAGATCAGGGAGATGTTGGGTGGGGCATGGAAACACTGTAGAAGCCAGGCCTCTTGCAACTCAGCTGTCCTGGGCCACATGGTCCAAGGTCATGGCATGGGCCACGTGATCAGATGACCCCATCCTCTTGTGACACCATATGGGAGAAAGGGAAGCTGGATTCTAATGTCTCATGGCACCAGGTGGAAGGAAGGGGCTGGTGTGGACTCACCGTGAGTTGTTTTGTGGCCACACCGCTCTCCAGTGCCGCCTTGTTCATGGCTCGGAGTGTCTCGAAGTCTGGGGCTTCAATGAAGACCACATAGGGGACAAATTCGGCTGTTCTCAGCACCTTCACCGCCTGGATAGCAAAGAGCCAGCCTGTCAGCACAGACCTAGGACCAATGAGCTTCCAAAGGAGGCATACATGAAGACGGACTGCACACCCACAGCACTAGGAATGGACCCAGAGATTTTCCCCACTAGCCCCCTGGCCTAGATCCAACCCTGCCAGCTAGTAACCAATAGCCATTACCAGCTATGGCCACTGGAAGGTGGAAGGGGGTAATGTTGCCCAATGCGGGGTAGAGCTTTAGGAACCAGGAGATCTGGGCGCTTCTGGCTGTGTCATGGCCCTTCTCTGTGCCTTGGTTTCCCTTCCCACACTTTGTCTTGTCAGTTGCATCTGCAAGCTCTTTAGGGCAGGGGCTCATCTGCTGCATTTGGGCACCACCACCAAGATTATAGCTTAAGACCTCATAGTGTGACCAGGCTCAGCTGAGAAGTCCTGGACTTAGTCAGAGCTTGGGTAGTTAGCGGGGAAACTTTCTTGCCTTTACCCTGGCTGTTGCAGTTCTTCTGCCCTAACCTCCCCTTCAGTGTAACTCAAGGCTTCCCAGCTGGAGCTGTCCCTGCAGCACCAACCTGTGGGTTCACATCCAGGATGCACATCTTGCCGGACTCCACCACCTCATGGATGGAGTCAATCTTGGTGCCATAGAGATTCCCCTCGTACTCGCCATGCTCAAGGTAGCGGCCAGCCTTGATGTCAGCCTCCATCTCCCCCCGCGACACGAAGCAGTAGACCTGTCCATTCTTCTCGTTTTCCTTGGGCTTTCGAGAAGTGTCTGCCAAGGGGCACAGGAAAGACACAGCATGTCACAGAGCAAACAGACAAGAACCCCTGACCCAAACACCCCCCAGTTCCAGGAACCCAGAAAGCCCGCTACAAGCCCTGTGCCCTTTCCTATAATGGGCAGAACCAGAAACATGAGTACAAACACCTCCAACTCTGAAACTGAAGTGAGTGATTGGCCCGAATCAAAATCATGACCCAAAGTTGGGGAAACTAGTTCCCAGTCCTCACTCTATGTCTGGCTTGTATCTCAACACTGGGCTGAGCCAGAACTCGAAGCTCAGACACTCCCCACCATTGGGAACCTGCCAATCTAGCTTCCAGCTCTGGGGCACAGGCTTGTTTCCATCCCAAGCCTACAGCTCTGGTAACACAGAGACTTGGTGGGATAATACGCATGACTGGAATACTAATACAGCAGAGTACAGCTTGCTTAAAAAGGACAAGAGAAGAAAGGGAAGTAGTGTTGCTTTGTTTATCAAATATATATATATATACTTGGACTAAGGTCGGGATGAAAATAGAGAACAGACAGGTTGCAAGTCTCTGGGTAAAAATGAAAGGAGTGAAAACATGGGTGATCTCATGGTAGGGGTCTACCATAGACCACCCAACCAGGAAGAAGAGGTCTTTGAGGTGTTTTTTTCAGCAAAGAACAAAATCATCCAAGGCACAGGACTTGGTGATGGGAGACTTCAATTACTCAGACCTCTGTTGGAAAATAACGTGGCAAGGCACAGATTATCCAATAAGTTCGTGGAATGCATTGAAGACAGTGTTTTATTTCAAAAAGTGGAGAAACTTCTACAGGAGAGGCTATTCTTGATTTGGTTTTGACAAACAGAAAGAAGTGGTTGAGAATTTGGAAGTGGAAGGTACCTTAGGTGGAAACGATCATGAATTGATATAATTCATGATTCTTAGAAATGTTAGGAGAGAAAATACCAACATAAAAACAATGGATTTTAGGAAGGCAGACTTTAGCACACTCAGATAGTTGATGGGAAGGATACCATCGGAAAAATGTCTAAGACGAAAAACAACTAAAGACAGTTGGCAGTTTTTCAAAGAGATGTTATTAAGAGCACAAGAGCTAACCATTCCACTGTGTAAGAAGGAAATATGGCAAAAGACCACCTTGGCGTAACCAGGAGACCTTCAATAATAAAGAGAGAGTCCTACAAAAACTGGAAACTAGGTCAAATTACAAAAAAGGACAATAAACAAATAACACAATTATTTAGAGGAGAAATCCAAAAGGCCAAGACACAGAGATCAAGCTAGCTGAAGGCATAAGCGGTAACAAAAAGACATTCTTCAAATACATCAGAAACAAGAGGAAAAGCAAGGACAGTGTAGGATCCTTACTCAACAAAGAGGGTAAAACAATAAATGAAAATGTGGAAATGGGAGAGGACCTAAATAATTTCTTTGTTTTGATCTTCACTGATGAGGTTGGTGGAATTTGGATGTCTGCTGTAGAGGAGGGCAATAGGAATGAGATAGGGTCAGAAGCTAAAATAGAGAAAGAGCAAGTTAAAAATTACTTGGAAAAGTTAGCTGAGATATCTGAGTCATTAGCTATTATCTTGAAAAATCATGGAAAACAGGTGAGGTGCCAGAGGACTGGAAAAGGGCAAATATAGTGCCCATCTACAAAAAAGGAACTAAGAGCAATCCAGGGAATTATAGACCAGTCAGTTTAACCTCTGTACTAGGAAAAATAATGGAACAGATAAGTAAGGACTCGATTTGCAAACATCTAGAAGAGACTAAGGATATTTCTACACTGACAAATTAGTCTGGACTAAGGAAGCTTAGTCCGGACTAACTTAGCCCATGGCTACACTAGGCTTTGCCTAGTCCGAACTAAGAAATTTCTTAGTTCAAACTAGGCACAGCCTAGTCTAAACTAGTAAGACCCGGCACTAGTCCAGAGTTACTCGCTTAGTTTGAACTTTAGTTTGAACTAAGCACTTGCAATATGCAAACTAAGGCTTAGTTTGAACTAGCTACACATTCTAGTTCGAACTAAAACATCCGTTTGAACTAGAACGCATGGCTAGTTCAAACCCAAGTTACTTCAAACAAGCCCGAGGTTAGTTCAGGCTAAACTCAGACTTCTTTAGTTTGGACTAGCAATGCTGATGTAAACATAGCCTAAGGTGCTTAGGGCTAGTCAGCATGGATTTGTCAAAAACAAATCATGTCAAACCAACTTGATAGCTTTCTGTGACATGGTAATGAGCCTTGCAGATAGAGGGGAAGCGGTAGATGTGGTATATCTAGACTTCAGTAAGGTATTTGATACAGTCTCACATCACATTCTTATTAATAAAATTGGGAGGTACAAACTAGGTGGAGCTCCTATAAGATGCGTAAAAAGTGGTTGGATAACTACTCCCAGAGAGTAGTTATCAATGGATCACATTCAGGCCGAAAGGACTTAACGAGCAAAGTGCTGCAGGGAAGGGGGGTGTGATGCTGCCTGGGTCTAGGGCAGTGGTTCCCAACCTTTTCTCAGCTGTGGCACACCTTGATACCCTCAAATTTTTCGAGGCACACCCCCATTAAAAACTCACAAATATTCAAATTAGCTCAAAATAACATGAATATTTATGAACCATGGCACAGTGGTTTGGAAATGCTGCTGTGTAGGGTAGTAGGGGTAGCAGAGCAGGGATGGCAAGACAGGGGAGGTCAGGAGTTATTTGCAGTGGCAGGAGTGAGTGTGGGCAGCAGAGCAGGGCAGGGGCAGGCCCGGTGCAACCCAGTAAACCTGGTAAGCATTGCAGGGGGGCGCTGGCACCTGCTCTGCTTGCAGGGGGGCACCAGAAATGGTAGCACCATTCCTGGGCAGGGGTGGCCAAAGAGGACAAGGGCAGCCATGTAGGGAACAGCACAAAGGTGCCAAGAGAGGAGAGGGGAAGGGAAAACAGGAGTGGCTTCAGGGGGGCTGGGGGGAACCTGGGGAGTGGGAAGGTAGGGCAGGGGACCACGACGCAGCAGCCACTTCCCCCTTTCTCCACAGTGGCTCCCTGTCACCTAGGGAAATCCTCACCCCACTGCTGCTCCCTCCCACCCCAGTGGGTCCCGTTCCCCCCTCCGCCAGCCCCCTGCTGCCTGTGATGGACTCTCCCATCACTGCACCGGCCAGAACTATCCCTCCAGCCCCCAGCTCACCCCCCCCCCCAGCTACAGACCCTCCCAACCAAACAGCAACCCCACAACCTCTGCTACATACCCACTCCCACCCAGCTCTGCTACATACATACCCCCTGCTCCCCACAACCCCCAGCAGCCCCCCTCAAAGCCCTTACCTTGGCTGTTTGTGGCAGGGAAACAGCTCCCAGCCTGCAAACTACTTTGTGGGGCCCCCTAAAGGGCTCACTATCGGCCCCCACTGCTACCTTCCCTGTGGCCCCAGTCCCCCCCCTGCAGCCCTAACCACCCCACACAACCCCCCAGGACTTCTTTTTTGTTTTGCTGAACTGAACTAACATGACTGTCTCTCTGGAACTCGTAAATTATTCTTGGATATGATATTTATAAAAATCTTCCCATCATGAAGCTTTGTAAGTTGATCATCTTTCACTTAACATAAATGAGCTAATGCTGAACTACAAAGTTAAAATGAACATTTTAAATTTTTTTTTAAAGTATGAGCATTAATTAATAATTAAAAAGTAGGAAAATTAATGATGGCTCAAAAATGACTAAAATACCACATTTAAAATTTTGGCAGTCAAATCTTACAAATGTTTCATATAGGCTTGGGTTTATGTGCACTAGACATTTAATACAAATAATTATAATAAATAAAAATAAGTAAAAAAAAGGTTCCTAGTGTGTAACTGTAAATGAAAAACACCAAATTTCCGTGACATTCTCTGAAGTACTCAAGTTTATAAGACTCTTGCCCCCTCAAAAATATTAAAAATTAAGAACAGAAGAAGCTAAAAAATTACTTACAAAAAAAAATGATACAGCACAGACATCACACACAGCTGTAATGACTGTCTAAGAGGGCAGCGCTGTATTTATATGTAGCAGCCTATATGGATCTACCTGGTAAACTGATCTAACCAAAGCCAAACTAAAAATTGTCACAAAGTCAGAGGAAAAGGCAAAAGAACAAGTAAAAAAAGAAAAGGAAAAGGCAATATTTCACAAAATTAAAAAATGGCAGAATAAATGGCCACACTGAGGAATTAAAAGCTGGGCCCAAGGGAAAATTCCTACTATCGTGCTGTCTGCTGCTTGCTCCTGCTTTTTTAGCATGTCAGTGTGAAGGTGATGGGCAGATAATGGTGAAATCTGCAATTCAGGAGAAGCGCAGATCCTAATGATAGTTTGCCTTGATGAGCCAAGAGTGAAAAGTGCTTAGGCTTCCAGCCCTACTAGCTTTTTGCCTGCCCTGCATAGCCCATGTGGCTGGGCTGAGCAGGGAGGGACCTCTAACTTCAGCTCTCCCAGATTCTTGCAGCACACTTTGGGCACACTGGTTGGGAACCACTGGTCTAGGGGACTGTTTATGGTTAGGGTTACCAGATACCAAAGCATGGCAAGGAGGAAAGGGAAGTACAAAAAGAAGGACATTGGAGGACACATGGAGAAAAGGTAGTGTTAATGTAATAGTCTTCTGTTTCTAGGGGGCCGTGGAACGCTTGCCCCTAAAAATAGGGTGTTCTGGGGCATTCCAGCATTCTTTAACCCTGTGAGTAAAAAGCCAGACAAAATCAGGTATTTTTAAAACACCTGCCGGATGGAGGACGTAAAGGTAAAAGGAGGACATGTTCTCCTTTTGCCTGACATCTAGTAACCCTATTTATGGTTATATTTCATATTAATATTTCATATTTGCAATAATCTATATGTGATATACCATGTTTGGTGTCAATAGAAAGGCTGTAATCTGCTAAGAATGATTATATGGTTTATATGTAGGTATCATGCCTGTATTAGAAATTAGAAATCTATTTGTTTTTTGTGTGTTCCAAGTGATTTGTTCTTAAGGCAATCCCAGATTGGGTATCTGCAAAACTACTGTTCTTCTTGATGGCCTCCATCAGGGGGGCTCCCAGCTGCAGTGGGCCCAGGAAGAAACCTGTTAGACCAATTACCCAGACTGACCATGCGGCCCAACTCCATTTTGATCTGGCAAGGACTCTGACATAAAAGGCAGGGGACCCATCTCCATTTTGTCTCTAGTCTTCAGTCTGCAACCTGCAATCAACACTCTCCTCTGGAACGATCCTTCTGGGACTGAACAAAGGACTAAGACCCACCCAGGTTCTGGGTGCACACTAGAGGAGTTGGACTAACCTGCAAACTACAGACACTTCAAGGACTTGCTTTCTATGGACTCTAAATCATTTGTATGTATGTGATTCACTTTGACCCTTTAACATCTCTCAGGTTTTGTTTGTTTTCTCTGTACATTAAACTTTTAGTTGTACTTACTAAAGGACTGGGTTGCAGCATGGTATTTTGGGTAAGATCCAAGCCTATACTGGTGATGTGGCTGACCCACTGGGGTCAGGAGAACCTATTTTTTTAAGAGACCCAGTGGCTAGAGGGGACCACAGGAACTGATGTGCAGTAAGGGGGCTGTTCCTATTTTGTTATGCTTGGTGATGACCAGAGTGGTGAATCAGAAGCATGTTTTGTTACTGACTGGGAGACAGGTTTAAGTACCACCCATCAGTGATTTGGGGGTTTGGCCCCTGGTTTTGCAGCCTGCCCTGACTGTGGCACATTCAGAAGGGTATCCCAGGAGGCCAGGGTCACAGGGGACAATTAACCAGCCAGATCTCTCCAGGGTTCAGGGTGCAAGTTCAGATTTGGTTTGACTCTGTTTCTGTCCTGATTTATCACCCTTATTCAGTTATGGCTCACCTAATAAAACCCCTTGCATAAATCTCCCCTTCCCTCCCCGCACAGACCCCACTCTGTACTCCCGGATGGGGACGGCACAACCTGAGGAGTAGGGGAAACTTTTCATCACTGTAACTGCTGGTCCATTCTAAAGTGACCTTATGAGGAGCCCTTGCCTCTAGGGCAATTAACAGCAGCAGGAGACTCTCCATAAGGCCCACATACCATGAAGTCTCTGAACCCTCATCAGGCTGCTGTATGACAGCCAAGCTAGATCTACAGGACATCTGGGGTCACTCAGCCCCAGTTCTGTTGCAAACAGTGAAGCCAATACCCATCTACACCAAAACAGAAAATCCAGCCAGTTTAATCCCCTAGGGATCCTTTCCATCACTCTTCTCTGAGCTCGCTCCCATTTGCTGCCTCTTTCTGGGCTGCAGCACCCAGGAGCGGTGGTGCTGTTTCAAGCCCAGGCAGGCCATGTGGGGGCCCCCTCCCCTCCCTGCTCTGCACCACCCTCCCTATGAGTTGCCAGTGGATGCTGCAGCTAAACACAGGCTGACGTCTGCTCCAATCCTGATGGGCCCTGACAGCTGGAAAGACATTGGTGTGCAAAACCAGCAGTCTGGCTGCACAGGATCCTAGCCAAGCCCCTAGGATAGCTTCAGTCTGGTTGGGTGGCTCTTCGTCCCCTCGGGGCTTCCCTCCCCAGGAACGGAAAACTCTAGGGTTTTCATCTCCATCTGTACACAGGGGACAGCTTCCCCAGTCTGCCCTTCGCCCCAGGTGCCTTCCTTCCAAATTTCTATGTGCTTCCCTGGGACCAGACATGGCCAAAGCAGGGATGCCCAGACCAGCCTGCCATAGCGCATGCGAAGGGCACGCAGCACCATCCCGAGGGATAATTCATAGTCCACCCCTCTGAAGCCAGGCCAAGTTAGGGAGACTAGATCAGCACGGGGGCCAACACTGGCCCCAGGGGCAAAGCACCACCTCCTGTGCTCTTCCTTTGCTCCCAGCAGGCCTGGGAACCAGACTGGGCAGACAGGACAGAGGCAGGCCCCCAAGGCAATCTCCACTCACATGGGATGGTGGTCCCATAGCGTGCCTGGTCCGACATGATAAGCTTATTCTTCAGGCTGCGCCGACCAACACCCTGGGCCCCGATCAGCACCAGGGTTTTTCTGCGGAAGGGGGGCATGCGGGCCACCTCCTCATAGATCAGCAGCTCATGACGGTCAAACTCTGGGCAGCGCAGGGAAGAGAAAACAGTCAGCACCGGGTGGCACAGGGCACACCCCCACCCCCATCAGCCCCAGCACAGGGGATGGAGTGGAAGAGAACAATGTTGGGATCTGGGACATGGTTCAGCTGGGGAGAAGGGAAGGAAGCCCGCTCAGGGCATGGACCACTCACCTGCATTTTTTGTAGTCAAGTACATCATCCTCTTCTTCTTCCTCCCACTGATGCTGCCACACAGGGCACCTGCCAAGAGCAGAACAGATGCTGCCACAAGATCCAGTAGGAGTGGGGGGCTGTCCCAGGTGAGAGACAATCCCTGAGGCCGGGATGGGCAACTGCAAACCCATTAGGAGACAGCCAGGGCTTGGAGGGCTTCATACTCCCTCCTGTTAACTTCCCCCCCTCCAGGCACTCATTGCCAGGTGGGGCACTATGGCTTAGGCTATCCTGCTGAACACTGAGGATTGGGAACAAGGTCTTGCATTATTCCGGGACCAGGCCAGGGCATTGATGGGTGTCTCCTACCAGATGCAGGGGGCACTTCAAGGTCCCGCTTCACAAATGCCTTCCTCTTCTCCTCCAGCAGCTGGCTTGGGATCAGACCAGCACTGCCACCTTCCACATGGCAAGCCTGCAATGGCACCCGGACACTGTGAGCCTGCCAGGGTCCCCCAAAGCCACTCATCTGCCCCCTCCCAAACCTAAGGCCCTTGTCCAGAGCCCTCCAGGGCCTTCACCCTCTGCAGCACCCCTGCCCTTGGTCACCCACAATCCCCATCTTCAACCTCCCCCTCCACCATCCCAGACCCTCCCCTCCAGTGGGGTGCTGTCATCTACACTGTCCCATTTACAGAACCAGCAGCGGCACAACCTGCCTCAGTAAATCACTCCCCCTCCACTGAAGCCACCTTTAGAAGCTGGCCCAGGGCACCCAGCCATAGGCCATGCCAAAGGAAGGGATTCAGACCCACCCAGCTGTCCTCACCTGCCACCAATTGGGGTCATCCTGGTTGACTATCTGCAGCAGGTCCCCAGCACTGAATTTCAAGCCTGCTTCCTTACAGGGAATGAGGTTGTCACTGGCTGGGTCATAGTCAAAGTGGGACTTGACAAACACCTGTGGAGAGAGCAGAAGGTCAGTGCCAGCCAGGGAGAACAAAAGGCTCAAGGACTTCCAGTTCCTGCCCTGGGAGCTGAGGCCTTTGGGAAACTCAGGCTCCACTGGCCAATACTGAGGGCCTGGAAACACCTTTGAGCAAGGGGAAAAATTCAGATACACTGCTCCTGGGATGGGCTGGATCTGGAGAGCTGGTGTAACAAGGGGGCCTAAAGACTGATCACCTAGAGCAGGCGTGGCCAAACTGCAGCTTGGGAGCCGCAGGTGGCTCTTGAATGAAGAAGTGTGGCTCATGGAAGAACGTCAGCAAATCAATTTAGTAGGTAAAAGTACAGGGCTATATGCCGCAGTGTGGCTCTTGAAGGTTTAATAATCAACCTATGTGGCTCTTGAGTTCCATAAGTTTGGCCACCCCTGATCTACAGCAACAGACGGGACAGGGAAAGGTGCAAAAGCGAGACAGGCTGACTGAGTCCAGACAGAAACAACCTCTGGCTCAACCACAGTGTCCCAGTCATGCCTGGCATACAACAGGAACAGAGAATCAGATGAACCAAAACTGGTGGGTCGGCTATGAGGCCTAACTGGTGGTCTAAATAAGGAGGGGGTGAGCTACTATACCCAATGCTTCCTTTGGGGTGAGAGAGATTTGGGGAGAAAAATTGACTCATGGAGCAAGCTGCGACCCCCCACCATCTTCAGGTTCCCCAAACCTTCTTCATCCTAATTCTGAGCAATGCCTTGACCAGACCAGGACAGAGAGAAGGACTCAGATGATTTCATCACCTCCAGCAGCTTTGATTAAACCCCACACACCACCTGGGATATGAAACTCTCTCTCCCCCTGTCCTTTCCTTTCCCATCTTCTCCTCCCTGCCTCTCCATTTCCTTCTGCCTCACAAGCCACTGGTTTAGCCAGCCAAGACTGTCTATTTTGCAACATGGCTGTGATCAGAAAGGCCATTGAAAGCACCATCCAAAACAACATCATGCTGGGACAAGCAAGCCCAGCCTCTGAAAGGCTGATCGGACTGTGCGCTGGGCCTGGCTTTTTACCAGCAATGAGGTTTGAAATGAAAGTCAGCCCCACTGAGAGAAGCTGTGTTTTCCAGCTTTGCTGGTCTTTTCTCTCCCCTTTTGTGTCTGTCTTCCAAGAAATGGGCAATGTTAACAATAGCTCCTGCCTGTCTCCATTAGCCTCTTCATTATCCCCCAAAAGGCCAGTTATCAACATCTTTCCTACCATCTCTGCTAGACAAGGGGATTTTTCCTTCAGAAACTCTCTCCAGCCCAAGGAAAGAGACCAAGGGATGCTGTTATATCAAAAGCAACTGATTTCAAGCCTTAAATTGCACAGGCTTTCACTGGTTTTCCCATCCTTTCTGTGTGTGTAATTAAAATATTGAGAAGACTTTGAGTAGGGCACTGGCCAGGGAACGAGGCTGGCTGAGGTCTCTGGACACTCGGTCTTAAGCCAAGTTTGACACTGTTTAATGTTGGACAGTGGCTGAGTTTTGATAATGACTTCGGCCCATGGATTCCACTAGATGAATACAACAAGACCTCAGGCTAACAGCTCTCATATTTCCCCGCAGGGGAGTGGGCATGGGGCACTAGCTGAGGGGCCACAGCCAGACCTCTCCCCAGCCTTTCAGCTAATAACAGAGTCTCAGTCTAGCTGGCAGGGCTGTAAAGAAAACCTGGGAAAGGGGAGAACAACGTCACTGATATCTGAGTTGACCAGAGGTTGAGGGGTCAGGGTGAGGAAGCCCCACTGGGAGCATGAGTGAAGAGGGGCTGGGGGACCCTCCAGGAGTAGTGGTGTAGGAAGGGCCAGCGAAGACGGTGGGAGGGCATGAAGGGTCCTCCCCGGCCCCCCGCTGTGAGCTAACAAACTGAGTCCTGGCCCTGAGCACCCATCCCATCTGCTGCCTGCTCCCTGCTGCCAGGCTCCTTTCACTGCCTGGGCCTTGTGGCACATGGCCATGGGAGCAGGTGCCAGAGCTGTCCAACAGGCCCAGCTTTGTCTTTGGTTGGGAGGCTGGGGGGACTTCATGTGGCCTCAGAGACAATGGTAGGTCACACGGGCTCCCATCTCCATCAAGCGGCTCTGCTCCTTGCCCTCCACCCCCAGGCAACAGCAGGCAGAGGCCAAGCGAGGAGGCTGGAGAGGGAATGGCAGGCGTTCTGCAACAATTTCTCAGACAGAAGTTGGAAAGGAAGATGAGCCACCTGGTGGAACAGACCCTGATCTCCCTAAATTTCTCTCCGCTGCCACCACACCTGCCCCCTTTCAACTCAGCCCCCCCCCCACACAGTGCTTGCCCCATCTGACCCCAGATTCAACCCCCTGCCATGCCTGCTCTGCCAATCCCTTCCCTGTATTGCCTCACTACCTGGCCTCCCTCAGCACCCCCTTAAATTCCTTCCCCCCTGGGCCAGTGACTGCAGGGCTTTATTCCCAGGCCTGTCATCCATTCCTGGGGTGACACTGAGCAAGTCCCACATGTACCCATGTGTCTCAGTTTCCCCATTTGGATAGCACCAGCCTGGAAAGTCCAAGCCATCATTGTAATGGCAACTGGGCATGCTTGGCACCTCTGAACCCCTTTCATTGACACACTGCACCCAGCTCTTCCCAGACTTATGCCACACAATTTCCAGAGCCACCTCAGAATAGGGGCAGAGCTGGTGCCAGGGAGCAGAGCTGGCTATAGTTCCCCACCTGGGACTATAGGTGGCCCAGTGCAAAGCCAACAGGAATGCAGCAGATGTCACTTGGCCAAGTGCAGCTGTTCCTGATTCTTTCATGAGATATCCACCCAGTTGCTAAATGGTCATTTCCAGCTTCAGGAGACCTAGTCACACTGGTGCTCATTGAGTCGCAGACTAGAAATAGCAGGCAACAGGAGGAACCAGTCCCCTTAGTATGCACCTAGAACCTCTGGCAGAACTGTACCCAGCAGCGGTGTCGCTGGTGCCTGGCACATGGGGCACATGCCCCGAGTCCCGGCACCAGTGCCCTGAACCGCTTGCATACCCCCTGCCTCTCCCAGACTCATCACTGGCCAGATAGCCGGGGCCTGGCTGGCCACGGTGGTGCCTGCCTCTCCCAGCCAGCTGCCTGCAGCAGCCATTGCCTCACCCAGCCCCATCCCTGGGCAGGAATCAGGGGCTGGGG
Source organism: Podocnemis expansa (assembly GCA_007922195.1). Taxonomy (NCBI): domain Eukaryota; kingdom Metazoa; phylum Chordata; order Testudines; family Podocnemididae; genus Podocnemis; species Podocnemis expansa. The sequence continues at coordinate 11,592,617 of ML681990.1, read as the reverse complement.
TGTCAGCAGCAGGAGCCTGAGGCCCCGACTCCGGATCAGGACTAGGGGGCAGTGCCGGGCCCAGGGGATGGAACCTGGTCCTAGGCCCTGGGTCTTCTCCTGGGGCAATGACACTCCCAGTACCCAGCCAGCCACAGCTAAGATGCTATTTCCAGTGCATTAACTCAGTCCAAGCTAGCACAGGCCTAAATTGCCCCTCCCTGCAGCTAGGTAGAAGGACTGTCAGCCACTGAAGATCACAGCTGCTCCAGTCTACATCTGCCAGGGCTGCAACCCTCTGCCCCAGGATCTGGGCACCCAGGTGGTTTCTTTTGGGTTCATGCATCAACAATGGTTATTCCAACAGCACTTAGCAGGCCCAGATGAGATCATGGCCCCACAGACACTCATAGACCCTGGCCCCAAAGAGCTTCCAGTCTAACCAGACAAGACAAAGGCAGGTGCAGGAACGTGGGTCCAGAGGGAATAAGTAACTTGTCCAAGTCACCAGTAAGGGCAGAGGAAGAGCCCTGGGCAGGCCCCACATCTCCCAAGTCAGTGAGGTCTGGCTGGGTGGCACAGAATCCCAGCACCCCAACACCAGGCCCTGAGTAAACAGTTCTGCCAATGCAAAACGAGACCCAGCCGGCTCTTCCCTAGCCACTCTGGAGCAACCAGAGGTAACAAGCAAAGGGACTCACAGCCATGCAGCAAATGGCCCTACTGGCTGAGACAGAGCCATATTATTTCCCCAGCCAGGGCAGAAGCCAGGGGCATCACTGCCATAGGGCCCGAGGGGAAGCAGCCCCCTCACCTCTCCAGCCCAGCCCCAGGAGCGGCTGGAGCCAGATCAGCCCACCGGGGCCACCTGCCACTGGCCAGCCAGCGGCAGGAGCTGGATCTGAGCCTGAGCTGCCTGCTGCTGGCCAGCTTGGATCCAGCTCCTGCCTCTGCCAGCCAGCAGCTGGAGGCCCTAGCAGGCCCAATCCAGGTCCAGCTGCTGCCCGCCACTCAGCAACAAACAGCAGGAGCCAGATTCAAGCCTGGGCTGCGTGCCGCTCACCAGCAGGCAGTGGCCTCGTGCTGCTCGGGCTTACCTCGGGCAGGTCCTGTGAGAGGGTACCCCCCGCCCCGCCTCTCAGCCCTAGCCCTCCGGCACTTTTGATCGGGCCTCGGCCCCATCAGCCCCCCCGGCCATCTCCGCCCCATACCTCGAGCCGGCTGCTAGACCTGCAGCCAGTCTCTTTCTGAACCGCGCCTCGAAAATATCTCTACACGCTCGTGCTCCATACCATCCATTTCCTCGCCCTAGTGTCCCGCCCTGATACAAAGTGGTGGGACCTTATTCCACCAACAGTGGGCGAGGAACCCCGGTGGGCCAGCCTGTATGCCACCCTCACTCCAAGGCCCGCCAGGGACATCAGTTGGCGGCTCCTACATGGAGCCGTGAGCACCGGTGTGTTCTTGGCGTGGTTCACCCCTCGCCCCGACACCTGCCCTTTTTGTGGTGCGAGGGAGACCCTGGCGCACATCTATCTAGACTGTGCCAGGTTGCAGCCCCTTTTCCGGCTTCTCCAGAACCTCCTATTGAGGTTCTGGCTGCACTTTTCCCCACACATGTACCTTTATGCACTCCCCATCCGTGGCCCCACCAAGTTGCGGGACCTCCTCGCCAACCTCCTCTTGGCTTACGCCAAGGTAGCTACCTATAAAACTCGGGAGAGGAGGTTGGCAGAGGGAGGGGCCTGCGACTGTGGGGCCTATTTCCGGTCCCTCGTCCGTGCACGTCTCCGGGCGGAGTTCCTCTGGGCAGCGTCCGCTGGCTCCCTCGACACCTTTCGGGAGCAGTGGGCGCTGTCCGGGGTTCTCTGCTCGGTATCCCCTTCTGAAACCCTAGTTTTGAACCTGTGACCCTCACACCCGTCCCTGTTTTTTCTTTAGTTGTCCCCCGGAATCTTTTGGAGCCCCGTCTAGTGCCGCTTCCCCCTTAGGCTGGGGGAAGGGCTTTAGAAGTGGGTGGGCTTGCGCCCACCCACCCCCTGGGATCCTTCAATAGGACCAGCAGGCAGTGACTGTGGCCGGACTGGGTCCACCTAGGTCGTCTGCTGCTAGCTGGCAGCAGCAGGAGCTGGATCAGGCCTGCCAGGGCCACCAGCTACTAGCCAGTGGTGGCAAGAGCTGAATCGGGCCCCGGTGCTGGATTAGGCCCTGGAGCAGGGCTGCGCAACAGGGGTTAGGCCCTAACCCTTTTTTCAGAGGAGCAGCACCCCTGGCAGAAGCACCACTTAGACTCCTCCACCTCCAGCCAATGCCTAATTCAGCTTTGTTCCAGCCTTTAACAAATAGCAAAGCCATTTATGGAGCCTCTTGCTCCTCTACTCCTTCCAGGGACAGGGTAAAAGAGATTCCCTGGCAACCTGCTGATCTCCCCTCTGCTCTCTCCCCATCTGATGACTTTAGTGCCTGATGCAAGTTTCTCCTCACTTATTTCTGGCAGAGGAACCAAGCCATCTCCAGCGCAGGAACCCTGATCCTGCAAACGCCCAGTCCCTCAAAGGTATTTTGCCTCCCGATGCCCATTGAAAGCACATCCCAGTGCAGATCACTGGGAGTTAGACACAGTTTTGAGGATCAGAGCCCTCTCCCCACTGCCCTGCACCTAATGGCATCGTTCACCCAGTGACAAACACACCACCCACCTGTGCTCACCTCACACTAGACAGCATGATAGCAAGAGGGCCTCGTGGAACAGCCCCTGGGTTCCCATTGCCCTCCTGGTACCAGTCAGCACCACTCCTGGTGGGCAATGGGTGCAGGAGAGAGCCCAGGGCAAATGGGTTTTCTGCTGGGTCAGGTATCAGCAGCAAACCACCCAAGCGTAGCATGATATCTATGCAAAACCCCAAGCAGCCTGGGCCAAGCTTGGAGCCAATGAGGCAGGCTCTTGCCTGCAGCATCTTGATCACAGGTGATGATGAATAAAACGAGGCCTTTGCCCATGCCCCACTCAGGCCATTCTTCAAGTCTGTTGCATTCCTTTACCGGCTCCCTCTTCTCCAGCACAGAAGCAGCTTGCCTTCACATTCAAGGCTCTTCATGACCAGTTCTCTCCTGCCCAATTCTCTCACACTGCTGATTCCTCCTCCACACCAAGCTACCTCTGTCCCCTCCTTCCCCTTCCTCCTTTGCTGTGAGACCAACAAAAAAAATCACAACCTTCAGACCAACTGGGGAGTCGACACCAGTCACTGCCTCTCCAGATGCATCTCTTTGCTCCCTGGTGCTCCCCTGTCTGTTGTCTCTGGTCTCAGATTGTGTGCACTTTGGGGCAGGGGCCATATCTTTGGCTCTGCATTTGTACAGTGCCTAGCAAAATGGAGTCCTGGGCCATGACCAGGGCTCCTAGGAACTACGGTCAGATAAATAATTAGTAACAATAACCCATCCTGATTCTCAGATCCTGGGGAGCATTTGCAGGGCAGGGGAAGAAAACAGATGTGTTTGTAAAGAGAGAGAATTTGACCTGGAGTGACAGAGAGACAATAAACATTAGCCCCATCGGTAGAGCAGAATCACACTTCAAGTAACTGTGGAAACAACCTTTGGATTAGTCATCTACTGGGACGAAACCTGCCATCTCTGGGTCTAAAAAACAGGCATCTCTACAGCTTCTGCTAAAACACCTGCTGAGGTATCGTCAAACCAGGCACTGACTCAATCTTCTATACACGGTTCAGCCACTAGCAGGGAAAAAGTCACAACTGGCTAATTTTATTGGGAATGTCTAGAAATTAACTTTAAAAAAAAAAACCCTCAGAGGCCAAGATTATCACAGAATCACTTGACTCCAGCAGCTGGAGCTCTAAAGAAAAAACATCAAATACAGCACCTGGCCACACTATCTCAGCTGGGATCTCCAAGTGTTGCTGTCACAGAAACATTATTTTTCAAGTCGCGTGCAGAATCCAGAAACACAGTGGGTATTCAGTGGACACCCTGGTTCCAATGAATACTGGGAATTTTTCCACTGGCACCATGGAGAAATCTGGATAGTTCCATGGCTGACTGTCAGCCACAAGCCTGGCTATATTTAATGAATATCCCTGTTTATATTTATGGGACATCCCTTTTAATGATTCTCTCTTAATAATAAATCTCTTTAATTCCACAGAGGTGCAGACAACCCATCCCCTTCCCCTTGTTCTCAGCCAGCTACCTTGATACCAGCCCATCAGATGTTCCCTTTTTCCCTGCAGACACCTGCCCGCTCACTGACTTCCTGGCTATTCAAGCTTCCACAAGAACCCCAGCCCCAGCAGGGTCCCAGCACTTCCCTCCTTCAGCAGCCTGGCCTATACTGAGAGCACAGGTGTTTAGCATGTTAATTGTTAAATTAACTTTCAGTCACCAGTGCAGCTCAAGAACAGCAGGTTTGAAAATCTTAGCTGGTCATGGTTAACCCAATGGGCTTGTCCACACTGGTCATGTCTGCTCTAGGGGAAAAGGGATAGTTTTGCTAATCTGCATTAGCTAACACACTTTAAAATCCTATGCTGACAATTGTTCTTCTGTCAACCTAGAAACACCACCTCTCAACAGTAGCTGTGCTGACAGAAGCACTACTTGCTGGTAGAGTTGTGTCTACACTATGGGCTTCTGCCAGCACAGTGGTACCGGGTCAAGGATCACTCATCTCCAAGTCTCTGACCAACAAAGCTATGCCACAGACACTTGTAGTGAAGATGTGGCCCTAGCATGCAGAGAAGATGGTGGTTGATTGAATAGGCAATTAGCTGGCCCAGATGAACCCTACACTCCACTTAACAAGCCCTCAGAGATGTTTCCAAAGGGATAGCCGTGTTAGTCTAGTCCAGTAAAAAAACAACAAGCAGTTGTGTAGCACTTTAAGACTAACAGATTTATTTTTTGCATGAGCTTTCGTGGGAGAAGATCCCACTTCCTCAGATCCATTTAGTTTCATTCCTTTCTGTAAGTTCACCCATCTTCGAAGCATCTGAGGAAGTGGGATCTTCTCCCACGAAAGCTCATGCAAAAAATAAATCTGTTAGTCTTAAAGTGCCACACAACTGCTTGTTGTTTTTTTTCTCAGAGATGTGTCTCTACTAGACTTTTGCGACCTCTTTTGTGACAGGCCTCTCTAGGCCTTTCATCCAGTGAGTGATGTTGATTGTGTACCCTAGGAATCAGCACAGGATAAAGGATGGAGCCCATGCAACCAGGATCCAAGGAGGGCAGAGGGGAAATATCCTCACTTGCCTTCCCAGACATGTTAACTAGCCCAAGTTAACTGCCAGGTAAGCACAGAACTGGTCAGACAAGTTCTGGGTTCCACAGCCCCTAACACCTGGGCTGGTGAGAGGATGGACAAGCACAACTAACCCAGTCTTCATGGAGATTTTAAAACGGGTTTTGTCCATACTGCAAAAGCTTGGCTGGACAGGGGCCCTGATAAAGCCGTTCCAGCAAAGCCTCCTCAGCAGAGCCCCCTCACAGCCGGCTGCCTTCATCTGTGCAGAGTCCTCCTGCACCATGTTTCACTGGAAAAAGGCACTTGGCACTATCCCAGGGCACCCCACCTGCTGCACTGCTTGTGGGAAATTTCTGCAGTGACTTGTGGGATAGCATTTCCTCCTCAAGGAATTGTGGGACTTTGTGGTCAAGTTCCCACAACTCCCTCTGTTCCAGCCTATAACTGCCCCTTTGGAAAAACTTCTTATTTTTTGCCTTCCACACACATCCTCCCCGCTCATCACACACACACACACACTCTCTCTCTCTCGCTCTCTCGGTCCCATTCTTTGCCATCTTCCTGCAGCCCCTTCCATCCATGGAGCGTGAGCCCAGCTCTAGCTCTTCCCCTGAGCCCAGTGGCTCTCACATAGGCTGTGTGCCCAGGGTGACCACTGTGCAGGGTTTGCTTCAGCCCACCTGGACAGCAACATAGCCAAGAAAGGACAAGAGGGATGATCAGAGCTGCTATAATGGGGAAATTCTCCTCCAAGGGAGAGTGGATGAGCTGGGGGATTAGAGAAATAAATACGCCTCCCTCCCCCCTCACACACATGCTGACCCACCCCTGGTAGGATTATCTGTCTCCAAATCAAGCACAGACAGCACTGTGACAATCCATCAGGGAAAACACACACACACACAGGTCTGCATAGTCACACCTCTGTATATATATTACACAGCTACACACATGCACACACACACCAGGCCCACATATATACCACTCAACTGCACATGTGGGCTCACATGTATGCAAAGCTACACACGCAGCTCCGCATTTGTACTACACAGCTACACAGACAGGCCTATCGCATACCACTTACACAACTGCATGTGTTACACAATTACATCCCCCACCCCACTCCTGAAGGCAAACACAAGTCCACAACACTGGAGAGGCCTCGGACGCAGGGAGCAGGCAATGAGAAAACATAGCTCAGGCTGGCCAGAAAGATGGGCCTGAGCCATCAGTAGGGTGTCACCATGCGTCCCATTCCCTGCAAGAGAGTCCAGTGTGTGGCACATACCAAGCCCCCCTGCACGCCCCAGCCAGGGAATCAAGCTGCAGTTGGTCCCTCTCCTGGGTTAATCCAGAGGCCCCAGCAGCTGGGGGAGGCGACAGGAGGGGCAGGCTCCTGGGCTGTGCTCATTTCAGCTCTATTACACCACTGAGCACATTGACCTGACAGCTGCCTATTAAATTCTTCCAGCTCCCTGCCCAAGGCATCCCTTTGGGAGCACTCCGCTGAACTCACGGGATGCTGCCTCCTGGGGGCAGGCAGAGATGGGGCGGAGGAGCAGAGAGAGGCTGACACATGGAGATTTATCGGGGGGGGAGCAGTGCAGGTGCCCCAGATAACTCCCCCTGAGGGGGTGCAGCGCCTACACCCCAGGTATCTGAGTGGGGTTCCTACCTGCCGGGGCGGGTGTGGCTCCTGGTAGCTGGGCAGAATCTTGAGGACCACGCTGCCGGTGGCGTTCTTCAGCATCTCCTGCAGCACCTTGGGGTCATTGCCCACCTCCTTGCCGTTCACCTCCTTGATGACGTCACCCACATGCAGCAGGCCCTGCTGGTCTATCATGCCACCATGCAGGATGCGGGCGACCACCAGCTCACCCCGCTCCACCCGGAAAGTCACACCCTGAGGGGGCAGGGGCACAGACCTCAGCACCTTACCCACAACAGCCAGGCCCCAGGGGTTTCACAGGGGGACCCTCAGCTGGGCCTATCGCTGCAGGCCCTCACCCCAACAGCTCGTCGCAATGCACATCCCACCTCCCAGCCAGCTCTGCCCTGAGGGGACGAGGAAGGGGGCAAAACAGAGGGGTGAAGGGAGAAAGGGTGGGGAAGAGAGGGGTGAGTTAGATGGGAAGGGAGGGGGACTGGAACTGATGAGCTTAGCCAGACAAGGTTGCAGGCAGAGAGGGCCTGGGGGAGGTGAGACTCTGTGTGATGCCCCCACCCCCCACACATCCCAGAGAGGATGTGTGGGAGATGCTGTGTTGAGAACATGCCACATGCATGCACACCCCATACATTATCCAATCTCTCTCCCTCTCCCTCTCTCCCACACGCACAATCATACCCCTCCATCCCCACACCAGATGCCCCTATCCTGGCACATCTCCCTGCACCTCTCTCCGGGCCACACCAGACCTCCATCCCCACATATTCCAGCCAGCCCCATCTCCCTCACTTTCTCATTTCTGCCCACCCCATCTCCCCTTCTGGCAAATGCACCCCTCCCAAAAAAAATGCACACCACGATCTCTGCTGCTTCCCTCACAAACTCCCCATTCCCTTCCCCTCCCTGCCACCACGCTGATCTCCAAGGAAAGGGGAGGGCTCTCCGACTGATTAATAGAGCAGCACTGATGCCCCACTGGAGCTGTGGGGAGGAGGGGCTGCAGTGGGCTGCCCAACTTGCTATGTAGACACATAGCTGGGAGGAGGGGCCAGGCCCACACTGAGCTGCCTCTTTTATTAGACGGCTGGTCATGATCTCTGAACCAGTGGTTTCCAACCTTTTTCAGGGTGGGGACCTCTTTTTAACAAAAAAAATCTTTGCGGCCCCCTGGCTGATTACATAATCTAGCCCACACCACTCTGGCAGCACCACCAGGACAGCCAGCAAGGAGCGCTGACACCACCATTGCCCATGCTGCTGGGGAGCCAAACCATGGCAGCTATGGCCCCCTGCCCTTGCCCCTGGCGGGAAGCTGCCACGGCCCCATTCCCCTGCCAGGATCTGGCCATGGGAGGGGAAAGGCACCCCTGGCGGGGAGCATCAGGGCTGTAGCTGGATTCCAGCCCCAGTAGGGAGAGGCTCAGTGGACCTCCTGCAACATGTTCATGGACCCTTGGGGGTCCCCGGACCACAGGTTGGGAACCACTGCTCTAGACCATCATCCCCTTGCACACGCAAACAAGCCCCCTCTAATGGGCACACAGGTGACTGACAGGAACCCCCTACCCCCTCAGACAGTGCCGCTGCCCCTGCCCAGTCTCTCCAGCTCACCAGGTGCTCTCCGGCAGTCTTGCGAATCCCTACCATGCGCACAGCATCAGGCGGCACTGGCTGGTTGTTGAACATGGGGTCCAGGAGAGGACTGGGTGGGGGAGTCTCGTAGCTCTTGGAGGCCACCGAATCATGAGTTTCTAGGAGAGACTGAGACCCCAACACGAGAGGAGGAAAGCAAGGGATGTTAGCAGGAGAGAAGGGGCTTTATCCACCATATGCCAGGCACAGGCAGGAAAGTGTAACGTGGCTGCCATCACTGGCTCTCCACTAGATCCCAGCCTGCACAGCACATACTAGATGAGATCCCAGGACATTGCAGGCTGGACCCAACACAGATCTCAGCCAAACTCTAGCTGATCCCCAAATTGTGGGGGATGCCCCACTCCCCTGAAGGGGGTCACAGAGAAACAACCAGGAATCACAGAAGGACCTGGGCCAGCCCCCATGAGGAGGCAGGCAGGGAGCATCATAAAGTCTAGCTCTTCCCCCAGGTCCGCCACAGCTGCAGTTCTGATCCCCACTCTCCCCCCACTCTGGGTTCCTGGTCCCCCCCTCCTGTACGGCCCAGTCCCGACACTGCGCCCAAACAGGCCTGGGGGGTCACTGCAGACACATTCCTATCAGCTCCCTGCCAGATCCCATCTTTCCCCAGTGCCTGTTGTGCTCACACCATCGGTGCGATAACCTCCCCACCCCCTCTGCAGCCCACTGTCTACATCCCAGGCTGGGGACTCCCCGAGGCAGGGGCTAGTTCTGGGGGAGCTATTTGCTCAATGGGACTCTGCTCCCAGGAGCGGGTCCCAGCATCCTACCACCTCCCCAAGGAGAAATACTTCAAACCAACATCTGCACCATGGCATGGCCCAGATGGCAGTGAGAACCTCCCCACCCCACACGCGGTCTGGGGGGCGTGCCCAGCTTTTCCATCCCCCACACACAGCCAGGGGGCGTGCCCAGCCTTCCCCCTCCCCACAGCACCACCTGGAAGTGGGGCTCCTGCAGGATGTGTGCCAGTTCGGCGGCCGCACTGCTGCTCCGGGCCAGGTGGGCGATGTCTTGCAGGATCTCCTGCACCAGCTCCACGTTGTTGTCCCTCACGGCCTCCAGCTTTGTCTCCTCCAGGCGCTCGTGAGCCTGCAGGGTGGGGGGATTAGAGAGCACAAAGAAACACCGACTAACTCTTGTCCATCCTATTAACCCTGGTCTCATGGCTGATGAGACCTACAGGGTGGGAGGGGTGCTTGTTATGCTGAACCAGCCTCCCTGCCAGGACAAAGACATCTGCTCACATGGTGCTTAATCCTCTAGCATCTGCTCACAGGCAACACTGGGATGGCAGGGTGCAACAAGCCCATCCAGGCTGGGCAATAGGTTCCTGGCTGCAAGACCAGCCCTATCCAGATTGGCAGCTCTGAAACTCTGCCATACCAGCTCTCAGGTCTCCAGGCATCTACCACATACACATGGCCCCCTACCTCCACACTCTCTGCATGCCCCATATTGCTGGTATGCACGCATGGGAGTCAGCCAACAGCTGCGTACAGAGACTACCTCCAGTCACTAGCCCTCCAGGAAAGGCAGGGGTGGGAATGGGGGGTGCTGGGCACAGCAGCAGTGAGAGAAGAACGTAAAATTTATAGGTCACAGAAACCTCTCTGAGTCTCCCCAGCCCCCTACACCTGTGTCACTGCTCTCTGTCGCCAGCCCCCTCCTAAGTTCTTCACCCAGCACCCACAGGGACCCAGGAAGTCCAGCAATTTAGCCCATCTTTAAGGGCTGCCTCTCCTCTCTCACTGTTGGTTCCAGTGACAGGAGCTGGCTGGGCAGGAGAGGCTGCCTGGGCACCCGGGGTGGGTGGGTGGCAATGCACAGGTGGGTACTAAAAATACTGTTGCCACACATGGACTCACACATGCACCATGAAGCCACCATGTGTAGGACTGTGATATTACATTCACACACACACTCTTCAACAACACATGTCATGTACAAACACCATCCCCACACCTTCCCAAACAGCCTCACCGACACACAAACCTACTCCCAGAACCCCACGCTCATCTAATCCCCAAGTTACACGTGCACCCACAGGCCTGTGACATGTCATGCTGCTCAATCAATTCACTACATGCGTGCATTCATGGCCCCTGACTTCAGACTGAGCACTTGGCGCATGCTTCGTGCTGTCTGCAATTAGTAAAAGGGACTTGGGGGAGTCCAGTGACCATTCAAGGTAACAGATTGTGGTGACTCGACATGAGAGCAGGGCTCAGTAAAGTTAAAACTGGAGTTAGGTCAGACATCAGCTCCCCCCATACTGCTAGAAGAGTCATTTGCCACAGCCCACCCATGGAAATGGAGGTGTTACTCATTCACAATCCACGCAGGGAAAATAAGAGAGAGCCAGGGACAACAACAGGACACTAGCTTTGCAACAGAGCTGCAGCACAAAGGCACCTGAGGCTGGAAGAAGGGGGCAGGGGATGTTGCAGTTGATCCAGAAAAGCAGGTTCAAACTCAGTGGCTTCACCTTCCCCAGCCACCCCATGCGACTGTACCTTAGCCAAGGATCTTACTATTGGACTCTCCATGATGCCTCGGAGGAAAATGAGATCCAGGTCAGCTGCCCCCGTGGAGTTGGAGAGGTCACCCAGGTTGTCCAGGACCTGCTGCATTGCTAGGGGAAGAAGAGGGTGGTGCGAAAGCAAAAGAATTCCAACATGGGGGAGACAGAGCAAGCAAGAAAGGAGAGAACAGATCAAGGGAGAAAAGAATAAGAAAAGGCTATAATGCAATGTGTCTGCAAGGGTGGCCTCTGCAGACAGCCTGCCTGCCCTTCATTGGAAGACATCACAACCGGGATCAGGACAGCTGACCTGTCCCAACCCCCCAACTCAATCCCATCACATAAGCCCCCTGGTGCCCACTCTCCCTCCAACCCACAAAGCCCTCCCTGGGGATATGTTGGAGCTTATGGATGGATTCCCCTTGCCCAATGCTTCTGTCAAGGCAGAGAACTGACCCAGACCCTCCTGGTTGCAATTCAGCCACCCACAGCCCTATGCCCAATGGTCTGTAGAAAAGAATCCACCATACAGCTGCCCAAAATATTTTTCAAAAAGCTTCTCCGGGCTCTGACAAATGGTTCAGTGAATGAGACGGTCTAAGTGGCATACCGCCCCCCGACCCCCACCCAGAGTCCCTGTCTTTCTGCAACTCCCTGGGGCCAAATGAGGAGTGTGCAGAGTTTCAGACCAGAAGGGCTCATTGGATCTCCTCATCTGATCCCCTGTGCAGGACAGGCCATTGCATTTCACCCACATCCCCCTCTAATGACTCCACTTCAGTCAGTCCTCAGCAGATTAAACTAGTGGTTTTCAAACTTTTCTCCTCAGGACCCAGTTGAAAAAAAAATCATTTATGGCTGCAACCGACTAATTACATCTTTGAGCAATGCATTCCGGTCTTTTGGTGGTAGCAGCAGGGGGTCCCACAACCCGGTACCTGAGGGTCTGCAACCCAGTGCTGGGTCTGGATAGATGGTTTGAAGACTGGACTATACTACTGTGAGCTCTGGCCTGTGAACAAGAGAGACTGAGCCCCAGTCTACACTTCGGCAAAATTCAGCTGCAGTCGACCGCCATTTACACAAGGAGTGTAAAATTCCTTGACGAAATGGCGGCAACTTTTTAAGCCGCTGTTACACACTATGGGAAAGCTGATCATAAATTGCTCGCAGTTGGTTTTTCCCTATGGCCCCTGACCCCCCAGGACTTCTGGGGTCGGCTTCCAGGAGTGGCATGGTGAGTTCACACTCACTGCGATCCACTCCCAGACCCCCAAACTGACAGCAGTGAATTTACTGCCATCAGTACAGAATACCCTTGGAGGCCACCAGTGCCCACCAGAGCCTTCTGCACTGGCAGGAAATTAATCAGGTGAGAGACGTCCAGTTTTCCCAGCACCAGCCAAGAAGGCAGGAGGCAGATGTCTTTGTAGAAACAGTCAAGGGCACAGTACCCAGACAGGGAGGGTGAGAAAGCTGCAGGCTCTGCTAGCTGCAATTCAGGTGGCCTCCTGCCCTGACACACGTATCTAGCTCACTGCTGAATTGCTGAAGACCCTCTTCTAGGAAGAGATGCCATCCGTCCCCAGATCCTGCCTCTTTAAGGAAGCTGGCATTGGACCCAGGGCTCTTAAATGCACAGGTGGGAAAGGAGAGTTTGTCTCAGGCTGGAGCAGAAGGGAGGTGGGTCCAGGCTGCACAGTTTGGACTTGGAACCCACAGTTCAGATCCGGGGGTAGAACAGGGGAGTGTTGAGCAACATCCATCTCCACTAATGGAGTGGCAAAATGCCCTTTAGCCCAGTGGGGAGAAGAACTCCAAAGGTTAACGTGCTTGCTTTGACAGATTTCCTGCATGACCTTGAAGGAAGTCACTTAGGTGTATCCACACTGCAATTCTAGTCAACTCCAGCTTCTGGATAAAAGGCTCTTTAATTGCAATGGAGACATTAAGCAAGGAGTCCTGTGGCATTTAAAAGACCAACAAATTTATTTATCGCATGAGCTTTCATGGGAGAAAATCCCACTTTGTCAGACACTTTGAAGATGAGGGAACTTACAGAATGGGAGGGAAATAAATGCAGGGTAATGATTTACACTTACACTCCCCTCCATTTGTTTTCCTCCCATTCTGTAAGTTCCCCCATCTTCAAAGCATCTGATGAAGTGGCGTTTTCTCCCATGAAAGTTCATGTGATAAATAAATTTGTTAGCCTTTAAAAGTATCACAAGACTCCTTGTTTATTTTGCTGAACTAAGCTAACATGGCTACCCCATTGGAAATGGAGACATTGGAGCTCTGGGACCCTTCTACCCCACAGTGTCCTAAAACGCAGGCTCCCAATCAATCTCCAGTATACAATTAAACAGCCCCTTACCCTGAACCCTGATGAATCTGTTACTTGTTAGCTCCATGTTCTTGAGGAATCAGAGCATAGTATCCAGCCTCTGTGACTCACCTCCACTCATCACTCCCCCACTACCTCTGCTTGAACAGGAAACCAGAAACAATGAAAAGGCAATGGGAGACATCCTTGTCTACCCACATCCAAAAGCCATTGGCATACTAAATGGAGCTTCATTTGCATCGAGTATGGAGAACCAAGCTCCAAAGCAAGATCCGCACTGGCCTCTGGGATTGAAGAAGCAGGGAAGCATAGCATGATGGGGGATCTTACACCGAGGCTAACAAGCTCAGAAGTTACCAGGCCATTCTAGTTATAGACATGCTAACTGATACTCAAAACGCTGAATCTGCCTGATCATATTGTGAGCTTCCCTGAACCATTACCACCCCAGCCAGGAATGTGAATTATTTACTCCAAAACAACCCCAGTGTTCTGCCTTGAACCAACTTTTTCTTCCCTACAAAAACCCTGACCCAGTTCAGAGTTCTGTTGTGATGCCTGGATCCAAAAGCTGCATCAGTTCCACTGGCACTTCACCTTTTCCTTGCTGATGGTGGTGGAGGCTCTGCCTGCCTCCAACACTCCAGACCCCAAGCTGAATAGCCTGTTTTCTGGGAACCTTCAAGCTGCACTGAGTGGTGAGACAACCCCGGCCCACCCCACACACATTCTCTCTCTCTCTCTTTCTCAGTCCAAATACAACTCTCTAAACCTGATCTTTGCAATCAGCTTGGACTAGATTTCCCCAATATTACAACTGAAATTGGGTATTATTGTAACTGTTTGATTGTTCTTCTCTTTTTATATGGTTATTAATATTGTAATTGTTCAGGTATTTTTCTTTCCTTTTATAATTATTACTATTAGTATCATAAGTTTTATGACATGACAATAAACTGCCTTTTGTAATCAAGTCAGTTGTCAAACTCTTTTAAAAACTTCATTCCCACTCCTTTGTGTCCTTGGCTTCCTTATATTGCTCTGTAGCAATGCTTCTTTTAACTAGCCAAAGATCCCTGTGATGCCCAAAATCCTGTAAGGTTTGCTCATTAATGGGGATGCCAACCTGATTGAGTTCAGGGGCATATAAGGGTAGCAGCTGAACAGTGCTGTGTGGTGCAGGCTGCTCAAGATGCATGCTCAACCTTAGCCAGGTGCAGTACAGGGGCACGTAAGCATAGCAGCAGAGAAGTGCTGTGTGACCCAGCCTGCTGAGTTTAGGGACGTATAAGGGGTCAGCTGAGAATGCTGATAGACCCGGTCCACTCAAACACACCTTGTTAATTGATGAATGTGTATATGTCGGTGGTTATTTGACTCTGGAGGTAGAAGAATCCAGTCACGGGAAATCGAGGTCCTGCAAGGGTGGCTCCATTGGGAGGGAGCTTGCAGGAAGGAGAAGTGAGCTCCATATAGAAATACAAGTGATACCAGCAGCACACTAATAGAATTGCAACCCCCCCCCCAAAAGGAAGTAACCCTAATAAATAAGCATACCCCAAATTGGTGGGCAAAGTTGGTAACAAATCAGCTGGCAAAGCCAGCCATGGGTGCCTAAGTGCTGTGTAAACATACACTCAGTCTCTCTGTGCCTTGTAACATGAGTATCAAAGCACTCTCCAACTCACATGTGTGATGCTGTCTAGCTTTAGAGAATCATTTATTATTATTTTTATATTAATAATATTTCACATTTGCAATAATCCATATGTGATATGCCATGTTTTGTACCAATAGAAAGGTTGTAATGAGCTAGGAATGATTTTATGGTTTACACAAAGGTGTTGTATCTGTAGTAGAAATTTTGAATATGTTTATTATATCTGTATTTCAACCTGTGTGATTCTGGAAAACACCCAGACTGCACGTCTGCAACCACTGTCTCTTTAATGGCCCATTAAGGGAGTTCACAGGGACAGTGGGCTAAGGGAGAAACCTGCTCTGTGAGTCACACAGACTGACCACATGACTCAACTCCATTTTGATTTTGCAAAGACTCTGCACAGCATGGGGAAGGCCAGAGGTGATAAAAAGCAGCAGCCTCAGCTTCACTTCATCTTCAGTCTCCAGTCTACAACAAACACCTATCTCTGGAACTATTCCTCTGTGACTGGACAAAGGACTGAGACCCACCCAGGTGTTGGGTGCCTACCGGAGGAATGGGTCCAACCACTAAACTACAAATTCTTCAAAGACTTGCTTTCTGTAGCCTCTAAATCATTTGTATGTATGTGATTCACTTTGACCCTTTAACATCTCTCATTTTGTTGCTTTTTATATTAAACCTTTAGTTGAAGTTACTAAAGAATTGGCTGGCAGTGTGGTATTTTGGGTAAGATCCAAACCTATATTGTTGTGGGTAACGTGGCTGGCCTTTTGGGGTCAGCAGAACCTATTTCTTTAAGAGACCCAGTGGCTAGGTGGGGACTGAAGGAGCTGATGTGCAATAAACGTGGCTGTTTCTATTTTGTTATGCTTTGTGATGATCATTGTGGGGAATCAGAAGCATGTTTGGTTACTGACTGGGAGACTGGTTTAAATGCCACTTGTCAGTGTTTGAGAGCCTGGCTCCCGGTTTTGCAGCTTGCCCTGATTTTTGCACATGCAGGAGGTTACTCCAGGAGGCCTGGGTCACAAGGGTGATGTTAGGTGGATAAATATATTGAAGATCAGGAAGAGCTTGGATACCAGGGTGATGCAAGAATCTAAGACAGACACCTGTACCACCCCCCATTTGCAGGGCAGGGCTCACTCTCCCCTCCGAGAGCGGTCAATCTAAAATCAATCACTCATGCTTCAGCTTCTCATCTACTGGGGAGCTCCCTGCCCAAGGCAATAGCTGTGATGGTGAAGGAGCAGCTTTACTCACCCTCTTGGCCTCTGGCCAGCAATGATCTTTGAGGAAGCAGGGGAGTTAAATATTAAACACGCTTTATTATTTATAGTAACATTTTTGTGCAGCAGGGTTGGGGGGGGGAGAGAAATCAATGGCTCAGGAGACTGTCAAGAAAAGAAATACGAGGGCTGGGCAGAACCTATGAGGGGTACAAGTGAGGGGGTTGGTAATGAAGGAACTCCTAAGCTTGGGGGTGTTCTGAGGAGAACCCCAGGCCCCACTACACAGTGAGGTGGGGCATCCCTGAGCCAGCCAGATGCCCTCAGGGGTTGGAATGAGGGTGAGGGTTTGGGGGTGCTAAGAGAGAAATCTTGGAGCTGGGGATCCCTAAGAAACCATGGGTGATAAGGGGAAGAAGGGACCTCAGGAGGTATTTACTCCAACCCCCTGCTCAAAACAGGACAAACCCCAACTAAACCATGCCATCCAGGCCTTTGTCAAGCTGGGCTTTAACCTCTAAGGATGGAGATTCCACCATCTTCCCAGGTAACCCCTTCCAGTGCTTCACCACTGTCCAATGTAGAGAGTTTTTCCTAATATCCAACCTAGACCTCCACCACTGCAACTTGAGAAGGTTGCTCCCAGTTCCGTCATCTGCCATCACTGAGAACAGCCTAGCACCATCCTCTCTGGAACCCCCTTTCAAGTAGGCTGCTATCAAATCCCCCTACCCCTATTCTTCTCCTCTGCAAGCTAAACAATCCCAGTTCTCTCAGCTTCTCCTCATAAGTTTTGTGCTCCAGCCTCCTAACCATTTTGGCTGCCTCCATTGGGCCACAGCCCAAACCAGTCTGCTCCCTGGACAGCACTTCCTGATGCACCTCAACCGCTCAGGAACAAACAAGAGGTGGCCCTGCTTCAAAAGATATGTGCCTAAAGCACACGCAAGCCATAGAGCGACACACATCTGTCCCCAAACGCCACATCCCCCGTGCTCATTAATCTGGAAATCGACATGGAGATTTGGCTATCAGCCACCAAGCACAGCACCAGAGTGTGGTTGGAGGGAGCAGCCAAACTGGTGGGGAGAAACTGGCAGCTGTTTACTGCTCTGTGTTGCCCACATTTTCAGGGGACCAGTGTTGAGGGGTGAGGAGGCTTGGACAGATCAGACGGTTCTCCTGAGCTCCTTGGGGGTGGTCAGAGTGGTAGCAACAGCTGGTTCCTTTTACAGACCCTGCAGGGGCTGGGGGGACAGAGATGCTGGTAGGAAGCCTCCACAAGCTGTGTCCACATCCAGGAGCTGAAGCAGGCAGAGAAAAGAGGGAGAGCGTAAGAAGCTAAAGGAAGTAGGCGAGACCGGGCACAGGGACATTTCACACAGGGAGGGGGCACTCGCAGCAGATAAATATTCCTTCCATGGATGGTTGTACTCTTTGCTGCCGAGTGCCATTTCCAATTTCTTTCAGCGCAGAAGAGACACCACTGAAGTGGGGAGGTGGCTGTGTGCCAAAGCACCATTGTCCAGTGGATAGAGCACTGGAATAGGATTTTCCTGGCTTGGGTGCTGGGCACCCTCAGGAAAGCCAGGTTGCTGCTTCTGATGGGCCTCAGATTCCCTTTGTCCCTTTACTCTGGAAGCTCTCTGGGGGTGGGACAAGGCATTTGCAGGAATTCCTGCTCAGGTGCTATGTGTGTGATGCTGTCTGGGTCTAGGGGACTGTATGATTATATTTCATATTTGCAGTAATCCATATGTGATATGCCATGGTTAGTATCAATAGAAAGACACCTGCTGAGAATGATTATATAGTTTGTATGAAGGTATCATGCCCGTATTAGAGATTAGAAATCTATTTGTTTTTATGTATGTTCCAAGTGATTTGATTTTAAGGCATACCCAGACTGGCTGTCTGCAAGAACATTATCTTCCTGATGGCTCATCAAGGCAACTCCCAGTTGAAGTGGGCCTAGGAGGAAACCTGTTTGGCCAGTCACCCAAGCTGACCACATGACTCAACTCCATTTTGATTTGGCAAGGACCCTGACAGCACGGGGAGGGCCAGATGGTGATAAAAGGCCATAGCCCATTCTCCATTTTGTCTTCAGCCTGTCTGCAACCAACACCCTCCTCTGGAACTATTCTCCTGGGACTGAACAAAGGACACCAGAGGAGTGGGACTAACCTGCAAAATACAGGACCTTCAAGGATTTGTTTTCTATGGACTAAATCACTTGTATGTATGTGATTCACTTTGACCCTTTAACATCTCTCATATTTTGTTTGCTTTCCTTTTATACAAAAC
Organism: Podocnemis expansa; assembly: GCA_007922195.1. Classification (NCBI taxonomy): domain Eukaryota; kingdom Metazoa; phylum Chordata; order Testudines; family Podocnemididae; genus Podocnemis; species Podocnemis expansa. The sequence continues at coordinate 11,573,971 of ML681990.1, read as the reverse complement.
CTTTAGTTGTAATTTCTTAAGGATTGGCTGGCAGCGTGGTATTTTGGGTTAGATCCAGGCCTATATTGTTCTAGGTGATGTGGCTGACCCTTTGGGGTCAAGAGAACCTATTTCGTTAAGAGACCCAGTGGCTAGAGGGGACCACAGGAACTGATGTGCAGTAAGGGGGCTGTTTCTATTTTATTATGCTGGGTGATGACCAGAGTGGGGAATCAGAAGCATGTTTTGTTACTGACTGGGAGACTGGTTTAAGTACTACCCGTCAGTGGTTTGGGGGTTTGGCCCTTGGTTTTGCAGCTTGCCCTGATTTTGGCACATTCAGAAGGTTATCCCTGGAGGTCCGGGTCACAATGTGAATAAAAATATTTTGTGACAGCCTGGAAGGGCAGCTCAGAAACAAGTGCCAATGGGATGGGAAAACAGAGTGCTGCAAATGGACAGTGGAGTCATGCAATTCTGCACATGTGCACAAATGCATACACAAGCACCAGGTGCCTTGGAGCAAGGACTAACTTTATTCTGAGTTTGTACAGTGCCTAGCACAACAGAGTGCTGAGGCATGAGCTATGTCTCCAGGTGCTACTACAATGCCAATGGCTGACCACACGTACACACATGTGGCTGCACGTGCAAACATGTTTGAGTCGGGGGGGGGGGGCTGTGCCTAAACATGCACCTGTGTATCTCCATGCATGTGTCTGCACATCCAGGCCTGAGTTTGAGTGCAAAGACAGGCTCTGGTTCTGGCTCTGGCTCTACACGTGTACGTGGGTGATAAGTGTGAACATGTGGCAACACATTCACTACAGAGTCTGGGTAGAAATGTGGGTGCAGGCAAACATGTCCCTCTGTGCCAAACTCTCTGGAGCCTGGCTTCTGCAGAATCACATGACAGAGTGAGAAGCAAAACCCTCCTCCTCAGTGTAACACTTCTGACAGTCCTACCATTAAATAGTTAACTAGGCGCATGAAACTGAGCAGCAGATTGGAACCAAGCAGCAGCCTTAATCTGTGAGGGTCAACCAGTGGCTAAGGGTCACAGCACAAGAGATGCTTGACAAGGACCACATCTACATTACCAAATTAAGGCAGCCTAATTTATCTCAGGGTAGAGACCTCACAGTGAGGGTATTGCTCCTGTCAGTTTACACTTCCCTGTTCGTGACAGCGTCCTCACCAGGAGTGCTTGTGTCAGCCTGCAACACAGTGGGGCAGCTCCAGAAAGCCAGTAACAATGCTGAGATGCAACACAGCATCTACACTGACACTGCATTAACGGCACTGCATCGCCCTTGACTCTATGCCACTTGTGGAGCTGGAGTTACTGTGTCAGCACAGCAGGGCAATTACATGCGGAGGAGCAAAATTTGAAGAATAGACACTTCCATAGTTAGGTTAGTCTAACTCTATAATGTAGTTCAGAGCAAGATTCTTAAGCAAAGGAAGCAGTCATAAGATAAAAGGAAAGGTCCTCTCATGGATCAGTGACTGGTCCAAAATAGAAAACAAAGAGTAGGAAGAAATGGTCAGTTTTCACAATGGAAAAGAGTAAATAGCAGGTCCCCCAAAAATCCATACTGGGACCATTGCTGCTCAACACATTTGTAAACAATCTGGAAAAGGGATAAGCAATGAGGTGGCAAAATCTGCATGTGACACAGAAGTACTCAAGATAGTTAAGCCCAAAGCAGACTGTGAAGAGTTACAAAAGAACCTCGCTAACCTGAGTGACTGGGCAACAAAATGGCAGAGGAATTCGGTGTTAAGAAGTAGAAGGTAATACATGTTGGAAAAAAAGTCATCCTAACTATACATACTGAGAATGCGGTCTAAATTAGTTGTAACCACTCAGGAGAGAGATCTTGGTGTCACAGTGAATAGTCCTCTGAAAACGTCTGCTCAATGTGCAAGAGCCAACACAATATTAGGAACCATTAAGAAAGGGTTAGATAATAAAAGAGAAAATATAGTGCCACAATATAAACCTGTGGCAGGCCCACAGCCTGAATACTGCATGCAGTTCTGGTTATCCATCTCAAAAGAGAATATTAGAAATGGAAAAGGTTCAGAGAAGGCCAACAAAAATGATCTGGAGTATGGAACAGCTTCCATATGAAGAGAAACTAAAAAGACAGTAATTGTCCATCTTAGAAAAGAGATGACTAAGGAGGGATAGGATAGAGGTCTATAAATGATGACTGGTGTGGAGAAGGTAAATAAGGAAGAGTGGGTGGGAGGTTCTGTGGCCTGCATTGTGCAGAAGGTCAGACTAGATGAACATATTGGTCCCTTCTGGCTTTAAACCCTATGGGTATGTCTACATGGCACTTTTCTTTCGAAATAACACTCGTTATTTCAAAATAAAAGAAATTTAGTCTACACGACGTTTTCTTATTGCAAAAGGACGGATCCCATCCTTTCGAAATAAGAATCGTTGTTTCGAAAAAGTTAAACCCTGCTGTTTTCGAAACGGCCGTTATTTCAAAATAGATATTTTGAAATAATGCTGATTAGACCTGTTGTTTCGAAACAACAGGTCCAAACGGCTTTATTTCAAAATAACCATTTCGAAATAACAGCCATTTGGATTGCAGGCTTTCCCTTAATTCAAATTAACATTTTGTTAATTTGAATTAACTTATTTTGAAATAAGGAGTTTATTTCAAAATAACTCATTTCAAAATCCTTATTTTGAAATAACAATGCATGTGTAGACATAGCCTATGAGTTATTTACCCCTTCATAAAACATAAGGAATAGAGGTCAGCCAATGAAACAAATAGGCAACTGCTTTAAGACAAACAAAAAGAAGCACTTCACACAACGCACAGTCAACCTGTGGAATTCATTGCCAGAGGATGTTGTGAAGCCCAAAAGAATAACTGGGTTCAGAAAAGAATCAGACAAGCTCATGGAGAATAGGACCATCAATAGCTATTACCCAAAATGATCCAAGATGCAACCCCATACTCTGCATGTTGCTAAATCTCCCACTGCCAGAAGCTGGGACTGGATTTCTCGACATTGTCCTACTGTGTTCACTTCCTCCAAAGCATCTGGCATCAACCACTGTCAGAGACCAAATACAGGCCTCTACCTTGAAGGACCATAGCCATTCTTATGTGTTCTGTGTTCCAGTCCTGGGCTTCCCACCACACCAGGCTCTGATGCTGCCCCAAGCCATCTTTGGACCTCAGGTACACTGAAGATTACCTGCACCACCACCCCCGCTATTTCACTGCTCCAAGTCATTGTGTTTCCTGGGGCTGGGAATGCTAAGACCCTGGTTTTCAGCACCAGGTACTTTTCAGAAGTTCTGAGCCCAGACCCCCACAGGTGAAAGGCCAACCAGAGAAACAAGCTTCTGTAAGCTCCTTTCGGACGCACTTTTAGGAACCATTCTCCAGTGAGGGACGGGAAACCCCCCCACCAATGCCTCTGCTTGCATCTGCCCTTTCATAAATGACTGGCACAAGGGAGGGGGGGGATCACCACCCCAGATACTTCCCGTTATGGGACAGGTACATACAACATCTGGATTAACCCTGAGAATGCTGGCACTCCCTAGCTTGCAGGGAGAAAGGAGTAGGTGTATTCCTGCCAGCAGTCCCCTCCCTGTTCACTTCCAGCCTGACCCTGCCCCCACTCCCCAAGAAGCCCTTCAAGTCCCATGCCTTTCAATAAAGAGGACAGGTAGGTCTGATTTTCCTTCCCCCAAATGCCCCTATTGATAACTATGGGCCAAACCTGCCCATGGTGACGCCCCACTAGAACCAATGGAGGCACCCTTACGTGCCCATGGAGCTGGTGATGTTCTGATCAGCTAAGTAAAGGGTCCTCCCCTGGCACCCAAGCTTAGTCCCATATATACATTGAACTCCACCTCCATTACATACCCCAGTGTGAGCCAAGTGCACAATGAGACTCCAAAACCTTGGTCCCAACCCCTGTGTCCCCTGTTAGCACCACTACAAAGGTGGGGGATGCAGAAAGGATGTGTTTAACCCCCCCCCCCCCCAACCCCAGTCAGCTTTTTGGCAGAAGGGGGGAGGGGACCCATCATCCCCCTAATTCATCTCTTTGGAAGGGAAAAGGAAAGTGTGACAAATGGGGACCAAACACCCAGAGACCCACCCCATCCATGCCCCCAAATTCCAGGCAGAGCTGCCATCTGGACAAAGACCCCAGCTTGCGGCATTCCACCCACCCAGTGCCCACTCCCAATGGGCAGAAGATCTTAGATTTCCAGCTCTCGGGGAGAGGGGCAGTGGGAAAAAGGGAAGATCAGCAGTTCCCCTGGGAACAGGGCTGTGCCCTTTTCCTTCCTCTTCTGGGAGATTAGCCAGCTCAGCTGCTCTGTCATCACGGGCTGCCTGCCTTCAGCCCCTCTAGTATCTCTGACATTTTGTGCTACAGCTCAGCCTGAACCACAGCCCCTGAGGCAGCAGTGAATGGGGGCAGGGAGGGGGGCTGGATCCAATTTCCCTCCAGATGCCAGAAGCAGCCACCCCAAGAACTCCCCCCACTCCAGGCCCGGATTTCAGGCATCTGCTGGGATGCAGGATCCTACCTTCCCTGCGGAGCTCAGACTCCTCCGAGGAAGCCAGTGAGATCCCCTCTAAGGAAACACCGCTGGCGGGGCTACTGCTCATGGCTACAGGCAGGGATGATCCAAGACAGGCTTCTTTCAACACCGTTCAGAGACACGGGTACCCGAGCTGGCTGCCACAGCGACTGTCTCCAGATCCCGCTGCCCTGACAGCTCTCTGCCCGCCCAGGCAACGGATGAGGCTGAGCCTGACTCTTCAACAATAGCAACAGCGTGGGGAAGGGCGGAGGAGGCAGAAGCCACCGGCTGAAGAGAAGACCCAGCAGCACCCAAAAACTGCCAGCCAATCAGGCAGCTCAGCTGCCAACAGCATGATTGGCACAGGCAACACTGGTACCACATGGCAAAGGAGGGGGAAGTTAGGAGACCACCTGGTAGCACCACAAATAGAGGTGGAGCCCTGGGGGCAGCTGTGGACCTAGTGTCTTACTAGAGGTCTGGGAATGGGACTCCTGGGTTGTATACTCAGTTCCATGTTTTCTCTAGTGGCTAGCATAGAGTAATGTGAGGGCTCCTGGCTTCTCAGCCCTGGAGTGCATGGGCTAGTGGTTACAGAAGAGGAATAGGAATCAAGACATCTCTTGCCAGTCATCTCCCCAGTGGCTTCAGCAGGGAGACTGGGAGCCAGGGCTCCTCGGTTCTAGTCTGGCTTTGCCACTGAGGTTTCAGGTAAATCACTTCCTCTCCCTGTGCCTCAGTTTCCCAATGTGTAAAATGGGGACATACAACACACCCCTTTTTGATAGCTAATGAGGAGAAATTTTAAAAGGGATAGCTGTGTTAGTCTAGTCCAGTGAAAAAACAACATGGAGTTGTGTGGCACTTTAAGACTAACAGATTTATTTTTTGCATGAGCTTTCGTGGGAGAAGATCCCACTTCTTCTCCCACGAAAGCTCATGCAAAAAATAAATCTGTTAGTCTTAAAGTGCCACACAACTCCATGTTGTTTGTAATGAGGAGAAACCCACTGTTGGTATCACTATTCTGTACCCATACTTGGGAGTTTTCACTGAATACAATAGAGAGAGAGAACTGAGGTATGGGGAGCTTTCAGCCCAGTAGTGCACAGGAAAGGGCTCACACACAGAGTTGCAACAGAGCCGGCTCTTCAACATCCCACCCCGCCTGTAGGCATTCGCATCCTCACCACGTGGGTGTAGAAAGCACCTAGGTCCCAATGGAATGACTGACACCCAGTTTCCACTGGGACAAACAATTTCTCAAGGCAACTGGCAGGGGTTTAAGTAAGCCAGAATGGCTCAGAATGCCGTTCTGGGGCCCACTATTTTTAGGGAATCAATGATCTGGCCCCCCCTAAAAATAGAAAATGGTGCCAGAATGCTATGTTCTGAGGCCCAACACTGAAAAATAGCAGGCCCTGAAACATGCCATTCCAGTTCCACTTTCTATTTGTAGGGGCCCAAATGCTGGGCCCCTAAAAATAGCAGGCCCCAGAATGGCATGCCCCTGCGTTCCAGCAGGCAGGGGAGGGGGTGGACTCCTCTGAGCCTGTGCGGGCTGCACAGTTTCCCGGCCCTGTGCACTGCTGGTGAGTGCTGGGGCACCCGGCTCTCACACGGGGGCAGGTACTAGGGGCACCTGAGCTGGGGGCAGCTATTCCGGGCAGGGGGTTCAGTTTGTGGATGGGTATTGGGAGCCAGGGTAGGGGGAAGACATTTGGGGGGCAGGATTTGGGGTGCAGGAGGGGGGCCCATCCAGTCAGGAGGGTTCCAGGGCTCACCAAATTATACTTTAAGCCCTGGCAACTGGGAGGGAGACCCAGGGTCCCATCCAGGGCTGGCTAGCTGGGTCCCAGGGAAAGTACAGCAGGGAATGGGCTAACCAGGGTACTTGGTTTGAAAGTGGTAGCCGGGTTAGTCTAGGCCAGCAAAACAAAACAAGGAGTCTGGTGGCACTTTTAAAAGATTAACTAACTTATTTTTTGCATGAACTTTCATGGGAGAGAATCCCACTTAGTCTGATGAAGTGGGATTCCCTTCTGCAACAGCTCATGCAATAAATAAATTTGTTAGTCTTTCAAAGTGCCACCAGACTCCCTGTCTGTTTTTTAGGGTCCGTTTGGCCACATCCTACCCTCCCCACCCTCTGCGCATAGCCCCTCCCTGTACACATCCCTGATCATGCTGGTCCCTATACAGACACACACACAGCCCCACACATCACACTGGCACTGTCTCACTCATTCACACACACTAACACGCCCCATCCAGCTCAGCCTGCCCCCAAGGATCCCCTCCCGCTTCCCTGCCTTTGTCTCCTTCTCAGTGGAATGGGGGCAAGCCTCATGTCCCACCTCAAATTATTAACCCCTTCCTGTCCACAGGGGCATAGGGTCGGGCAATGAGCAGGACCACACCATGGGGAACCTGGAGGGTGGGAGGCAGGGGATGGTACCTGCCCACTCCAGACACTGAGCAAGAGGGAGAGGCTACCCATCCCTCCCTCCCTTCCCAGGGGGCAGGGGACATTGATGCAGGCTCAACCCCTTTAAGCCGGGCATCAGCACTGGCTCCATCACCCCCTTGTTTCCATGGCAGCAGGGGAGGATGACATCCAAGGATGTTAAGCCAGAACAGAATACAAATTTAAAGGGACAGCCTCGACCCCAGTCTGAGGCCTCCCTCCCCAACCCAAATCACCTCCTCCCACTCATATCCCAGCCCCTCTTCCCAGTCCTCCTCTCCCACCCATCTGATCCCACTCCACCCCCCATTTTCTCCTCTGGTCCCACCTCTTCCACCCCAGACTGACATCCTCCGGCCTCAGCTCCACCAGAACCCCTCCACCCACCCATGCCAGCTACCACAGGCCTCTGGGTCATGGTGGGAAACAGAACCAGACTGAGACAGGGATTAACCCTTAGAAAGCCAGATGGACTCTGAGGCAGGTGTTTCAGGGGCTACTAGGAAGTCGTCTGCTGGCGGGGCAGAAGCCAGGCATTGGGCATGTCTGACTGGCATAGAAAAATCCACAATCTCCATGCAAACCAGCACCCCATTGCTGCTGTTCCTGAACCCCCTGGGCAACCTGTTACAGGTGGGGGACAGAGAGACCAACTGACTCAAGGAGGGAGTCAGTGGAGATGAAAGTGCCCCAAAGTGCCAGCACCATCTAAACCACAAGGCCGCCCTGCCTCATTTTACACAGAGCCCCTGGTACCCTCCTCAGCCCTTTCTGTATTTGGAGCCGCTTCACCTCCAAGGACTCCCACGTGCAGCACGACCACCACCGAGATGTGGCCACTGCTGGGGTGGAACACAGCTCCCACTAGCATCAGCCCACAGCCTGCCTCTACCTGATACCACAATGGAAGCTGCCAGGGGCTGAATGGAGTCACCTCCTTTAGGAGCCACCTGGCTGACACCCTGGGTGTGTTCACACAGGAGTCTTATTTCGAAACAACAGAGGTTGTTTCGAAATAAGAAACGCCATGTTCACATGACATACCATTATTTTGAAAGAACTTAAACCCCATTTGGTGACGAAACAACATTGTTTCGCAACGATTGTTTTGAAACAATCCCGTCTGACCATGTTATTTCGAAACTACGGTGACTCGTTTTGAAATAACTGTTGTCCGAACATGCTATTTCGCTTTGAGCTTTTTTCCTTAATTCAAATTAACATTTTCTTAATTCGAATTAACTTATTTCGAAATAGCGCCTTCTTTCGATACAAGTTGTTTCGAAACAACTTGTATTGAAATAACCCCCTGTGTGTGAACATAGCCCCTGTCTTTTGCAAAGCAAACACAAGAATGCAAGCGCCCAGTGGCTTGCTCTTAGATGGAGCAGCCCAGGGCACTGAAGGGAGAGCACCACCTAGGGAGAGACCCACCCCACTTCCTACTACACAATACCACATCTCCCCTGTACTATGCTAGCCCTGACATGTGGACAAAGTGCCCTCCACTGAGCTCTCTATCACTTTCCCCTGCAGTATCTGGGCAGCTCCAGGTCTTCCATACAGATAGGGACTTGGCTCCCTCCTGAGAAGCTTGCATGTCTCAAGGGATCACAGCACTGGATGAAGCAAGCTCCTGCATGGAGGTGCTGGGAGCTGTCTAAAGCAACATCTCACTATGGCAGATGCCCAGCATTCACCTCATTTCCTTCAGAAGCAACACATTCCATCCAGTTTCCTGTCAGTCGCCCAGCCAAGGTCTCCTCCTTCCCTGGGGCCATGGGTGCAAGGCCATGAGGCCTGTGGAGCTTAGTTTAATTCTTTGTTGACTGAAGAGGGGCAGAGCTGAAGAAAGGCACTCATTCAAATATGCCCAGCTATGCCACACCTCTGCCTGCACGTGCACTCACACCTGCACTCAGGTGCCTGGCTGCACATGTTTATAAGGACAAGCCCCAGCCCAGGCTCACCTACATGCACACATGTTCCCTCCTGTTTCCCAAGCCATGCACCTGCTCCCCAATCCTTATGTCCTCCTCCAGTCTTGGGGGCCAAGCCCAGCCCCCCAGTTTGGGTCTGCCATTAATTGGCTTCAGACACAGCCCCAGGATTCCTGCCTGGTGTACAACAGAATCACCAGCTAAAAGAAAAATATTAATTAAATGGTCAGAGCTTACAGGTGGACAGGTAAAGAGCAGACGCATGGTGTGCATGTGTGTATACGCACACAAACACAAACACACCCCTTTTCACCTACTAGGCCACAAAGGACACACAGTCAGCTGGCCAAAGAGCTCTTAGGAAAGTGGGACAGAGAGAAAGAGGAGGGGCAGCCCACAGCACAGGCCTGGGTGGGGATGGGCAGAGGCGTGGCCCACAGAAGAACCCATCAGAAGCAGGGGGACCACCCCCCCCACACTCCATGGGGTACAGTATGTGTGCCCACCCCTAGTGCAAAGTACTGGGATTTTTAGAGACAGGCCCTGAGTCGGAGTCCTGATGCCCACGTGGGGTAACCCCACATCCTTTGTCCAACCCCCTCACCTGCTCCCCTTATCCCATGACACACACCCATTCTCCCTGCACTGCACCACTGCCACTGCCCCCTCCCAATCTCATTCCCCCTCCCTTGGGCCCATCCTGTCCCCATCCCCGTTCCCCCCCACCCCCACCCCAAACCTGGGAGTAAAAGCACTTCAGTGGGGGGAAGATGTCTCTGTACTGCACAGCCCAGAATCTCCCAGTGGCCTCTTTAATTTCTGAAATCTAATGAGTGACTGAGACGACCGTGTTTCCATAGACACCAGGGAGCAGGCGGTGCTTCAGTCAGAACCAGCATCCTAGGAAGTGGTTAGTGAAGCAGAGGGGGAAGCGACCTTTCCAGCTGCACTGACCACAAAGAAGCCAAGACTCCTAGGCTATGTTCACACACAGAGGGCTTGTTTCGAAACAAGAGGGTTCGAAACAAGCTGTTTCGAAATAAATGGTTATTTCAAAACACCTTATTTCCAAAGACAAAAAAGGTGTCTTGGAAATAAGGGAGCAAAATAGCATGTCTACAGTGTGGACATGCTATTTCACTTGGGGAGGAGACTGCAAGCACCCGCGGGGTGAAGGGCAGCCGCGCCTCACCCCGCGGGTGCCTGCAGTCCCCCTCTGCAGGCACCAGCGGGGTGCGACGCCCCGCTGCGCTGCGCTGCTCTCCTCCAGTGCCTGCAGTCCCCCTCTGCTGGCCAGGGGACACCCCTCAGCACCCTGGGTGCTGAGGGGGCAGCCCTTCCTCCCAGGGTGCTTAGCACCCTGGGAGGAAGGGTCACATGCTGTTTCGAAACAGCCATTGTTTCAAAACAGCGTGTCCCGCTGGCGTTGTGTCGAAACGAGCCGTTTCGAAACAACGCTGTTTCGAACTGAAACCAGGTTTAAGCCGTTTCGATAGAATGGCTGCCATTTCGAAACAAGGGGTTTGCTTGTTTCGAAATGGCCGTGCGTCGTGTGGCCATGGCAATTCTTATTTTGAAACAACCTTGTTGTTTCGAAATAAGAATGCTGTGTGAACACACCCCTACAGATCCAGCCTCTGTCTCTCCTCTGCCAAAATGTGCCAGGCTGGTGGTGCCAGCCCCTGATCACAGCATCACCGCTACCCCTTCCAGGAGATGCAGTGGGGGGTCTGACTGCGAGACAGCAGGAGGTGGCCAGGAAATCTGGCTCCCACTCCCACATCCCCTACAACAAACTAGTTCCTGACCCAATCCTCCAGCACAAAGATCCATGGCACCTCACGGGGGTGAACGCCGAGCACGGCCCAGTGCCCTCAAGCCAGAATAACCAGGGCACTTTCATGTGAATGGCTGAGCTCTGCAGACCAAAAACACAGCTCCTGGCTAGAAAGTCAGGTTGTTAATTTCACAGACTCCTAACACCCGATGTCCTGTGGCATTTGAGTGCCTCGTCACTTTCAGAGTTGTTATCCTCTTACTGCCTGTGACATATGTGACAGGTGGGGAAACTGAGGCACAGACAGGGCCAGATTCTTAAAGGTACATAAGCACTTAACTCCCATTGGCGTCAATAGGAGTCAGACACCTACGGACATTTAAACATCTGGCCCTAAGTGACATGCCCAAGGCCAGACAAGCAGTCAGTGGCAGAGCTGGGAAGTGAAGCCAGGGATCCCAAGTCACTTCTCAAGCTAGCACTCTAACCATTCAGCCATCCTTCCTTTTACTTGAGCACTTACCTCCACCATTCCCTGCTAGCCGCTGCTGCAGTGCAAGGCACAACCAATGAGCAGAGTGCCCCCTTCCAAGAGGATGTCAACCTTACCCCTTCTGGGCTGATCCTCACACCCAAGACCTTGTCTTAGGAGCTGTTATCAGAGTCCAAACTTGGCAGCCTGGGCTCATCTCCAGTGTCCCCCTATGATGGACATTCAGCAGTCTGCTGCCTAAGCCCCAGAAGAGTTAAGGGGTGGCAAGGGACAGCACACAGACCAAGGGTGCCCCAGACTCCAAAGGAAGGCAGGGTGCAGGTGATATTTCACAGTTCCAGCCCAGAGGGGACGTGTCTTACCCAAGTCGGAGTTAGTGGCAGCCACAGGCATCTCAGCAGCCGGCACAGTTCAGACAGTGGTGGGGCGTCAGATGGCGAAGGCTCTTCTGAACAGGCACACTCAAGGGATCTGCAGAGAGATGAAAGGGTGAAAACCAGTCACTAGAACAGTGGTTCCCAACCAGTGTGCCGGGGCACACTGGTGTGCCACGGCAACACCCAAAGTGTGCTGCAAGCATCCCAGAGAGCTGGAGTTAAAGTTCCCTCTCTGCTCAGCCCAGCCATGTGGACTCTGCAGGGCTTGGAAAAGGCAGGGCTTAAAGTAAGGGGGAAGGCACCAGAACACAGTTCCTGGGCCCCCTACTTTTAGGCAGGCAGCATTCCCACCCCCCCAAAAATACAGGAAGGTACCAGCAAGTGGAGTTCCAGGGGTCCCCCTAAAAGTAGCAGGAGCAGCTGGAAGGCAGTGTTCCAGTGGCTCCACCTTAGGCCCAGCCAGCAGAGAGGGGTGGGAGGATGGGAGTGTGTGAATCTCCCCCTGCAGGGTGGAGCAGCTTGTGTCAGCAGCCTGCAAACAGCCCAGGTAAGGGTTTTGGGGCGGGCTACTGGGGGTTGTGTGGGGCAGGCGTGTGTGTGCGTAGCAGAGGTGGGTGGGAGTGGCTGTGTGGGGGGGGGTGTAGCTGGGGGCTGGAGGCCTGGTTCTGGCCCCTGCAGTGATGGGAGGGTCCATCACAGGCAGCAGGAGGCTGGGGGGGAGGACAGGACCCACCGGGGTGGGAAGGAGCAGCAGTGAAGTGAGGATTTGCCCTGGGTGGCAGGGAGCCACTGTGGAGAAGTGGTGCTGTACCATACACCTGCCTACCTTCCCACTCCCCAGGTTCCCCCCGTCCCCCCATAAACCCAGTCTTGCTCTCCCTTCCTCTCTCCTCTCTTGCCACCCTCGTGCTGTCTCCCCACATGGCTCCCCTTGTCCTCTTTTGCCACCCCTGCCCTGCTGTACTCCCCACACTCACTCCTGCCACTCACACAACTCCTGCCCGCCCCTGTTTTACCACTCCTGCTCTACTACCCCTACTACCCCACATAAGAGCACTGCTGAAACACTCTGCCATGGTTCATGAATATTCATAAGTAATGTAAGTTAATTTGAATATTCATGGGTTTGGTTTTTTTTAATTGTGGTGTGCCTTGAAAAATTTGAAGGTATCAAGGTGTGCCACAGCAGAGGAAAGGTTGGGAACCACTGCACTAGAAGAAGAGATCTGGAGGCTGGTGGAAGGAGCACAGGGAGGCAGAGGTGGCTTTAGGGGTAAGTGAAGCAGGTAGCCATCTGGGGCCCCTGAACAATAAGGGGCCCCATCCTCAATTTGGCAAACAGAAATGAAAATATTTAAAATATATAGAAATTGTTCCCATCTAGCAGAGCCAGTAGCACTGGAAACCTCAGCACTTTTCAGTCTTAGTTCATCAAAGCAAACTTTCATTAGGATCTGTGCTTTGTCTGAACTGCAGATTTCACCATTATCTCCCAATCGCCTTCACACTGACATGCTAAAAAGCAGGAGCAAGCACAAGAGCATGAACTTTTCCAGTGGTCTCATTCCTAGTTCCTCAAGTGTGGCCATTTATTCTGCCATTTTTTAATCCCACTTGTGAAATTTTGACTTTTCCTCATCTCTTTTTACCTGTACTTGTGTTGCCTTTTCCTTTGCCTTTGTGACAATTCTTCTTTGGCTGTGGTTAGCTCAGGTTACCAGGTAGGTCCATATAGGCTGGTACATAACAATACAGTGCTGCCCTCAAGCAATCACTACAGCTGTGTGCTGTGTATCTTTCTTTTGGTAATTGTTTAGTTTCTTTTGTAGTTACTATTTAATATTTTGAGGGGACCAGGGTCTTACAAACTGGAGTACTTTAGAGAATTTCATTGAAATTTGGTGTTTTTCATTTATAGCTACAGACTAGAAACCTTCTTTTCATTTATTACAATGAATTTTTACTAAACTTATAGAAGACGCAAACCCAAACCTGTATGAAAAATTTATTATATTTGACTGCCAAAATTTTACATGTGATATTTTGGTTATTTTTGAGCCATTATTAATTTTACCACTTTTTATTTATTAACTAATGCACATAACTTTTTACTTCAGCATTAGCACATATACATTAAGTGAAAGATGATCAACTTACAAGCTTCATTATGGAAAGATCTTTAAAAATATCATACCCAAAAATAATTTAAGGGTTCCAGAGGGGTAGTCACATTAGTTTGGTTCAGCAAAACAAAGGGTGTGGGGGGTGTTAGGGCTGCAGGGAGACTGAGGTCATGGGTAGGGCAGCAGCGGGGGCCTATACAAGGCCCTTTAGGGGTCCCCCACAATGGGCCTTTGCCTAGGGCCCCCCAATTGCCTAAGGCCACCTCTGCAGGGAGGCAAGGAAGCAGAGGAAAGGAGCTATGTGAGGGACAATCCATTCCTAAGGTCAGGAGGCCTACAGCTCCAAGTTATGGTCACTAAACATCTCCACAGTTCTGTTGTGGGAATCCTGGTCCCGTTTGGTCCTGGCACAGCATGGCCAGTGATACATGCCACCAGCGGGGGCGGGATGAAGACACAGCACAGTACAACCAACCACATGCCTTTTGCTACCAGGAGTCACTGGAGAATCATCTCCAACACACAGGGGATGCTGAATTCATCGGGCACTGCACTCAGGAGAAAGGGCCTTCTGCTGGGTGAGTCTGCTGCTCTCCCCACCACCACAGCCCACCCCCCACTTTATTCCCTACAGCAGTGGTTCAAACTCAGGGTTTGGACCCAGTACGAGGTCACAGCCCCTCAGGCACTGTGTCGCGGCACCCCCTGCTGCTGCCACCACCAACTGGAATGCATTCCTTAAACATGTAATTGTTGGGTCATGGGCATAAATTATTTTTTTCAACTGGGTCCCAAGAAAAAAAGTTTGAAGACCACTGTCCTATAGCTCCCCTTGTTACTAGAGGCTAGGACTGGGAGCCCCATGGCCAGTGCTCCTGCACCATCCCACCAGAAGCCCCTGCTAGGAGGGCAGGAACCTCATCTTTAGTTCATTCCCTAAAATCCCAGCCAGGAGGGGATTGCTACTGGAACGGCATTAACCCTGGCAGTGCCAAAGACAGCACATCCCTGCAAAGCCAATCACCAGCCCCTCCTCCCCTGGGGCCAGTGAACTTAAGAAATTTTTTTAAAAATCCACCCCAGTCCCAATCCAACCACAGAGCAAAGCAAACTGCTCTGTCTTAACAGGGGGTCAGGGCTGCCGGCCACAGACAGACCCCGCTGTTCTTTCTGTCTCTCACAGCTCAGTGAGATCTCCCAGCCCAGAGCCCACAGCCCACAGCCGGAGGGCTGGCCGAAGAGGGGAGTGGCTGACCACCCCGTGTCTGGAGCCCAGGACTCGGCAGTTCAAGGGAAACATGGCCATGGACAAGCTGCCAGTACACGGGGAATGCTAATTCCCCAGTTGCCATAGCAACAGTGGCACAATGAGGGAGAACAATATGGAAGAAGTGAAAGCGCCCCACAGCCCACTGTCAGGTTACACACGACTGTCACCTTTGGAGACGCCGACAACAGATCCGAGCTAGCGTGGGAGGATGGGTGAGGGCAAGTCACAATGGAGGGGAGCTAGGCAGTTTGTCAGGCCCTTTTCCCCCAGGGCTGAGCCGCACTGTGCTATACAAAGCTGCTCCAGAAGCCTGGCGACCTCTGCATCTGCTGGGCCACCAAGGGTGCAGCCTCCCTTGTTTGTGAGAAGTGCCTTCAGGGCTGCTGCAGGTGATCCAGACCCCTTCCCTTCCACTGAGGCAATACAGGGCCATGGACAGCCCTCTGCTACCAGGGGAGATTCCAAAAAGGCTGGTTTGCCTGACTTTGTAGTTCCCCCATGCTGGGAGCTGGTCTCCCAAGACCACCACACAGCCCCCAGTTGGGCTCTGCACCATCCCACCCACCTATGGTTTGAGAGCTCTGTAAGAATGTCAGATTCCCCCCAGTGCAGTCACAGGCCAGTCAGAGGGGGACGACACACATCAGCTTGGCCCAACAACCCCAGACTTGAAAGGCTGCTCAGGGTCAGCTGAAGCCGACTCTCCCAAAGCTGGGACTGGCCCAAGGGAAGTGGGCTGCTCTCAAGTGTATGCAGGTTCTGCTGCCATCAGCCTCCATGCCCCTACCACAGCCAACTCTGGCTACACGTGAAATGAATGCACCTAGTCTCAATTTAGCAGATTCCAAAGGGTAAACTTCACTCTTTTGGGGCCAAGCAACACATAGTAATGTCACATTTCACGGACAAGTAGGGCTTTGTCTTACCGGGGGGGGGGGGGGGAGCTGACAAGACAGAAGAGCTGATAGCAACTAGTCTCAGTTCTGCATTCCCGGCTCTGGAGCACTTTTAAAGACTGATAAATTTATCTATCACATAAGCTTTCATGGGCAAAGGTACAGTACTTCAGGGTGGGGAAAAAAACACCTTCAAACACACACTTCACCATGAAACTGCAGAGCTGGAATTTATATGCAAACTTGAAATCATCAAATTGGGTCTGAATAGGGCAGGGGCAGAACCAGCAGGCACTGGGGGTGGCACCTCACACAGCGGCTTTTTCCAGCTGGCCGCACTCTCCAGAAAGAGACAGAAGCTGTGGCACATGCAGGGGTCTTGCCGACCCAGGTCCCACGGGGGAGCGGGGCCAACAGGGGACAGGAGACAGCACTACAGGACTGGGAGCCCTGTGTGCAAATGTGAATGGGCATGCGTGCCATCTTCAGCATGTGTGCCACAAGTTGCTGACCCCTGAAATAGAGAGTTGGAATGGCTGACTCACTACAAGAGGTAATTACCCCTCTTTTTACATTCTTACCTTCACATCTTTATTTAAAGGCCCACTTCTACACTGTTTGAATTCAAACAACTTTCTTGGTTTGCTGAAATAGACTAACAGGCTACCCCGCCAGAACTGTTTGGATTGACCTTGGGACTCACCCTTCTCTGAATGTGTATATATACCTAACACAGTGCAGTTTCCATTTCATGCATCTGATGAAGTGGGCTTATACCCACAAAAGCTCATGCGATGAACAAACATATTAGCCTTTAAAAGTGCCACAGGAGGACTCCTTGTTTGTTTTGCTGAAATAGACTAACACAGCTACCCCTCTGGAGCTTTTTCCTGCTCTGTGCTTTTAAGGGTCAACTCTGTCTCCTGCCACACATTCACACATCCAGGCACCTTGGGGCAGGTGGGTCTGGAATGCTCCCTGACCAGAAGTGGCTTGTGTCCTGGCCAGGGAGCTCAGGATAGCCATGGGTCAGAAACCAGTTTCAGCCTGAACAGTGCACCAATGGTGCCTCAGTGGTGCTGTGCCCACACCAACCTGGACTCAGCACAAACCTGCATCTGATCACCCCAGCCAACTCCTCTGCTGGACCCAGCAGAAAGAAAACCAGGAGACAGACGTGAACAGATGCATCATTAACTGTCATTGGAGGGGAGAAGGGGGTGATCTCAATGCAGAAGGCAGCAGGGCCACGCTTCCAGAGGAAAGAGGTGAGGCGTAGCCAAATTGGCCCTCTGAGCCATTCACTGCTGGAGACAATTAGTATGGGTTAGCATAGCAGCTATCTCGGCCGTGGGTGGTACGAGCCCATCTTGCTCCAGCACAGACAGAAGGGAGCAACCCAGGAGCCTGAGCAGCAGGGAGAGGGAATCTTCGTGGGAAGGATGGAGTCAGAGCTGGTTTCACAGAAGGTGTGTTGCACAGTGTAAGCCAGGGGAGGCAACTGCACAAGCAACCACCACGGCTATCCTGCACCCAGCAAAGGCTCAAGTATAGCAGCTTCACTGAAGGCAGAACCTGCCCTGGGGACTGCACAGTGTCCCAGGGGATGACCTTCATGCAAGGAGGCAGGAGTAACTGCGATGGCTGCTGGATCTGACTGAGCTCAGAGGGGTTCGCTCCACATAGCCTCAGCCTACTGACTTGGGAATGTGCCTCCTGCCCCCATCTGCAGTTGCCAGCAAGAACCTGCCACCAGCACTCCACTGCGGTTTGGAGTGCAAAGCCTGTTGCTAGGTCCTGGTGTGCAGATCCTGAAGTAGAGCCTCAGTCGCAAATCATGACACACTTAGTTGCTTGCCAGTGAGATGCCTGGGCCTGGTATTGTGTGCCTGGATTCTGCTGTGCTTTAAAGCCAGCAATCCCAGCTTGTGTGCTGGTGGGAGCATCCTGCGACAGCCACGCCAGAAAGCCATCCACATTCCTGGTGTGCAAAAGTGCTTTCCTCTGATTGAAGCAGCCACCTCCTAAATGCAGCAGCAGCAAGCTCTGAGGGGGACATTGAAATGACA
Organism: Podocnemis expansa; assembly: GCA_007922195.1. NCBI lineage: Eukaryota > Metazoa > Chordata > Testudines > Podocnemididae > Podocnemis > Podocnemis expansa. The sequence goes on along the minus strand of ML681990.1, from coordinate 11,555,992 downwards.
TCAAAAGACAGGTCCCTCAACAAGGAGACGGTGCCAAGGGGAGCCCACCCAGCTGACACTTCTGCCAACAGCTCAGGAGCATTGAGTCAGTAACAGAACTCCTAGGCCACCTAGTGTTTTCCAGCTCCACCAGCGAGTACGCACTTCAGGGCTTCTAGGTCCTGTCCCCAGAGCTAGGAAGGTGTGTGGTCTAGTAGCTAAAACAGGGTAAGGGAGCCAGGAATTCTGGGCCACAGGCACCACCAATCCATAGACAATCTGTTCTTCATTTCTGATGTATGAATTCCTGGTTGTTTCTATTCTCTGTTGCTAATTTGTGCTGGCTGCTGGGTCTCCACCTTCACTAGACATTCCCCTTGACCAGCAACAACTCTGCATTTATTCCATGCCCAATGGACACAACAGTGCTCCCCCAGCAAGCCCCCACCCTGGCGCCTGGTGGTGACAGCATCTCTAAACTCATGTGGTCCCAGAATGGAGAACTGTCAGTCTGTAGGTTCCAATATCATCCTTCTCAGGCAGTTCCCCAGTTCACCCTATCTATTCCAGCTGGCGGGCTTTGGGGGCCCAGTACTCATTTGCTCCACACCTTCTCACAGCATGGGTGCAAAAGTGCCACATGGATATTCTTTGCACTGGGGAAAATGGCAGTCCACACTGCAGGGCAGCAGAGAATCAGAACCAGAGACTTTACACTGCCAGACAGAACAGAATGAGAGACAATCTCACACTTTGACTCCGTCTCCCCAATGTAACAACAGGCAGGGGACAGAAGCTTCTGACACAGGAACAGATTGTAATGGATAATAGAAATAGGAGCAATGGTCTTATGTTGCAGTAGCTTCGGTCGAGGTTGGCTATTAGGAAAAGCTTTTTCCCTAGAACAGTGGTGGAGGACTGGAATGGGTTATCTAGGGAGGTGGTGGAATCGCCATCCTTAGAGGTTTTTAAGGACTGGCTTAAAGCCTTGGCTGGGCTGATGTAGCTGGAGTTCACCCTGACTTGAGCAAAGGGATGAACTAGATACCTCCTGAGGTCCCTTCGAACTGTGATCTTCTGAGTCTATATTCATTGCACAGTGTAGTCACATTGGCCTCAGGACATAAGAGAGACCAGGCAGGCAAGGGACTATCTTTTACTGCACCAACTTCTGTTGGTGGGAAGTAGAAGCTTGCCAGCAACACAGAGCTCACCTTCAAGGCAGATGTTGAGCTAGCTAAACAAACACACTGGTTGAGATGTGCCCAGATGGGCAGCCCAACTCAATGCAGCTATTCTTCAGCCACATCAGGGTACCAGGACTGAAGTGGTGGCAACAGGGAGCTTGTGTCTCTGTGGACAAACATGTGTTTGGAGAAAACAGCTGGAATGGCGTCATTTCGAGTAACAGTTCCCCTCCCCCATCTCTATAAGACCTAGGCAATTTGCCCTCTCCTGGTACAGACAGTCAGAATCTCTGGCATCACAGCATAGCAGCCAAGACTTTAATCCTGACAATGGGATTGTGATGTGGAAACCACAGACCCCCTCTGCCTCCAATTTGTGGTGTGGGGGCACTCCTGCCCAGGCCTATTAAACCAGCCCCCAGCCCATTGGGATAGCAGCTACATTTGTTATTACATAACAACGTGTTGCTCTCCAGCCTCCTCCAGTGATACAAGGGCAGGAGCTGAAATTAGTGGAGGGAAACAGCTGGAATGCACTGACAGAGAAAATAAAAGGGATTCACCCTCCCCCCAAATGCTGCCCCCCCAAAACCCACTAATCAGAGGGACAAACTCCTCAATGGGGGGAACTCTGCAGTCCACTCTGCTTCCCCAAAGTCGAACGGGATGAGTAGCCAGAGGCGATTAGAGGGAAGGGGGTCAGGAAGGGGGAATGAGGGAGGATGTTAAAAACACCCTACTTCACCAAAAGCCACACAGGACAAAAAAGGCTAGAAACTGCCGGCTTAGCCCAGCACCTGCTATTTTGAAAACCACCCCTCTAGCCCAACCACCTGCTGCAGAAGGGAAGAGAGATGTCCCCTGACTGAGGATGGCAAGATGGGGGCCAAACCCACCCTCTTAGAAGGCGAAACTGACCCATCAAAGGTTTTTCCACGCGTGGGACCCAACCCAGCGGCTCTTGCTTTGCAAAGCATCTGAGATGGGGAGTGGGGGTGAGTTTAGCGGCTACCCCCGCTCTGGGGAAATTGGGGCGCCCTCGATGCTCGCTCACCTGCCCGGGGCCACTCAGGTCCGCGACGGCGCGGGGCAGCTCCGGCTCCTGGCGGCGCGGCGATGCCGGCGCGGCGCTGGGGGCTCTTAAAGCAGCGATGCCCGCGGGGGGGCGGCTGTGGGCCCCGTCAGCCAGCGAGGCTCGGGAACAGGCCGAGCCGGTCCTGCACCGCCTGCGAAATCCCGGCCCCCCGCGCAGCCGTGGGAATCAGCTGATGGGCCCCACCCCTCCGAGGGGGCCGCCGGGGAGGAGCAGGCGGGTGTGTAAATGATCTCTGGCACGCTGGGGGGAGGAACCGGGGTGCAAGGGGTCAGGGATATCCCTAGCACTCCCCCTGAATTTCCCAACACCCCCCAGTTGTCAGCCAGTAACAGGGTTATACTAAATTAGTGAGCACACCCTACACACGCACACCCCCAATTTCAGGTCCTGGGGAGAGTCCTGAAGCGGGTTGTTTCTAAAAGCCATGAAGGCCAGTTTTGAAGGGAGGAGGGAAGCCAAGGCTGCCGGCTGGAGGGAAGAAAGGACGGGGATGCTGAAGCCTGGGTGAATGAATGGGGAGATGGGCCAGCAGCCAGGCTGACTGAGGGAAGCATGAATGGGAAGCAAGGCAGAGGAGTGAATGGAGAAGATTCATGGGCTAATAGATTTTAAGGTCCGATGGGAACAATATGAGCATCCTCTGTCCGTTCGCCTGCACAATACCGGCCACAGAACCTCCTGTCCGCCCCTGCCATCGACACCTATGAGCACTGTTCCCTCTAAGCTGTGCGCGTGTGCGCGCGCACACAGGTCGTGAAACCTGTGCACACGACAAAATAAAGTGCGCACAAAAAAGTTCGATAGTGCTAATACTGGTGCTCACAAAGAAATGTCTTTGCTCATGCAAAGAAATTGTTTGCGCACACAGTCTATGAGTCATTAGAGGGAACATTGCCTATGAGTGAGTCACTGAGGTCCCCAAATCAAGCAGCAGTCGAGCGGTGCTAGCTCCTCCTCCTTCAACCTCAACTGGTGCTGGCAGCCCCCTCTACCAAAAAAACAGCAAAGGGGGGTGGGTGCCTGGCTATGCCCTGGAAAGAAGCCACCCTGAGTGGATCTTCTCTGCAGCATCTCAAGCACTCCCTAGAAAAATGTCATCCTGGGCAGTTCCTCTCCATTACATGCCTGAGGCAAAGGTCCCCAGGCAAGCGACAGAAAGAAGCCACTGCAGGTCCAGGCAGCTTCCTTCCATGGCGTGCCTGGGGCCCCTGGGGTGCCTGGGACACCGCTGCCCAGTTTTCTGGGGCAGAAGCAGCACTTTTGGTGGAGGATACTGCATGCCATTCCAAACTGGCTCATGTACCACTGTTGGCTTGCATACTGGGGGTTGCTGACCCCAGGTTTAAAGACTTCAGTATACAGAGAAACCGCCAGCAGGTAAAACAAATGAGCTTTCATGGGAGAAAATCAGACATCATCAGATGCTTGAAGACGGGGAATTTACAGAATGGGTGGAAAATAAATGCAGGGAAGTGTAAGTCATACAATCAGGTCAGACTGTAATAGCAAAAAACCCATTCTGTAAATTCCCCATCTTCAAGCATCTGATGAAGTGGGATTTTCTTCCATGAAAGCTCAAGTGATAAATAAATGTGTTGTTCTGCAAAACTAATCCCTGAGCATGTAGGCAAGACTCAAAGATCAATTAATTGCCAAATTAGGTGGGTGGGAAGGGCATGGAGATTGTTTGCCCCTCTCCCTCCCCCCAAAAAAAAACTGGCAGGGAAGCACTGATCTTTCCTTCCTGCAAATGCTTTGAGATCTTCATGAGGGTGCCCCCCTCTACACACACACACTTACTTTACATGGACAGTATGGGTTGCACAACTGGCTTTGGGCATGGGGAGAGATACCAGGAGGTCCACACCGGCATTTTACACAATATGCCCCAAGCTAGCCATGGAGACTAATTGATCGCTTTCCACAGCACCAAAGCTGTGGGAAGACTGCTCCAAGCAGAGCTGGGTTTGTTTTCAGACAAAATTTGTTTGGGGGGAAGGGCTAAAAATATGATGGGGTGGAGTTGTTTCAGACAGAAGAAGAAAGAGAAAAAATGCCCTGAAGTCCCATTGTTTTGATTTTCAATTCAAAATGACTTTTCCTTCTAAATTTCACCTCCACATTTTTAAGGCAAAAAAACCCCAAACAAACCCTAAGGACTTAGACAATGAAACTCTTTGTCCAACAGAAACAAGTGTTTTGCTTCAGCTTCTGCATATCAAAAACTCCAGATCAATCCTTCACCCAGCTCCAACACTGTGCACCAGTTTTCACATGAGATCTGGATCTGGGATCAGACTAACTCAGGCAGAATAGCTGGCAACAACAGCCCCATGGGCAAATTTTGAAGAGGCCCTGGGAAAAGCAAACTCCCTACCCAACCTGGCCCCACCTCCAGGCCCACCCTCAGGCCCCTTCCTCTACCTTTCATCACAGTCACTGCAAGGGTCTCTGGCTGTCATCCTCTTCTGCTCTTCTTCCCCCACCCCTACCCATCCTCCTCACTCCCCTCCCAGCATGAGAGGCCGCTGTGTATGTGCCTCTTCAAAGGCAGAAACCGGTTCAGTGTGGGATTGGAGCTTCTGTAGGAACTCACTCACTAGCCTGTTCCTACCTCCCTGGCTCATGGGGGCAGTGACAGACCTAAGTGCTTGGGGGTACATTAAACAGACCCCTCTCATCAGAAAGTTTGGGCGAGAGACAGGAAGTTTGAGCAGGAGAAGGGAGGGGTCCAGACAATATCAGTTGGAGGAGGAGTCCCATAAAACCCCAGTCTCCTGTGGTCCAGGAGGAGTGCATATGAATGAAAGGTTAATTGTCGAAACACTTAGCAAGGCATGTAAGCAAAAACAATGAAGTAAGTTACATAATACTCTGAAACAAGCATTACCCCTTTTTTGAATGTGTTAGTCTGCTTCAGCAAAACAGAAGAAGGGTCTTGTAACACTTTGAAGACTAACAAATTAACAAAAATAAATTTCTTAGTCTTTTAAGTGCCACAAGACTCCTCTTTAGGCAGTGAAATTGAAACTTGAGACATGAGTGGAGAAGACTCTTTTGTTTTGCTAAGAAGGCAGCTATCAGTCTCACACTGCTTACAGGCATGACATACTAACGCTTATATGCTCCATGCAGGTAGCTTCCTGGGCAGCTGAGAGTCCAGGCTGCAAGGAGCATAAAAGCTTTTGTCTTCCCAGCATAGAGGGTAGGTGGCAGGGAAAGAGATGGGCTGCCACAGCCAATCAAGGAAGGCTTCACCTCTCTGTGCCTTCAATAAACTCTGCCCATGAACAGCCCTTTCCACAGGGGAAGCTGGGGGCACTCCCCACCCACACAATCCCAGTGCAGCAGTGTTTATAGCACAGATGGGGAACCTGAGGTGCAGGACTACTTGAGCTGGGGACAGAAGCCAACTCAGGCTCTCAGTCCTTGACCTTAGTGTGATGAAGTAAGAAAACCTCTTGGGCTACTGTGGTTCTTCTTTTCTGTTCCTGTTCTTTGGTGATGGTTTTCTGGTGATGGGACACAGGGGTGTGATAACTATAGGTACCACTAGGGGGGAAGAGGCTTTAGTGCGACCTTACCTGGACCCCCTGGGGGTGACAGCTTGTGGCCAGTTTAGACCAGGGGCAGGGCAGCTGGATAGAGAGGGGAACAAAGGGGAGAGAGGGGAAGAAGGAGGTTGGAGGGGAATGACCTCCGGGGCTTGTCCTGGGGGTTTACTATCTGCCCTCCTGGTTGATCTGAGAGCCAACTGTCCTAGCTGCTGTGCAAAGTGGATTGCTAATAAACCCTCTGACTGCTACACTGGCTGAGTGTCACTGCTGATTGGGACAGCTGGGACCCTCGTGGAGGGAGGACCCCCCCCAAGGGACACCAGACAGAGCAAGGATCGGACCCTCTGGGCCTGGATTTGGGAAGCTGGCTACAGGTAGCGTGGAGACTCTGGTGAATGGGAGAAAGCTCCACCGTAACAGTGTCCTGGTGGGCTGTGAACAGAGGGGATCCAAGAGACTTTTCTGGGTTCTCCATGACACTTAGCTACAGATTATTTTCCCCCATTGTTTGCCTCCTCCCTTCCCCACCACTTTCCCCATGCCCCCAATCCTCCTCCAAACCATTTTACTTCCCTATATTCCTTCCTTGCCTTTCCCACCCAGAGCCTGCCCACAGGGGGTTCTACCCATCTGGGCCTCTGCTCCCCCACTGCAAAGTGCCCCCACCCTGCTCCACAACCCTCTGCCGGTCCTGGGCACTAGGAGGGGGAGCCAACAGGACTCTGCTAAGCAGCTGGGATGGAAGAGGAATGGCAAAATAACATCGCTCCCCACCAGCAACTGTGCCAGGCAAGCACCAGGGGTAGGTATGCAACTGTGCCTCCAGATTAGGGCCAGGAAAGGGATTTCCATGTGGGGTGACTCTAGGGCCTTGATTCCCCCACACCCGCCTTAGGGTCCATGTGCCAGTGCATTGGGGCCAGGGAATCCCTACACCAGGGAATTACAAGCATATAATCCCACAGGGGTGCTGCTGCTCAGGGCCCATCTGCCAGCCCATTTTGGATTCTAGTCCCCACGCTGGGGATTAGAACATCAGTGATACCCTGCTCTGAGTGCACCCACACATACAGCCCTTACACACCGACCACTAGGGTGTACCTGCCCCTGATATCCTTCCTCGGTGATACCCTGCCCCAGTCATGAGCCATGGTGTCCATGCACTCATCATCCCAGATCAAAGAGCAGCAAACTGACTGCAATGTACACACCAATTTATTGTTCTGATCATCGTTCATATTCATCAACCCAGGAACTGAGGGACAGAGAGTTGTCGGCAGTGGCGGCTTTGATTGCAGGTGTCCCCCAGGGGTGTGGACAGAGGAGAATCACAGAGAGATCAGTGCTCAGGTTGGGTTTGCCACTCCCAGGGCCTTTTCCAGTTTGCCCCAAGGCAGCTGCTGCGCAGGTTCATGCCCTAGAATAACCAAAAAGGTTCATTTAGGCCAAAAGGGACCAACTGTGTGCTGCAGCCTAGGGATATACCACATCCACATCTTCTGGTCCTCCACACACACCCCACATCCCTCACATTTGTCCTTGCTGCCCCAACCTGCCGTTTTTAAGGACATTTCCTGGACCAGGACCCTCACAGTGGGGCTGAACTGGAGAATTTTGAAGCTAAAAGCAGAAGTCACCTCTGTTAGCTTAGCCCCAGAAGAACTCATGAGCCACACAGCCTTAGTGTTGTGGGTTAGAGATCAATGCTGCCCAAGCACCAGAATCCCCCGATCCTGCCCCCCCAACCCTTCAGCCTCCTCATATCCCATGACCCCCCCCAGAGCAACTCTTGGATGATGCTTTATCAAGGGCCCCACAGAGCCAGTGGGCCTTATGATTCATGGGGGTGGGGGGCAAGGGGTTCCCCCAATATGCTTGGTTCAATGTCTCCATCACAGTGTGAACAACCCAACAACACTGAGCAGCCAGTCAGAGTGAAGCAGCAGCACACTTTGCCCTGGGAACATGGATCTATCTTGGAAGCCAGAGGCAGTGGGTGGGGGGGAGCACGCAGGAGCAGGTCATTGGGCTTTTGCCAACCCTCTGTGCCCCGCCCTGGGTGGTGCAGTGTGAGATGGCTTTTGAACCTGGGCCCTGCTCTGTATCTTCTCTTTCTCTCCCCTGCTTTCAGGCCAGGGTACCGACTAGGCGAGAAGCCAGAGTTTGTGCGTGTATCCACCCTGGAAATGCCAGTCGTAAGTTTCAGAAAGCAGGATTTGGGTTCCTTATGCCCTATGACAACAGTTCCCAACCTTTTCTTTTAGGTGGACTGCTACACAGTCACTGAAAACTTTTGTGGACCACCATGTATGCAAGCCATTTTAAACCTTTTTAACAATTCCTATGTCTGATGGGAGTCAAACTTGTATGTAAAGGGGTATTTAAAATGCAGCTATTTCTCATAATTTATTATGCTCGCTCACAAACATACTGCATTCATCACAGTACATTTACCTGCAGTAATTATCTTCCTCCCCCCCCCGCAGCCCCACACACCACCTGCAGTACCCTTGTGGACCACCAGTGGTCTGTGGACCACAGGTTGGGAACCCCTACCCTATGACCTCGCTGGCCCCCTGCTTTAGCAACTGAGCCAGCAGCAATGGGAAAATTCATCAGTTTGACATCGTTACTGACACTATCTGCTGTCTCTGGCTGAGTCTGTAAAGTGCCTAGCACCACACCTGGCTGGAAGCATCCAGGCACTGCCTAAAGCAAACAGTAAAGCAGCAGCAGGGCTGAAATAATGCAGGCTGCCACGAGAAGTATCCTCCTGAGACCCAGCATCCACACCTAGTTCAGCTGCATCCACAGCTGGGAGAGCCACTGGCCCCAGGCTCACAGTGCTGCAGCTGCAGGGATGTAGATTCACTGCACTTCTCGAAGATTACTTTTGGTGACTCTGCTGCTTAGAGGCTGTCAGCATAAAGGGGCCTTCAAGTGGGCACAATCATCCAACTGGGAAATACACACCCAGCCCCAATTCAGGGGCCCTCCCCAGCCAGGGTAGAGCTGGCATAATGGCTCTAAACCCCTCCTGTCCTTGACACAGTGCAGGCAACAAGGGGACATGGCCAGACCACATGCAAACTGGACTAGTCCCTGCTCTTCAGGAGCTCTGGGGACTGGAATGGCTACTTTCACTTACGCTAAGGCTAGACAGGATAGTACACAGGCTGAGAAATAGGGGTGGCACCAGGTCACCTTAACTCTCCTCTCCCTTCAAGTCACAGAGTTTAAGGTCATAGGCCATCAACCTCACCCGATAGCCACACAGCAAACCCAGCCACCATACCACAGCCAAAAGGAGCTTAGACTTTTATGTGCCACTGAGGTGCACCAGTGCCCAAGCCCACCTACACCCCCCCCCACACACACACACACTGGCACGGTATGATAAAGGGCAACATGGCAAGTGACCTGCATCTGCACCCTGCAGCGAAAGGTGAAAAGAACCCAAAGTCGCTGCCAATCTGACCTGGGGAGATTCCTTCCTGACTTCACAAACAGCAATCAGCAAGACCCTGTGCATGTGAGTAAGAACCACTCAACCAAAAGCCCAGGAGAGAAAATGTCTGGGCCATCTCAGAACCTCTGGCCCTCCCTGCCCAGCATCTTGTCTTCAGCATGGTCATCCCTGATGTTTCCAGGGAAAGAGACACTCAAAAAAGCCCCAGAATGCATGGTGGGGAGCCCTTCTGAGACAAGAGGTATAAACCAGAAGCGAACCCCAGAAGTGTGCCCCTCACCATCACAACCAGCCCCATCAGATAATCCCTCTTGTAAACTTATCCAGCTCTTTTAAAACTAATTAAATTGTCTCCCCCTCCTAGCTTCTATCAGGAGCCCGTTCCAGAAACTCACCCCCTCCCCAGATGCTTAGAAACTTCTAATTTCCAGCTGGAATTTGTTCATGGCCAGTTTATCCCCACTGGTTCTTGTGTCAACGCTGTCACTTCACTTCACTAACTCTCCCTCTCCCAGGTGTTTGGCCCATTCTGTATTTATAAAGAGGCATCACATCCCCTCACTGCTTTCTTTTTGCAGGTCTAAACAAACTCAGCTCTTCCTGTTTCCTCTCATACAATTAGCCCATCATCCTTTTAAGCATCCTAGTAGCTCTTCTCTGCAACTGTTCCACTCTAAAACAGTCTTTCTGGCACATGGGTGGCCAGGATCACAGATAATAGTCCCCATGAGGTCTTACCAGGTCCTTGTACGGCAGTCAAATCAAATCAAATGTCAAATCAAATCATAGGGCTGGAAGGGACCTTGTGAGATCATCGAGTCCAACCCCCTGGGAATTGAACCCAGGACCTTCTGCATGTTAAGCAGAGGTGTTAGCCACTACACTTTCCTGCCCTTGTCTCCCCTGGAAACACCTTTCCTGACAGGATCGCATTTGCCTTTTTCACAGCCACCTCAAATGGGCAGCTCATAGTCATGGTGCAGTCGTCCCCCAAGTTTCTCTCCTTCTCCATTTCTTCCAACTGCTGGGTCCATGGCCGATCACAAAAACAAGCAGAGGGACACGACTCTGAGACCGCCCCCCCCCCTTTTTATTTAAAGAGCCACAATTCTGCAGCCAAGGGTCATACCCAATTCATAGAGAGAGGCAGCTCTGCTCTGGTTCACGCTCCCTGGCTGCCTCTGTCATTCAGGCTGCCCCAGCCACATTCTTGAAGCGACAGTTCTGAGGCATTGGGTACATCAAAGAAAGTGGTGCTGACAGCTGTTGGGCTAGCACTGACCCAGCTGGTGAAAGAGATGCTGGTGTATGATCTTCCTAGCAGCAGCTGGAGGCCTCTGCTAAAGTGATCCCACAGTTGTGCTAGGCAGCAAGCACATCAAAGGCCCCTGCAGGCAGACAGGTGGGATTCTGGGACAGCAGCAGCACCATGCTGCTCATTCCCTCAGCATCTCTCCCAGTCTGTTCTGTGCAGCCTCTTAATGGTGCTGACCCAGCACCCAGGGGATGAGTGGGGATTGAACCCACAGATCTTCAGCCCCAAGGACACACTTCCCTGCCACTTGAGCCTAATGCAATACTCCCTTAACTAGCAGCTGCAGCGTGTTGCCTGCCACTAGAGAGAGCCAGGGAGGCGGGAATAACAGGAGGGCTTTTTCCCCTTCTCCCAAGGGTGAGTGGGTCTGATGGAGGCAGTGCTTAAAGTAGAATTTGGCAGGCCCCAGAACCCTCCTAACTTTCTAGGCCCCCTTCTCCCTTATTGTCCGGGCCTCCTTCATGCATGTCCAGGCCCCCTTCATCAACACCAGCTACTGCCCCTCCACCCCAGCTATTGGCCCCCAAATGCCTGTCCCCCACCCCAGCTATTGTCTCCAAAACACAAGCCTCCCACCCACTGTTCCCTCTAAGCTGTGCACATGTGCACGCGCACACAGGTCATGAAAACCATGCACACAACAAAATGAAGTGCACACAAAAAAATTCAATAGTGCTAATATTGGTGCTCACAAAGAAATTTTTTTGTGCACACAAAGAATTTTTTTGCGCACACAGCCTATAAATAATTAGAGGGAACATTGCTCCCACCCCAACTACTGCCCCCAAACATCTAACTCCTCCCCCCCGTGTCCACCTTGCCTCTCTCCAGCGAGAGCCAACTGCAGCTCTTTACCTGAACCACTTGGCATCCACAACTGGCTGGTGCGAGCCCCAGCGGGTCCCACACACCACTGCCTCCTGAAGCAACCCTGGGAAGCGGAGGGGTGTGAGGCAGGAGCCAGGTGAGGACGGCCACCCATCAGCTGCCACCACTCGCGTCCCTCCCATTGTATGAGCTCCCCGCCCTGCTGACCCTGCCAGGGACTGCACCTTCAGGGGGGCTCGCTCTGCTCCTCCAGAAGGAGGCACTGGCCGGGCACTGGGGCTTGCTCTGTCTCTGCTTTTGGCACTGCAGGAAGGACAGGATGGAAAAGCATTTGGAGCCCCCTGGACCTGCCCCCTTGTTCCTGGGCAGGCCCTGCTGTGCACAGGGGGAGACACAGCTGGGGTCTCAACACAGGGCCTTCTACTTTTAGGGGCCCTGGAACGCTGGCCCCTAAAATTTGTGAGCCCTGGAACAATGTTCCCGTGTGTTCCCCCTTACTTTAACCCCTTGATGGAGGCCCCAAGCCTTAGTCACCACTTCAGAGCAGCAGCCTCTCCCAGGGGCTGTAGAGCTTCTGGAGCTTTGCAGGGGGAAGCAGGGCAAGTGTGGGGAGCAAGCAGGACCCACATAAAGAGGCTTCACCCTCCATTCAACCCCTCACCCTTCATTCTCTGTCTGCAGCCATTTGGCTTTGCCTGAGGACTGTAACCAATCAACCAGCCCCTTGCACTTGCTCCCGACCACGCACAGCTCCAGGCTCAACTCCACTCTCTGTTACAACCACGGAAAGTGCTGCAGAGATGTTCCTTCCCCAGGGCTCGGAGCACTTGGGCCTTTCAACTGAGTCTCAGGGTTCACTGGGGGAAAGTCCCTGTCCTGGCCCTGGAGGAATGAGTAGGGAGCAGGGTTTGTTGCATGGCTCAGGCCTGCTCCTCTCTGCAGCCCCTTCATCTCCCCCATCTCCTCTTTACATGAAGAGTGATGCCACCCCTGGAGACACGGTCTGTCAGTGCCACCTACTGGGTGCTGTGGGAAAGCTGAAGCAAAGCTTCCCCCCATCACTAAATATTCCTTTGCCCTTCTGCATAACTCCAGTTTGTCTTTGTGCAGTACCTTATCCTAGGAACACTTTGCAACTAGGTACTAACGCAGCCTCATGGCAACCCTGGAGGCTCAACATATCGATAGACAGGGAAACTGAGGCTCAGAGCAGGGAAGTCGCTCACCCAAGGTCACACACCAGGCCAGTGGTAGACCTGGGAATAGAACTCAGGGTCCCAACACCCACACCCCTGTTCTATCCCCTACAAATACTCCCTTCCCAGAGCCAAACTAGGATTCCTGGCCCCAAGATCTCTGCTCAAATCCTTTAGAGACATCTGAGGAGAACCCAGACTTCTGCTAAAACCAACAGAGCCCAGGGCTGGGAGATAGGATCCAGTTGCCCTGAGACTTCTCCTGAAGGTGGCTGGTGTGCAGAAATCTGGGTTCAGATCGGATTAGGGAAATAGAGCAAAAGCCCAGGAATTCTCACAAAACCTGCCGTAGACACTGTCACATGAGTCACTTGGGAACCAGCCAGATACCTTGTGCCCCAGCAAAATAACTGAGCTGAACCTAGCTCCTGCTGCTTTTGCCTTTGCCCCCATCCCTGGCTGAAATGCACCAGCCTGAATGTGGTTGCTCTGCTCAGAACCTGGCCCAGCTCTTGCAAACACAGGGTTTTTAATGATTACAAATGGTCAGGACTAGGCTTTTCTCACCCACCCTCTAGAAGCACAGCACCCCTTGTGCCATGTTGGGGCATGTTCAGCAGGAAGAGAGTCCCCGTCCCCCCACCAACGCCATCCTGACACCCACACCGCAGAATGCAGCTTCTGCAGACACCCTGCCATGGGACAAGGCTGACAGGAAGGGTGACCCTTGCTGATCCGCCAGGATTTACTCCTGGCCTGCAAGTAACCTGATGGTAACAAAAGTCAAATGCACAAGCACGGCATTCCTGAGATCAAACCCAGAACAGAGGATACCTGGTGGCTTTTAACATCCAGGGGCATCATAGGGGTCTTCGCTGAGTGTCCTGCTGCTGGATCTCTTGCCATATCTGGGGACAGAAAAACATGCAGCCTGTGTGACCACTCTTGCCGGGAGACCAAACCACAGCTCAGGAGGGTGGCCAGGCCAGACGGGTGCAGCCAGCGTAGCCAAGCCACTCACCTGGGCCGCGTGATCATGTTGAGATACTGTTGCAGTTCGTTGTAGAATTGGGCCAGCTCCTCCACGGGGGCATCATCCCCAGGGTACTTGGGGTGTGTCGGGGCAGCACTGGCCAGGTGCCCCAGAAGCAGGGCCAGGCAGCAGGTGAGGGAGAAGATGGAAACCCAGCATCTGCGGGAAGCCACCATCTGCGAAAGGATAAAAGGGAAAGCGTGCGCCAGTGAGACAAGGCAACGAAGCTGCTCCCTGAATGGGCTGGATGGGAGGCCAGCATGGAGGCTGGGGAAAGGGACACAGCGCAGGAGGAAGGAGAGGGAAGGGGAGAGCTAAATGGGGTCCTGTCAGCTTAGGAATGGGCGAAAGACGGGTGGGGAGTGTGTGAGCCAGAAAGGGAGATCCAGACGTTGCCAGAGAAGCAGCTGTGGCCATCCCAGGTGCAGATAAACTGACCCAGGGAGGGGATGGCAGGGCCAAGGAGAGAAGCTGGGGGACCCTAGAAGAACAGAGGGGAAGGGAGCCACAGAGCGAGTGGGGAGGGGCTGTTGGGTTTCTCGGCCATTCTGGGGCTGGCAGGCAGCCCCATGGGAAGCAGCAGGGCTCAAGGAATGCACTGCCTGCCTGTTTAAGGGGAGGTGGTGGGGCTGGAGGATGGGCCACAACCGCACACACCTGCCTGGTGCTTGTGAGCACACAGAGACACATGCCCTGTGTTCACATTTGCCCTCCTACAGAGTATACACTCAGACACTTGCACTCACAGAGTATCATACAGTTATCTGCATCTGCTCCCATGCCACAGGGCCACTCGGGTTCAAGGCCACATGCACACAGACGTGCTGCCCCTCTTGCTCGCACAACAGGGTGTGCACACCAATGCCCTTACACACATATGGCTATGCTTACACACGCACACCCCGCATTCCATGGTCCCACCCCAGCTCCAGATCTCAGCTCCAGCCTTGCTCCTGCTATCAGGGAGGAAATGTGACCTTCTTCTTGTGTCCGAAAGCTGCCAACTCTCCTTCCAGGACCCCCATCTCTGCTGCTCCAGGTCCACCCTCTGCTCTCCCTGCATCGGAGCTGAAAGGGAATGGGGGAGGCCCCCTGAACTAGCCCTTCACCTCCCAGGCCCCAGGAGTATCGGTTCCATAAACATGCATGGCTCTGGATGGCACAAATAGGGGAGGCACTAGGCAGCGGTCACCAGCGCTGGGCACCAGCTGGCTTGCACGCTCTTTGTCAGGGAGAACAGAACCCATTCTCTCTGCGCACTGAGCTGTCCCACACCCCGCGTCCCATCCCCGCATGCTTACCCTGATCCAGTGGGGTGCAGTGCAGAGAGCCGCAGTGAAATACCGGGGTGCTGGCAGCCTAGCCGAGTCCCTCGGTCTCTCCTTTGCCAGAGCCAGCTCAGGAGGTTTATATCTCCCCTCACACCCCCCACCTCCCGCCCCTTCCCGCGTCATCCCTTCCCTGCGCTGGGCAGATGCTCTGATGTCACCCTCCGCTTACTGCACCCACAATGCCCATCGCTGCCAGACAGGGGGTCGAGGTCCCCTAGCACAGTGGCTGTCTCTTCCCTTTGCCTAACTCTGGGAGGAATGGGGTGGGTTAAAGACAGAGACAGAGCAAGCCTGAATCATCAGGTGAGCCCTGGGCTCTGTGGGGGTCTCCACCCAGGAAAAGAGCCCAGCTCTGCCAGGAGATGCCCATCAGGCTGTTGTGCCAAGGGCAGGCCTGCCTGATGTCTCCCTGGGGGAGGGGCTGTGGGGACACCCCAATGGTCCCCTTCCTCCCCCAGCAAGGCTCTAGGACTCCACACAGGTTGAGCTCCCGTACAGAGACTGGGAGGCCCCCACAGCAGACTCCTGGCCAAGAACAGGCCCCCATTGTTCAGCGCCAGGGGAGGTGGGGTTAATATTTCACCAAGCCAGGCCAGCCGCTAGCTGAGCCCCTCCGTGCTGCCCCATTGAACCCGCCACTGAAGACCAAAGGGAGTGGGGAACTGGACCTTTTACTGGGGAGAAGGGGATCCACGAGACACCCATGATGGCCCAAGAGGCCAGGGCCACCCAGTGAAGCTGTGACTGAGGCTGACTTAGAACCCAGGAGTCCTGATGTCCCATCCCCTGCTCCTGCCGCCAGCTGGCTGAGTCTACTGCCTCATTAACCTGCATGGCCTTGTACGTGCAGAGTGTGTCTCCCAGCAGTGCTCACTGCCCCACACGTATCCCCGATGGTTCCTACCAATCAGAGCTGGGTCCTTCACACCCTCCTGACTCCATTTGATTAATGCTTATATGAAAGTTGGTGTGAGGCCAGGGTACTGGGACAGTTAACAAAGGCTCCTCAGGGAAGCCCCGCAGAGAGGGCCGTGGCCTCCGTCCTAGAGGCAGCCTGGCCGAAAGGGATCTGGCACAGATGGAAATAAAAGCCAGCAGGTGCAGAAAAAAACCTGGCATCCTTCATCAGGCGCTTTCCTCCAGCAGATGGCATCCTAGGCTAGCCACTGCCCAGTCAGCCCTGGAAAACCAAAGCTGGGCCAGGGTCGCTCTCATGTTCCCAGGCTAGGCGGGCTCTCTAGGGGCTGTGGAAACCCAGGCCAGGCCAAGTCAAACCCAGCCAGTCCAGGTCTGGATGCTGGAGGCACTGGACACTACATTTGGAGCTGGTGAAATCTCTGCTCCTGCGCCCCATTCCAGCACCCACAAGTCAAGGATTCCAGCAAACTGGATGAGGCAGCTCAGAGATTATATTTAGTCTCATTAGCTTACCAAAGAGAGGGTGAAGGGGTGACTTGATCAGTCCATACGTGGGGAACAAAATACTGATAACTGGCTCTTCTGGCAGTCATACCCTACAGGATGGACATTGAAGCAGGACACATTTAGACTGGAAAGAAGGTGCAGGTTTTACCCATGAGAGTAATTAGCAACCAGAACACCGGATCCTGGGCTGTGGGGATTTCACCATCGCTGGCAGTGTATAAATCCCGTGTTGACTTTGTTTGGGAAGATCAGCTCTAATTCAATCAGCAATTAGTCTAGGGAAGTGCTGAGGCCTATGCTTTCCAGTGAGCCCAACTGTATGAACCCAGTGATGCCTCCCCTGCCCCAGCTGCTGGTCTGGAGCTGTCTGCATGTGTCTCTTCCTTCCCTGTCCTCTCCACAACCATGAGGCTGGCCCTCAGTGAGGTCACGCCCATCACCCACAGAAGGCAGAGGTATAAACTGCCAGTCTCCCCCACTGTGGGTTGCTGGTCTGCCGAGGGCAGTTCAAGACTACAGCATGCCCAGGGGGCAGGTGATCAGGTCTAAAATACGCTCCCTCTCATGGGCCTAGACCCCAGGGATCACTGAGAGGACAGGATTCAGCTTATCAGCAGGCAAGCCAGAGGCAGTGTGGGCCAGTGGGCAGGACACTGGCCTCAAGAGATCCAGGGCTCTTCCTGGCTCTGATGCTGACAGATAACATTGAGCAAGACCTCTGCCTCAGACTGTAAGGACCCGGGAGCAGGGCTCCACTGTGCAGCACCCAGCACAAGGAGACATGACCTCAGCTGGGGGCTTCTGGGGACTACCAGATTACATGGCTTTCACTCACTCAGGCTTCACAACATCACAGGGACAGCACCACCAGTTTTCACTCTCTTTGGTGCTTTACTTAAAGCCACAGCTCCCAGAGTCAAGGGATGATGAGGAAAATCTCAACTTTGATGTTAAAAAGGCTAAGTTTTTACACCTTATGATTAAGAGAAAGCCACAGGAGCCTGACATGTGCGTGAGGCAGTGGCAGCTGAACCAACTAATCCCACAGCATGCATTTTAGTGAAAAAATCTCAGTGTTTTTCAAGCCAGCCCTGTGATTTTGGGGGGGTCTGCCTGGTGATTTTTGAATGTGTGGGAGCTGGGGAGACTGGCAGATAGTGCTTGGTCATAGCACAGGATGGCATAGCTGGGGAGGGCAGGGATGGAATACAGGAGGGCAGATGCAGTGTCTACGAGTCCCCTGCTTTCAGTACAAATCTTGCCAGTGCTGGGGTTTCCCTTAAAGCCCCAACTGCTGGATTCATGTGAGTGGACAAAATATAGCTGTGCTTTTAATTAAGCAGACTCCTAGCCTCGGGGTTGAGGAGCAAATCTTAAGAACAGGACATACGCTCAACTGAAAGGCTCAGACATCAGAGAGCCCACTAGTGACTAAGAGCTTTTTGGTTTGATTTTTTTAACTTAATGGGGGGGGTGCTATATGGCTATTGGCTATAGGGGTCAGTATAGGCACAGAGACCCCCTCATTCCCAGCTGACCTGTGCAAACCCAATACCCTAAAGGGTCCCAGGGCCCATTAGGTGATGTCAATTTGGTAGGAATCAGCCTCTTTCCCAGCAAGCATCTGGTGCTCGTGACCCTTATCGACAGCCGCATTCGTGGCACTGGCAGGCCAACAGCATGCCCAATGCAGAGGTCAGGTACAGGAGGAGAGGATACAGAGCACAGCAGAGGAGAGGCTG
Organism: Podocnemis expansa; assembly: GCA_007922195.1. NCBI lineage: Eukaryota > Metazoa > Chordata > Testudines > Podocnemididae > Podocnemis > Podocnemis expansa. The sequence continues at coordinate 11,537,834 of ML681990.1, read as the reverse complement.
TGCTCAGATACCTAGGGGACTCCCAGGTCATGGGCCACCCAGTGCCAGATTCAACCTTCTTTTTTGTCAAAGGCAGGCTGGGTCCTCTGAGACATTGCTGTCCCCCATCCCCAGCCTGAGGCCATTTTGGCCCATCTCCATCCAGCTCTCCTGCAAGCCACTTCTCAGCTGGCCACCAGGTCAGGCCCTTTGCAAATGAAGACCTCAGATCCTGCCCCATCGGGCCACTGTACAGGGGGGGAGCTGGTAGAAGTCAGCAGACTGCTGAGTGCTGGTCCCATGACTTCTATGAAAGCATCCCCTGGATCACACCCTGCCCCTGGACAGGGGCTGCATCCCAGTGAAGCCTTGAAAAGAGCCTCTCGTCACTGCCCAAGAGCCACAAGGGGAGGGACCGTGTAAGCCAGAACAATGAGGACTGCAGCCTCATTGCCGCAGAGTCAAGCACCCCTCAGCCTCAGCAGTGCAGGCTGGGATCTGTGGAGCGACTCTCTTCTACCCAGCTGAAATCACGCACTGCCAGAGCTGGGTCTTGCCCAGCCAGCAGGGCAGGTGCAGCTTGTTGAGTGCCACTGCTGGGGACATGGGTCCAAGGGCGGGGGAGCTACAGCCAGCATGCTTGGAACCAATGGGATGAAATAGAGACTCTGCCCAGTGATGAATCAGCCATCACTGATCAGCCTTGAAGGCAGCTCACCCCCCCCCCCAAGAGCCCTGCTTGCTGTTCAGGTTAGGATTAGCCAAGTTCCTCAAGTTGGGAAGCCAGAGCTGGCCAGCCCCATGCTTCTTCCCCCCCATCTGCCTTGTCATCTCCATGCCAGCCTTGCAGGGCCTCAACCCCAGCCCTCTGATTGCCCACCTGCCCCCACAGCTCTGCAATCCAACAAGGAGACCAAAAATCAACGCACCAGATCCCCAAACCATCCACACCCCAAACTCCTGGCCTAGATCACTTTTCAAGGCTGGTAGGCAGCTTTCTCGCTGCTATACTGGAGCAGCTTAACACTACTTCTTGGCAGGGCCTCTACACAGGGGAAGGGTACACTTTTCCACAACCTGAAGACCTTGGGGAGCCCAGCCCAGGCTGCAACCCTCATTATCAGGGAGCCCATGTTATAAGTTTGTACTGGGCCCAGAAAAGTCATGCTTAGGCTATGCTCATCAGTCCATACCTTGGAGCATGGGGAAGGAAAACAAAGTCTCCAGGGTCCATTGCAATGGAGCCTTTGCTCTGCTGTCATTCCAGCTTATCTCCAGCCCCAGCACTGGGGAGGAGCAAGGAAACCTTGATTTCACCCAGATGGTTTGGCCATACATGCCAAACCATCCCTTAAAGGGGTAGCGTAGCACATCCTGCACTGCATTCCCCCCACATGCCCTGACCCCGCACACACACACCTAGTCTACCTACCCATCCTCTGTCCAGCCCCATATCATCTATCTGTCCCCATACATACACTTTGATTTTCCCCATCCCCATATCTGCCCATACCCATCTACCCCCATCAATCCAACTGTCTTCATGCACACCCATTTATCTCTCCCGTCTTTCCCCACAGATACCCATATCTCTCGCTCTAGGTCGTGATGTTGGCACCATGGCCCCGCCAGTCACAGTCCATCCCTTTCCCAAATTGCTATTTCTGTTATACTGCCTTGGCCTATATACTGGGTCCTGGCCCTGCAGCCTTCACTGGGAAAGAACAGAAACACTCCGGAGGGAGGCACTTTCCATTAAATTTGCTCTTTATTGTGGAGGCAGAGACCAGATAATCCATTGGAAATATCAATATATATAAACGACGTACAAAATAAAATCTACCCGATTCAGGGGAGAGCGAGGGGTTGGGATTCAGCCGCTCGCACTGGCCACTGCACACAGACATCATGACAACTACCACCCAGAGCGGCCCCCGCCCCACCCCCCAGGGCACATGTCCATCTCCACCACACACCTGCCACAGAGGACAGTCCTCAGCACCAGATAGTCCTCAGGTGCTGTACAGGGAATGGAGTCGGTGCCTCAGTGGGGGGGCTGCACTGGGGTAAGGGAGGGAGCTGGGAAGGGGGGGGGGGGAGGAGGAACCATCTTGGCAGAAAGATTTCCAGCTCCTCGGGGGGGGGTGGATCTCAATCAAAAATGCAAATGACACCAAAAAAATCGGAACATTTAAAAAGAGGCCAGGGGGGCAAGGAGAGGGTTGCCCATCACCACATGTTGGAGTCCTCGTACCTGCCGGAGAGAGTGGGGAGTTAGGAACCGGGGTGACATCAGGCACAGCCCACCTCCCCCCCCCGGCTCCCTCCTCCTTGAAGTCTGTCCCCTTTCCATCCCTACAACCTTGTCCCCTTCTCTTCCATAACCCCACAGAAGCAGCTAGCCCCCGACCACCAGGAACAGGGAGTCAACACACCCTACGCTGATAACTCCCCAACTCTACCTTGCCCTTGGAGAGTGCTCTTCCCTTCCCCCAACCCTATGGGGATGGGTGAGTAGTAGAGGGGTCAGGGAGGATTGTGGCATATGGGGATCCATGCACCCCAACCTAATCCCCCACCCCAAACTGTGCCACTCAGGTAGCAGCTGAGCCATGAAGTTTAGATGTGGATTAATTTCCAAGCCATCTTTCCTGGGGGTGGGGGTTCCAGCCCAGGAAATGGCCAGAGGTTCTCATGGCCCCCCAGAGGGACCATCAGCTCCAGATCTCCAGGGTGCCACAAGTGGCCAGTTCCCAGGGCACGATGACAGGACAAGGGGGCACTTGCACCACATCTCAGGGTGCCTTGGACACCAGAGTGGGCAGGAACCTGGCAGCACCATGGCCCAGACTGAAGAGAACCCCTGGAGGTGAGGGGTCCACTCACCTTGACCTGCTATTGTGGTCATTGCTATCCCCAAAGAGAAGCTCAGAAATCAAGGCCTCGGGGTTGGATCTCTTCCCGTACCTGGTTAAACAGAGCAATGGGATCATGGGGCCCTGCCTGACTGGGGAGGAGACCCCAGAGCCCCAAATTCCCCTCTCCCATCATGCACCTACTCCAAAAAGGGAGAACACATGTAGATGGCAGGAGACGGGGTCCCCATGAATAGAACATGCCAGGGATGGAGGTAGGAGGAAATGGCCACAAAGCAAGGGGTAGGTGAGGGAGTGCTGCAGGGGATGTAGATGCAAGGGCTAAGGGCTCAGCAGAGGAGGATTTCAAGCAGCCCCTGTTAGTTTGCAATTAGATTGTATTAGCCCTTGGCTCACAGGCTCCCATGAGGCAGTCTGTGTTGATGAAGCTGATGCTTAATGTGCCGTTTCATGGCTGGCATCTCCACTGGGCTCCCCAAATGGCTCCCCAGGGCCAGAGAGACCTGCCAACCAGCCTGTTCCAGGGGCTACGCTGGGAGATTATCCAGGTCAGAGGGAGAATAAAGCCCCCTCAGGATTCTCACTGGAGTTTGAAGGTGGAGCTGGGAAGGAGACCAAGACAGAGCTAGGAGAAAACAGGCAAAGTCATGCCCACATGCTCACTTTTATGCCAAACTGCCCATGTTCACAAAGACACAACCACCTACAGTGTGCACACTTGTGCACAAGTAGGTACAGAGACACTCCCACCTGTGTACAAACATGGCCCCTGTCCACAAACCCATCTACGCAAAGCACCCAGAGAGTCTTTCATACCACAAAAACACTGTCACAGCACAAACACACACCTGCACTAGCACTAACCCCCATGTACAAACCCAGACCCTCATGCACAGGTGCACTGGCTGGTGCACACTCCCATATTTGCATGGAAGCCCCGTGCACAAGGGCAAGCATCTGCCCAAACATGGGGGCAATATCATGCACCCAACCCGCCTGCACCCACCGCTGCCTTGTCACCAGGTTGATGTAGTGCCGAAGAGCAGAGAAGTATTTGGCCATTTCTTCAGGGGAGGCGTCATCCCCAGGGTTCTCTGGTTTGGGGGGGTAGGCCTCCACCAAGGCCCCCAAGCAGAACAGCACGCAGAGGGTCACAGCAGTCAGTGCAGGCCAGAGCTTCAGAGAGGCAACCATCTGAAAGAGAGGCCAAAACTGGGATGAAGAGGCAGTGCAAATATAGGCATCACCCCTTCTGCCCTCCTGCAGAACAGGACACACCACAACAGCTGCATTCCCCTGGTGATGGGGTTGCTGCCAGCAATGTTCCCTCTAATTTTTTGTAGGCAGTGTGTGTGAAAAATTTCGTTTGTGCAAATATTCAGAACGGGTGTGCAAATTTGTGTGCACTGCAGTGAGTGTGGTCCAACTTATGAGTACAACGAAGCAAGTGTTTAGGATGCAACTAATACATTTATTTTGGCATGGTGATGGAAATGATATAAATTACAAAACCTTATTTGAAACATGCTACTTGAAACAGCTTTCTTAAAGTAGCATAAAAATATTCGCACTGTTGAATTTTTTTTTGTGCGCGCCTTATTTTGTTGTGTGTGCAGGTTTCACAACCTCTGTGCATGTGCACACGCGCACAGCTTAGCGGGAACATATGCTGCCAGTCCTTGGGGCCGGGCAAAGGTTTACCTTGACCGTTTTGGATTGAGATCAGTTCTGCTGGCCAACACATCCTGTCAACCTGTTTGAGATGTCAGGGATGCAAGGGGAATGAGGCAGCTCTCACCTGGCAGCCCAGTCCAGTGTCCTGGGCATGCAGGACAGCTGAGTTCTAGTTCTATCTCTACCACTGACCCACTGGATGACCTTGAGCAAGTCACCTCACCACCTCTGCCTCTTTCCCCTTCCACCTTTTGTGGATCTCTTTAGACTGGAAGTTCTTAGACTCAGGGACTGCCTCTCCTGTGTGTGTACAGCACCCAGCACATGAGGACGCTGACCTTGATTGGTGTGGCTATAATACAAATAACAACAGGAATGGCTGTTCAGCTGCAATCACGCCCTATCCACAATGGAGGAAAGATGATCCTTCCCAGGTCTTTAGAGGACTGCTTGCCCCCGCTCCAACACCCAGCCCTGAGGACATTGCTATGTACCCCAAAGGAGGGCAACCTATTGCTCCTGTTCTGCTCTTGCAAATGCACAAGGCAGCTGAAGTACTGAGCGTCTGTGCAATCAAAGCTGAGGCTGGCTTTGTCTGCCTTCCGATTCCCAACTTCTAGCTTCCTGCAGTTCCACACAGGGCCTGATGTTTATCACCACATTGTAGACAGAAATCTCCTCTCATCAATGCTGGTGCAACCCCCCTAAGACTGCAGGGCTGTAACAAAGAGGTGAATTTTCCCTTCTATGTCAACATACAAAAGCTGTGACTCTCAAAGGAATGAAGTGCATCCCCTGGCATCCCATAAGAGGAGTTACTTGCCTACCCCCCAAAGCAGCTAGCTCTGGGGTGGAACACAGCTACTATTTAACACAGACAGCCAGATTCTGCTGTCACCCATGCCAGTGTAACACCATTGACTTGTGTGACATTCCTCCTGATTTACACCAGTGCAGCTAAGGTCAGCCTCTGGCCCATGTCTGTATTACAGGGGAGGGGGAGGTGCATGTTTGAGGCAGTGCTTTGAAATAGAAATGGTAGATTCCTAAGCACCAAACCAATTATTTACCCACCCAGACAATAGATACACTCTACACATTTAGGACCAGACTGATCTCAGCTACACCATTGTAAATCAACCCTGCACTGGTATAAATACATTCAACTCACTATTCTTATGCATGCCTCTATATGGGGCTAGTATTATTTCTCTCATGCTGTATGTGTGCATGGTGCTGTACAGATAAAAGAGGAGGGGCCCTTTTGTGCCTAGGCGTGCTGCACCTGTCCATATGTGTGTGTGCCCTTCTCTATAGATGCACTGTTGCTGCATGGGTGTGTGTGTGATGTACATTCTGAGAGGGTCTCTCTCTATCGTGTTCTCTGTTTTGTCTATATTGACAGTAGGGAGGAGAAGAGGGTGTTTTACGCCACGCTCGGTTAAGAGCCACCCTCCGCAAGCCCATTATCAGAATTGTTTTGCGTCCCAGCCAGTGGCTGGAATAAAATATACCTGCTGTGAAAATGTCCTATGAAGCCAGTCGCCTGTTACGGTACATAGGGCATTTCTCAACCCCCTGCGGTTCAAGAGGATGACACTGAAAACAAGTCTTTAGACAGAAGTAGGCAGAGGTAGGTTTACCCTAGGTGCAACCCCACTGATTCCAAGGGCATTACACCAGGGCCAGGCTTGGCCCTGACACACTTGCTTCTCTTTTGTAAGCACCAGATCTTTCTAGTTGTTCTCTGGCCCACTTGTCTTCACTGGGAAGAGACAGTACCCCTCCCCTGTACAAGAGGCTCTATGGCCCTGCATTGACAGCTCCCATTGTTCAGCACCCAGTGAATAAAGGACTGAGACACAAGGCAAGAGAGATTTTGGGGATGGGGGGGGAGGGAAAGCTAGGCACCCTTCAAACCCTCTTTCTGAGGAGTCACCCTGTCCCCTCCTCCCCAGGCTGTCCTTGTTATTATGATCTGTACCATGGTACCACATAGAAGAACCAGGCCTGACCCAGGACCCCAGTGTGCCAGGTACTGCATATTATTAAGCCCCCTAAGCATGGCCCAGGACTCCACAGAGCCAAGCACTGTTCATCATTAGGTGTAATGTGGTAGCACTTAGGCACTCCAGGCACACCCAGGACCCCAGGCACTGTGCATTACTAGGTATATTACTGTAGCACCTAGGCACCCCAGGCACAGCCCAGCACCCCAGTGTGCGAGGTGCTGCACTTTCCTACTGTGCATGGCCAGTAACTCCCCTGCCTGACTCCACCACAGAAGCTTTTGGGCATTAGAGATGTGAGGACGATCCCTCCCAGCAGCCCAGTCAAAAGGGATGGTCCCTCTCCACTTCCATGGGGGAGACTACACCACCATCTGGCAGACCACCCCCACCCAGACATAGTGCCCCAAACCCCCTCTTTGCTCATCTTTAACCCAGCTAGGGCAAAGAGCCCCTGGCTTCCCACCCCTGGAGCAGCAGGCCCCAAGGCACTCACCACGGGGAGGTGTCAGGGTGCAAGAGCTGGAAAGAAGCACACTGCTGTCTGGATGCGAGGGGAGAACCTGCAGCCTCCAGTCCCTCTTGCTGCTCTGCCTGTGCTGACTGCTGCGGCCCAAGGGCTTTATAGCCCTGCTGGCTCGGGGAATTAAGGCAGGATCAAGGCTCCTCCCTCCCCCCTCACCCCCCCAGCGTTCACTGATCAATGTGCTGCCATCCACCACTCCTCGCACGTCCCCCAGGAGAACAAGGGGTCCATGCCAGAGGAGGGGGAGTGAGATGAAGATGTTTGCAAGGGCGCCACTCCAGCTCAGTATCCCTTCTAAAGGACAAGGGAGGTAGTGGAGGGTGCACATGGTTGGAGCCTGCTGTGGGACAGACTCCACCAAAGGTGGGTGCTGGTCAGGCACAGACTGGATCAGGAAAGGGGAGGGGTGTGTCAAAGGGATGTAGCACTTAGGTCTTGATCACTTGGGGTCATTCAGGACCCCCCAGCAGAGCCAAATGCCCACATCTTCTCTGCATCCAATTCCCTCTGTCTCAGCTGGACCTTCATGCCCCATCCCAAAGAGTCCTGTGGCACCACCAGGTGCTGTTAAACAGTCTCCGTGCACCCGCCCAGAGGTGGCTGCCCTTCAGGGCTGAATGAAGTGATTCTGGTTGAACAGTGGACAGAGTGTGACTGGGTCTGACTTTTGAAGTGTCACTCAGGCAGGCCTGATGCTGCTGCAAAATGTATACAGGTAAGAGACAATGGAAGAAAAGAGTTGTGATGATGGACAGACAGAAGTCAAGAAAAATAGAAAGATACATGAATAGAGAGAGACAAAAGAGTAATCAAAAGAGATTCTCTAGTGAGCACAATAGAACTGATCATCTGTTTCAAATTCTCCTTGTGTCTCTGTTCATCTCAACCCTTTCTTTCTTTCTTAGAAGGGTTACACTTACAATCTATTTCAACTGTCTCTCTGTTCATCTCAATCTCTTTTTCTTTCTGACAAAGACAGATGCAGGGAACAACTCAAATTCTCACTCATTTGCCCCTTTACCCTGGACCAGCCATAAATTCACCCCTGTATTCCCTGACTGCCAGGATTAGTGTTTCCATGTGCCCCACACACTTCAAAGGGAACAGAGAGCTATAGAGCAGTGGTTCCCAACCAGTGTGCCAGGGCACACTGGTGTGCCGTGGCAACACCCAAAGTGTGCCACGAGCATCCCCAAGAGCTGGAGTTAAGTTCCCTCCCTCCTCAGCCTGGCCATGTGGGCTGTGCAGGGCTCGGAAAAGGCAGGGGTTAAAGTAAGGGGGAAGGTACAGAACACAGTTGCAGGGGCCCCTATTTTTAGGCAGGCAGCATTCTGGCCCCCTAAAAATAGAGGAAGACACTGGAACACGGGGTTCCAGGGATCCCCCTAAAAATAGCAGGAGCAGCTGGAAGGCAACATTCCAGTGGCTCCACCTTATGTCCAGCCAGCAGAGAGCTGCAGGAGGCTGGGAGCGTGTGAATCTCCCCCTGCAGGGCAGAGCAGCTTGTATCAGGCAGCCTGCAAACAGCCCAGGTAAGGGTTGGGGGGGGGGGAGTGCTGCTAGGGGTTGTGTGCAGCAGGTGTGTGTGTGTGTGTGTAGCAGAAATGGATGGGAATGGATGTGTAGCAGAGAGTGTGTAGCTGGGGTTGTGAGGCAGCTGTTTGATTGGGGGTCGGGTGACTGTGTGGAGGGGTGTAGCTGGGGACTGGAGGCCTAGTTCTGGCCCCTGCAGTGATGGGAGGGTCCATCACAGGCAGCAGGGAGCTGGTGGAAAGGAGGACAGGACCCACTGGGGTGGAAGGGAGCAGCAGTTTGTTGAGGATTTCCCCTGGGTGATGGGGAGCCAGTGTGGAGAAGGGGAGAGTGGGTGCTGCTGCACCATGCTCCCATGCCCTACCTTCCCACTCCCCAGGTTACCCCCTGCCCCCTCCACAAAACCACTTGTTCTCCCTTCCTCTTTTCTCTTCTCTTGCCACCCTTGTGCTGTTCCCCGCATGGCTCTTTTGCCACCCCTGCCCTGCTGTGCTCCCCACACTCACTCCCACCACCGCACACAACTCCTGACCTCCAGTTTTGCCACCCCCTGCTCTGCTATCCCTACTACCCCACATAGGAGCATTTCTGAAACACTATGCCATGGTTCATGAATATTCATAAGTAATTTACATTAATTTGACTATTCATGAGTTTTTAATGGTGGTGTGCCTCAAAAATTTTGAAGGTATCAAGGTGTGCCACGGCAAAGAAAAGGTTGGGAACCACTGCTATAGAGAATAGAGTGGGGTAGGATAAAGCTTTTGTTGCTAGAATGCAAACTCTGTAGGGAAGGGGTGGTCTTTTCATTGTGTGACTGTGCAATACCAGCACAATTAGGGCCCAGGCCCTATGGGGGGCCGTGAGGAGCTAGAATAATAACAAATAATTATCCACAGTGGGCACTATCTTCGCACAGCGTGAAGCCACAAGGGAGTTACACAAGTGCTCCCAGACCCATAACACTAGCCCCTTGGCACTATACCGCCCCAGTGCATATTCCGCATGTGCCACGTAGTCTGCAACTGTTTCCAAAGACTTGACTGGCACCATTTTCCAAACCCTTCACTGGGAAAGCCAAGGGTGCCACAATAACCTGAATCCAATTGACCAGGCCTACAGAGTGAGAAAGACCTGATTCTCCTCTCCGAGATCAAGCTCTATCAGGACCTGAAAGGCTGGGTTTTCCTGTGCCTCTGGGTGAGCTGAGTCCCATCCCGAAGTGGAAATTTCACCTCCCCTCTGGGGTAAGTCACCTGTTCCCAATCCTAAATGTGTCATGAGATCTTGACCCTGAGCTTATCTGTGATCCACTTGACCATTGCACATGATTGTTGCCTGTGCTGCTACAGCCACTCTGCTCTTTTAGTGTGCTTCCTTGGGGTGAATCTACCTGGGGTGTGTCTAAACATGCTACCACCACATCTCTCCATGGCAATCCTGACACCCCCTTCACCATATCCCAAGCTGGGCTAGAGTTGTGGGCAGAGTATGGGTGACATGACAAAGGTGAATTCTGACCACTAAGTGGCTAGGTAGCAGACCACACAGCTCTGCCATTTGGTCACCACCCCAAACTGGTGCACTCAGGACTGGTGAGCTCCTCACATCTCACTCCCCACAAGGCTGTTTAGGGGGACTGTACCAGCAAAGGTGAGGGGCAGAGGCTATAAATAAACAGACATGCATACACAGTGACTCAGTGGTGGAGGAGACTGGAGGACAGGAAAATAACAAGCAAACTCACCTGAGCTGCTTACATAATGCAAGTGGTGATGATGTCGGAGCCAGTTCCTGGCTTGGCAGCTGATAGGGGTGTCACCTTGAGCCAGTTGCTTAGACTCAGATTCTCAAAGATATTTAGGTGCTGAACCCCCAAGGGCGTGAGATGCTGAGACACCGTTGAGAATCCAGGCCTTGGTTGCACTGTGCCTCAGTTTCCCATCTGCACAATAGGGATAAAATCACCATGATGCTGGGGGGGGGGGGGTCTAGATAACGCCATCAATTTTCAGAATGTGCTTGTAGTCACATCATCAGCTTAGAAGCAAGTGTCCAGGGCTGCAGATGACAAACAATGAGAGCTAATCAAACACCGAGCAAGCAACAGTCTGGGCTCCCAAAGCGTGGAAATAGGTGAGGCAGACAGATGTTAAACTAAGGCACTGAATAAGGGACTTGCCCATGGCCACACTCTGAGTGTCAGAGGTAAGACCAGCAAAATTCTCAGTGCTTTGCTCTCATCCCTGGACCACATGGCTGCTTGGGAAAGTGCCAAGGAAATTAACTGGGGAGCTCCATGGGTATTCACCTAGCCAGCCACACTTACACCACTGACACAAGAACAGAGCGGGAATCCTTGCCTTGCCAGGCATGGTAAATATTTACTAGGCTCCCAGCTTGAGACTCCTGCAGCCAGAGAACCAGCCTTTGTGTGGCAGGAGAGCCCACGCTCAGCACTGGACAGTCTCTGTCCATGGGCAGAAAAAAACAGATTCAGGGAGCTTTTCCCAATTCACATGTGTTGCTGTAGACGGTGACAGTCCCTGGGCTTTACTCCATGGTCTCTGTGTCTTTGTTCTGGCTCTTCCCAAGCTGCGCCTTCCAGCAAGCTGTGTTCCCTGAATCTCCTCTCCGAGCCTCTGTCCCCAGCACATTGTCATGGACTGTGTGATCTACCTCCCAGCTTGGGCACCTGCAGCATGATTGCTGACCCCCGGGCCGGCAAGCAGCCCTAGCACCCATGCTGCAGGTGTCCCCATGTGCAGAGGGGGCTTAGCCATGGACCCCCAGCCTCCAGGTCCTCAGCTGGGCCAGAAAACTGTGCAACACACAGGAAGACAGGGCTGCCTCCCTGATCCTTGGGGCTGGTTTGGTCAGAGCCACCTCAGGACTGCTCTAGTCTACACCAGCTTTTAATGACCCCCTAACACACCATTCTTCTTGCCACAGACCGTGCACTGTCTTACATGCCAGAGAATCTCCTCACCCCAGCTCCCCAGAAGGGGGCAGTTTTATGGTCCAGTATGTAGGGCAGCAGCTGGGGTTAAAAAGAGGTGGTTTCTAGCATAAACCAAGAGGAGTTTGGCTGAGTCACCTCCCTACACAGGTGCCTCAGTTTGTCCATCTGTAAAATGGGGAACAGCAATCCTGACAGTATTCTGGGCTCTAGGATTGGCAAGGGCTACATAAGAACTCAGAGAGTATAACCTGAGGCGAGGCACTGGCCCTAGGTAGCCTGGAGGCTGCACCTCTTCAGTTCAAGCATCTGATCTCTTGGTGAGCTACTAGACTCTAGAAACACAACCGGTGATAGCCAACTGCGCCCCTGGCTGCCCACTCTATTATTATTAATCAGGAGATCACACAAGGTTGGGATGGGACCTGTTGTGCTGTACAGAGTCCCTGACAAGCACCACTAACAAGGGGGAAAGGGGTTGAACAAGAAAGTCCCTTGTCTCATCTGTTCTTTTCCCACCACTCTGGAGTGTGTTTCAGTGCCAGCTTCCTCAAGAAGCAGCTGCCACAAGGCAAACAGGAATGAGAAAAGGTGAAAATCACTGGTGTGAGTTAGGCCCACTGGTTGCTATTTGGCTCCCTTTGCTGCATGTGGTGGCAAAACGGGCTGAGTTGGTGGCTGAGTCACTGAGGCTGGTGTCCCAAAGAGGCCTGGGGGCACCCAATTCTCAAGGATTGTCTGTGGGAGTTGTGAACCTTAGTCCCTTATGGAAAGCCCAGCTTGACCATCCCATCTCACAGTGCAGCAGCAGTAACCATGGCCCTGGTGGCCTCAGCAATGAGGCTGTGGGCTGAATGGGCCTGAAGATGAATCTCTCACTTTGTGCAGGAACAGTCCCCCCAGGGCTAGTTTGGATGCATTTAACCTAATCCCCAGCTGTTTCCATCAGTAGATCTCAAAGCACTTTACAAAGAATGCCAGCATCATTATTCCTACCAATGAGGAAACTGAGGCACAAAGGGATGGCATGACTTGTTAAAGGCCACCCATTGGTCCAGCAGCAGAGCCAGGAATAGAACACAGACCTTCTGAGACCCAGTCCCCATGGTGCTGGGAGTTGGGTCATGCCCTTGTGCTATTTGCTGGCAGAGGACTGCCTGATCCAGGGTTGACACTCCAGCTCCTTCCGCCCACACAGAGCATTGATAGACATTCATTAGAAGTAGAACCATGCATAAAACAAGCTCTGGATGACTTACACGCACATTGTGGATGATTTGCACAGCCATGCGCACATGTGTGCAATCACACACAGAGCTGGCCAGCTCATCCTCCCAACCCCATAATTAGAAAGGTGAGTGATCAATTAATCATCGCTTCTCTAGTGGATCTCTCATTAAGACTCTGATTATTCCTCAGCAAAGTTTCCTGGTCCAATCAATAGTCATCAAGCCCCTTTATGGACTGATGAGTTGCCCTTTGCAGCTCAGTTTCATTAAATACCAACTCGGGGGGGGGGGGGGAGAGATGGTGAACTAATTCTTTATAAGCTTGGCATTAAGAGCAAGGGGTTGGAGATTTGCCTCGTCCCTTTCAGGAGAAACACTCATCAAAGTCCCTGGGAGTTTTCCCCAAATATGGACCAGGCCAAGAGCTTCTGTTAATACATTTGCAGTTTTATAGTGCTTCTTAGGACAGGATTTCAAAGCTATTTACAGTCTGTCCTTGCTATTATTTATTATATTTTATTAATTTTTCCAAGGACCCCTGATCAAGGACCTGCTCCCACCCCCAGCAGATTGTGTAAAGGCCACTCCTAGGCCAAACAGTTTCTCCACACCCCTTTGAGGCAGGTAAATACCATTTCCCTTTGCTCCAAATGGGTCAACCGGGCACAGAGACTAAGGAGGGCATTTTTCACAAAACCCTCCCAGCTGAGCCTGGTGGCACTTTGAACCCAGATTAGCCAGCCTGGCTGGGGGCAGAAATCAGACACACAGCACTACTTTCACTAGGGCTGGTAACCTGCCCTTTTTGCAGCCAGGATGCAGGCTAAGGCACTTGGATGCTGACAGTTCTCCAATACCTTCCCACAATTCTCTCCACATTCATCCAGGGAGACAGACAAGTTCTCCCCCATGTCACTCAGAAAGAGTGACAGTGCAGCTCAGGTCCTAGTGCAGCACCAAGTACCATGGGATGTGTCCTCCAAATTCCTAGCAATGCACCTGGTGGCGTGGAGCAACAGCAGATACTTTCCCTTGAGCAAGGTTTGCAACATGGCTGCTCAGACTCAGGGGCCGATCATCCAGGCTGACTGGAGCAACAAGGCACCCTTGCCATAGCAACAGCCAGATGTGACCATTGAACAAGCTCTTTACCACTGCACCATTTAACCCAAGGCATGCTAGACAACAACAGCTCCTACAGGAGCAATGCTTCCATGTCAGGACGATGAAGAGACTCTAGCCATGTCTTCTGCATGTATCTCAGGGGCTGTTTCCAAGTAGGAATCAGCTCCTGGGGGGACAGGAATTGCAGCTGTTCCTGGCCAACATGTTCCGATCCCAGAAACCCACGAGTCTAATAGGGAAACTGAATCTAAGAGCAATGCTCCATATACTCAGGGAACGGAAAGGTGCCATGGGACCCCTTTGTAGCCAAGCAAAACTAGCCTCAGGTTGCAAAAATTCATAAACAGTCTACAATCCAAGAATCCTTCACCAAAAAAAAATGTGGTAGCTCACCGGGAATAAAAATGGTTATGTCTATACTGGAGGTTCTGTTAAGTTGACTTAAGAAGGTCAACTCAAGGGCTATGCCCTGTCTACACTGGCTTGAGTTGACTTAATCAGGTTGACTTAAGTGTTGTCAACCCTAAGAGGTGGTGTTATTAAGTCAACTTAAGGAAGCACTTAAGTTGATTTAATAAATTGCCAGTGTGGACAGAGCTTTCCTTAGGTCAACTGAAGGAAGATTAATAAGAAGAAATGGGGGGTGTTTGCAGAACACTCCAGCTACAGAAGAACAGAGAGATTTGCTGACTAAGCCCTAGCCTACATTTGGGGGAAATTCGGTGGCAGTCAATCACTGGTTAGACAAGGAATATAAAATTCTTTGAATAACTGGTGGTGACTTTCTAAGCCGCTGTTACACATTAGGGGAATGCCGCCCACAAATTGCTTGTAGTTGGCTTTCCTCTACACCCCCGACCCCCAGGACTTCTGGGGTCAGCTTCCAGGAGCAATTCTACAAGTTCATATGCAATCCACTCCTGGAAGGGTGAACTGATGGTGATGAATTTGCCACCATCAGTATAGATATACTGTCAACCATAGAAGATTTGGGCTCAAGAAGTTGGCTGTCCTTCCTTCCTCCCCATATTGAGGCAGCAGGACTGAATGTACCCACCAGACCATCCCCAAGGGTTACTTGTCCAACCTGCTCTCACAAAGTACCAGTGAGTCAGGTGCCAAGAAGACTGTGATACTTTTGATTCAGTAGCTACACCCAGAGTTTAAAGGTGAAGTTTTGATGGAGTCAGACATCACCTGGTCAGCTTGGCACTCAGCAGACACTCCCCTAGTGAGGCCCAGTCTCCAGTTTCTCCTCACCCTGTTTCCCGAAGAATGCAAGGTTCCTCTTGATACCTTCCCCCACCAGGAACACCAGCCCTGGGTAAGCCTCTGCAAACTGCACATTAGCCCCCAGCACCTTCTTTAAGGGTATGTGGACTATGTAAAAAACAGGGCAGCAGTCCAGAAGAAACACCACACAGGCCCCTTGGCTCGCAAAGGGGACGCCAGGCCAAGTCTGAGTGGTATTGTCTGACCCCATGGGTCACATGGCAACGCCACTGAAATCTGTGATTATTATAGGAAGTTGTGTTAAGAGTTGTAGTTTGCACAAGAAACCATGCCATGCAATGTTCTTACCACAATGGGGAGGCCACAACCACTCTAGGCTGCTGGTTCCAGGGCTTCCTGTCCTTACACTTTGGAAATTTTCCCCAATATTAAACTAAATCTCGCTTTCTGCAAAGTAAATTGAGTCCTTCTTGTCCTTCCCTTGGTGGACATGGAGAGAATAGATCACCTTTTACATACCAGAAGACTGACTTACGTCCCTGCTCAGCCTTCTCGTTACAAGACTAAATGTTCCCATTTCTTTCAACCTTTCTCACAACTGTTGTTTTCTAAACCTCTTATTCCTTTTTGTAGATTTTTATTCAGTCCAAGTAATTGCCTACCAGCTGAGTCAAAACTGAAATGGAAAGAAAGAAAGAAAGAAAGAAAGAAAGAAAGAAAGAAAGAAAGAAAGAAA
>ML681990.1:11459051-11521945 GCA_007922195.1 Podocnemis expansa | reverse complement strand
AAAGAAAGAAAGAAAGAAAGAAAGAAAGAAAGAAAGAAAGAAAGAAAAGCTATTCCAGTGAGACTCCTGAGCTGTGTAAAGATGCATCAGTTTGCTAGATCTGATTTACCATAGTTTAAGTCACATGGCACTGATTATGCATTAAGTTGCTCCTAACCCTTTGTCTTAAAGCATGACGGATACCCCTTCAGTGCCCTTGGTGGGTTCCCCAGTCTATGTCAAACTGGGGAACCCAAGGCCAAGTCTATCAGGGTTGAAATGTGATCTGATGATAAAAACAAACTCCAGATTTTTGGATGCTGATACCAACTCTGGATGGGAGTGCAGGCTAGTGTTCACAGAAGGCAAACAGGAAAACAGCTCTATTTCCAGTTCAGAGTCGCAGTGCATTCTAGTGGCTACAGCAGGACATCTGGATTATAGCCCCAGCTACGTGGGGATGATGTCTAGCAGTTAGAGCAGCAGTGAGATTTCTGAGATCTAGTCCTGCCTCATCAAGTCACCTGATATTTTCTGTGCCTCAGTTGCCCCTTCCATAAAATTTAGGCAATGACACCCACCTGCCCTGAAAGTGGGGTTGTGAAATTTAATGAATAAATGTTAGCTAGATGCCTTGAGATCCTGGTGCAGAGACTTATTACGCATACCAGCCCAAACCAAGTTATTTCTTTATTTCCTATCCCATCATTTTAAATAGACAGAAGCAGATATTCTTCACCCTCTTATAAGGCCCTAAGGGGGTTTCTAAGGGTTGAGTCTGCCTGAGCCACACAGATACATCAAGACCCAGATCAACACACAAGACACATGCTCCTGAAAGCTGATGTGAGCGCCTGACAAATCATATCATAGATATCAATTACCAGCCAGCCGGTCTGACACAGTGATGTTAAAAACCCCACCAAAGAAATAAAGCTGACGCCTTGCCATAGAGGTAACCCAGAGCTGAACTCTCCTGTCTGTGCTAATCGCCCCAGTTGGGAAGCTGAGATTTAAGACATCTATATCTCCTCTTGCTGGGAGCCCCAGAGCTGGGCTGAAATCAACAGTGGATTGGAGCTAGGGGCATTCAGTGCATCAATGTCTCTCCCACACACGCAGCTGGAAACGGAGAGGATGATGCCCCGGAGGCGAGAGGGGGGTCAAAGAGCCCCCCCCCCACTGTTCTTTTTGAGTGTTTTCATTTGATTGCTTGTGAGTGCATGTGGAAGCACGAAGTGCAGGACTGGGCACATATAACTGTGGGTGTGAAGGTTTGTGGATAAATGACCAAGTCTCTCACTCACATATAAATAAGCATGGACACAAACCTACATTCTCCTTGATCCTGCCATTCACATGACCTCACAGCCATACTGCTGTGACAAATATTTACATGCTCCTAAACGCTCCATCATTCACACACCTCTGTTCATACCCACCCACTTCCACACCTGCACATGCTCTCCACATTAGCCTGCACACTCCCCACTGTTCGCACTGACAAACTCAGCAACCAGTCTTCAAACTCACATGCATCTTGCTAATCCCCCACCCCCGCCCCAGTGACACCCACTCAGGTATCGTGTGGCCCATGATCAATTCTCTCACCCATGATTAGCTCCCAGCTCCTTCTGGGCTTGAAACCATCCCACTCAGCAAGTGGGCGTCAAAAGCCATGGTCTGTGGGAGCTGACTCACAGAAGAAAGCAGACAGAGTGGGGCTGGGGCCAGTCACAGTGGCAGGGGAGTGACCTGGCCTCACAGCTGCTCCCCACCTCAGCAGAGGATGAAGCAGGGCCAAGTATCCTTGTCTAGCTTCTTAGCACACTCTCCTGTGCCCCACAGGCTCACCTCAAAAACAAAGGTAAAGCTTGTGCTCCAGGTGCAGGCACAGTCTGGAACATGACAACCTTTGTGCAGTGAATTCGACGGTCTCGGAATATGCCGAGGCTAACTGTGGCCCATGGACAAATGCCTCCCAGCAATGTGGGCCACACAGCTGGTCCCAGACTGCTGTGTATGTGCTCCTCAGGTCTGCCTGCAGTGCAGACCTATCCTCAGGCAGAGGTGGGAACTCAGGTTGCACAGCAAACCATCAAAGCCATTGCAAACTGGGGGCCCCACTTCACTGAGGCTCCAAGCAAACCCAAGCCATCTGATGGTGTCCAAGCAAGACATGACAAAACTCACCTGGCAGGCAGTTGAGCCCTGACAGACTCATGAGGGAAGTGGCAAAGGAGATTGGTCCCAATCCTGATAGTAGGGGGTAAGCAGGGTCAAGGCCTGGCCAGGTCAGCATTGGGTCTGTGGTTCTGATGCAAGTGAAGCAGCTGGAGCTTCACTTCTTCCCTCCTCCCTCTGCTGCCCATCCACATCGCTTAGTATTCCAGGGCCCCTCTGCGTCCCTTCATGCTGCTTGCCTCTGCAGCCAAAGGGGACAGCACATCAGCCCCTCCTCACCCAGGCCTGTCCTCTGAGACGCATCACCCACCCTTTGCCTCTGATGATGGGTGCGACGCTGTCCCTGACCATCTGTCAGGAATGATTTACTGGCCTGGCGCTGGCCTGTCAAAGCAACTTAGGGAAGCGAAGGGAGCAGCCAGTGTGGGAGCAAGGGGCATCTGGCACAGGCAGAGGGCTAGTGAAGAGAAACACAGATGGCAGAGGGGGCAAGGAAGTGTTTGGGAAGGGATATAAAGACAGGTGGGGGAGACACAAGGAGCAGGAGCCGTGGGTCTCTTAGATAATCCACCCTGACACTCAGCAGAGCTGCGACTCACACAGTACATGCCTAGATATAAAGCTAAGGTCCTGCCAACCTCCAGGGCAGACAGGTGAAAGCTGGTGTCTTGAAACTCAAATGTGGGTAACATCCATTGAGCCTGCCTTATCTCCTAATCTCGAATTTCATCTCATTCCCAAATTCATTGCTCCCTGTGCTAACCTTTCGTGCAATGTTCCTATGAGCTGTTAAATAGCTGCCTGGGTCCGCCCCAGAGGTAGCTGCATTTCAGGGGTCTGCACACATGGGACTTACCTGTGGAAATTTGTGTGCCAGATGGGGGGGGGGCAAGGGGACAGCCCTGCAACCAGATGGCACTGACCTTTCTCATACCAGGTGCTCTCCTAGAAGGTGAAGACCTGGAAGCCAGACCTGGCCCCAGATCTGTGTAGCTTGGGGGCAGAATAAAGGATCCCAGAGCCAGCATTAGTAAAGGGGGAGCAGGGAGCCCTGCTGGGCTGTTCTGAGTGTCCAGAGACCTGTGAGAGTTGCTGTGTTGAAGGACAGCTGGCTTCTTCTCAGGGTGCCCGAGCCATGCAGCTGGTGGGTCTGTGAGTGCATTAGTCAGACCACCACAAGGCCACACCAGCATGGCCAACCAGGACGGTGTAGGGTCCTCCACTGGTGCTCAGTCTGCCTTTCACATGGTGTCACCTGGTGCCAGCACAGCCACTGCCAGCCCCCACATTTCCCAGTCCTTGCATTTTCACTCCTCCAACTTGAAGCCAGAACTGGGTGTCACAGAAAGGTCAGGACAGAGAGGCCAGCAGCCTGGTGTGGAGCGACCCTCCCAGTCCCACAGCAGAGCTCTAGTGTGCAGGGGACTCACATCAACCTAATGCCCAAGGCAGCGGAGATGTTGCTGAAACCTAGCCAGGCCTGTGACCCCAGAGCCACCAACAAACCCCAGCACACTCACACACATACACCCGCACACCTCAGTGTGCACACACAACACATAGGTGCATGAATGTCCACACATGTAGGCACAAACCTCTTTGCATACTCACACGGGCTCACACACTCAGAGTTGCACACCATTCACGTACACATGCACACCTGTTCACAGTGGCACACACTTGCAGTTGTACACACAGTCACACTCATGCAAACCACAAACACATTTGCTCTCTCACGCCCACTGAAATTCAAAGACATGTTCTCACAGCCACACATTCACTTCTTATGCCTTCACATAGGAGCACATCAGTCTGGGCTCCAACATGACCACACCCCTCATTGCCATCTATTTGTCACCCACAAATCAAGACAGAACTACACACACACCTTGTAGAATCTCACATACATGTCATAACCCACAATCATGTGTGCACACATTCTGCACAAGCTGCTTCAACCACATCCCAAGTCCTGCTTCTAGAGGCTGGGCCTGGCCCTTGGCATGTTAAATGGATGCCTGAACCCCAGGGAGATGAGCCAAGTGCCTTCTGCAGGAGGCTGCCATGGGTCACAGGTGTTGTAGCCCAGGGTGGTAGATGCAGCAGTCAGGAAGATCAAACAAAGCTCCTAACTCCAGCTTGGCCCAAGTACCTTTCTTCAGAGCTGATTTTATTGACCCAATCCAGGAGCAAAGCAGCTTGTTAACAAACCCAAAGGACCCTGCCAGCATCAGAAGAGAGCCCATTGCCCCACACAGCTCAGTCATGTGCTGGGCAGGGACCCTGGGTCTCCCTGCTACACCTTATAAGGTGCTGGGACAGGAGGAGAAACCACGTGGCTGGACCCCAGCTTAAGATGCCTTAAAAAGAACTGGGTCCCCCTACACACACACACAACCTAGGCCCCCAACATCACTGGTCAATGTCTTGGTCCCAGCCCCGGGGGGATGCAGGCATCTGCTCAGCCAGCTCCCAGCATGGCAGCCAACGTATCCTGCTTCGCCACACAGCCTGGCCAAAGGACACTCATTCTCTCACCCATCAAAGCTGTATCCCCCCTGCCCCAGGCCTCAAAGGCCAACTTTGAGCAGAGCACCCTCTGCCTCCTCTGAGCCTCTCTTATCTCCAGCCAACACGTGTCTTGCCCTGCCAGCCTGAGAAAGGCTAGTACCCAGCCAACCACAATTACAGATTATTACCCAGGCATCCACTCCCAGTCGTCCCCCTCCTGCTCTTGGCCTCCCCACACACTCTTGTTGTCACAGCCAAAGCAGAGAGCCCCCAGGTCACAGGCTCGCAGAAGCCAGAACAGGGCTGGAAGTGCCCCTCAGGCTGTGGGTCTCTGACAGCAGGGCCTGGATTCAGAGGCCTTTGAGACTGGAGAAGCCTCTTGGCTCCAGGTGCCTCCTGGCTGTTGCTGCTCAGATTAGAGGGTGTCAGGATCAGGGGTCTCAGAGGAGGACTACCCCAAATGAGGGGCCTTCTCCCCACCAGCCTGGTGCAACTGGTGGTAGAGAGAACAACAGAAACAGTGGGGCAGAGAGGAGATGAGCAGGGAGAGAGAACAGGGGTGCACACACCCAGCATTTTTCATTTCATCCCATCATTAGCAACTTGCTGTCATTAGCCATACACTTGAGCAGACAGCTCCCTTTCTGTTCCCCAGCAGGCCCCCAGCCAGGCCTGGTCTGCAGCTCAGGCATCTAGATGCTACTGCAATACTAGATAATAATCTGGCCACCCCAGATTTGATTCTGTCCCAAAGACCTGCACTGAAGCCCCCAAACCATGATGTGACGGCTGCACATGAAACACACAGGTGATTTCCTGCTGTGGCACTTGCCAGACCATTCTCCAGTGTCCCTCAGGAATATCTACTGTGTCCTTCACTGGGAGGCAGTGGAAGGATTTCTAGTTCCTCCCAGCACACTCTCCTCCACACTCCCTCACTTGGCACCAGGGGACTGAGCTGACATGCTGTGGCCAGCTAGAGCTGTTATCGCTGCCTGGGTGCTGCCAGGTGTGGGAAGTGGGCAGGATCCCCTCCTGGTTTCTCATGCAATCTGGGGTTGGTTGGAGTTTTGGGAAGGACCTCGCAGAAGTGGGGAACGATGCACCATCCCCAAAGCGGAGAGAACAAGAGAGAGCGGAGACAGTGGAGGCCATGTGGGGATGTCCTGACGGAGAAGAGAAGCAGTAAAAAATAGCCCTGTGCTTTCAGGGGGTGAAAATAAAGCCAGGGATACAGATCTTTGGCTGGTGCAAATCCACAAAGCCCCACTAAGTCAATGATTATTGAGCATACAGCAGTGAGACCCTGATCAAAGTGGAGGGTGCCAGGTGTGGCCCCCCTGACAAAGAGTCAAGTCAGAAGGGGAAACAGAGGAAAGTAAGGTGACCAAGGTCATCTAGCTCAGTGTCAGAGCTGGGACTAGTGCATTGGACCACAACATCTCCCAGTGATGCCAGGCAATCCAGCTTAGGTGAGTATTTGACCCCACTACCAGTGTACCCAGGCACCTCATGATCTTTACTATATCTGTCCCTCCAACCCCTGCCTGTTATCCCCATTGTACAGATGGGAAACTGAGGGACAGAGAGGTAAAGGGCCAGCTTTCCAAAGGTCGTAGGCACCTAAAGACACAGACAGATACCCAGTGGGACATTCCTAAGTTGTCAGCTGCCTAGGATCCACTGAAACCTATGGGAATTAGGTGCCCAACTTGCTTCAGTGCCTAAAAAATCCTCTAGGTGCCTAAGTAGCTTTAAGGTCTGGCCCCACAGACTTGTCCAAGATCTCCCAGGGCAGATCTGCATAAGCCAACTATTTGTGGGGCTGTGGTCTTGATGCTCAAGCTCTCCATGCGTGTTGATCCACAGGAATCCCCCAGACCTGGGCTGTCAGTGAGGCAACTCGTATAGTTCAAACGACCTTTAAATCCATGTAACAGGTAGCCTGTCCTGCCTCAGTAGAGCTGAACTGGCTATAGTGTGAGTAGTCACTTGAAAGGCCCCATCTTTTCTGGAGGCATCACCCAAAATCCTATCAGAGGGAGAACTTCATGGGATGGTGGGGCTGGTGCCCCGCACCACTGTGCCCTCTGACTCAGAAAAAGCATGCAACCTAGAGGCTGAAGGATGTACCACCTTCCATCCTGTACAAAAGCAGGAAAGGAAGCCCCAGCCTGCTGTGCTCTCTCCATTTGAGGACAGTGCCTAGCAGGCAGGAGTGGCTGGGTGCCTCAAATCCTTCCAGTCCATTTCCTAACCCATCAATGCCGCTCAGTTGAGCGGGAGAGGCTGCAGCTCTTGCGAGACCAGCGGGGGGGTGGGCCAGGGGTCCAACATAGGAGGGAGAGGTGGGTGTCTGCTCAGATCCCAGGCCTCGAGTGAGATGGAAAAGTTCATTGCGCATGGCACCAGGTGGCTCAAAAAAGTCAACAGTCTCCCCACTTACTGCATGACGCCACACAGGAGACTGATTTGCTTTCACGGTATGCGTTCCTGTGCCCTTTGCCAAGGCCATGCCACTGCATCAACCAGCTCTCATGCACTCCTGGCCACCTCCTTCCCCAGGAACTGCACTCTGAGTTTCACTTGTCAGCACATGGAATCTGGGTGACAGCAACAGCGTCCTGGTGTCACTTTCATCTAGGGTGACCAGAAAGCAAGTGTGAAAAATCAGGACAGGGCCAGGGGAGAGAAAGGAGGAATAGACACCTTTATAAGGCAAAGTCCAAACATCAGGGCTGTCCCTATAAAATCGGGACATCTGGCCACCCTGCTTTCATCTCCCATGAAATGCCCCACAAAGATTGATCCTGAGCAGTGCAAGGGAAAGGCAAAGAAAGCACTCTCCTCACTACAAGACTCTGTCCCAGGCCTCCCACAAGATGCAGCGCACCACAGGATGGGATGCTTGGGCAGTTTTAATGGGAGCCAACATGTGTGGTCTTCACAAAGACTCTCAGGCTGTTCAGCTCTGCTGATGCACTCCAGGCCTGCCCAGTGGCTAGTCCAGTTTTGTGATTACCCCTGGCACATTCAGGGATGTGCCTCCATCCTGAGCTGCAGTCTCCCTCCCTCATTCCAGCCCTGAGTTCTGCCAGGGCCAGTGTTCCCTCTAATTTTTCATAGGCTGTGTGTGCAAAAAAATTTCTTTTGTGCAAATTTTTGGAACCAGTGTCCAAATTTGTGTGCACTCCAATAGGAGTGATCAAACTTGTGAGTGCAACAAAGTAAGTGTGTATGATGCAAATAACGTCTAACTTTTATTTTGATATGGTGATGGAAATGATTTTATAAATTACAAAACCTTATTTGAAACATGCTACTTGAAATCACCTTCTTAAAGCAGCATAAAAATATTAGCACTGTTGAATTTTCTTATGCACTCTCTATTTTCTTGTGTGCATGGGTCTCACAACCTGTGTGCATGCACACACGCACACAGCTTAGAGGCAACATAGGCCAGGGCCCCTCAGTCTTGATGCACAGACCCTTCCCCACCTGCTATTCCTATCCTGGGCTCCCCCCAGCTCAGCCAGTGCCTCACCCTCCTAACCTGCAATCTCCTAAAGATGTAGGACACTTGCAGTGAGCAAACCTAACCAGAAACAAGAAGGGAAGAAACAGCAAGCACTGCTAGCTGCCAGCCAGTCATCCTAGAGCTTCATCTGCCATTTGACTCCCTCCAATACAAATGGGCACTATTAATAATCCAGGTCAATGCACCTGGGAAGCAGCAATTGGACAGGTGCCGCCTCATTGGCAGTCACACGAGGAGTGGATATGAGTGGGGAAATTAGAGGTGAAGGTTCCCAGCAGAGCATGCTTTTCTCTTCTGTTCAGTTTAAACTCCTAGCCCTGGGAGCTCTCCAAGAAACAGGGGGTGCTAGGTCAGGGCCAAAGTTATTTATGTGGTAAGATATAATCAATGAGACTTCCTCATTTTTTGTTAAGTCATTAAGTACTAATTTGAGGCCAAAGCTCAATCAATAGGAAGAAGAACACATGCCCCAGTGAAGTACGATTTGGAGAAGCTGAAGGAGGAAGATGCTGTGATATAGCCGTGACTGCAGCACAGACCACATTGGCTGGGAATGAGCTGTATTTGTGCTGCATCTACATTTAGAAATTAAATCGACCTAGCCAAGTCGCTCAGGGCTGGGAAAAATTTCAGTCCCTGAGTGCTAGGGTTAGGGCAACAACCCACTGCATGCGTGCAATGAAGTTGACAGTGACAGAATAATTCTTCTATTGACTTCCTCTCAGAAAGGCAAATGAAGTGTCTACACTGTGACTCTACAGCAGCTGTAATGTAGCTGCCTCCTTAGCTCCTCCATCCATAGATCTCAAAGTTCTTTAGAGAGGCAGCACAGTGCCCACTGACTCCATTTCACAAATGGGGAAACTGAGGCACAGACCAAGAAGGCATTGCTTGCCCAAGGTCACATGTACAAAGCCAGTCAGGAAATGAAAAAATTGCCTACTGAAAAGATTTCATCAAACAAACATAAGTCGTCCAAATGCTCTAGAGAAAATGTTGATGTCTGAAATGAAAAACCGAAACCCCAAGACATTTGAGCTGAAAAAAAAAATGTATGAAAATTTTCACTCTGGAAAAAACCACTAAGTGCCTCATAGGATTATAGTTTGAATGCCTCATGCCCTCATTCTTCTTCCTTGGCTGGACACCTGGGTTGGCCTTCATCTGCCCAGGGGAACACGGAGGCCCTGCAGCAAAGCCTGGGAGAGGGTTGATATGGGCCTGGATTCTGTCTGAGTGGGGTTTCTGTAGCCCTAACACAGGGATCAAGTGGCGGAGGTGATCTAACCCCTGCCCTCTGCAACAGCTTCCATGCTCACCTGCCTGTGTTGGGATCATTGTCTTAGCTTCCCTTACTGATCTTGCCCCCCCCCCCCCCAGGGGCTGTGAATAATCCAGGGGAACAGTGAAAGTGAAAGGCTGGTCACAGGCGGAGGGAGGGGCAACAATCTGCTCTACAAATGGCAGCAATACAATTTTGCTGATGACCTTCCATTCTGACCCCAGCCCCCAACTGCCCTTCCAGTCCTGACCCCCACACAGCACCTCTACCCAGGTCCGGGTCAGCCCCCAGCTCTTCTATCTCCACTCACTCCCCATCACACATTCACAGAGCTGTAGCAAGAGCCCTAAGCTTTAAGATGCACTCATGACTCCCCCCAGCACTGACTTCACCAGCCAACCTGTTTGGAAAACCCCAGCAAGGCCAAACCAGGGAGTGACGGGATGAGGCTATCAAAACTCACCTCACCTACCAGGAGTCAACGCAACCAAGGTCTCTGGAAGGGTGCATGGGCTGGTACTGGGGCTGCCAATGTGTTTCTCTTAATTGTTACCTATTAAAAAGCCTCACTAAAACCTGAAATGCAGTCTATCTAGGATAATTATGTAGCCAACACCACAGTATCTGTGCCCCTCACAGTCTTTTAATCTATTTAGCCTCAAAATCCCCAAGGGACATGGCATAGAATCATAGATTAGGGTTGAAAGGGACCTCAGGAGGTCATCTAGTCTGATCCCCTCCTCAAAGCATTGAAGTCTGGGCTTTGCCAAGCAAGGCCTTAAAAACCTACGAGGATGGAGATTTTACCACCACCCTAAGCAGCCTATTCCAGGGCTTCACCTCCCTCATAGTGTAGAAGGTTTTCCTAATACCCAAGTTAAATCTCCCCACTGCAGCTTGAGACCATTGCTCCTTTTTCTGTCATCTGCCACCACTGAGAACAGTCCGCCCTAGCTCCATCCTCCCTGGAGCCTCCCTTCAGGTAGTTAAAGGCTGCTATCAAATCATCCCTCATTCTTCTCTTCTGCAGATTAAACAAGTTTAGTTCCTTCAGCCTCTGTTCATAAGTCAGGTTTTCCAGCCTCCTAATCATTTGTCTTGCCCTGCAATGGACCCTCTCCACTTTGTCCTCATCCTTTCTGTAGGAGGGGGTCCCAAACTGGACACAGTACTGCAAATGAGGCCACACAAGTGCTCAATAGACGGAAATAATTACATCTCTTGGTCTGCTGCCAGTGCTCTTACTAATGTAACTCAGTATGCCATTAACCTTCTCATTAAGGGCTCATTGTGGACTTCTATCCAGCCTCTTGTCCACTGTAACCCCTGGTCCCTTTCTGCAGACCTGCTGCCCAGCTAGTCAGTCCCCAGTCTGTAGCTATGCAGTGGATTCTTCCCTCCTAAGTGCAGGGCTCTGCACTTGTCCTTGTTGAACTTCATTGGTTTCTTTTGGCCCAATCCTCCAATTAGTCTAGGTCACTCTGTACCCTAGCCCTAGTCTCCAGGCTATCCATCACTCCCCCCAATTTAATGCCTTGATGTTAGAGGGGAAACCAAGACACAGAAAGGCTAAGTGACTTGCCAACAGTCACTCAGGAAGTCTGGGATAGAGCTGGAAACCAAGCGCAGGCCCTCAAGCCATAGGTAAAGGCCCTAGCCAGTAGGCTTCTCTGCCAGTACAGGTTCAATGAGTGCAATAAGGCTGGGAGCTGATTCTACCGTTACTCCTGCAATTTTAAAACCAGGAGCAAATCAGCGTGTGACAGAGACATAAGTCCATTTCCTGGCACCTTTCCCCTCCCATCCTGCTACTCCCCTGACACACGCATCGGAAGAACTAATGCAGCTTGAGAGAACAATAAAAAGGTTTGCCCTATGAAGCGGCATCTGTTTAAACTGAATTTGGGCAGCAATGTACACAGCGGCAGCAGAGGTCTGGCTAATTCACTCCCTTATCTTGTTTAAACATGCGCCCAGTCCTGAATTGATCGGTTAAGGAGGTTCCGGGGCAAGGGTATTTTTTTACACAGATTAAACTGATTGCTATTGATGTCTTTCAGCCAAAGAAAACACTTGCACTTTCTTCCCTGGGTACTTTATCTTATTGCCACATCAGAGTCAGGCCGTGACCGGGGTGGCTTTGGGATCATGTGCCAGGGCATATGGGGCAGAATTATGAAAGGACATCCCACAACTGTGGACCATATTTTCCAAAGACCTCAGTTCCTACAAATGAAGTCCATCAAGAAAGACGGGATACTTTTTAAATCACGTGGGGGAGTGAGCAGAGAGCTCACAAAAACACCCATTGGTCACTGTCGAACCTTGGAAAAGTTTCCCTTTCCTTCCCTTTGAAATTCCCTGAGAACATTTTTTAGTTTGGGATGGAAAAGTGACAATTAGAGGGCAATTTGGTTTTTTTGTTTAAAAAAATAAAAGATATGGGGTAAAAAAGTTTCCATCTGTGGTGCTTTTATTAGAAAATATATCAGAAAATTTAGAAGGAAGAAAAATGTTGCTAGAAAAAAAAAAAAAACATGCTGGCCTCATTCAAAAAACCGAGCCCTTCTTCCAGGAAGA
Source organism: Podocnemis expansa (assembly GCA_007922195.1). Lineage (NCBI taxonomy): Eukaryota > Metazoa > Chordata > Testudines > Podocnemididae > Podocnemis > Podocnemis expansa. Next base: position 11,509,871 of record ML681990.1, on the reverse strand, counting down.
GTTAAGTCCTTCTCTCATTTTGTCAGTGAGCACTTGGAAGTCTGGCCTTCTGATCAAATACAATGGGGTGAATGAACCAAGAAAGCATTTGGAAGGACCATCATGGAGGACACTCAGTGCTAGATCTCCAGACACCCACAAATGGCTACTGACTCCAAAAGACCCAAAAACTCCTTGGTCATATGGGGTACCAGATGCTTTCCCACACTGCCCCATAACTGGCTTTTCCAAGTGAATCTGGTTTCCACTCGGGTCAAAGCAAGTTAGTCTTTAAAAGTGCCACTGGACTCCTTGTTTGTTTTGCTGAACTAGACTAATAGGCTACCCCTTTGAAACTAGAGTCAATGGATCCACTCTGACTTACACCTGCAGCACATCTGACTCCCTGTTCTCATGATGACAGCTGGGCAGAAAATAGATTTTCTGGCCCATGAAAAATATGAAGATGGGAGGAAGGGGTTCATCCTGCTTGCACCCAAAAAGAAAAAATCAAAATGTTTTTCATTCCACAAGTATGTTGATATTTTCTAAATTCCCCCATACACCTTACCCTCCTCTGGTCACAATGAAGTTTCATCAGACTTGATCGGACTGGGGGGAGGAAATAAATCCAGTTTCTTGAAAAATCGATTGTCCATGCTGAAGTGCTGAGATGAAAATCAACTGACCAGCTCTACTCATGACATCTTTGCCTAGCTTTCCACTCAATATAATCACAAGTTTCTGGGGGAGCAGCTGGACCTATGGATTCCCCCCTGAGGCAAACTCGTAAGGAATCTCCCTCCAATCCATATGCAATCAGAGGGTCAAATCCTGCCATGCCAGCGACCTCTGAGGAAGATTGGCTTGGATAAGAACTGAGCCAGGACCTTTGAAATTGGCTCAAAGAACGCACAGTGGGGGAAGACCAGAAAGGTGACTTGGACTTTCTCCCCTACAGGCCAGCTGCCCACAGCTTTTTCTCCAGTGCAAATGGTTTTGATTTCAAATGGCAGTTGATTGCTCTTGTGCCCACCTGGTTCCCAGCCATGCTCCAGCCGTTCTTCGTTCCCAACTCCTGGCCTCTGACCACCACGGTTCCAACCACTAGGCATGATTGCCCATTCCCAGGACCAAGACTAGGAGTAGGTGAGCCGGGCTACTGCCATGTGATGCTGGAGGTGGCATTCTCAGGACAAGGTTGGGTGCAAACTCCAGAATAGGAAGAGGAGGGAGGGGAGAAAGCACCTACCTGTCCCTGGGGTGGACCCAAATGAATCGTTCCCACCCAGTGCTCCAGTGGACCCCCCTATCTCCAGCCAATCTCTTACAGGGGATATGTCACCCCAGAATGGGGTGTGTCCTGCCAGCCGTACATCTGTACTCGTGAACTCATTGTCCTTCAGCATATAACCCTGGGACACCAAGCAGGGAGTCCATCCTGCCCCACCCCTCTCTGCTCTGCAGCCCCACAACAGAGCAACCAGCCCTGTCCCACAGCTCCCTTCTGGTTCATCTCATGGGGCCTCCCATCACATTCCCGACCCCCAGCCTAGGACAGAGTGGAAAGGCCCAAAGAGCCCGGTGGGCCTCACTCAGTCGTGAATCATCCCAGGTGGCCTTATAACACAAGACTAGCTCAGTCCCTCCTCCTTTGTCCAAGTTGGTGGAGGGGGCATCTGCCATCCAGCCCTGAACACTCAGCAAAACACCAGGCCTCTGGTACTGTTGGGGAAGTTACAGCGCTGGGGAAAGCTCTGGGTTACTCCAGAGCAGCGGGTTGGACCTAGTGCACAACAAGGCATGGCGATCATGAATCCTGGGAGAAGGGAAGGGGGGAGTTGGGTTGATTGAATCAATAATGTCCCCAAATATTTCCCCAGGTCTGTGTCCAGCTGACCCAGAGAGGACAAGGGTGAAGCCAGGAAAATCTAGATGGAGCAAAGGCACCAGCAACATCCAGCCCAACTTCCTGGGTTTGAGCCTGCCGTGCTGGGAAAGCATTGGTCGCCAGCAGTAGCTGGGCAATAGCTGGGCAGGTTAGCACCCTCTTCCCCGTCCCAGAGGTAGGGGATGTTGGTTCAGCCAGCGAAGCAGCCCCCAGCACATCACTGGGTGCCAGAAGGTAAGGGAGGTAGCAGCAAAAGAGTCTGACAGGGAATGTAGGGTGGGAGGTATGACCTTCCTGACCCCAAATTGTTCACAGAATGGCTGGAAGCCAGATGCCACAGCGCCAACTGCTCCAGCCAGGACCCCAGCCCAACTGGTCTGCTCGCCTGGACGGCAGCTGTTCCAGGACTGGGGTTGACATTGAGCCAGGATTCTAGGTGGCAATATCACAGACCCAGGGGAAGATGTCGTCATTGCCCTATGCCCAGGGAATTCTTGCAGGGTGAGGTGGGTCTGGCTGGGTGAGTTCTCAGATGCATGGCCAATCAGTACTGCAGGAAGCTGGCACGCTTTCCTCTGAGTTGAGCCCATGGTGCCTTTTCAAGCAGCATGTGGTTAAACTCCAGTGGCTAACCCCTGGGCATTTCTCCCCACACTGTTCCAGCCCCAGCACTGCTGTCCTCCTACTCTCACTTCCTGTCCTAAACTTGCTGCCACGTAGCTGTTAACACAGCCACTCTGCTCCACCCCAGTCACAGCTGCATTCCAGCAGAGAACGAGGCCAGCCCTGTCCATTTGTCAGAGGGCACTGTGTATGGGGAAAGCCAGGCCCTGCTCAGCCTTCCACCAGGATCCAATGAAGCTATTAGCAGCCCTTCGTTAGTAGCCAGGCCATTATCCTTTATGGCCCCATTAAAAAGCAATCCCTGAACATCTGGTTGCTGTCACATAGGAAACTCCATGAGGCATCAGATCATCATCCCCAGCGACACCATTCTATGCAGCCCTCAGCCTCCCAGCACCCATGTGTCACTCCAAACTTCAACCACCTTTTGATAAGAGGGTTCTTGAAAGCCACTCTGGGCACGCAAACGACACTGGGGCGCCAGGGCTGTGCCTGTCCTGCACACCCACGCTTTGTGTTGGGCCAATAAGAGCCAACATGACCATCATGAAAGTTGATTAGAGAGAGAAACAAAGGGCAGCTAGGAAAGGACTGTGCCCCACTGCCGTACCCAAAGAAAACACCACCTGCCCCCACACATTTCCCCTTTGGAGAGGGAAGCCTGGAAAAGTAACTCAGGGATAAGAATGAGCTGGCCCCCCACCAGCACCTGCACTCCTACCCCACCCCCTACAATGCCCCCTGCTGGGAACACATTGGCCAGGCACCACTTCCCAGGCTAACATGAGAAGACAATCAAGAGATCCGGCTTCCCCATCACAGCCCCAAGGTGCTTTGTGATGCTGTGTGATCTTTATCTGCATCTCCCTCAAAGCAGGCAGCTTCCTCCCCAGACCAAATTCTGCTGGGGCTTTCCATGTCGTGGAGAGACGGGAGCAGCAGCTTTGCGGCGGCCCCAGCTCCATCTTGGCCTGACCTCCTTAATCTGAACTGATGGCAGCTGTTCAGTCTCTCACCCAGTCCCTGCTCCCGCTGGCTTCACGCGCCCGCTTAGCACTGCAAGCCTGTGGTGAGCAGCTCCCGCCTTTGCCCCCATGACTCAGGATGGCCTCTCCCAGGGTGGACACCACTTCCAGGGCCCTGTGCAAGGAGCACAGCAAGAGGAGTTGTATGGAAAAACTCAGCAAGCGCAACACTGGAGCCACTTTCCTCCAACACTGGGGACACGGGTTCCACCGCACTTGGCTGCTGGAAGCTGCATGCATCACAAGAGATTTCATTTAATAAGCAATCCCAAAACAATCAGCCCCTCAGCCAGCAACACTAGGAAGCCCCCTGAACAACAGGTTGCCCCCTGCATGGCTTCTACAAGCAACCATCATCCAGGGCAGCTTCACATCACTCAGCCACACCGGGCTCTGGGCCCATGCCAGTCTCTGAGCCACAGCGACTACTATAATGGCACCAACACCCTTGGTCCTGTGGGTGCTGCCACGCTGATCTCCCTATGTGCCACACTCAGGGCTGGCTGCGCTCTGTGCCCAGTACCTTGCTCCCTCTAATACAATACTGGGACCCTGCCCTTGTTCCATCCAGCAAAGGGGCAGCAAGACCTGAGTGGGAACTGCCCCTGCTCAAGGCCCAGCTACTCCATTGGGCTCAGCACCCCACCCCTCATCAGAGGGGAGCCCCCACCACCAAACTGCTCTGCACTGCACACCCAGGCTGTAACATTCACACAGAGTCCAGGCTTGAGCCAGTCTTGAACCCACATCTTCTACAGCGGGACCAAACTCATTGCCACATCTCGGCATGAAACTAGAGCCAGGCTCACACCAGGGTCCCAGATGCAGACAGCCCTGAACTGGGATCTGCACCTTACTCCATCAGTACAGCATGCATCTGACGCAGGGCCCTGCACATGACTCAGGTGAGATGCCTCCCCCCATCTCCCCAATCATCTGCTGGCAGGAGACTCCTGCGACGTCTTCACATCTTGGGAGCCGCCACACATGTCACAGAGGGATGAGACAGAGTCCCTGATGGGATTAGCTGGTGATGACTCAGGCGCTGAAGGAGGCAAACAAGATGCAGCTCTGGAGAGAAGGTAAATCAGCACAGGAAGGACCCCAGCTGCTGGGTCTGACAGGATGGGTGCGTAGAAACAGACACAAGCCATGAGCGGATAACAAAGATGAACTGGTCCTGGGGTACCTATCCTGAGCATCACCACATCCCCGCACCCTTAACAACTTCCAGGGCCCCGATCCTGGCACCGTAAAAGCCAGTTGGCCAGATCCTGAGGTGCCGGGTACCCAGAGCCTCCAATGAACCCAATGGCAATCCTCGTGGTGTAGAAACTGATCAGATGGGACCACTGATATCTAGCCCAGCCAGTGCTTGGAGAGGCCCTGGCACCCTAGAGAATGGCAGCCACAGAACCCTCCTCGGCAGGGCATGTCACAGAGGCCAAGGAGAGCACATTTTTACCTTCTGATCATCCATTTGAGCAAGGCCAGTGGCCACAGAGGGCACTAGCCCTCAACAAACCTGTGGGCTTGGGTGCACTCAAGGGCTGCAACAGCAGGCAGGAGGGTGTGGGATCCCACAACTCCTGCCCCAAGCCAGCTGCAGTCTGCAGCTGGGGAATGCTTTGGGAATGTTAACAGGTGGAGACTCGAAAAGCTGACAGAGAACGACATGCCCAAACTGAAGCCCGGCCCTTCTCTCTGTCAAAGGTTCACATTGCCACTGTCTCTGACTGTCAGCTCATCTGGCTGGAAACTCAGCTCCATGACATCTGTGTGGTCGGGCATGAGGTCATGGGGATCATGCCACACCTCGGCCTTGTTCCGAGGAGGGCTCAGAAGCTCTGACAAATCGGTGGTAAGGCAACAGACTGGCCCCCCATGTTCAAAAAGTGAATGCCCTGCTACTTGGCTAAGTTAACAGCTGGCTGCCAAACCAAGGCAGGATTGATTTTTCAATCCCATCCAAGCCATGCCTTTCCTGAAAACCCTAGCAAAGTAAACAGCAGAGCCCAGGGCCCTGCCCCTGCTCTGGGCCAGTGTTGACACAGAGATGGACCTAATCCTCTCAAATGACTTGCAAATATCAAGAGGAGGTGGCTGAGTGCAGGACCGGGAGACGGGAGGGTGCTGAGGCTGGCTAAGCTGAAGCCAAGCATGCACTGGGACTCAATCACTCCAGTTCACTCGCGCAGCCCCAGAGCCAGTGCTGTTGACATGAGCTAGCTCGCTGGTGAAGGGACCAGGCAAAGGTGGCTTCCGCACCATTTACCAAGGAGGCTGTAAACAGCAATTTTCCAAAGGTCACTGAGTGGGATGGAAAAACTGCTCTGGAGGGGGCCCAAGGAGGGTGCCAGAGGCAGGCTGAGACAGTACCCAGGAGCTGGGCAGCTGTGGCTCACTGTCCTCTCTCTCCTACTGCTCAGGGATGGTGGTCCTGCCCCGAAGATGTTCCTTCCTGACCCTGCTGATGAGTGACTGGCTCACACCCTGAAGCCTGGAGATTGATAGCCCCATGGAGCACATAGCTGCAGCTGCTATCATCCAGGTGAGCACGTTGCCCATGTCTCCAGAATGACTTACCTTGTTCTCCTGGCTTTGCCAAGTCCTTGCCCAGAGCAGATGGATGTTTTACAGCACCTAATCACCAGAGCCAGTTGCACTCCAGGCATCAAGCTCCACACCAGACTCTGCTTTCCTGCCCTGGCCTTTGCAGCTCTTCACCCTGACTGGAAATCATTTCAACAGCCCTTTCAGAAGGATATGAGCCAACTCTAGCTCTACAGACACCCCTACCCCTGTCACCCAAACCTACAGCCCTTCCTTCTCTCTGGCTCCACCTCACTGATAACCCCTCCATCCCACTGGCCATTTTCCTTCTTCCAGCCAGCCACTACTCCCAGGGAGAGTCAGTCCTAGAGGCAAATAGGTGTGATCAGCTCTACCACTCTATGCTGGGGTTTGCTGAGAAGAGGGCTGCATCCTTTCCTCTTTGCACAGCAGTAAGAAGGTACCCCATGTGCACACAAGGGCCCTGAGAGCAGCACTTCAACCCACAGACTGTGCGAGAGGGCAGGAGGGGATCAGAGTTAGGTCCCAAAGACAGACAGAGGATGCTCTGAATGGATGATGCCCTGGCTACAACTCTGTACCCTTCCATCTCCTGCCTCCCAACCATCTGCAGCCTCTGCTGGAGAGGTTTTCAGTTAACGCCCCTTATAGCAAGGTGGGCCAGGAAGAAAATTTTGACCTGTATCAGGAAGAATGGGGTAATTTAGAATCCAGGACTGGGATTCAAGCCCATCTCTAGCTCCAGCCCCTCAGGAAGCAGCTATAAATTTCCCCAGCAGCAGCTCTCTAAGCCTGCAAGCCCAGATGGTCAAGGCCCATTTCCTGATACGGCTCTTTTCACAGACGCATGGGATTTAAGTACAGAAGGGACTGTTCACTCATCCAGCCTGACATCCTGTCTAGCCCAGGCCATTACATAGCCCCCAGTTACTCCTGTACTGAACCCAGGCCCTTGGCTTTGACAAGAACAACTCCAGAAAGACTCCTGTCTTGGGGTGAAGAAGCCTTCAGAGTGGAGAATCCACCATGTCCCTGTGGAGTTTGTTCCAATGGCTGGTCAATTGTGCCAGTCCAACTTGTGCCCCATTTCTCATGGGAATGGCTCTGGCTTTGGGTTGCAGTCACAAATTTGCCCTTGACACACCTCAGCTCTTGTCATCTGTCCAGCATTTGAGGATTCAGAAATTTCTCTACAGGTGTTAAGCAAAGGTTCCTTGAAGAACAAAATCAAACCCACTGACCTCTAGAAAATGGGGCCATGATGCCTACAGGGCTATTCCCAGCTCAGCCCCGAACCTGCTATGTAATCCCCCAGGCAAGGGACTTTCCCTTGGGTACTTCAGTTTCCCTCTCCCATGCAATGGGGCTCAGGGACCCTGGGAGTGGAGTGAAACTCTGAGGAAGGAGGAACATGAGAACTGCCAGGGCATCCAGTGTTGGAAGAACAGGTAACTGCTCCTAACTAATTCCCAGCACTGGGCCCTGCCTCTCTGCTGGGAAGGGGGCAGGAAGGGTGCCACACCCATCAATGAACCAGGGTCCCCGATGCAGGAGTTGCTCCCAAGGAGGGATCATGCCAACCCTGGGGCCCTTTTTGCATCAGCTTGACTGGTGCCAGGGGATTGTGGACAGTGGGCTCTGGGCCTCCAGCCAGTGCTTCAGGCCATTCTAGGGAGATCTAAGTGGAGTCACTGTGTAAACAAGGACCCACTGAGTCCAAGGACCCACTGTGGAAACAAGGACCCAAGAGTGCTGCACTAAAACCCTTCTCCCCAGCACCAGGCCTCAAAGCCAGTTCCCTTATCAGTACCACAGAGAGACATGCAGCCACTTAGCGGCTGAGCACCAACCAGCTGTTTCTTCCCCCATCTGTAAAGGGCTCACACACATCATAGCTTCCTTTGTGGGAGGTGGGGGGAAGAGAGTCCCAGGGAGCCCCTTTTGGAGCCAGGCACACTGAGAACCAAGCTACATGCAGGCCTGAAAATCTCTGGCTCTGTGAAAGGAAGACAACCCTGTTCAGGGCAGCTGGACCCCATGGATCAAACACATGGCAAGTAATACCTGAGTGAAGAGGCACAACTAGAGCAAGGTGCCTCAGCTGCCCCCATCTTCAATGGGACACTCATGGCCTGGGTGTAGACAGGGCAAGAGAGCCATCAAAAGCAATCTCTCCCTTCAGATCCAGGCCAAGTGATGAGCCACAGGGGCCATCTTTCAGAGGCAGCCTGACAACTGTGCTCTCACCTGATGGTCACTGGGGAAAGAGCTCATTGTGCTTTCCCCAGAAGCCAGGGTGCCTACTTGGATGGGGCATTAAGTCCAGTCTGGGTCACTCCTCCACTGACTCCACAACCCCTTGAGGCTCTGAACCATAATCTGTAGCTCTGTCCCTCAGGCTCACCAGTCTTTACAAAGGAGGACCAGAAACCCAGCTCTTAAATCTTGCTCTGGCCTGGGGCAGGCTAATGGGGAGGCTCCCCTCCCATTAAGGGGACTGGCTGCCATGTGTGTTACTCTTCATGTCTGCACAACCTTCTCTGGCAGCTGCAAACAGGACCCCACAGCCTTTGCCTGCACACAGCAGACAGCAAAGGACCATGGCATGCTGGAGCAGAGGCTTCTGGACCAACCACACTAAGAGGCTTTCTTTGCCATGTCAACTGCCAGGGTGCTGTCCACCCTGAGAAGGAGCAGACAGGACCATGCAGGGACTGGCCATATTTCTCAGTAGGGTTCAGCCTGCAGCACCCCTGAAAAAGTCACACTCAGCAAAGAGCCCCCATTAGCCTTGCTTCCCAGTGCCCTGGCCCCCTCTCTTCCCCAGATCTGGCCCCCCACAGCCCTCCCTCTCCTTTGCCTCCACCAGCCAAAATCCCTCTGCCTATCTTGCTCTTCTGCTCCTAGAATCCTTTCTCCTCCCACATCTTTCCATCCTCCAGCCTGCTTTTAGCCACTGTGTCTAATTAGCAGCCAAGCACAGCCACCTGTGCCCCTGCTGCACTCCAATGGGCCATTCTCAAGGCTGCCCTTATTCCTTGCAGATGTGTGCTGGACTCAGGCAGCTGCAGCAAGCCCGTTTCTCAGGCAACAGGCCAGCAGCACAACTGGCATCATGGCTGAGGGTGAAATTGGATTTGAAGTGGCTGGAGGTCACAGCCCCAGGATGTAGCTGAGGGCGACCGAGAGCATCTTGCTTTTTCCTGCCCTCACCCATCCACCCTATTTAAATTGGAATCAACCCTTTTGTTTTTGAGATTAAAATCCAGAGCAGATGTGCTCATTGCCCCCTTAAACAGAGGGGAAACTGAGGCTTGCAGTGAGGCAGGACTTTGGCCCAGGTCCCTCAGCAGGACAGTAGCAGGTCTGGGGTCAGAGCCCATTGCTGGGGAAACAGAAATGGGATCCTGAGCTAGACAGCCCTCGGGTCTGATCTACTCAAGCAAGTCTCACGTTGCCCCAGCCATGAAGATCCATGCACTGATCCCTGTCAGTTCCTTCGCCAGCATCTTTCAGGATTTGAGAGATCCTGTGTGGAAGGTGCACAGAAACGCCTGGTCTCATCACCTGAGCATGTGGCCCTCAATGGCACTCAGTAACCATTGTCACGATGTCACAGCTGTGGAGGAGTGACTGATTGTGGGACCGACAGGGAAGAAGCGAACTGATCCATAAAACTTAACCTACTCATTGGCCTGGTGACGAGTCCAGTGCCAGTGAAATCATGCCACCATCAGTGGACTGGGTAATAATCAGAAACTGTCCCTTGGCTCCACAGCACACGGCGATATTTCAGAATGGCTCATGACCAGGCAGCAAAGTTCCCCCTTGATTTGCAGGGGAGAGAAGCCAACACCTTAAACTGGTTACAAATAAAATCACAGCTCAGGAGAGACTGAAGCATTTATTTCCAGCAGCCTCCTAACTGTTAGGGGTGGAGGGGAATTGGTTTCCTTGAGTGAATCAAGTGTGTTGGCAGGCCTCAGCTTAGCCATAGAGCAGGGATGGCACAGGCATGCCCCAACCCCATGGCATCAGCTCTCACCTGCATGGGCCACTTCTTGAGAAGCTCAGTCTCTCTGGCCTGGGCTGGCAAAGAAAATAGGAACCTTCTTTCTCTGTGGGTGGGAGCAGCAGTGGGGAAGCTACCCTGGGCTCTGTGTACTTTGATCCTGCTCACAGCCAGGCTGGCAACATAGTTAAAGAAAATGCTCAGGTCCCATCTTCACTGCACACTGCCATTGCTGGAGAATGAAAGGGTCAAATAAATAACAATAATCCCTACTGCCTGTGCAGTGCTTTCCACCTCTAGATCTCAAAGCGCCTCACCAAGGGGGAAAAGGGTGTCATTATCCCTATTTCACAGATGGAGAAACTGAGGCACACAGAAAGGAAATAACTTACTCAGGTCACCTGGTAGCAACAGAACCCAGGTCACCTAAGTTCCAGTCCAGTGTTTCATTCACTAGCCAACATTATCTCCTGTCATGTCCCCAGCTCCCTCTTCAGAACTGGCACCTCCTCTGTGGATGGGGAGGGGGAGTGGTACCAAACAGGCTGCTGGCTGCCACATGGCATAACCTAACCAAAGTCAGGCTGGAGGACACAACCCAGGAAGGGAAGACTAAGAAGCCAGGCCCCTTCAGGGCATTCCAAGCATGGGCGCACACAGTTCAAACCCAGTGCTGTTGTGTGGCAACAGAGACAAACACACACACCTGCAAGTATCCCTAACACAATTTCTGTGTAGGCCTCCCATTAACATCACTGGCTTTTTATTGCTCCATGTATAGCAGACAGCTAGGGGGAAGGGCAAGGTCCCTTTCCCATCCCTCCTGCTTTGGAGTCAATGGAGAATTCCCCACCTAACCTCCCGACTGCAGCATGGTATCAAGTCAACAGACAGCAGGTAACTCATGGCACCAAACGTGTGGGCTGCAAGAGCTGTGGCAATGGTGCCCCCTAGTGCCCATATCCAGGGCCTGCCACCACAGCACCCTGCCACCTGGCCCAGGCAACACAGTTCCTAGCTAACTCAGGCAAGACTCCAACCCCAGCTCCGAGCAAGTGGCTGTCAGCCCTAATGCCTCCATTACGAGACCTGGATGGGCAGAGCTGATGTACACCTTGCCTGGGATGTGAGGGACACTGTCAGGGACAGCATGTGAGCCAGAGCAGGTGGCCCAAGAACAAAAACCACAGCCTTGGTGTGTGGCAGTTGAAGTCACACTTGCTGCTAACACAAGGATTGATTGAACATCCTCAACTCCCACTGGCAACCCCAGGCCTTGGGGTGCAACCCTGAGCTAGGTCTAGAACGTAACAACTGCGAGACTCAGACTCTAAGTCAGAAGGGACCAGGATGATCATCTAGTCTGATCTCCTGCACAACGCAGGCAACAGAATCCCACCCCCCACCCCCAAACAGATCCCAAACCTAGGACTGAGTTACTAAAGTCCTCAGATAATGGCATAAAGACATCAAGGTACAGATAACTCACCAGCAAGTGAGCCATTCCCCATGCTACAGAGGAAGGGGGAAAAAAAACCCCATAGCCTTTGCCAGTCGGCCCTAGGGGAAAATTCCCTCCCGACCCCAAATACAGCTATCACTTCATCCCTGAGCATGTGGGCAAGGCTCACCAGCTAGACACTCAGAAAGAATTTTCTGTAATAACTCAGAACCCAATCCATTTAATGTCCCATCTCAGGACAATGGACAGATTTATCACCCTTAGTCAAAGACCAGTCAGTTACCAAAGCAGGCCATTCTATTGTATCATCCGAACAACGGTCTGACTAGCTCCATATCCTCTCTCCCAACAATGGCTAATACCAGATGCTTCAAGAGAGAATGAACAGAACAGGCAACCACTGAGTGATTCATTCTGTCATCCACTCCCAGCTTCTGATAGTCAAAGGCTAGAGATGCTCAGCTCAGAGCATGGGGTTGCAATCCTGCCCATCCTGGCTAATAGCTATTGATGGACTTATCCTCCGTGAATGTATCTAGTTCTTTTTTTAACTCCGTTATTGTTTTGGTCTTCATGACATCCTTTTGTAATAAGTTCCACAGGTTGACTTGAGAATTGGGTGAAGACATACTTCCTCTTGTTTGGTTTAAACCTGTTGCCTATTCATTTCATTGGGTAAGCCCTAATTTTTGTGTTACATGAAGGAGTAATACTTACAGACTCAGATTCAAAGGTCAGAAGGGACCAATGTGATCATCTAGTCTGACCTCCTGCACACTGCAGGCCATAGAACTTCATACATCCTCTCTTATAGTAAATCTCTAACCTACAACTGATTTATTAAAGTCCTCAGATCATTGTTTAAAGACTTTAAAGTACAGAGAATCCATCATGTAGTGAGCCATGCCCCTCCCCACCTTAGTCATCTCTTTTCATACCTGAAAAGTCCTGGTCTTTTTAATTTCTCCTCGTCTGGAATCTGTTTCATTCTACTAAACATTTTTGTTGCTATTCTCTGTATCTTTTCCAATTCAATTCTTTTTTTTTTTTTAAGCTGAGGTAACCAAATCTGCACACACTATTCAAGATATGGCCATATCACAGATTTCTTTAGAGACATTAGTCTATTTTCTGACTTGTTATCTATCCATCTCCTAGCAGTTCCTAACATTACGTGTTCTCTCTTTTGACGGCTACAGCACCAGGAGTGGATATTTTCAGGGAACTATCCACAATGACTCCAAAAACACGAGCCCAGTCCAGTGGGTCCCAAGTAACACAGATCCCAAGAGCACCAACTCTCTACGGAAAGGAAGCAAACAGCCTGTGTTTTGGGCTGGCCTAGCTTTTCATTCATCTCTTTTTAAATTTTCCAGACTGGTAAAAGCTGAGGCCAGGAAGGATGAGTTGCTGCTGAAGATCCCAAGCTAGGACTGACAACACATCAGTCTATTTGGTTCTCATCTCTACCACAGATGCCCTGTGTGACCTTGGCAAAGTCACTTTCAGTTCTGCAGATGTTACATGGGGATAATAAACCTGCCATGGTCTGCTTGGTCTGGACACTCTTGGGGACTGGGAAAAGCTTCCCTTTGGGTCTGTGTAGCACCTGGCACAATACAACACTGAAGCACAGTGCTTCAATAACACAAAAACATCAGCATGGTTTGAGTGCTCAGAGACCCCCCAGACCCATGGTATTGGGGACAAGGCAAGCTTCCCCCACTGCCCTGCCAATGGGCCCCTGATCAGACCTTTGGTTCCCTTCCAGGCAGAGGTCCAGCCCCTAGCCTGACACTGGGGCTAAGCATAGCCTTGAGAGCTGTGGCATTTCCACCCACACACTTGATTGCATCCATCTAAGAAGGTTTGCCACTGTGCTCCATCCTGACTTGATCCATGTCTTACACTCACCTGCATTTATTTTCATCCAATTCTGTAAGTTCTCCCTCTTCGAAGTGCCTGACGAAGTGGGATATTCTCCCACAAAAGCTCGTGCAATAAATAAATCTGTTAGTCTTTAAGTACCATAAGACTCCTTGCTTTTTTTGGTTTACTAGACTAACATGGCTGCCCCTTTGGAACTTGTCCCCTCCAGTGAGACCCAGATACTCTGTGCAGGGTTCACACTTCTTTAGGACATAGCAGTGTCCTAGCACCACCTGCTGGCAGTGCCTCCTGTAGCTTCCACTTGCCAGGGAACAGCTCCTAGTGGTCTCTTTGGGGAGCTTCATGTTTTTGAAGATCGGGGGCCTGGCTGACCGCCCTGGAGGCGCGCATCCTCCTTTACCCGCCTGATTGAGGCTGCGGGGTGGCAAGCTTCCCCCACGCCACCTCTTGCTCCCAGAAGCCAGCCTTAAGCAGAAGTGGTGAGGGGACATTGCAGGGAAGCATCAATTTGGTTCCAAACACTCAAGTCACATCTTGTGAGTACAGCAGAGGTCAGGGTTAAGGGGAGATTTAATAGCAGGAAAGGGCAGGGGGGCAGCTGGCAAAACAGGATCAGGAGGGCAAAGGGCTCAGCCGCAAATATGAGAGGAAATAGATGGGGCTGCAAGGCCTGAATCATTAGTGGGGAATACCTGAGGCACCATACACAGCAGGATCAGCGGGATAAGAAGGAGCAGATGTTCTAAAGTCAAGCAGCTTCTCATCCGTGTGATACAGAATGGGAAGCCAATATAGGGTAACACCACCTGATTGCCACAATTTGGCACCTGTGTTTTAATATCATTTTTTAATATGGATGAAACCTCATGACCTGAGCATGATGAGCAGCAACACCCTGCCTGAGCTCATCCAGCTCCATGGGGGAGGGGGCCAGGGAAGGAGAACAGTTTAAAGCTATCAGTGGTGTACCATAGACATCTGCCTTGGATCTGGTACTGGTCCCTATTTTTCATCAACTGAAAACAGTTGGTGATTTTTCAAAAAGACATTATTAAGGGCACAAGAGCAAACTATTCCACGGAGCAGGAAAGACAGGAAGTATGGCAAGAGACTGCCCTGGCTTAACCAGAAAATTTTCAATAATCTAAAAATGAAAGAGTCCTACAAAAAGTGGAAAGTAGGTCAAATTACAAAGGATGACTATAAACAAATAACACTATTATATAGGGGGAAAATCAGAAAGGCCAAGGCACAAAACAAGATCAAACTAACCAAAGGTGTAAAGGGCAGAAAGAAAAATTCTTCAAATCCATTAGAAACAAGAGGAAGACCAAGGACAGTGCGGGACCATTACTCAATAAAGAAGGATAAACAATAACAGAAAATGTGGAAATGGCAGAGGAACTAAATGATTTCTTTGTTTTGGTTTTCACCAAGAAGGTTGGTGGTGATTGGATGCCTGGCGTTATGAAGGACAGTAAAAATGGGATAGGACCAGAAGCTAAAATAGAGAAAGAACAAGTTAGATAGCTTCAAGTCACTAGGGCCTGACAATATGCACCCTAGAATATTCAAGGAGCTGATTCAGAAGATACTGAGCCATTGGCTATTATTTTTGAAAAGTCATGGAAGACTGGAGAGCTCCCAGAGAGGACTGGAAAAGGGCAAAGATAGTTCCCATCTATAAAAAGGGAAGTAAGGACAACCCAGGGAATTACAGATCAGCTAGCTGTGCTTTTGTACCATGAAAAATAAAGGAGCAAATAATTAGGAATAAATTTGCAAATGTCAAGAACAAAATAAGTTGTTAACTAATAGTCAGCATGGTTTGTTCAAGAACAAATCATGTCAAACCAACCTGATAACCTTTTATGATGGGGTAATGAGCCTTGTGGATAGAGAAAATGGTACATGTGGTATATTGAGACTCCAGTAAGACTTTTGATATGGTCTCAGAGGCATCTCTGGTGCTGGGCACCCGGGGCACGTGCCTCGAATCCCAGCACCGGGGCCCAGATGCCAGTGGCCATGGCGGTCCCGTCCCCGGCCAGGGATCCGGGGCCTGGCCGCCTGCAGCCACAGCAGGGAGTCTGGGGCCTGGCCACCCCCAGCTGCTTCCGGCCCCGTCCCCAGCTGGGGATCCAGGGCCTGGCCACCCGCGGCCGCGGCGGAGAGTCTAGGGCCCAGCCACCCCCAGCTGCTTCTGGCCCCGGCCCCAGCTGGGGATCCAGGGCCTGGCCACCCGCGGCCGCGGCGGAGAGTCTGGGGCCCAGCCACCCGCAGCTGCTTCTGGCCCCGGCCCCAGCTGGGGATCCGAGGCCTGGCTGCCCGCGGCCGCAGCGGGGAGTCCGGGCCCAGCCACCCGCAGCTACTTCTGGCCCCGGCCCCAGCTGGGGATCCGGGGCCTGGCTGCCCGCGGCCGCGGCAGGGAGTCCAGGCCCAGCCACCCGCAGCAGCAGTGGCCCTGTCCATGGCCAGGGACATGGGACCCCGCCGCCCGCAGCCGCTTCTGGCCCCGTCCCCAGCCAGGGAGCAGGTCCTGCAGGCCAGGGGTGGGGCCTGGGCCTGTGCCCCGGGTCCCTCCCTGGGCCAGCGACGCCCCTATATGGTGTCACATTACCTTCTGATTAACAAACTAGGGAAGTACAAACTAGATGGAGTTACTATAAAACAGGTGCAAAACTTGTTTGCTAACCACTCCCAGAGAGTAGTTATTAATGGTTCACAGTCATGCTCAAAGGGCATAACAAGTAGGGTACTGCAGGAATCAGTTCTGGATCCTGTTCTAGTCAATATTTTCATCAATGATTTAGATCAGTAGTTCCCAACCTGGAGTCTGCGGACCCCTGGGGGCACTGCAGAGTGACTCCAGAGGGTCCACAGACAGGCTGAAGCTCGGGCTGAATGCCACCAGGGTCTCAGGCTCCTACAGAGACCCAGGCTTCCGGCTGGCAGAGAGCTTCCCCCAGATAGGGAGATTGTAAAACTCCCACACCCTGAACATGCTTAGAGCACGCTCAGGGAGAGAAGGGGGGGGGGGCAGGTGCCAAAGCTCCAGCCAGGTAAAGGGCGGAAGGGGCCCTTGGGAGAGATTGGGGGATAATGGGGGGGGGTCTGAGAACTGGCCAGTGGGTGGGGAAGACTTGGAGGGGAGCAGCAGGGACCACATTCTACCAGCAGGGGCCATATTCTGCTGGTGGGGGCCACACTGTGCCCCATGGCAGTGCCACTGCACCACTACATTGAAAATGCAGCTGGGGGGCTGCAGAGTATTTTTTTTAATAAAAAAGGGGTCCCCAGGGGAATCCTGGAAAAGGTTGGAAACCACTGATTTAGATGATGGCATACAGAGCACACATAAAGTTTGCTGATGACACCAAGCTGGGAGGGATTGCAAGTGCTTTGGAGGATAGGATCACAATTCAAAATGATTCGGACAAACTGATGAAATGGTCTGAGGCAACCAGGATGAAATTCAAAAAGGACAAATGCAAAGTATTCTACTCAGGAAAGAAAAATCAATTGCACATATACAAAATGGGCAATGACTGCCTAGGAAGGAATACTACAGAAAGGGATTTGGGTGTCATAGTGGACCACAAGCTAAACATGAGGCAACAGTGTAATGCTGTTGCAAAAAAAACAAACACCATTCTGGGACATATTAACAGGAATACTAGAAGTAAGACATGAAAAGTAGTTCTTCTGCTCTACTCCATCCAGATTAGGCCTCAACTAGTGTATTGTGTCCAGTTTTGGGCACCTCATGTCAAGAAGGATGTGGACAAATTGGAGAAAGTCCAGAGAAGAGCAACAAGAATGATTAAAGGTCTGGAATACTTGACTTATGAAGGAAGATCAAAAAAGCTGGGTTTGTTTAGTCTGGAAAAGAGGCGACAGAGAGGACATGATGACAGTTTTCAAGTAGCTGATTGCCATATTTGGGGTCAGGAAGGAATTTTCCTCCAGGTTAGATTGGCTACGGCTCTGGGGTTATTTTGCCTTCCTCTGTAACATGGACCATGGCTCACCCACCGGTGAATTCTCTGTATCTTAAAGTCTTGATTTGAGGACTCAAATAACTCAGTCATAGGTTAGACCAGTGTTTCCCAACCAGTGGGCCACAGCACACAGGTGTGCCATCAGGTCTAAGCAGGTGTGCCACCAAATTTTTTGAAAAACGACTCAAGAGCTCTGGATTGGCTCATTAGCTCATGAATATTCATGAGCTCATTTGGAAACTATATGGTGGTGTGCCTCAAATTAATTAAAGGTAGCAAGGTGTGCCACAGCACAGAAAATGTTGGGAACCATTGGGTTAGAGACTTGTTGCTGGAATGGGTGGGTGCAGTCTTGAAGCCTGCATTGTACAGGAGATCAGTCTAGATGATCATACTGGTCCCTTCTGACCTCAGAGTCTATGAGTTACAAGGAGGAGGAAGAAAAATTGTTCTTCTTAAGTGCTGATAATAGGACAAGAAGCAATGGGCTTAAATTACATCAAGGAAGGTCTAGGTTGGACTTTAGGAAACCATTCTTAACTATCAGGGTGATTAACCTGTGGAATAAGCTGCCTAGGCAGGTTGTGCAATATCCATCACTGAAAATTTTTAAAAGCAGGCTAGATGAACACCTGTCAGGGATGGTTTTCAGTAGTTTTCAAACCATAGGTCGGGACCCAGTATTGGGTCACAGAATCCACTGCTGCTGCCATTGAAAGACTGGAATGCGTTGTTCAAACATGTACTTGTTGGGTCACAGGCCTAAATGATTTTTTTTCAACTTAGTCCTGAGAAAAAACGTTTGAAAACCACTGGTCTAGATGGAACTTCATCCTGTCATGAGTGCAGGGTACTGGACTAGATGATCGCTCATGGTCCCTTCCAGTTTCTATGATTCTATGAATGACTTGGATAATGGAGCAGATTTTACAATGCTTATAAAATCTTCAAATGACACCAAGCTAAGAGGAGTTTCCAGGACTTTGGAAGACAGGATGCAAATTCAAAACAACCTTGACCAACTGAAGAACTGGTCTGAATTCAACAAGATGAAAGCTAAAGTACTTCTCTTAGGAAGGAAAAAACACATGCAAAGCCCCAAAATGGGGAATAACTGGCAAGGCAGTAGTGCTGCCGGAAAGGACTCTGGGGTTACAGTGGATCTGAAATTGAATGTGAACCAATGATGTGATGCAGTGGTGCAAAAGGCTAATATTCCGCAGTATATCAACAGGAGCAATGCACAGAAGGCAGGGGAGGTAACTGTCCCACTCCAGTGAGGCTTATAGGGTATCCAATTCTGCACGCCATGCTTTAGGAAAGATGTGGACGAACTAGACTCTAGTTACTAGAGAGTCCAGGGAAAAGCAACAAAAATCATAAAATCCAAAGAGGCAGCCATGTTAGTCTAGTTCAGTAAAACAAACAAACAAGGAGTCCTGTGGAACTTAAAGACTAACAAATATATTTATTGCATGATCTTATGCAGGAGAAAGTCCCAGAGAGAAAAGCTGCTGGGACACACTGGGGAAAGCCAACTGCAAATCCCTTGCAGTCGGCTTTCCCCTTTGTCTCCTGGCCCCCAGGACTTCTGGTCAGGGGTGTTGCTGGTCCCTGGCACATAGAGCACATGCCCCAAGTCCCATCGCCAGTGCCCCGAATGTCTGGGGCAGCCCCTGCATCTCCCAGCCCCGTCCCATGCCAGAGATCTGGGGCCTGACCATTGGCAGTGGTACCTGCCTCTCCCGGCTACTGCGGCACCAGCCACTCCCAGCCCGGTCCCCGGCCGGGAATTCAGGCCAGGCCACCTGCACTGACACCCGCCTCTCCTGTCCCTGTCCCCGTCCAGGGATCCAGGGCCAGGCAGGCAGCAGCAGGAGACTGAGGCTGGATCAGGCCCCGGCAGAGAATTGGAGCTGCGGGGGGCAAGGCCCATGGCTGGGGCCAGTGCCTGTGCCCATGCCTGTGCCCGTGCCCGTGCCCATGCCCTGGGTCTTTCCCCGGGGCAGTGACGCTCCTGCTTCTGGAGCTGACTTTCAGGAGAGCACCAGCAAGTTCAGACTCACTGCTAAGTGTCAACGGAGGTGGCAGACATAATGGCCACCCCGCCTGCCCAACGTAGCCCTCTAGACTATGCAGCTCACAGGGAGGGATGTTAAGTATTGATCTCCCCTGATGGGTCTCATCTCCGGGCTATCCAGCTCAAGGGGAAGAGTGTTAAGGATCAATCTCCCCTGACCGGCCTCAATTTCCTGTGTGAGTTTCTACCTGCCAAGCCCTATGTCATGGGGGGGGGGTGAGTTTCTATCCCACTGATGAGTTTCTCAGTACCCCCATCACCACGAAGGAGGGATCATTGTCCGGGGTCCCAGTTACATCATTGGTCCTGACCTGCACCTCATTTCCAATTGGCTATTTTATATTCTGGCCGTGCAGTACACCATTTAAGCCCCTGCCTCGGTTGGCTCTAGTGTTCTCCCACCCTTGAACGCTAAAGAGCATGTCATGAACCGGTCAGACTGATCCCCCAACCAAGACAGGGAGCTCCTGCCCGCGAAACTTTTTGGGTGTACTCAAATTGCTGGCCGAACGATTACGTACTGGGATGCTGCAGCTGGTCTGCCTCCTCGCTTTGGGTTGCACTACAGTGCTAGGACAGGTATTATAAACTGATACAGTTATTCTACCTCTCTTGATTTGTTTCTTTCTTCTTTTTTGCCTTTTCTCTATAATACCATTTATGTATTGTTTATAAGTGTAGGTTTTTTTTCCATTTAGGCATTGTTTATAAGTATAGCTTTTTCTCATTTATGCATTGTTTATAAGTGTGGTTTTTGTTTGTACTTTGTATAGTCCCTTTACTACATAGCTGTTTATTATTCCACTTGTATCTTGCATAGTCCTTTTCACTGTGTAGCTGTTTACTTCCCCCACACAGGCATTTTTGTTGCTATTTCATTGTACGCCTTTATGAGACCACCATAAAATTTTTTCTACTTGAAATTGGTGTCCATCTCCTTGGTGGGTGTTGCCAGTCCATCGCGAACCCGGGGTTCAACACTAAGCACTCCCAGAATGCCAGGCTGATGGCTGCAATTTTGCCATCATCAGTGTAGTCATAGCCTGTTAGTTCAAATTAGTTCATGTTGTTAGTTTGAACTAACTGCCTTAGTTCAAACTTAGTAAATTCGAACTAGGGGTTAGTTCAAGTCTTGGCTGGACATACTGCTTATTCCAAACTAAGCACTGGTACTACCTAGTTCAAAATAAGTGTTCCTAAATTCGAACTAAGGAAAGCCTAGTGTGGCCATGGGCTAAATTAGTACAGATTAAGCCTCCTTAATCCGGACTAACTTGCCAGTATAGACATAGCCGGAGATTTGGTTTAGATACCAGGGGAAATGTTCTAATTCGCAGGACAGTGAAGTTCTGGAGTTAAGCATTCAAGGGGGATGTGGAATTACCATTCCTGGAGGCTTGTAAGAACAAAGCCTTGACAGGGATGGTCTAGAATAATTTACCTGTACCACCTTGGCAGAGGGCACTGAATTAGCTGGCCTCTCAAGGTCCATTCCAGCCACAGGCTGCTATGAGTCTGTGATCATTTGTTTACAATCCTTCTCCCCATTCACTGGGCTGCACTTTGGCTCCCCCTGTTGGAGGAGCTGCCCTTCAATCTGATGATGACTGGAGATAAAAGAGACAGAGGCAGCACAGCAGCCGAAAACGATCCTGCCAATTAATTCCATCCAAACATTGTTTTGATGCAAAGACAATTTTCCATTACAACAAACTGTGCCCTGAGGAACGTTACATTTTCAATCAATTTTTCCAATTTTTCAATGGGGGTGGGATCCGAGACCCTGAACAACTGTAGCAGGAAGTGACCGTTTTTATTTCTAAAAATGGTTTCCAGGGGGGGAAAAAAGAGTAGGAGGTAATTCTTCGTCAGAGGTACACAAAAACCTCCAGGTCCTTAACAGATCCCTATTAGCTGATCTTCTTCCCTCAACACAGACTTCACAGCCTCACAGCTGGGTCACCTGTTATTAGCTCATTGTTTCCTGTGTCCCCCCCATCAGCAGCTGTTTGCCTCTTCTCTTATACACCCCTGTAACCCATGCCAGACGGATGTGCCACTCTGTCCCTCTCTAGCAGTGCCTGGGCCCCACAGAGGTTGACAAGTCTGCTACAGCCTTAATTCAATCCTCACTGCTGACAATTCACCCAAAGGAAACAGCATACACTTCAGATGGTAGCCCTTTGGGACAAATACCTCCTTTGTGTTCTACAGGAGTACAGCTTCTAGCACCAGGGAGTCCTGATGGGGTAAAGAAATCACCTTCCTGAGCAGTCTAGTTACTCCAGATTCAAAAAAAAAAACCCATAAAGCAGGCCTAAATCTCTACAGGAAGCTGGTGGCTTTGATAATGGGACTTTAAAGTATTGAGCCATTTCCTCCCATGCTCTGATGTCCTTGGCTGGTTGCTTTCTCCTACCAACAGTCCCCCTCTATGGAACAGATGGCTCAGGGCCCCTTTGAAATGCTCCACTGATTCTTTGGCACAATTGGCTGCCTTGTTGCCATTATGTTTTTACCAGCTCTTGAGAAATTAAAACAGAATAGAATGACTACATCCCTCTCCCAGCCATGCAAGTGCAGACCCTAGAAAGTCAACAAAAAGCTGGCCCAGGCTCTGAAATGCTGTGCCAGGTACACAAAGCTGACCTCAACTCATGGCTTTGACTTAGAACAACGTCATCACATGGCTCAAAGGCCTTGGTAGGTCATTCTGATAAGGGACAAAGTGAGAATACATTCAAGAGCTGTATCTCACACGGCGTTTTTCCCTTCATCCAGAGAGTCATCTGGGGACCCCTATTGGTGCCTTAGAGTGAAATACATGCACAGACTTCAAGTCCAGACAGGACCATTGTGAATATCTAGTCCAGTGGTTCTCAACCACTGTGTCTGGACACTGAGTCACCATATAGCAGTAAGTGTGTCATGGAAAGCCCCGGAGATGGCTAGATTTGGCCAGGGGTGGGGTCTGGTGTGTCCTGTAGACAGGGCAAGACTAAGACATGCTGAGGCCCTAAGCTATTTCAAGATTCAGAGACAGAGAAAAGTATATTACCTTATAACAGAAAGGGTAACAAAAAATAAATGATAAACTGTTATATTTGCATATATATATAGTCAAAGATGCAACCAAAAACAACCAAAACATCTTGCAAAAAGCCTGATTTGCATTATCAATTTCAAGTATGATATATCTTCTTAGCCATCTCCAAGGTATTTAGAGGCCCCCTCATAATGTAAGTCCCTAAGCCATGGCTTACTTGGCTTGTGCCTAAATTTGGTACTGCCTGTAAGGTCACAAAATACCATCAAGCATGTCGTGACCCGCAAAAGGTTGAGAATCACTGATCTACCCTGCACTTCTGATCTTCAGTCTGATGATGACTGGCCTTCTGTACAACACAGGCCAGAGACCCTATGCCAGGAAAGCCTGCACTAAGCCCTGAACTTCTAGCTGAGCTACAGTGTGTCAAACAGCAACAGCTGGAGACCTAAAAGGCAGGGAGTTAGAGTTGCTGGGAGGGGAGGTGTGTTCAAGGAGAAGGCTGAGGACTTCACCCTGGGCTCTTGGGTTCTATACAGACTTTGCTACTGAGATGCCTTTAGGACACTGTGTCACAGCTGTGTACCTCGGTTTCCCATAGAGAATGACATAGACAAGTTGTGCTGAAAAGTGTCCAGCTTAGTGTTAGAAAGGAGTCTCTTCCTTATGTGGTAGACTGCTGGCAAAGTACGAAGTGGCCCTCTGTCACATGACTGAAACCTTTTCTGCATTGCTGCAGATTCTCAGAGCCACAGGTCCATTGGTCCAGAAGACACATGGACCCACAGACACACACACAAATCTTCAACCCACTTGTCTTGCAGCAGTACGGCACAATCATTTTCTCACAAGCATGCTTCAACACAGAACAACTGCAAACAGGCAGGCAGCAGCCCAGATGAAAGTAACTTTGATCTTTTCCAGTGCATATAACTAATGGCTTCACTTCTCCGCCTCTGCCAGGACAGACTCCAATAATCACTAATTACCAGCCAGGATCATTAAACTAATTTATCACAGCTTCCAGAAGAATGAGTCTCATGCATCCATGTCCACTGTGGTCTCTTGGACTAAGCGCTGGCATTTATAACCCCTCCAGTCCCCTCCCGCGCCCCCAGCAATTGTTCCCACCACAATTGTTCTCAAGACCTTGCCTTTGTTACCAGCCTGGTCACAGCAAAGAATTGGGTCCTGGCCCACAGCACTGCTCTAGCCCTTGGACCCTATTCCAAGGTATGGGGAAAAAGAGGGTCCAGTATTTACAGCAATGTTCTGTTCCTGCTGGAGTGAATAGGGTCTAGTGGTTAGAGCAGGAGGCCTGGGAGACAGGACTCCTCAGTTCTGCCCCTGTAGGGGAGAAGAGAGTCTAGTGCTTAGAGTTGGCACTAGGAGACAGGACTCCTGGGTTTCATCCCCAGCTTAGTGATTCAGACTCCGCCTCACAGAGATATTCAGGCACACAACTCCCACTAATCACAGCCTTCAAGGGCCATGTTCAACAGCAACCACTGATTTGTGGGGCCTGACTACAGGTGCCCAGTGTCCACTGTCCATTAAGTGCTGGCACTGGCACCCCCTGCCATGCATCTCAGTTGCAGCCCGGCCAGCAGGAGCTGCCAATCTGATCATCTGGCCCCAGAAGTAGGGTTACCAGATGTCAAGGAAAACGAGGACATGTCCTCCTTTTTACCTTCACATTCTCATCCGGCAGGCATTTTAAAAATACATCATTTTGTCTGGCTTTTTACTTGTAGGGGTTAAACTATGCTGGAATGCCCTGGAACCCCCTATTTTTAGGGGGAAGCATTCCAGGGCCCCCTAAAAACAGAAGACTATTACACCGATACTACATTTTCTCCACATGGCCTCCAACCTCCTGCTTCCCTGTCCTCTTTTCTAGGCTTTGGTGTCTAGTAACCCTACCCAGGAGGCCTGTCCCAGTGGTGTCCAAACTCAGTGGCAGGGCTGGGGAGATGGCACAGCCCTGCCCACGGACAGAAGCAGGTAAATCAGCAGCTATACTCAAGCAAAAGGGAACAAGCCCCTCAGCTAGGGTTACCAGATGTCAGGCAAAAGGACACGGCCTCCTTTTTACCTTCCTGTCCTCCATCTGGCAGGCATTTTAAAATACGTGATAGTCTCTGGGTTTTTACCTGTAGGGGTTAAAGTATGCTGAACACCTCGGAACCCCCTATTTTTAGGGGGAAGTGTTCCTGGGCCCCCGAAAAACAGAAAAACATTACACTGCTGCTACATTTTCTCCATATGTCCTCCTTTTCCTACTTCCCTGTCTTCCCTTCCAGACTTTGGTGTCTGGTAACCCTACCAAGAAGCCTGTCCCAGTGGTGTCCAAACTCAGTGGCGGGGCTGGGGTGATGGCGCATCCCAGCCTGGAGGCAGAAACAGGTAAATAAACAGCTATACTCAAGCCAAAGCCAACAAGCCCCTCAGAGAGGGCTACCAGAGGTCAGGCAGAAGGAGGACATGGCCTCCTTTCCACCTTCCCGTCCTGCCTCTGGCAGGCATTTTCAATTTTAAAATGGATAGCCGTGTTAGTCTAGTCCAGTGAAAAAACAACAAGGAGTTGTGTGGCACTTGAAGACTAACAGATTTATTTTTTGCATGAGCTTTCGTGGGAGAAGAACACCTGATTTTCTCTGGCTTTTTACTCACAGGGGTTGAAGTGGGCAGAACGCCCCGGAACCCCCTATTTTGAGGGGGAAGCTTTCCAGGGCCCCTCCAAGCAGCAGAATGGGACATTGCCACCGGATTTTCTCCACGGTCCTCCAACGTCCTCCTTCCCTCCCCTCCTTCCCAGGCTTTGGCACCGGCAGCCCTACCCCAGCGGGCGGGACGGGGCGCGCGTCAGCCCCCCAGGCAGGGTCCCTCCCACCCGGAGCACGTGCGGGGCTCCGCTGTTTGCTCAGCCCCGCGTGCGGGGAGGCTCCTCGGGCGCCGGCCGCTGATTTGCCCGGCGGAGCTGGAGCGAGGGGGCGGCCCCTGGCTGTCACCCTCGGCGGGGCGCGGGCCGGTCCCACAGCCCGAGAGGCGCCGAGGGTCCGGCAGCGGGGCGATGGGCTCGCTCAGCGCCAGCTCCATGGCCGCCTCCGCTGGCCGCCTGCTCCGCACCCCCGGCCCCCGGTCCCTGGCCGGCCGCGGCGGCCCCGAGGCCAGGGCGGGCTGCGGCAGGGGCGCCCGGCGGCGGGAGGGCGCCCGGCTGGAGCTGGCCGCGACGGGCACGGTGCCGGCCCCCGTGGTGCGGCGGGACATCCAGGCTTTTCTCCGCGAGTGCGGGGGCAGCCCCAGCGAGGCGCGCCACTGGCTGACCCAGTTCCTGGCCCTCGGCCACGCCGGCGGCCGCCCCTTCGCCGTCATCGAGGTGAGGGGCGAGAGGCGCGGGGGTTTCCCCGCCACCCAGCTGGGGGTTGGGGCAAATTAGGGAGCACCCACCCCTCCCCCTGATCTCAGGCCCTGGGGAGCACGCCCGGGGCGGCTGCAGGCGGGGGTGGGCACCGCACCCAGGAGGCTGGGATCCAAAGCTGGGGGAAGGGGGCATGTAGGGCCCCAAAGCGCAGCGGGGACGCTGGCCCACAGAACAGGGACGGGCAGCAGGGCTGGAAGGGAGTTTTAGGGCCGTGGCGGGGATGTGGGCATGCCCTGGGATGAGCCAGGCGCTGCTGGGACAGGAGCAGGAGGGGCTGATGGGCCCCCATGGGGGGGTAACTTACTGTGACAGGGCAACGGGGCTGTGGCCACCCTCGAGATATACCCCAGAGAACGGGCACAAAGGGCAATGGCAGCATGACATGGCTGGGCGCACCGCCATAGCACGCTTTTTCTGCCCCCCATGCCATTAAACCCATCGCTCCTCCCAGCTTTACCTGGGCTCATCCAGGCCCTCTACAGAAGCATGACTCCCTGGCACTCCCAGCACCAGCCACCCCAGATCTCCAGAGGTTGCTTCCTGCAGGCAGGGGGTCCCTCACCTCCTGGGCACCCACCACCCTAGCAACGCAGGCCTCTTTGCTGCTCTGCAGGTCACCTAGGATCCATCTGCTTCATTCTCTTCTGAGGTGACCTCACACCCTACTCCTCTTTTCTTCATCCACCTCCTCTGCACCTTCCTCTTCATTGTCATCATCATGCCCTCCCTCCCTCCCACCTCTCTCTTAGCATCTTCCATGACCCCTCATGCATTGCACATCCTCAGCCTCCATTGCATAAGCTGGACCAGTGGCTTTCTTGATAGCTTCAGCTCACAGTTGCAGATGTGAGAGTTTCCAGAGGCCAGCAGCCCCGGGCACAGATCCAGAGCAA
Organism: Podocnemis expansa; assembly: GCA_007922195.1. Taxonomy (NCBI): domain Eukaryota; kingdom Metazoa; phylum Chordata; order Testudines; family Podocnemididae; genus Podocnemis; species Podocnemis expansa. The sequence continues at coordinate 11,482,970 of ML681990.1, read as the reverse complement.
GTTGGAGGTGGGACCTGCTACTTCCCCTGAGCACTCATCTCCTATTTGCTACCAAACTCCCCTCCCACCATGACCTTCTGCACTGTTCCCCCCACACCTGGGGCTGCCAACTCTCTACTGCTGCCCATCTCCATCTTCAGCTGGTCTCTTCTTGTGTCTAACCCTCTTCTCCATGACTTCCCACCTGCTGCCTGTCCCAGTGCAATAAAAGGTGCAACCACACCCAGGCCCCAAATCCACTGGGGCTCTTCCTCTGTCATTTCCCTGTGTTTCAAAACCTCCACAGACTTAGCTCAGCCAACCACATGGCCTCTGAGCCTCAGACACAAGCATCTCTCACCTATCACTCACCAGATCACTTCAGTCAGTGTAGGGGCCTCCTCTCCTCTGCAGCTCCTGTCAAGATGGGATATTTCCCTAGGAGAGGTGCTGTAGGTCAAACCCACCTTTGCTGAGGAACCTCTAGGCAGGGCTCCCTGCCCTGTGGGGTGCAACAGTTCAGATTAGGAGAGTGCAACAGATCTTCTAACTGTAAAACTCTGTGAATCTGGGCCATCTCCCACCACATTTTTGAACCACCTAAACACTTATACACACATTATTTCACAACACAGATTAAGTCAAAATTCCCCTTCCCCTCCATTGATAAAAAATAAGGTACTTCAGGAGCTTCACAAGTAGACAACTGGAATAGTGAGTTATAAGCCAGATGGTAATTGAAAAGGAGCCAGAATTAAAACAGCAGCAAATCCAAACTAGATGAAAGGAAATAAGCGTTGGAAGCAACCTGTTGTTAACTAGTGGAACTCACTGCCTCAGGAGGTTATTGAAGCAAACAACAAGAGTGGGGGACTGAACTAGATCGTCCTGATACGGGTAGGCTACCACCATAGACTAGTGGGCTGAGGAAGAACAGCCCAGTGGCTAGGGTAGTAACCTAGGACTTGAGAGATCTACATTCAGTTATCTGCCACAGTTTCCTCTGTGATCTGGACTGTGTCACTTAGGCTTAGATCCTCAAAGACACGTCAGTGTCTAACTCCTGCTGAGTTCAGTGGGAGCTAACCCCCTCTGCACCTTTGAGAAGCTGGATTTAGCCTCACTTGGCCTTGGTCTCCACCTGTACAATGGGTGCGCAGTCCTGCCTCACTGGGGTAGTGAGAAGAGGAGGTAAGGTTGTGAGGTTTGCCAAGAGCCCAGTATACAGTAAGATCAGTACTGGCACTAGGTATCACTGGGTCACAGGACTAGGAAACAACTTACAGCCATTTAAGCATCAGTAGGACTTAGGAGTCTCTTATGCTTGTTGGGCTTTGGGTCTAGACCAGTGGTTTTCAAACTTTTTTCCTCGGGACCCAGTTGAAAAAAATCATTTATGACCACGAACCACGACCCAACAGTTACGTCTTTGAGCAATGCCTTCCAGTCTTTTGGTGGCAGCAGCAGGAGGAGCCACACCCCAGTACCTGAGGGTCTGCAAGGCAGTACTGGGTCCCAACCTGTGGTTTGAAAATCACTGGTCCTAGATGACCCCATTTCCTCTGTGATGCTGGCCAACAGGGACTCAACTGCCTGAGAAGGAAGAAGGGAGATGCTGGCCTCCATGGAGGAAGCAGATTAGGCGCTAGAAACCCAGGGACTGAGCTGGCTGATGTGGGGTGCAGTGCCAGAGGGATTAGGGGGCTAGTAGTGCCAAGGGTGCTACGGATGCTGTTTCTCAAGTCCTTTCCTGTGCCCCATGCGAGCTGTCTTTATCCCCGCATCTGCCATGGGGAGGACACAAGGGGGGAGGGGGGATCCAATCGGAAACATTCCTCTAGTGGAGAATAGCACTGGAACCTGCCCAGCTCTGGTGAATAGCAACTTAGGGTCCAGATAGGACGGCAGATAACAGCGTTTGCTAGGGACAAAGGGCACCAAGTGTCACATGGGCTGCGGTTGGTGGGTGGGGCAGCTGGGGGAGGGGAGGGAATGGGGTGATAAGATTGGAGGAGTGACAGCTACAGTAGGGGGAGGAGGGGCTGGGTTGATGGGGGGCTGGGTAGGGAGGCAATAGCTGAAGCAGGGTGACAGCCGTAGGGGAAAAGGGTGCAGGTGTGTAGGGAAGGGATGACACGTGCAGTGGAGAGGGACAAGAACAGTGTATTGGGGGAGGCACCTTTGCAGCAGCCTCCCCAGCCATAACCCAATTCCCCACCCCCCACCCCAGGGTCCTGCAGGGTCCCCACCAGCCACCTGGCACCTGCAGTGCAGGAGCAGCTCTGTTACAAGCTGCCGCAGAGCCAGGGCTGCCAATCTGCCAGCATCTCACCCCCCAACCAACTGCCCTCCTTCTCCAGGGCCCTGACCCATCCCTATCTTGCTCTCCCCTGGTGCAGGTGGATGAGGCTGTCTCTCGCTGTAAGGAGACTGTGAACAGCCTGGCTTTCAGCTTAGCCTTTCTTCAGCGGATGGACATGAAGCCCTTGCTGGTGTTGGGACTGCCGTCCCAGAGCTCCCTGAGCGACACCCTCACCTTCCAGGACACCAGGGCGCTGCTGGCCCAGAACTGCAAGGCCCTGACAGATGCTTTGCGCCACAATTCTGCCGCGACCATGCCCTTCTTTGGGGCCGGCGCTGTGCTGGGAGCAGAGCAGTCAGCCGCCAATTCCAGGTGAGCCTCTGACCCTGCAAGCTCTGGCTGGCTGGGCTCTGCGTGGCATGCTGCCGGCTCCTATTAACACCTGTGCCCGTCTCTCCTCTCACAGCGGGATTTCGGTGGACAGTGACCTGTTGCGCTGGTGCCTGGAATCTGGAAACATCCCCATCATCTGCCCAGTTGGAGAGACACGCAGCCGCCAGTCCCTGCTGCTGGACTCTGTCGAGGTCACTGCTGCTGTTGCCAGGGCACTACTGCCCACCAAGATCATCTTCCTGAACATGACGGGGGGGATCAGGAACTCTGGGCAAGGGGTAAGGGCAATATGGATCTGGCCCAGGAGACACCAGCTCACCCCTCCAGTGCAGTGGGGCTAGACACGTGCATCCTGCTTCCAGTGCCAGGGCCATGCATCCCTTCCCTTCTGGTGCCATGCTTCCAAGGTGCACTACCTCCCACCCACGACCTCCAGCCTGCTGGGCCACTCTCCCCTTGCTATGGCAGTGCCACTCTTCCCTCACTCCTCCCATCCACAAGAAGCCAAGGAGTGTTGCACAAGAGTGGGGAGAGGCTGGAGGGCGCACCCTAGAGGGCAGGCCCTGAGCCTTGTGTGTCAGGCACATACACATGAGGAAGGATCTTAGTGGGGCTGCAGAGTCCTAAAGCTACTGTTGGCATTTGCCCACCAGCTGGTGGATGGTCAAAGCTGCCCCCTATGCTGTATCCCCCTGGGTCTCTCTCCTTGAGCCAGCCTGCCCCACCAAGCCCCAGGCCAGCGTCCTCCACTTGGGTTCGGCAGCTGCTAGGCTGGGCCCGCTCCAGGCTGTCATGAAGACAGCAGAGCCCAGCTATAAGGGCTCCAGGAGGGGTTACCCCTTGGAGACATTTCCTTGCTAGCCCCTATACTGGCCTTGCAGGTGCTGGGGAATGTGGACCTGCCCGCTGACTTGGACCTAGTGACCAAAGCCTCGTGGATTGGCCACAAGGAGCAGCGGCAGGTCCAACTGATAGTTGACCTGCTCAGTCGTTTGCCCTACGAGGCCTCCGCTGTCATCGCCTCTGCCGGCACGCTGCTTGCTGAACTCTTCAGCAACAAAGGTGGGCATGTCCCCAGGGCAACCCTGCCTCGCCATCTCCGGGCAAGTGAACAGGCTGGGTGGCTGAATTTGACTGGGGAATTACCACAGCCACACCAGGGGGACTGGAAAATGGCACAGGAACCAAAGCACTGATCACAGAGCTGCAGAGTAAGCAAAGCCCTTGCTCTTCCCTTTGGCTGCAGGCTCGGGGACCTTGTTCAGGAACGCTGAGCGTATGCTGCGGGCCGAGAGCCTAGAGGAGCTAGACCAGCAGCGCCTGGTCTCCTTGATCAACACTTCCTTCGGGAAGACCTTGCGAGAGGACTATCTGGCTTCCATACGGCCTCGGCTGCACTCAGTCTACTTCTCAGAGGGGTAAGGAGGTCCCCTGCTGTTCTGTACCAGGCCCAGGAGCTCCAGGAACAGGCAGGCCATGGGGTATTTAAGACAGGGGAGACATTCCTGTTCAGCCACTTCTAGGGGTGGGATGGGACAGGGTAGCCCCTAGGTGTAGAGTGGTCCTAGCAGTGGGCTGAAAGGCCTTGGCCACCAGATAGCCATTAGCTCTGGGGATCACCTTGTACCTCAGAGGACTGAAAACCTTCCCTGCTCACCCTTCTCTGCCTGATCTGTTCAGAGGGGAACTCTTACTGAACTAGACTAACATGGCTGCCCCTTTGGAACTTGAGGACAGAGACTCTCTCTTTGTACAGCACCTAGTGCCACGGGGCCAAACAGGACCTCCAGCTGCACACCCTGCATGAAAGATGGGCCTCCAAAAGGCATGATCCAGCCTTCTCAGCTGGCTCCTGTTCTAGAGAATGGGCTGAACCCAAACCCCAGGACCTCTGAACTTTGAAGCCATTCAAAAGCCAGGCCCAGAGTAGTCATTTCCCATAGTGCCTTCAAGCTGCCACCAGTGGATAGCAAGAGAAACCTCCACACTGCCCTACCAGCAGCTGCATGGACCCAGGGGAGTAAGGAAGGGAGAACAGAAAGTACAAAATCTCCATCACTCGTGCCACTCCCAGACCCTCTCACCCAGCCCTTTGTCCATAATCCAGCTACAACGCAGCAGCCATCATCACAAAGGAGCCAGTTCTGGGTGGCATGCCCTACCTGGACAAGTTTATGGTCAGCTCCACTAAGAAAAGCCAAGGCTCTGGCCAGATGCTGTGGAAGTGCATACGGCAGGACCTCAGGACCCTCTTCTGGAGGTCTCGTGTCACCAACCCCATTAACCCCTGGTAGGTGGAAAGGGGACCTGATCAGAGCAGTATTTCCACAGAATTTTAAATACACTAAGGCAGGGGTAGGCAACCCCTGGCACACATGCCAACAGTGGCACACAAGCCCATTTGGAGCAGCATGCAGCCCCTTCTGTGGCACCAGCAAAATTACCACTCCTGCCACCAAAAGGCACTCCAGGCAGCTTCTTTCGGGGGTGAATGGGACGCGGGAGGTCCTCACCATACCAATGACTAGGCATGCTGTGGAAAGATGCCTCTTGGAGTGGCTCCTCTCATCAGCATGCTGCTGCTGAAAGCAACTACTCTGGGCAGCTTCCTTCCTCAGTATGCCTGGGTGCTACCAAGAGGAGTCGCTCCAGGCACCTTCTTTCCGTGAGCGGCTCCTTTCAGCAGCATGCCTGGGAAATCTCTCTCCAGCCATGGCCACTGCCAAATTTTCAGGTGGCAGCTGCTCTCTTCTGCAGGAGTCACAGGCACTGCCTGAGGGTTGGGGCGGAGGGGCCGGCACAAGAGCTGGCAAATGTTGCTGACTCTTGCAGTAAGGGTTCCCCTGCAATTTCAGCCTGGGCTCCCCATATGCAGCTCTGCTGGTGTCCCACAAACCTGCCCTGCAGCCCCCCAGACATTCCAGCCCTGGGCTTCTGTGCTAATGCCTCTGCCCCTCACCTGCTCTGCTCCCCATACGCACCAGCTCTGTCAGTGCAGATGAACTCTGATGTCCAGCACTCCTTCATATACCAAGCACTGATTTCCCATACCACCCTGCAGCTGCCCCTTAACCTTGACTTGTGACCCCCTCCCACTTTCTCCCTCCTTCTCCACCTGTAAACAGAACTACTCACTTTGCTTCTCATAGGGGCACTGCATGGACACCATCACCACCAAGAACCCAGTTAGACTCACTGGGGGGGACGGGCGGGGCGGAGTCTGGCGAAGTGTTAGCTCTGTCACTGTATGAATCACAACTCTTGTTGCTGTATAGGACACTGACACTGCTCTGGGACTAAGGTTTGTTCTGTTCCCATCAGGTATTTCAAGAACAGTGATGGAAGCTTCACCCACCAACAATGGATCTTCTTCTGGTTTGGACTGTCTGATATCCGGGACTCCTACGAGCTGGTGACCCATGCAAAATCCATCCCAGACTCATTCTGCAAACCAGAGGACAAACTCACTGGCTGAGAGCAAGGGCTGAGCAGGTCAGGCCTTCATACAGAGACACAGAATAGGAAGAAATAGCACTCAGAACGGACAGCGTCCCCTTTCTGGGCCTCAGGTTCCCAACCTATCAAATGGGACCTACCTCAGAGGCAGCTGCGACGCTCCATGAATGAGTGTGGGTAAAAAGAATGGCCACATCTTCCCTTAAAATCCTTTCGAACTGCAAGTTTGGGTCACATGCAAGCTTGTATTTATAGCAGCCAACAGCAGGGGTGTGGCGTTCTACATACAATGTGTACAGCAGGAAAGAGACAAGAGGAGCTGGAAAGCATCAACTTTTAACATGGTTTTGGCTTCTTTTACAAGGTGTCTTGCCTTTTTTCAGCTTTCTCAACAGTCTGTTTTTAGGGTCTTCCTCCTGCTTTCTCCTTAACTAGTGCAAAAGGCTACTTTGCAACAAAAATTGATCTAAAAATGCAAGCTGGGAACTTCAGGGCAGCCATAGGGACAGAGACACCAAACTGCCATTGAAATTTCAGCTAATGACCCTGGCCCCTTTGAAAGCCCCAAAAGTAAACACAGGGTACAATTTGCAGAAGGAACAGGCCTAGATTTCTCCAAGTGTTGAGGCATTGATGCACTCAACATTTTAGCACCTAATTTAGGAGCCTAAACCTCATTTTAAGAGTGTAAATCCTATTGACTGTCACTGGGATTTTGACTCCTAAGTGCCTTTTTGAAGTACCCTTTTGAAAATGAGATTTAGGTTCCTAAATCGATTAGGTTTTCCCTCACTGAGTACAATGCCTAAATACCTTTCAAAATCTGGGCCTAAGTGGCTTAGGATCCCAAAGCCCATTTTTCAAAAGTGACTGAAGACTCTGTCTTACTGATTTTCAGTAGGACTTAGGCTCCTGAGCAACTTTTGAAAATGAGACTTAAGTCCCATAGGTCCTTTTGAAAATTTTACCCTGATCACAAACTACTTCATCCAGCACCACCATCCCTGGCAGTGAAATATTTAAATGTCAAATCCCAGATGGCTAGATATTTGTCATGAATTTACAGTGAACTGTCACTCACAAGGTAATAAAGTAGAGAAACAGTGGTAAATCTGAGCTGATCTATGTAAGCACCAGAGTCACCTGTGAGTGGATCCATCTGGTTAAGTGCCACAAATCTGCACTGAACTCTTAAAAATCCAGCACTACCCACCAGTGAGCCCGATAGGAAATGTACAGGTACCATACCATCAGCTAGTTAGGCACAAGCTAAAAGTCATGTGCATACGAAGATGGGATGCATTGTTCAAACAAGGAATGAACCAGAGAGCAGGACTTAGAGCTGGAAACAGAGCCCAGATCTTGCCATAGAGTTCTTGTGTGACCTTTGGCAAGGCATTTCATCCTTGTTTCCCTGTCTGAACCATGGGGATAACAGCATTGCCTGGCTCCCATGTGTGATGGGAGGAAAAATCCAAAAGTACCTGGGACACGCTAGATGCTCCACTGACATCCAACATCTCTGAAAATCAGCCTGCTTATTTAGGTGGCTGACTTCAGGTTCAAGAATTCTGGCCTATATGTCTCTCCTGAGAGTGTCTCTGATGGTGCATTAAGAAAGAGCTGACTTTCTGGTGCTAGAGTAGAAAAGCAGCTGAAGTTTCCTCTGTTCACATGCCTGTGATTAGACGGAAGACAGGAAACAGACAGGAAGGTCTGACCAGTGGTTAGGGCCCAAGCCTGGATCCAGAACACACTGAATCTGTTCCCTGCATAGCAATGAACTCCCTGTGCTATTTTGGGTCTCTGGACCTCAGTTCCTCCTCTGGAACATGACGTTAAGGGGGCTGTGGGGTAAAGCCTGTGAACTGCTCAGACGACAGCAATGGAGATCAAAGTAGTAACATAGGTAGGGTGTGGTTTGTTTAAAGCCAAACAACATCTGGTAAGAAATAATACCTAAAGCAGGGGTACTCAAACTTTTTGCGAGCCGGTCCATATTCAGCTTTCCACCATTCATCGGGGTCCACAACCAACTAGGGTAGGCCTACTGCTGCGAGCGGGGGGGGCATGTTCCGGGAGCAGGGGGGCTAGCAGGAGCGGGGGGGTGATGCCGGGAGTGGAAGGCGTGTTCCGGGAGCAGGGGGGGCTAGCGGGAGAAGGGGGGTGATGCCATGAGCGGGGGGGGGTGATGCTGGGAGCGGGGGGGTGTGTTCCAGGAGCAGGGGGGTGGCCTAGCGGGAGCGGGGGGAGGGGTGATGCCGCGAGCGGGGGGGGCATGCTCCGGGAGCAGGGGGGCTAGCAGGAGTGGGGGGTGGTAATGCCGCGAGCAGGGGGGGCGTGCTCCAGGAGCAGGGGGGCTAGCGGGAGTGGGGGGTGGTAATGCCGCGAGCGGGGGGGGCGTGCTCCGGGAGCAGGGGGGGGGGGCAGTGCAGTGAGCAACTGGAATTGCTCAGCTGCCCTCTCCCCTTAGAAGGAACATTGCCGCGGTCCACCAGAAATGTCTTCGCGGTCCACACCGCTGTTTGAGTACCCCTGACCTAAAGGGTTGAGTTAAAAGCCTTTTCTCCTTTAATCCTCAAAATGACATGATACAGAAAGCAATTTAGAAACCAGGGAAGACTCAACAGCAGGTCAAAGCAGAAGGCCTGAGCTAGGCAGCTAAGACCATGTTAGTGTTTGAGGGTTCACCTGCAGAGGGCAGGGCACTGGAACTATAGAGATCCCACAAGCCAGCTGGCCACGCAGCAATCAGTCTCATGTAGCACAACACAGCAAAGGACAAACCGAACCTGGTGGCAGGAGGCCCCGTGGGGCAGTCATATCTGGGCAGCACACACTCCATGTTACAAGGTGAAAGTCTCCCACTGATGAGCAGTGCCCAGGACAGCAAAACATGGGATCCTCATGTGGATGGAAGCAGGGGTTTGGGAGCCAGACCTTTCCCCCCTTCAAGTTTCTCTTTCTCACTCAGTCAGCCCCCATGAGCACTCTGGAAATTCATGCCTCTTGAGAGGATAGGCAGCATCTCCTCTTTCTATGGAGCTGTTCTTTCCCCCACACTTTGGCAGGCAGGACTGTCCAGGTGTAAAGCAGCATCCATCTATTCCCTCCACCAGTGCTGAGAGACAAGCCAATGCACAAGTGCTCCATGCATGCTCCAAAGATGGATCAGAGACAAAGCGGATGTATGCACACAGAGCAGTGGGGTTGGGGGGGTGGAGAGTTATTCCCTTCTCATCTCCAAAGTAGCTTTCTTCTCCCTCTCCAAAGCACTGAGGTTGTTCCCATTTGAAGTTTCTCCTCTCCACAGCATTGTGTCCTTTCAGAGAGCAGGGTCTCTTTGTGACCCTGTGAAATTCCACACAAAGGAGGTAGAAGCTATTCACAGTGACAACCAGATTAACTAATGGAGTATAGATATTGTGATTTTGGCCACTGGCCTGCTGGGTGATCTTGGACAAGTTAAGTCCCCACCTTGTGCCTCAGTTTCCCCATCTGCACAATGGGGATAATGACACTGATCTCCTTCATAAAGCACTTTGAGATCTACTGATACAAAGCACTACATAAGAGCTAGCTTATTATTACAATTTTCTTCACCCCCACAATAGTTAGCACCCACCTGTCACACACAAAATGGTCCCCACACACCTGACTATTTCCAAAAAAGGTGTGGAGTTCACCAAAGACGCTGAAGGAGAAGCTTTGATGTCTCCCATTGTTGGCGTCCTTCCAGTAGCCATGCATCCAGCTCCCCAGGGGGACTCCAGAGCTTTCAGGATCTCCTTTTGCTTTCAGCAAGAAGACTTGGCTCCTCACGCCACCACCTGAGCTAGCCTGACTCTGTGGGCAGCCATTCTACAATGTCCAGGAGGGACCTCCTCCACTGCTGCGCAAAGCCAGCAGACTGTGAGGTTCCTTGGAGCTGTACTTACACCACCTGTCCAAGTGCAATGAAGGACCAACATGAATGAGATTGAGCAGGAGGCAGCTGCTAAGTCCCTTTGCCAGTCAATGGGGAAATTAATTAGAAATTTTTTAAAAAGTAGTAAAAAAAAGAATAAATAATAATGGTGATTTTAAAAAAAATTAAAAAACAATCCTACTCTCATCCCCTCCCACAAACTGCAGAGCCCTCCCCAAGCCCGGCCTGTCCGGCCCCACTTGTTCCATCTCAACCATCTGTGGCTAAGATGATGACAGCCCCAAAAATACCAACATTCTGCCCAATGAGTTTCATCTGGTTCCAGAACTCGACACGCCGGGAGCTGTGCCAGTAGCTGAGGTTCCCATCAATGAACAGAACAACCAGGGGCAGGATCACAGAAAGGATCTGGGCAGCTGTGCTGATGTAATAGCCAGACAGGAATGACAGGGCAAGCACCCCATAAAGAATGAAGAGTAACTGCAGGGTGATCTCCCCACCTAGGATGTGGTTGAGGTAAGCCAGGCGATCCTCTTTGCTGTGCTGGAGAGAATAGGCCTGTAGGATGCAGGGGAACAGTAAACCAAGAGTAAGCCAGTAAGCCAAGCAAATTCTCACACTCAGAGTCTGATTACAGTCAGGACCTCGACATAGAGCAGGGATCTCAAACACGCAGCCCCTAAAGCTATTTCCTGCAGCCCTCAACAACACTATTGTTACCGATATTTGCAATATCGTTGTTTGAAAAGATTTCTTTGTTTCGGCCCTCAGGCTAACATATTAGTCCTCATGTGGCCCTCAACTAGTCCTCATGCAGTCCTTGTGATGATTTGAGTTTGAGACCCCTGACATAGAGGGTGGGGAAGGAGGTACATTTTACCAGGGCCTTGAGGAACTGAGACAGGCCAGCTTAGATTGCAACCCCTATTACTAGGGGGCCTGTGTTACAAGTTTGTACTGGTCATGAAAAAAAGTAAGCTCGGGTTTTGCTTACAGTGCAATTGTCAGGCATGACAGCGTGAGCAGACATATCCATGCTAACTTTGATCTAGTCCTGCCCAGTCAGGACCCTAGTACAGTGGTTCCCAACCTGTGGTCCATGAGGGTACTGCAGGTGGTCCGTGGGTATGTGTGTGGAATAATTACTGCAGGTAAATGTATTGCAGGTACAAATACTGTGATGAGCGCAATATGTTTGAGAGTGAGTGTAATCAATTATTAGAAATAACTGCATTTTTAATACCCCTTGATATACAAGTTTGACTCCTGTCAGCCATACGCTACCTCAAAAATGTTTAAAATTGTTTGTTTACATGATGGTCCACAAAGGCTTTTGATGACAATGTAGTGGTCCATATAAAGGGAAAAGTTGGGAACTGCTGCCGTAGTACATACTTTGGGGGGTGGGGGTACAGTCATGTTGCTGTAATTTCACTGCTAGGCAGTCACATCTCCCAAATGCACTTAGACATCCCCAGAGTCACCCCACAGGGCTCTGGGGACTCAACATCCTATAGCAGCTGCTTGATTGCAGTCAGAGGATCACTACCTAGCTGCTTAGGGGTAGACCACCTAAGGAATTTGTAGACTATAGGCCAGAAAGCTTCTGGCATAGCAAAATAGAAGGATTTCTCAGGACTTCCCAGAATTAATTTCTGCTTCACATCTGCTCATGGTTAAATGCGAATGGATCTTCTAGCGAATCAGCCAACCTTGATTTAAAAGTTTCTATGGAGAATCCACTACAACCTGCAGTAAACTGTTCCAATGGTTAATTTATTCTCACCGTTAAAAATCTGTGGCTTATTTCAGTCTATATTTGTTCAGCTTCAACTTCCAGCCACTAGATCTTGTTAAATATCTTTGTCTGCTAGACTGAAGAGCCCATTATAAAGTATTTGTTCCCCTTGTACATACTTCTAGACTGTTCAAGTCACCCTTAATCGTCTCTTTGCTGTGCTAAATAGATTGTGCTCCATGAATCTCTCACCACAAGGCAGGCTTTCCAATCTTTTAATCCTCCTTGTGGCTCTTCTCAAACCCTCTCCAATTTATCAACATCTGTCTTGAACTGTAGGCACCAGAATGGGACACAATAAATATGCCAGTAGCAGTCACACAGGTGCTAAACAGCAGTAAACTAACCTACCTCCTCCTTGAAATTTCTGGTTATTGCTAGTCTGAATTTATCTCGTATCAACTTCCAGCCATGGAATCTCATGACAGTTTAATCAGCAGAGCTGGAATGTGGCCAGGAGGCCGGGGCTAACAGCTGACTTCTGCACAAGCACCATGGGATCACTTGGCCTGTTTTACATCGCATTTGAAAGGCAGTGCCCCCTTCTGGAGGTTCTGATTTAATAATGCCTCAGGAGGAAGGAACAGTGCCCATTACTCACTCAAACAAGAACTACAAAAAACAACAAGCAGTTGTGTGGCACTTTAAGACTAACAGATTTATTTTTTGCATGAGCTTTCGTGGGAGAAGATCCCACTTCCTCAGATGCTTGCAAAAAATAAATCTGTTAGTCTTAAAGTGCCACACAACTGCTTGTTGTTTTTTTACTGGACTAGACTAACATGGCTATCCCTTTGGAAACTGACAAGAACTACAAAGACAAAGGGCACTAAGCTGCAAGTGTGTCCAAAGGAGAACTGTGGCAACTAACTCATCCTTGACAAACAGTGGTAAATATGTCAATGGCTTGTGATGGGATGTTAGGTGGGGTGGATTCTGAGTTGGTACACAGAATTCTTTTTTGGCTGTTTGGCTGATGAGTTTTGCCCACATGATCAGGGATTAGCTGATCGCCATATTTAGAGTCAGGAGGGGAATCTCCCCTAGGGCAGATTGGTAGGGACTCGGAGTTTTTTGCCTTCCCCTGTAGTGTGGGGCATGGCTCACTTGCTGGTGGTTTCTCTGTACCTTGAAGTCTTTAAACCAGGGGTCTCAAACACATGGCCCGTGGGCCACATGCGGCCCTTAAAGCTATTTCCTGTGGTCCACAATAACACCATTGTTACCAATATTTGCAATACCATTCTATGAAAAGGTTTCAGTGGTGCGGCCCTCAGGCTAACATACTAGTCCTCATGCGGCCCTCGTGGTGATTTGAGTTTGAGACCCCTGCTTTAAACCATGATATGGACACTTCAGTGACTCAATCATACGTCAGCTATCTATTGCAGGAATGGGAGGGAGGTTCTGTGGCCTGCATAGTGCAGGAGGCCAGACCTAAATGATCATATTGGTCCATTCTGGCTTTAAAATCTATCAACCTGTGAATCAATTGGCAACCAGTGCAAAGAATTCTGGAATCAAACTGAGACCCAAAGACACCTTGCTGGACCTGAATAACAGAGGCAGCAAAAAGTCCATGGGAAGAGTAAGCAACCCAGGGCTGGCCAGTAACTGTGGCAGCTAGGATGCTGCTCTGACAACAGGCCCTTTTAGTCCAGGGGAGACCCAAAGTGGCCACCTGTGCCCCATAGTGAATCTCCCAAGCTCTGACGGGCCGACAGACCAGAAAGAGCAACGGACTGCAAACATCTGTACAGTCTCTGCTAAAGAGCCAAAGAGGCTACTGGCCTTGCTTAATATCCTTACAGCTGTAACATAAGCTGCTCCAACATCCAGACTTCCCAGTTACAGTCTCAGCCACATGGCAAAGCTCCAAATCCCAGTTTCTTTCTGATCACCCTCCTTATTCCCCCTAAGCTGGTGACTCCACGGCAAGCTAATAGAGGCTGGCTAGCCATGGCAGAGCTGTGCAGGAAAGCAATCTCTGAGCTAAGCCCAACTTGGCCCCAGCCAGCTCCTTGTCCCACTGATTACCTACCACACAGATGAGGTAGATGCCGAGGAAGACCTGCCCGGTAGACTGCAGGGACCTGCTCCGTGGCTTCTGACGATAGATCTCACCAGCCCCACTCGCCAAAATCAGGAATCCACCAATGATAGCTATGGTTCGTGAATACATCCTTACCTGAAGGGTGTGTGTATCAATTAGTGGTTTGGAAATAAAAAGGAGCCTGATCAACTTTCAGGAAATAAAAGAGCAAGACATTTTGATGTATGGAAATAGCCTCTGCAGGGGCACTATGCAGGATAAAGATCTCTCCGTTTCATGCTTCAGGGCACAAGTCAATCAACAGCTGAGGTCAGAAAGAAACTATATAGGATTGTAGTCAGGTGCTCTATGAGTCTCTTTGAAATAACTGCTTGGGCCATAAGAGAGTGAACTAGCAGGATCAGGAGGAGGGGAAAGAGGAAGGAAAGGAAAGGATAATGGGGATAACTCTTGCCCTCCCTGGAATACAGCTAGAGACTGAAGTCTTCTAGTCATGACAGACACAGTCCAGCCTCAGCCCATCCCAATCTCAAGGAAAAAGGAGCAATTCAGTGTCTGTGGTATCTTGATGCCCTGCCCTCCATCCCTGAAGTGCCAACAAGGAGACTCCATGATGACAATTGCTTCCCCTGGACATTAGTCTCTGGGCTGAGATCTAACCTCATTTCAGAGAGTCCAGGTTTACCAAGAGAGGCTGGCATGTGAGCAGATGAGAGGTGGCTGATCCCAGCCTATCAGCCCTCTAAAGAATTCTGATGAATGCCTTACCTTTAGCCAGTCACCGTAGTACACATAGCCCCCAACGTACGCCGCATACGTGCTGACTGCCAGCTGAAGAGCAGCTCCCAGAGCAAACCATCTGCGCTTCACCCCAAAGGACATGAAGCTGGCACACAACACCGCTGCCCCCATGTCAAAGTACAGATAAGGTATGGGAATGTCTGGTTTCCTAGGGAGAGACAAGGAAAGAACATAAATCCAGGTGGATATTTGAAGAATCAAGTCATAGCACATAAATAGGACGAAGACACAATCCTCCAACTACATCAACCCACAGTGCCCAAAAGACAAAATACAGTAAGCTCTCTGCTGCAAGGACCATCTACTACTGAGTTTCTATAGTGCCTAGCACAACAGAAATCCACTAAACTTGAATAATACTAAGTGGCATGCCCAAGATCACCCAGTAGGCCAGTAGCAGAGTAAGGGACAGAACTCACATCTCTGAGCCCATTTGGCAATCTATCGACTAGGTAACACTGCCTTTCCTAATACCAGAGGAGCTGGAAAAAAGCATGAGGGAGGGGCACACTTAAAATCCTCCAAACTTGCTGCTTTACATGCAGGATCAAATTAAGGGGCCCCAGGTAGTCTGCCCCATACTCCCCATCTGGGGTCCCCTCCCCCACAATTATAGCCTGGGGGCAGGGCAGGCCATGGCTGGCTGCAGCACCCCCCACCCACACACCAGCTGTTCTGCCCCCAAAGCACCCTTTGGTTGGGACCAGGGGTTGGGACCATCCAGCACAGGGTAGCCTCCAGTGGTGGCAGCCATCCAGGGCCTGCAATGCTGTTGGGCCTTATGCGATAAATAAATTTGTGAGTCTTTAAAAGTGCCACAAGACTCCTTGTTTATCATACAGCAAGTTAAGGATGGAATCAGAGCCGGAGGCTACATGTACAGTGCCACTTACTCTAGGGCAGACGTGGCCAAACTGCAGCTCTGGGGCCGCATGCGGCTCATCAGTGAAAAAGCGCGGCTCACCACCACAAGCCCTACCTGGCCCCAGAAACATTCCTCCTGGTGCCAGGCTGGGGGGGGGACAGTTTAAATCTCCGGACCCTGAGCATTCTTCAAATGAATGCTCAGGGTGGAGCAGCAGAGGGTCACCCAGAAATGATTCACAATCAGCTGGTTGGTCAGGTAAGGGGGAAGTTGTTAAGGGGGCCTCACTGGGGGAGCATGCAGCAGGGGCTGGGGTGTTACTAGAGGGAGGGAGAAGGAATCCAGGCTGGGGTCAGGCTGGAGCAGAGGCAGAAGCCAGGGAGTGCTGGGGAAGCAGAGGCGGGGTGTGTTTGCAGGAGGGAGGAGGACATGGGGTCTGGCAGGAATGGAGAGGGGGGAAAGAGGGGTGTTTACAGGAGGGAGAAGGGCTCAGAGTGTGGCTGGAGCAGAGAGGCAACTGCCCAGGACGGGGGGAGGGTCAGTGTGTGTGAGCGTGAGAGAGTGATCTCCATTACAGTAGCAACTTCCATTGGGTGTGTGTTGTTTTGTTTTTAAATCTAACCTGCAACAGTGTAACTAAAGTTAACTTTTCTTTCTAGACCTCCGCCTCGCTTTGCTAACTTATTAATAAAAAGTAATCATCTTCTCAGCACAGTACTGATAATTAAATAAGCCACCTCTGATAGAAAGACCTGTGCTTTTCCTGGGATCGTTGACCAAGTTCACACAAGGATTTCCGTAAATCAGGAAAAGAAGCAAGGTGTCCTGTGGCACTCAAAGACTAACGGATTTATTTATCACATGAACTTTTGTGGAAGAAAATCTGATGAAATGGGATTTTCTCCCACGAAAGCTCATGTGATAAATAAATCTGTTAGTCTTTAAGTGCCACAAGACTCCTTGCTGCTTTTGCTGAACTAGACTAACACAGCTACCCCTTTGTAATTCTTAAGCTTTTTAGAAAAATCAGAGTTGTATTATGTAGCTGACATAGGGAAATTATAAAATCACAATGGGAGAGGAAGTAGTCTCTAGTCAGCAAAGGTAGGCAAGGTGGTCCTCAAGGCAATTTTTCTGACAAACGGAAGTCCACATGAGCAGCTGACCTACGACACTGCAACCCGCTATTCTTCGAGCGCTGCTCAGATGCATTCAGTAATAGGTGTCTCCATGCCAGAGCGCCAGATTGGTCAGAAAAACTTTTGTCCTAGCCTGTCAGGAGAAGGCAGGTGGCCACCACCCCCCACCCCACCCAGTGGCTATATATATGGCTTCCTCCCGACCCCTCCCCAGTTTCATTTCTTCTGCTTTATGCATCGGATCTGGAACGTCTGATCCTTGCGAAAGCAAGCAGCCTGTCCACGATTGTCTGAGCTTCACGCCTGACTGGGAGCACCTTTTCGTGGACATAGTTCCACCAAAGAGGACTCCAGCTTTCAGGCCAGAACATCAAAATCCACCTCTCACCATGCCAGGGTTTAAACCCTGCACCAAGTGCGGCAAGGCCTTCCACGGGTACAACCCCCACAGGAAGCGCTTCCAGTGCCAAGGTGAAGACCATCTGTTCACCGCCTGCTCCCTATGCCTGTCCTTCAAACCCAGGACAATCAAGGATAGGGAGCAAAGGTGCCATGCCCTAGCATCTGAACAGGCTCTGCACTCCTCTCCCGAGGCTTCAGGAGACCATACAGTGCCACGAGCTGGCTCGGCACCAGGACCCACCCGACACTGTGATGACAGAGGCCGCAGGAGGATGAGCTCGGTACCGGCTTCGGTACCTTGGCGCCAACACAGTCCATCAGCAGCGGGCTCACCCCCAGCGCTGCAAGCTCACCACAGCCCCTTACTGATGGTACAGGGCCCGCCCAGGCACCGCGTTGAGTCACCTCGGGTACCGCAGGCTCATCACAGCCCCGTACTGACGGTGCCAGGCCCGCCTCGGCACCAGCCACCCCTGGCACCGCAGGGTTGAATTTCACCCTCTTCCCCTGTACTACTTCACAAAGGCAGCCCCATCTCTCCTGGTAGGGGCTCATCACAAGTCCGTCCAGGATCGCTCTTCATCCCAACGATCCTGGAGGCAGTGGAGGCTGCACAGGCACGCCTTTTGTTGCCCACACCTCCCTCCCTCCCCAGTACCAGTTAGGAGAGGCAAGCCAGCCTTCATATCAAAGGCCTAGGTGCATCATGAGCTGCACTGCTCTCCATCCCCCCCCCCCCCAACCCCAGACACTCAAGCCCCACCACCCATTACTCCTTCGGGCCCGGGTACTGTAGAGCCTTCCCCGCTGCAACACATAACTTTGCCGTCTCCAGTATCACCTCAGGGATCACGCAATGCTTCCCCTTGCTCAAGTCCCAAGGAAGGTCCATCAAGGGGCTCCAAGTGGCCTTGGCACCATGTTTTGGCACTGGTCCCATTCTGCTTCTGCCCTCATGAATGGTCCCCACATGAGACATCATCACCATCAGTCCCGCTGAGTGCACCCGGTACCACTCTCTCCCCAGTACTGGGCTCATATACAGGCAACCTATCGGCGCACTTCAACCTCTTGTGCCATGCTGCAGCGCATCTGGGGATGGAGATGCAATCCTCCGAGCCCCCCTCAGATACCCTATTTGGGCCGATGTTTTCCTCAGCGGAGCCAATTATGGTTCCCCTACACCCCAGTATTTGGGACCTCACCTCCTCCCAATGGCAGAACCCAGGTTCCATTTCCCCGGTGTCAGACATGGCCGTCCTCAAGTATAGAGTCCCGGGATCAGACTTCCCCTCCCTCATCGACCACCCACCCAGAATGTGTTACAAATTGCGTTAGGCCCGGGGAGAACCCCCCAGCATCGAGGGAGGCAAGGGAGTTAGAACTTCTAGGGCATAAGGTCTACTCCTCCTCGGCCTTCCAACTACGGGTTGCAAACAACCAGGCCCTAACCAGCAGATACATGCTGGATGTGTGGGAATCCTTCACAAAGTTCTGACATCTGCTCCCACCAGAGGCCAAGGAAGAATATGATGCATTCCTGGAGGAGGGAAAAATAATCTCCCATGACATCCTTCTGTCAGCCCGGGACACGGTAGATAAAGCAGCCCGCACCATGGCCTCAGCCGTAACCATCCGTCAAGCGGTCTGGCTCAGGGAAGCCAGGGTGCTCCCTGCTTTGCATCACGTGGCTCTCGACCTGCCCTTTGGCAGTGACACCTTGTTTCTGCCCAAGACCCCGGCGGTAGTGGGTACTGTGTGTGACCCAAGGGGAGAGGTAAAATACCTCGGCCTCCTCTCATCAGGGCTCCTCCCACACCTCCCTGCCACATAAGGCCTATGGGCTCAAGACCCACCCTGCCCATGCCTTTTCCCCGAAGACCCTTGGGTAGGGGCTTAGTCTCTCCCCATCACCCTTTCAATTAGCATCTTGGGGGCCGCTCAGAAGACCTTTTCTCCCTCCCTTTCTCCACAGCAAAGGGAGCCTATTCTAATTAATCTGTGACTGCCTCACTGTGGGCTCCCAACAGACTGGATATTCCCATGGCTCCAGCCCACCTCTAGAGAAGGTAGGCAACATTTCTTCCCCTTCCTTCCTCTAACCAGAGAAAGGGGAATTTCTCAGGGCTGTCATACCCCACCACCACCACCTCTATAGCAGGGACAGGGGGAGCCAGGACTTAACCTTCCTCCTCTGATTTTAAGGAGGGCACTAACCCTGTAACCCAAGCCTGCCTCAATTACTAATGGCCCAACCCGAGACGAGACTGTGGCTTCACTCCTGCAGACAATCCTTGATTCATTGCTGCCCTAAAGGCTATCATCGGAGAAAGGAAACAGGTAAAGAATACAAGAAGGAGAAGAAAGGCCCCCCCCCCCCCCATCTGCCCCCCAGGTATTGCTTTGGCCAGCGATCCCTGCCGCTCTTAAAGGCATTAGGGAGACCTTCACTAAGCCGCAGGGCAATCACCTAGTAGCTCTAGTCAAAGCTACAGACACCTCCGGCATGCGGAGACGCATGTGCCCAACCGGATGACTGGGAAACCCTTTGCTAGTGCACCACCTGCCCCGCAACAGGTAGGACCTGCTTCTGCATCCTGAACCTGGGAGGGACCTTCTGGGCACCTTCCCACCCCTACAAAACCAGTAGGTGCACACGCCTATGTCGGTCCCAGTAGGTCCTTTGTGTCCTCCCCAGGATTATAAATCCTATTCAATTATCCCGCCTGTTAGACGGGAGTACGACGCTCGGTATCATTTACCACCTGCTGCTGTGCCCTGGAAGGGGATACTAAGGCAGAGTCATGTTCACGAGCCTCTACCTTGCTCCTCGTTTTTCCCCCCTTCCCTCCCTATGGAGAAAACAAGCTGTAGTAGACTAAAATTCATCTGCTTCTCCAGGACTGATCTATATGTTTCCAGAATATCTTTGATCGGGAGTCCCTATTAGGCTCCGCTCTCCTAGGAAGGTGGTGATACCCCTCCACCCCTCCCCAACCTGAGTCTGAAGTGTCTGTTATCACGGTCGCTGGGGGCTTGGTTTTCCCTGAACGGGGTGCCCCCTCACCACGAAGCAGGGGTCCCTTCCCTCTTCTCACTCCTGAAGCGGCAGCTCCATATACTTGACCTGGGATCAACTAGGTCAGTGGGTTGCACAGGAGAAGAGGCTATATTACCTCCCCCCCACCTTTCAGATAGAAGTGGGGGGAAACCCACCTTATGCCTCCCAATTAACCCTTAGCCAATCCAGCGGTGATAGCTCGCTGACAGACTTGCTGTGAACCGTTGGGCTACACACATAGCCATCACCCAACTGGGCCATATCCTAATTCGTCCATTTCTCTGGGATGACCAGAGATCCATGGTCACCCAGGGCTAGCCGAGGGCACTGTCACCCAGGCACCTGGCAGGTAAGATTCGTCTTCCTCCGTAGGACCCCCAGGTCCAGAAACCATTGGTAGCATTTGCATGATACTCCCACCATAGGAGACTGTTAAGGCTTCTCCATCTGCTTACTTGATGAAGCTTAATCTTCCAATCCTGATTTCTAATTTGCACGGAAAATCTAGAAATAGTCATCTTCCCATGCTGGAATTCTATCCTGGGTAAGACTGGATAACAACATAGGTTGCCCTTGTTCAATTCTCCAAATATCCAAGGTACACCTGCAGAATCACCAACCGTATCTTATGAGCATCATATCCCCGCCAGATGGTCTTTGGAGAAGACCACTGCCTCCTCGGTTAAGCCTTATCACTCGGATGCATCAGTTTCCCTCTTACGAGCTTTTATCCCCAACTCACACTTAGGTGCATCATAGCTAGGAGCCCATATCACACCTACTGGTGCCCTCAAGCATGCAGGGTCATATAAATCAATGTAACTTCTAATCCCATAGGCCTCTGGGTCATCACAACTAGGCTTCTAGTCAGAAGCATCACAAATTCTACTTTACTCGCTCCCTCCCTTCTCCATGTAGTCTTCCCGGTAGTGGAATCCTAGGAGGAAGATGATGGGACAACAGGAAGATTTGCCTCCTTGAGTCTTCATAAGATAACCAAGGCCAACAGTACTTCCTAAAGCCCACCTTGCTGGTTTGCAAGCGCCTCATGGGTCTGGAGTATTTCTTCCGAAACATAAGAAGTCTCCTGGGTCAGGGCATGTAACACCACCGGAGGTGAGGTGTCGCATCCCCCCCCGGCAGGCCCATGGACTACAGGGCTGATATGCTATATGGCGCCAATTGCACCACCTCTGCCATTTTCCCTTCCCCCTTAATCAGCTTGAAGTTTCTGCCTCTAGAATCTTCTCAATTAATTCTGCTAGCCTTTTCCCTTGCGGGTTGAACGGTATACAAAATACACACACCCCTTTGGGGATGTGACTTATGGTCTTTGCGTGGCTGGTTGGAGGGATGACATTTTACCCCCTCTTATTGCTCTCTGCGTGGGCAGTGACCATCATGACCAGCCCGGTATCCCTAAGGCTTCTAGATTCTTCATAAGGTTTACGCTGAAGTATCTTGCAGCCAGATTTACCCTCTGGCCTTCATACTTCAAGCTAGACCCTCAGGTACAGCATATGAATGTGACTTCCTCCATGTTAGTCACATTGCGCTGATACAAATCCCTGGTATAAGATGACTGAGTCCATCCGACCGACGCACACTAATTGGCTTGGGTGGATTGGACCTACCCCTTGCTTGGGGTTGTCCCTACATTAAGGACTCCATTGCCAAGGCAAGAGACCTAACTGGTCTCTTAGTCCCTGTAATGACCTTGCTTGCTGGGTCTATACCCCTCTAGGGTGTTGCTATGCTGAAGGTAGAAGAGCCAACTCCACCCGCCGTCCATCAGCGCAGCTAGTAGTCACCTATTACTGAATGCATATGAGCAGCACTCGAAGAACGGTGGGTTACTTACCAGTAACAGTCCTTCTTCGAGATGGGCTGCTCGGATCTATTCAGGTCCCTTCCCTCTATCCCCACATCTGGAGTTGGCGACTCCTAGGAACTGGGGAGGGGTCAGGAGGTGGCCGTATATATATAGCCACTGGGTGGCTTGGGAGGCAGTGACTGCCTGCCTTCTCCTGACAGGCTAGGACAAAAATTTTTCGGACCAATCCAGCGCTCTGGCACTGAGACATCTATTACTGAATGGATCCGAGCAGCCCATCTCGAAGGAGGACGGTTACTGGTAAGTAACCCACCGTTCTCATGTGCCCATGTATTTTCTAGTATGGTTTTATTCCTGTAGCTGGGGAAAAACTGAAATAAGTATCGTGGTTTGAGTGTAGGGGAGACAAACTATTCAATTTCAATAGGTTTCAATTCATAGGTTTCTGTAAGTTTTCAGCAGAAAGAAAAAAAAAATACTACTGTTTACAGCTCAGATATATCATTGCTGTTAATAGCATACCCTGCAGTACAGTGTATCAAAAGGCAAATAAATTGTTTCAGTGCAATACATAGTTTGTTTTTGTGCATGTGCTGGAAATTTTTGTATGTGAGCCCTGAACATTATCTCATTCACTAGTTTGCTGTATATCCGTTATCTATGTCCACTGTTTTCTTGTATTCTAATAAATGACTTAGTAAAATAAGGTTTTTTTTATAGGCCTAATTTTCATGGTAATCTTAAGTAATGATTAGAATCTGACATTAGTAGCATCAATATTTGCCCTCTTTTTACAATAAAATTAAAGAGCGATGAATTATAAACTTAGTAATTTTGGAGTAGTCAAAGGTATAGCTATATGCCTCAGTGCAGCTCTTGAAGGTTGAATACTGTAATCAAATTGTGCGGCTCTTGAATTCCATAAGTTTGGCCACCCCTGCTCGAGGGTGATGAGATGCCCTTATTTTATAGGAATGGCCACAATATTAGGGGCTCTGTCTAGCTACCTATGACCCTCCCCCTTATCCCAACTTTTCGCACTTGCTGTCTGGTCATACTCCTTATGTCAATGTAATTTATGTTTCTCAGGGGTGTGAATAAGCCACCCCTGAGCAACATAAACGACACTGCACTAAGAGCTGATGTGGGCAGTGCTGTCAGCAGCCGTGGCTGCCAGCTCTCTCGTGTAACCATGGCATAGCTGGAGTTTCTAGGCTTGAGACAAAGCCTTGATGGTATCTGAGCAGCAGCAGGAGCTCCTGCATTTCCCAGGCCTTGTGGAAGGACCAGCCTGTAGCACAGTAAGCAACAGGTGGGGGAGGAAAGACAATTCCCAGCCTACCTTTAATTCCTCTCTACTCCACAACCATGACGCCACCCACCCCAGCAAACCTGACTCTACCCCTGCCCCTAACCTTCTGACCCCAACCCCTTCAGTGCTAACTTCTACCTCCTCCCATCCCCAACCCTCTCTTCTGCCATCAGTGCCACCAGCCAGCTCCCCAAATCCCCATCTAGTCCCAATACCCCCTCCTGACTCCTCCCCCCCCCCCCCCCGCCCCCCCCCCCCCCCCCCGGCCTCCTCCCCCCCCTCCCCCAACCCCTCCCCCATCTCTCCTGACTCCTCCCAACCCCTCCCCCATCTCTCCTGACTCCTCCCCCGCCCTCGCCCTGCGGCCCGGCTTCCCACCTGCGGGCGTCGGCGCGCTCGGCGAAGAGCATGAGGGCGCTGAAGCAGTTCCAGAAGGGGAAGCGGGTGAGCACCAAGGAGCCGAGCTGCATCAGCAGCCGCAGCACCCGACGCCGCCGAGTCCCGGCCACCGCCATCTTTGTGCGGGGCAGCGGCGTGAGCGCGCCGGACCCCGGTCCGGCAGCGGGGCGCTTCCGCTCGCGTCCGGGCCCCAAACC
>ML681990.1:11319341-11458951 GCA_007922195.1 Podocnemis expansa | reverse complement strand
TTACACTGCCTCCCTCCCCTCTCCCACCCCACACACACCCCACACCCTACATCTGACCCACATCCCTTCTGTTTAGGGTTACCAGATGTCAGGCAAAAGGACGTCCTCCTTTTTACCTTCACGTCCTCCATCCAGCAGGCATTTTAAAAATACATGATTGTGTCTGGCTTTTTACTTACCAGGGTTAAAGCATGCTGGAATGCCCCAGAACACCCTATTTTTAGGGGGAAGTGTTCCAGGGCCCCCTAAAAAGAAAAGATTAATACTACATTTTTCTCCATGTGTCCTCCAATGTCCTCCTTTTCATACTTTCCTGTCCTCCCTTCCATGCTTTGATATCTGGTAACCCTACTTCTGTTACACCGTCTCCCACCAGAACCCAGGAGTCCTGGCTCTCAACCCTCTCCCACCCACCCCCCACATCCCTTGTTACACTGGCTCCCAGCAGAACCCTGGAGTCCTGGCTCCCTACCCACCCCCTGCCCCCAACAAACATCCCCCCCAATTCTACCCCCATTCTCTTCTCTTCCACTGGCTGCCAGTAGAACCCAGGGGTCCTAGCGCTCACGTCCCATGGACTTTCCCAGTCCCACCCTCCAGACCGCTATCCCTTTCCCTTCCACTGGCTGACAACAACCTAGGGGAGTCTTGTCCCAACCCTGCTTCCCATGCACCTCCCACCTAGCTCTACCCCCATGACACCTTTCTCTTCCACAGGCTGCCATCAGAAGCAGAAATTCTGACTCCCAACCTTCCCGCCACACCCCATTCATTCCCTTCTAGAGCTAGCATCACACTTCAGGAGTCAAGACTGCTGGCCCCCACCCTGCTGCAACATGCCTTGCCACATCCCACATTGTTGCTCTGGGAGCCCCTGCCACTCACCCTAGTTCTAGCTGGTAATCAGATAAAGCCTGACCCTGGGCTTTTATATATCAGCCCAGTGCTGCAGCTTTGACCTTCATTTTGGGTGGATCTGTGTGAGAATTCACCTCTCTTTCCCCCTTCCTGGCTGGGGGACCCCAGCAGGCTCCACAGAGCACTGAGGCCTGCCAAGAATGCTTTAAGGTTTGCTCATCCAGCAAGTGAATTCTTGGGTAATGGGAGGAGGGGAATTAAAAAGGCAGGATTATGGGGGACTGGCTTCTTGCCCTTACTGTGTGTTTTCTGCAAATGCGGTAAATCCAGCTTTAAGGTCCACAGTGTGCCACACTGCCAGATATAACCTGCACACATTCAGATTGTGGAGAAGGGCAGAGCGATGAGGGAGGGACGATTGTTCTTCTGTTAAAGGACAGTTCAGTCAGGACACTTGACTTGCAATGGGCCCAGTTCCCACCATGACCACTGGCTTTCAGCAGCATCATAACAATTTGACTAAAAGGCAGATTTCCATGTGTGTGTGTAGATCCCTTTCTGTGCTGACCCAGGGAGAATGAGTCTGTAACAGGGACTGGTTATCAAACTTAGCTGAGGTTAGGCCAGCTCACATTTAGCTCTGGGAGGGCCTGGTTCAACCCCCAGGGGCTGACAGCCATCACACAGGCACCTGACAGCGCACCAGAGTTGCAGAAGTGATGCATGGCATTGGATTTTCCAAGCAGGCCATTCCCAGCCCAGATGGCTCTTTGGAAAAACCCAACTACTTATCTTGCTGACTAAATGGGAGTTGAGCACTCATGAAAAATCTAGCCTGTATCACCAAGCCTTTCTGGGCCTTAACCAAGGTGACCACATTTTTCCAAACAATGGCAAGCAGCAAAATTCACCTCTTAGCCTGAATCACAAGCATGCTCACAGCTGAGTAATTTTACACCCAGGAGGCATGTGGCACTTTTAAAGACTAACATTTATTTATCACATGAGCTTTTGTGGGAGAAAATCCCATTTCCTCAGACTTTTTGAAGATGGATCTCCTTGTTTGTTTTGCTAAAGGAGTAGCTCCATTGCCTTCAGTACTCACCATGCTAATGAGTGAAGTCTCTGACCCCTTAGGGTTTAAGATAGTCTCCAGAAAGAGACTCTTCTCTTTTGGTCCAGGCTCTGGTAAGGACATTTTCAAAGGGGCAGGTGGAGAATGAGGGGGGTTCCTTGCTTTGAATTGTGCTTGAAATCATTTTGTGTGTTTCTGGCCACTTCACCAAGACCCAACTCATCAGCCAGAGGGGACTTGTGTATGCAATACACAATGCAAGGCATTCAAAATATATTCCAGAAAGTCAAGGAGTGACCCAAAGAGGAACCAAGCAGAACGGGATTTGATAGCAGAAGGGTGAGTATGGCTGGAAAATCTGAGTTCATACCTCAGCTGGGTCACAAATTTCTCTCAAGTGGTCAACACCATTACTGGGCTCAGGTTTTTAGAAGCATAGGGATGTGTGGGTTCAATATCCATCCTTCCAAGTGCTTCAGAAAATTGGGTCCCTGCCTGTAGTGTCCTATCTGTAAAATGGGGGAAAGAGTTGAGCTGGGCACAGTGAAGATAAATCAATAACCATTTACAAGGGTCTCAGATAACAATACCAAATGGGTCTCATAGCCCTGAATGCAAGAAGCCAGGGTTGTTACCCCATTTTACACATGGGAAAACAGGCACAGTGAGACCATGACCCAACAGTGGTAGAGCAAGGAACCAAACCCCAGGCTCTAAAGCTGCAGTTCAACACTAGCATGCTGAGCCAGGCTACTGCGCTGTGCCACTACACTGCACCAGTGGGGAGGAACCTAAGGGGGATGTTGGACCAGTTGATCATTTCATTGCATCTCACTATTCCCTACCAGTCACCAGATTCCGATGACAAGACCTCGCTGGCCCTTCGTTCAGCACTGAAGATGAGGGAGAGTTTGGAGAGCCCAGTGTAAAATGCTGCCAACCAACTTTATTGAGCCTGGAAGCAAGCTGGGGCAGGGTCTCTGTCTCTAGGTGCTGTACAAACAGAACAAGGAGCCTGCTCTAGCACTGGGATTCCAGGAAATAACACACACCCCCACACCACCAGAGAGGAGGAGGAAAACCAGGTTTTATTTCTTTTCTACTTTAGGATTATGCAGCCTGAGGGACAACACAGTTGCCATTGGGAAGAGCGTCACACACACACACCTCTAACCCAACTCTCTGGGTGTAGGGGCTAAGAGCCCATTCATTGGGGGGAAGCCCAGGGCAAGCAGAACCTTGTGGGATTGGACCCTTGGGTAAGATAAGTGACTGAACATTTTTCCATCTCACAATCCCTCACTCCCCCCCTTCAGCTACACTGCCCTTGTCCCCAGGCTTTCTGGCTTCTTTCACATTCTCTTGCTGATCAAACCCAGATTAGGAAAATCCAGTGGCCAAAAGACCCAATGCCCAGGGATATTGCCCAGCCCGCTCCTGACACCAAATGCATGACCTGCCTTGCATCTTAATCCACATTTTCCTTATCCCTCCAAGAGGCACTTAGCCCTCCTGATAGTGCCAGACACAGCCCCCTTCTCCAGCTGCTCACCCTCTGGCAGGAGGGTTTTAATCTGCTGGTGAATCCCTTTTCTGAGCTGCTTGCTAGGGCCCAGGATGAACCTGCAGCCAGGGCCTTATATTTTGACGTGGCTCACAGCCCTGCAGGCCAGGTGAGAAGATGGTGGAGGGCTGCCAAGGCCTCTGTGCTCTTAAGGACAGTTGGTTTCTGTCAGTGGTCTGCAACCTGTGGCTCCAGAGTTGCATGCAGCAGTTTGGCTGCCTTCTTGCAGTTCCAGGGACATCCCTGCCACTGGGGGCCCTGCAGGGGTCCAGGTCCTGGTTCTAAGCTGCCCCCATCCTCCCGCCAGGAGGCTATACCCATTGCAGCTCTCAAAATATTTGGCTATTGAAGGAATTTTTTAAACTTATTTATTTTCAGGTTGCCGACTCCTGGTTTAGTGCAAAGGGAGGGCCAGAAGCAAGACAGAGCACTGAGACAAGCTTCCCCCCAGGTGGCCCTGGCCTCAGGAATTGAGCAACTGTCATACCCCTGCCCCTACCCCAGCTCTGGAAGTTTCAATCACAGAGCAAAGTAACCAGCCTCACTTCACCAGGGAGCTGCCAACAGTTTCCCACCCAGTGAGGCGATGCTGCCACTCTTCCCACCAGGCAGCACTTCAACACCATCGCCAAACCACAACAGGCCAGCTCACAGCAGGGTGGGGGCTGAGAGCACCAGGCTCAAGCGTCAGGGCCACCAGGTTCAATTTTCACCTTGCTGCATTGACCTTGACTGAGGCTTTGGGCCTCTGTTTCTCCCTCTGTAAGGCAGAGGTATTCCCCACCTTGCCAGGGAGGGCTACAAGGACTCACAGTGCCAAAGATGCTGAATGAGAGGCAAAAACCCAAGCACTGATCCTGTTCCCTGCCTGTCAGCTCAGCACAGCCTGCCCAGCAGAACCACAATCTGGAATGGGGGGGGGGGGAGGGAAGAGAGTTGTCACACCTATGCAATCCCCTCACAGGCCAGCGGAGGACAGTATGGGCAGCATTTAAAAATCAAGCATTGGTGAGTAACAGAGAGCTTGAAGGCTGGGCAGGTTATAGAGTGCTGACAAGGCAGCCTTTGGCTGGCAGAACCTGGTGGCAATTGGCAGAGTGGAAGGAAGGGACCCAGCCTACTTCTTGGGCCTCCACATATTTGCAGAGGCAACAATCATGGGGAGAAAAAAAATATATGTATATTTTTGTCACCATCCAGATGCATTTGATGGGACTGAGACAGAGCCCCTCAGGGTCAGTGCACCAGCCACATCTCCAAGCAGGGAGACTCTTCAATAAACACCTGATGTCCAGGCTGGGGTCTGGAGGAGCTAAAAATGGGTCCAGTCAGCAGAGACTCAGGAGAACTCAAAAAAGAGAAGGAAAGGAAGCAGTTGCTTCTCACACACCAGGCGCTGGCCTTCCCTCCCCTGCAACCTGCTCCCCATCTCATTTCTCCTGTGCATCAATGGGACCGTCTGACTCATTCCAGGTCTTCTCCTGGCTCTTCTTTCTGTTCCTTTCCGCCATGACGATGGCAGCAATAACTGTCACCAAGACAGTGACCGTGATAACCAGGACAGTGGCTGTCTCAGCCACACACAGCTGGGCATCCACTGAAATGAGAGGCAGGCCAACCAGTTGCCAGGGGCTGGCACAAGTGATATTTGCATAGTCTTCCACATGGAGGTGTCGGACACTTAGGATCTTGCTGAAGACCCGCTGGAGGTCGCAGTCACAGGCCCAGGGATTGCCAGCCAGCTGGAGGTGGGTGCTTGGTGTCTGGATGTTCAGGAAAGTCTTGAATTTGAGATGAATGAGCTGGTTGCCGGTCAAGGCCAGGAGGTTCATGTTGTGCAAGGAAGTGAAGGCCTCCACCTCAATGGCGCTTATGTTGTTGGTACCAAGGAAGAGGACTTCCAAGTTCTGGAGCATGGAGAAGAAACCATTGTGGACAATCCCCAGCCGGTTGGACTGGAGGTAGAGGTGACGAAGCCTAGACAAGCCCCGAAATGCCCCCTTCTCAATAGAAGCCACTTGGTTGTAGCTCAGGTCCAGCTTCTCCAGGTTTTCCAGGTGCTGCAGGCTCTCGTAGCCCAAGGCTGACAGCCGATTGTAGGCCACCTTGAGCTCTTTCAGGGAGGCCAGCTCATCCGAGAAGTCAGCAGGCAGCTGGGCTAGGCGGTTGTGGCTGAGGTCCATCTTTTCCAGGAAGCCCAGGGACTTGAAGGCCTTGGGCCAGAGCCGGCTGACTGAGTTGTAGGACAAGAGCAGGATCTTCATGGACCACAGGGCATTGAATGCACCTGCCTCCAGGCTGCTCAGGTTGTTGTGTCTCAGGTCCAGCACCCATGTACTGTGCGGGATAGCATGAGGGATGTGAGCCAGGTGCTGGCCACAGCAGTCCACAAAATCTGAGGCCTCATAGCAGATACATGGGTGAGGGCAGACCTTGGCAGCACCTGCCTCCAGCACCCACAGCAGGATAGTTGCAAGGAAGGGCAGCATCATGGAGGTGGGCTGCAGCAGAGACTGGCCTACACAGAACAGGGCGCCAGTGAGAGAGAAGAGGGCCCAGCAGCCCCGTCAGGATCACTTTCCCACCCGTGTTATCAGTCCTGCAGATAAGGAGCAGATCAGGTTTCCCTGAAGGAGGCTAACAAAGAGTCCTTTGTTGAGCAACAAACCCAGAACTTGCTTGGTCTCTCTACCACCAGGACAAAGCAGAGAAGGGAATGGGTGAAAGAAGTCCTTGGGGCAGCTGGTCACTCCCACTTTTGCCTTCCCTCCCAGCTTCTTTTCAGCTCCTCGCTTCACCAGTGGGGCCACGAGATCTGCCAGGCAGAGAAGGGGTTACTGAGGATGCACCATCTAGAATGCCCCGCCACCCCACCCCAGGGGCTGCTGGTTCCAGTCAGCAAAGAGAGCTGCTTACAGAGGAAGGGGTGGGGCAAGATCTTTGAAGTCCCAAGGAGGCACTGCAGAAAGGGGGCAGGACAAGGGCTGAAAGATAGCCTGTGCCCAGGTTGAAGTTGGGTGTGAAATGAGAGCTCACAAGGATAAATCTCAGTAGCAACAGAGGCTGTAGAGGTCACTCCCCTGCCCTGCAGCCCTCCCCCTCCACCCATGTTCCCTACAGTGGGTCTTGCAAAAGGAGCAGTTTAGAGCTAATGACATCAGATGCTGACCTGCGGAAATGCTCCACAGGGTTATACTGCCTTTAGGGCTCCTGTGTGCTGGTAGCGCGGGGAGGCAAGGGTGGGATGAGTACATGGAAATCTGATTTGTGCCCAGGGGCATGTCCCTTCCCAAATCCACTGGGCCTGCTCATCCTCCTTATCCCATGGGCTGGAAAGTAGTAGCCCTGAGTTCCTGAATGCCTGGCAGGCTTGGATACAGGGGAAAGGGCCAGGAGCTACTCACAGGCTGGGTTCCAGACCATGGCGATGCAGGTGGCCATAACTTCCCAGGCACCCCAAAGGGATCAGGGACAGTGCCCAAAGTCACAAAAACACACAGGCATGAAGTGCTCTTTCCCGGAGCCCTGAGCCTGCCTGGGACCTTGTGGGGAGGCACCTAAAAACTAACCTGGCCCTAGGCCCCCTCTGCTGGTATGAAATAGCCCTCTGCTGCTCCCTCATTGCACCTTTCACCTGGTGCTCTCCAGCCAGTCCCCTGACCTGCTCTGGCACCACAGGGAGCAAGAAAACATGTCCATTAGCCAGTTCCCCCTTGATCCCTCACACGAGTCTGTTAATGGCATTAGGGCATAGGGCTAAACACTAGGCTGACCCAGTTCTCTTCTAAGTGCTGCCAAAATCCATTGCGCACACACAAAATGGGGAATGACTGCCTAGGAAGGCATACTATGGAAAGGGATCTGGGTGTCATAGTAAACCACAAGCTAGATATGAGTTAACAGTGTAACAATGTTGCAAATAAAAAGCAAACACCCTTTTGGGCTGTATCAACAGGAGTACTGCAAGAAAGACACGAGAAGTAATTTTTCTGTTCTACTCCACCCTGATTAGGCCTCACCTGGAGTATTGTGTCCAGTTGTGGGTGCCTCATTTCAGGAAAGATGTGGACAAAATTGGAGAAAGTCCAGAGACGGGCAACACAAATGATGAAAGATCTGGAACACTTGCCTTATGACGGAAGACTGAAAGAGCTGGGTTTGTTTAGTCTGGAAAAGAGGAAACTGAGGGGACATGATAATTGCTAAGTGCCTAAAAGTTTGTTCTGAAGAGGATAAAAATTTTTCTCCTTAACTGCTAATGATAGGACAAGAAGCAATGGGCTTAAATTACAGCAAGGGAGGTTTAGGTTGGACATTAGGAAAAATTTCCTAACTGCCAAGGTGATTAACCACCGAAATAAGTTGCAAGGCAGGTTGTGGCATCTCGATCACTGAAGTGTTCAAGAGCAGGTTAGACAAACACCCATCAGGGATGATTTAAGGCAATACTTGGTCCTGTCATGAGCGCAGAGGACTGGACTCAATGACCTCTCCTGGTCCCTTCCAGCTTCTATGATTCTATGTTCTCACTCCCAGAATTAGGATGCAAGCCTGGGTCTTAGACAGGTTCAATTCCCTGCACTGACAGCTTCCTGCAGGACCGTGGGAAATCTCTTGCCTTCTATCTGCCTAAGTTCAGTCTGATCTATAGTTTGGGATAAACAACTTTAAAAGCTAGGTATCATCTCGCATTCCCAGCAGTGAATCTCAAAGCATTTTACAAAGGACGGTGCATTACCCCCATTTTACAGTTGGGGAAATGGAGACATGGATGACCCATGATTTGCCCCAGTCACCCAGCAGGGTCGTGACAGAGCTGGGGATATAATCCAAGTTGACTGAGTTCAAGTCTAATCACTAGGCAACACTGCTCTAATGAGAAAGTAGAATGGCTCACAGAAGTGTTGTGGGAATAAGGTGTGTCAGTTATTGCAGTAATGAAGGCCATCAAAGTATCTTAGCTAGATAAATAGCTATACTTCATATTTTAACTTTACTAATCTTCCTATACACAGTCCTGCGTAACCTACATGTGACTAAATTAGAATTAATTGGGTGCTGCTTGGTTTTCTTCTGTGAAAATTACGCCATTGGACAGACCATACCTTCAAGTTTGACCGTTCTGTTCTTTAGGCCTTTCTTTTTATTCTGAAAACTCTTTAGATAGCCTCTCTGGCTGAAAAAAGAATTGGACAGTTCTGTCATTTCTAGACAGTGTAGCTGTGAAATGTGAAAAAATCCACTCCTTGGTGTTAACTCTGTGCCTTTCACAACCCTTGTTACCGAGGAAGGCCTCAGCCCTGACAGAAGTTGAACACACCAAGGACAGACTCCAGCTCTCTGGCAGGGCAGACCTGACTCCCAGATACAGACCTATGCTACCTCAGGGAAAGCACCTGCCATAACTTTGACCTTGCCTAAACCTGCCATTTCAGCATATAGAACAGCCTCTTCTTCTTGCTGGGTCACAGAATGTAATAGTCAACTCCTGCTGCCAGCTATCATAATTAATGCTCACCTCACACACCAGAGATCTGGGCATTACTGTTACAGGTCCTGGATTCAAATCCTGCAACCAGTAGCAGGAAAGGGTGCATTGCAGAGGCACACAATTTTTTTTTTTTAATTTTTTCCCCAATCTTAAACTACTAGGAAATGACATGGTCATCCCCCTCGCTCCCCCCCCAAAATCTACATCATAGGAATGCTGTTCAAGTCTCAAGGTCAAACACCCAAAGTTTGGCAACAGCAACATTGATGAGGTTGCCCATACAACCATCTGTCCTGTGCACTGAATGAGACAGAGGTCTGGTGAAGAAAACCATTACCTCATGATCCTACAGTCAGATTAGAGCCAGGCTGAATTTTTAGACCAAGACTTTTGCCCAAGCAATGCAGGTTCAGGCTGACTAAAATGGAATTAGTGATTTGGAATTGGGTCAAAATGAAGACAGAAAAGGTGTCAGAAATGTTAAACCCATTTGTTCTGACATCCTTTGAATGAAATATTTCAATGACCTCACACAGGGCTACAAACCATGGAGGGGCAGGGACCATTGTCTGCACTTCTGCCTCGGTCTAGCACTTACCCAGGATCTAGGAGACCCAGGTTTGAATCCCTGCTGCAGAGCCGTGACTAGATTCAACATCCATATCTGAGCATGAGGACAAAACCCCTAGGGCCAGAGCTCTGCAACCTGTGATTCCGAAGCTGCATGTGGCTCTTTGCCTGCCCCCTTGCAGCTCTGGGCTCCAGGTTGACCCACCTGGTCCCAGCAAACCCTTTGGGTGATCCAATCCTGGCTCTGGCCCCCCTACTATTCAAGGACCCTGTGGTCAACTCGCTCCAGGTTCCCTCCACCACAGGAGGACTGTGCAGGGGAGAGATCCTAGTTCCAGGCTCCCCCTGGCCCACCAGGGACCCTGCAGCAGGCATCCTGGCCCAGGTCTCCTCACAAGGAGCCCATACCCATTGCAGTTCTCAAAACACTTGGTTATAGAAGGAATTTTAAAAAATGGCCCATCTTTTGGGTTGCTGACCCCTGCCCTAAGGTGAGGGAGCGGACAGGCTGGAAAGCCAGGATTTTATCCTCCCACTGTCCTCTGTCCGGGGCTAGTTCCCTAGAGTCCTCTTTACCTCCCACCCCCAAAACAGACTTCATTTCCATCCCTATAGGAGCCCCCAGGGTCCCATACTCAGGAGCCTCAGCCCTTCTGACTCCCCAGGATCACTGCACAAGGCAGGGTAGGAGCTGTGTGAAGGGAGAAGCTGCTAGAGCCACTCGCTCACTAGCACTCCCGTTACAGAGCAGAACACATTCAACAGGACAGCTGAGGAGTCTGCTAGTTGGGGAAATCCTGAGGGCAGGAGAAGACGTGATGATCAGGCCCTGTTCCACAGTGGGGAATTGAACCAGGGGCTTACAAATGCCAGATTAGTGACACAAGGACTAGCAAAAGTCACAGGGCACCTTGGCCAATGCTGCATGTGAACATTTTGATGCATAACAGTGTTTATTTTTGACTACCCCTACCCCTTTGGAGTTACATTTTCACAGCTGCCCAAACGTATGGGTTTTAAGCATTATTAATTCTTTTTGTAGTTAAATTTGTACAGTTGCTGGAAATAATGGGGGAGGGGCATAGGAGTCAGAAAGTTGAACCCAGAGATTCAAGGAGTTCAACTTTTATAACCCTTAAAAACCACAAATGGCCACCATCCCAGGGAAAAACAGACCAAGGAAATCAAACTCTAATGAAGCCTCAAAGAGCATTTTTCCCCACTGTGCTCATCAGGATTATCACCACTGAAACAGCTTTCAGCCGGCTTGAGTGCAGCAAAACACACATTGATCAACATTTCCTGATTAAAAACAAAACCAAACCGTCACCAGCCCTCTCATAAGGAAAGTGGCAGCAGGCACACTTGCCGCTGTGCATCTATTGCTTCCTTTCCTAGCTTTGGTTATGAACACTCAGCATGAAACCATTTCATTTTGGTTTGAACAAAAGAACATTTTTCTCTCTCTTTCTGGTTAGCTGACATTGAATCAATTTTTTTTTGCCATTTTTCTGTCCCAATGTTTCCGCACTGCATGCACCTGAATAATCTCTTTGTCCCCAGCTCTACTTGGAACACACCTGCCCAAAAGTTCAGAGCAACCTAAACTCCAGGCTGGCCCCATTCAGGAATACACACCTCCCACATCACTCGGGGTGCCCAGAAAGGACTCCAGCCCCCTCCCCAGTCAGTGGCATGACGGATGTGCCTGGCTGATCCTATCACCTCTCTGGTCCATGGCAGCCACAGGCTAAGGCAGGGCAGGGGATCCCCAATTTAGCAATAGGTTTAAGACTGCATATGGAGCATCGTCCAACACAGCTGTATCTCCAGGATGCCTTTTGGAGAGTTGACACTGAGGGGCAATTCTTCCCAGGGGGTGAAATAAAGACAATCTGTTTGTCCAGACAGTCTTGCAGGTGGGGGAAGGGGACACATTCCCACCCCTCCCCAGCCTCCATCATTACTGCTCCTATTTGGAGAAGGAAAAGAAAGATGGCCCCTGCTGCTGCCCATTCCCAGAGACCCCAGTGCAAATTTCTGGCTGCCCTAACTGAACAACAGGAAGGAGGGTGAGCAGATGGTCGAACAGCTGTCTCGAAATGGAGAAAACCTCAGAGCCACTTGCCCCCATCCGCCCTGATGGCTGAGGACCAGGACATACCTTGTAAGTCAAGCCTGACTTGACTGCAGCCTGGAGCCCCCACACCCCAGTCCTTTGGGCAGGCAGAGTGCGGGCTGACAGCTGCCCCCAGGGCTGGCAGGAGAGGATTGCCTCCCAGGGGCTCTCAGCATGAGCGGAATCTAATCTGGGCTCCGGATTATTGAGATGGCCTGGCTTGATGCCACACCACCCACATCCTCGCCCAACCCTTGCTGCCTGCGGAGCATAGCAATACCCCACTGGGCCAAGAGAACCCAGGATCTCCAGAGCCAGCCAGGTGTGTGGCTGGGGAGAGGTGAGGGGCCTCCCGACTGATGCCCAGAGGGTGGGGACAGGCTGAAAACTCAGAATTTCATCCTCCCACACTCCTGTTGCCTTCCACTGACAGGCTGGCTCCCACAGTCCCTATCTGCCACCCCAAGAAAGGCCCGTCTCCAACCCTACAGGAGACCCCAGGGTCTTACACTGGGGGCTTCTACCCATTTGCCTCCCCAAGGTCACTGCGCATGGCAGGACAGAAACTAGGTGAAGGGGAAGCCACAATCCTCTCCTCCCTACCCTTGGGGCAACATAGCTGGCTCGCAGGGAGTTTGAACTAGTGGACAGAGAAGAGCACTGCAGAGGCCTCGGTGCCCTTCCTGGTTCTGAGAAGGGAACATGGAGCTGGCGTATGGTGCAAGGGACAGAGACTCAGGAGGCCTGGGTGCTAATCCTAACCCTGCCACATCCTGGAGGTGGAACCTGGGACACCTCACTGACATTTTCAGCAGCTGCTCTGGCATTTCATGACCATCCATTGTTGGGTGCCAAGTTAGACACCTCTTGGGTTACAGCTGCCAAAACACCAAGCACCCCTGGGCTCCTGCTGGCCCCACCTGGCAGCACTCAGCACCTCATGGGGTCTTGCAGGCTCTCCCCTGCCCAAGCCAGCACAAAGGCAGTAGCCACTTCCCTACAACAGCAGCATCTGTGTTGCAGCCCTGCTGTCAAAGAACCCACCTGAGGGCACAAGAGAGCAGTGAGTTGGGTGTTCAGCTCAAAGGCAGGTGCAGGACTGGAGCCAGCATCCTTAGGACAGCAACACAGCTCCCCAGCTCAGAACAATTGATAGGGCTTGCCAGGTGCCTGGTGTTGATAGCTACACCCCAACTTCCTCAAACTCACCCTTTGTCCTGCCCGTTGGATCCAGAAGCCTTCTTCGTCCCTTCTCCTAAATGCCTGCTATATGTTACTGTGTGCTGTTAAACAGCTGGTGCACTCCACCCCAGAGCTGGCCGCCTTTCAATGCCAAGCAGTATAATTCAGGTCTGCACAAAACCCTTTTGGGGTGGGCTTCAGGAGGACAATCAGGCCTTTGCTTGGTCCTGCGATGCCTTCCCTAGCTTGGCATAGCCTCTGACTCCCCGCCCCACTTCTTCCTTCCCTGCCACAGTGAGAGGTCAGCTCCCACGCCAGTCAGAAATCCAGCAAACCCTGGGGTCTAGGATTCCTGGGCCCAGCAGTGAGGCATCTCATGTTTCACTCCCTCAGCACCCAAGCCCCTGAGCCAGCCATGCAAAATTCATCACCCCCGCATTTTCATCCATAATTTAACAGCCTTACTCACCCCCATCAGCTAATCAAGGCCATTGTCCAACAAACAAGAACAAACCCAGCACTCCTGGCCTGGCCGGATACCTGACACGCTGGAAGAGACAGGGGATGCTCTGCTTACTGCATATGGTTCCTACACCAGGGAAAGTTGGCCAGAAATATCCCGCACCACCCCCTATACAACCTCCTACTGGGAGAGGCTGGGACTGCTGTAGCTGGGAGCTTCCCCCACAGTCAGCACTAGGACTTTCCCAGAGGCACTCAGCCAACTCCACCACAAGGAACAGCTGGTCTGGCATCAAATGATGACCAAACCCACGCCACAGCTGCATCGAGCGGCAATGCCCACACCATCCCAGCAGGGTACAGACTGCAACGTGCAGGCTTTGTACAAAGCAGGTCAACCCTACTACATTGCTTGGGAGTGAAAAATCCACCCTCGAGCCTGCTAGTTGCATCACCCTAACCCGAGCATACAGCAAGGGCAGGGCACCCCAGAGGGCGTGTGACCATCTACACCATGTGCCCCTGGCCCCCCAAGAGAGGGAGTGGAGAGCATGCATAAGGCCAGCTTTCTGCTCAGGAAACAGCAACTCGCAGCAAATGGCCCCTGTCCTACAGCCCCAAGGGAGATCATTTGGGTCCTTCACATCTGAGGCCCTGCGTCTCTTTCACCAAATGTTAGTCCACCTGGCCGTGGGGCTTAGATCCTCATCACCTCCAGCCACTCCAACAGGGCAAGGCTGCTGGGGAAGGGTGCTCAAGTCAATAGGACACCCATGGAAAGGGCCAGGTAGGCTCAATCCAGGGCTGGCCTAGAACATGGAAGCCACAAGAGGAGGCATACAGAAGCCCTGGGTATCAGGCCATCCACACAGGACACAGATCCCTGCCTGGCCCCCAAAGCAAAGGGAGGGTGTTGCCGGCAGCAGGATTTGTTTAGTCTAACCAGGATGCACAAGGGTTTGACTCTTCTTGGCAAGCAGCCAATAGTTCACAGAGCCAGAGCCAGCAAGACCCACGCCCAGACCCCCTGTGCACTGGAAGCAAGGGAAGGAGGAATTCCTGTCTCTCTTGAGATACACCAGCCATCCTCAAAAACATGCTACTAACTCTGCCCCACAGGTTACACAGAAAGGGGCTGGTAAGTTTAGAATGGGGCCCTGAAGTCATGACAGCATGCAGAGGCTGGCACAGTATGTGGTAGGGAAGAACAAAATACGGTCAGTCTTCTAACAGTCTCTTGCCAGCGCTTAGCCCCAGTGTTGGCATTGCAGGAGCAACCAGGCCACAATGGTCCATCCAGGCCAGGAAAAGAGCAAGAATCCCCTGGGCAGGAAATTCTGAGTTAACCCAACCCAGACAAGTTTCTGCATAGCCCCAGTTGGGTTGAGACCTTGAAGCATCAATTTATGCCCCATGTTGATACAACTATGGCTGCTCAGAGCCATCTATAAATTCTTTCCTGACTCCTACTGAGCTCTTGGCTATAGCAATTCCTTGTGGCAGCGAGTTCCACAGGCTACCATCTGGCCCCCACTTGACCCCCAACATTATATATCACCACTACAAACAATTTCTAGCTTTCCCTCTGGCATGAGAAGTGTAATTCCCACATATTCCAGCAGAGGCCAGCCTTGGCTAGAGCACAGTGAGGGTGCACCATTTCTCTCAGCAGGTAATAGGAGCTGAAGCTTCCCTTGAAGAATGAAAACTGGATTTGATTCAGGTGCTAGCTTCTCCCAAGGCAGCAACGAACCTTGCAGAGTGGGAGGGAATCTCCCCCTACTCCACACCACCATGGCAGGGCCTCGTAAGCAGTTCTGATCTCTGCCAAGAGACAAGTTTGTTGGGTGCTTTGCCCTTACGGGAAGAATGTGCTGCCCTACTCACATCAGCTGGTTAAGATAAGCACTCCCTGAGGGGGGTGGGAGGCATCACGCTCATCTAGATCTCGGTCTGCTTCCCCTGCAGCCAGCGCTGGATGCAGGACCTCCAAAAACACATACTAGGTGTCCCACCCGATGTTCCCTCTAAGCTGTGCACGTGTGCACACGCACACAGGTATTGAAACCTGAGCACACAACAAAATACAGCATGCACAAAAAATTCAACAGTGCTAATATTTTTATACTACTTTAAGAAGGCGGATTCAAGTAGCATGTTTCAAATAAGGTTTTGTAATTTAGAAAACCATTTCTATCACAATAAAAAATAAAATTTAGATGATATTTGCATCATACACACTTGCTTTATTGTGCTCACAAGTCTGACCACACTCACTGGAGTGGGCACAAATGTGGGCCCTGCTTCTGAAAATTTGCAGAAAAGAAATTTTTTATGTACACAGCTTATTAAAAATTAGAGGGAACATTGGTCCCACCTTCAAGGCCCCAGCTTTCCCACACCTGAGAAGCTGCTCGGCCCCACAGATGGTCCACCTTAACCTTGTACACCTCAGCCACTTGTGCCCCTTGGACAGGCTCATGTGGCTCTGTACCCGAGACCTTTGCACTTTCCAGATCTTCACCACCATCTCAATTTATAGGGTGAACCACTGAGGCCCAGAGAAGGGAGACTAGATTGTTATGGGGCAGGGCAAGGAGGAGAGTCCTGAATCTAAGCCATGCTTCAACCACTTTGCCCTGGCACTGTGCAGTGTTACACCCCCAACATGGGGGGGGTGGTGTCTCACTGGCAGCTGAAGGACATTAACCAGGGACACATCAAGGCGGAGTGCTGATATGCTGCCACTGACCTAACAACTGCCAGAGAAGGGGCCACACTCCATCAGTTGGTAACCAGGGCCTGGAGCCCAAAGGGTTCTGCCAAAGTTTCCACCAAGCCCTGGCTCGCCAGTGACCTACAGTGAGCACAGAGAAGGTGCCAGGTCTCTGTTCCAAACCCACAGAGCCTGCATCCACCCCCAGCAGATCCTCTAGTTGGGAGCTGGATAAGGGTTTCCTTTGGGCCCTGGACATGCCATACCTGGACTGCAGCCTGATGACAACCTTCCCTAGGACTGACTTTTTCACCTGCCCTAGAGTTAGGTCACTAATATAAAGTCCCAGAGAGGCGGCCATGTTAGTCTAGTTTTTGAAGACTAACAAATCTATTTAACGCATGAGCTTTCATGGGATAAGATAAAGTTGTGGCCCCTATGAGCTCAGGAAGTGACCACTCTGACCTCTCAGTTGGGCACCTGGCAGGCACAGCCCATCTGATACCCACCCACAAATAAGCCCATTCAAAATAGGGCCAAGCTGTTACCCATCCCTGCCCTGTCCCTTCCCACAGCAGAGGAAGTAACAGGCATGGCTCATTAAGGGCCTGGATGTAAACTCTTCTGCTCTGCTCTTCACCCACTCACACACTGTGCCAGTGCCAACACCAGGAGGCTCCAATGCCATTCCCATAATTTGAGAACTCTGTTCAAGTCCTGGCCCCTTGAAGCCCCCTCCCCAAAGACTACCTCAAGCCACTGGCATTTCCAACAAAGCATGACTGATGAAGGCCAGGGCAGTTTAGCCCATACAGGAGGGTCCCGTACCCTCAAGGGTGCCCACCCTGCCCCCAGTCTGCAACCAGACAAACCCACCAACGCAGACGCTTTTGATGGTTAAAAAAATCTGGGGTTTTATTGTTTTGCTAAACAATACTAAAAAAATTTCCATTTTATTTTTAAAGGCAGGGCTTGAATTATTTAATTTTGATCCATTTATTTAAAAAAAAGGGAAGGGGAAAGATCATGGCAAAAAACAAAACAAAACAAAAAAGGACTTCTATAGAACTTAGCCTCACCCCTGCCTTGCCTGGGAGGAAGCCCGTTTCACAGGCTCTGTTCTCTGCTGTGGAGCTAATGGCTGCAGTCACCCATGCAGCATGATGCCAATTGGCTCAATGCAGGAATGCCAGCTGGGTGCCATAATGGACTGGGGAAGCCCAGTGACTAAAGACGTACAGGGTCAGGTTTGACAGAGCGTCAGAAGCCCCAGTGCTCTCCTAGCAAACGGAGCTCACCAGAACACAGCTGGAAGGGACCCCAGGGCACTCTACACAGGCCCACGAACATATACAAATGATGTCCCAGCTTGTAAGGTTCCCAGACATGCACATGTCTGAAGTGGAAAGGGGATAAGATAGTTGCAGCAGAACACAAACAGGCTGCTATCCAAGTTCATTTGGATATTTTAACCTTTAAAAAGACAGAAGCCTAAACACGATCCAACAGGCATGCTACTCGGGAGCCAATGCGATGCGAGAAAAGCACCACATCTCTGGATCTGCCAGCCCATCAAGGACGAGAAACGGCTGTGCAGTACCATTCCATGCGAGGCAGAGAGGAGCAACCGAGCAGCACCATCCTGTGTTATGCCTTGCGCCTGCGTCTTCCCAGACCAGGCCAACTCGCCTTTTGCACAGGACAGTAAAAGACAGTCAGAAGAGGTTTATGATATAGGGAGCACCACACCTCCTGGGTTTTTCTGCCCTCCCAAATCCCCCATCTTAATAAGCGCAAGCTTTCCAGAGGGTCACATGCAAAGCCACCAACCCAGCAAAGCTGGGGCTAATCAGGGGTGGGTTTGTTTGCCTTTTTTTGTTGTTGTTGTTTTTTTGCCATGATCCAAGTGAAGAGAACTGCTAGAAGCAGAAAATATTTAAAGAACATTTTAATATATATATTCATATATATATTTAAAGATAAGAAAAATAAGATTAATTCAAGCCTTGCCCTGTGCAAACAAAATTAAAACGAGACCACGCTGGTTGCAGAAGGGTCCCAATTAAGTTGACACAGTCAGATTGTTATTTTTACTTTTAGAAAGGTGTCTGGGGTGAGCAGATTCTTCTATATTAAAGAGAGGTGAGAAGGTGGGGGGGAAGGGTAGACCCCCTTTACAAAAATAAAAGGGGGAGGGGTTTGTGGGATGGCAGAAGAGGAAAGAAATTCAAAAATAAAACTAACAAAGTCTGACTGTCCTAGGAGAAAACATAGCAGACAAAAAGAAAGGCTGTTAGTCAAGTAATGGATGATCTTTTAAATTATTCTCTTTTTTGTTTTAAAGTCTAAAGTTTGGAAGTGGTGAGCTCCCCATTAAAGAGCCCCCAGGAAATAAAATATAACCCCGGCCCTCCCCCATCCCGGCCTCCTTTGAAGAAATCACATCGTCTTCTGCTGGATCTTGGAAGAGTGCCCCTGGTGGTTGGAAGGGGCAGGACTCAGGATGACAGAGCGGTTTCCTTCTGTGTTTGCTGTGCTTGTGAACCTTGCATTACCTTTTGGCTTTCCACATCTCTAAAATGTTTCTCAACCTGGTTGAGGAGGGAAAAAAAGGAAAAAAACTGGATCAATATGGCTGGGTTTTAACTATTCAATTTCACAAAGGGTGGAAGAAAGAGAGCAGGGTCTCGTGGAATCTACCGGATGAGGAGAGTACATTGCACAGGGCAAGGGAGTGGTCTGTGATGACAAGAAGCAGTCATTGCAACAAAGCCGCCGACACTGTGGGATTTGCAACAGTGGGGACAGGGATTATGGGCATGTATTTCATGCTGTATCCCCTTGAGCCTGGTAGATGGAGATGGCTGATGGCTTGGCTGGAATTTACACCTAGAATTCAATAGCAGTATTGGTCCTACACATTTGTCCGCAAGGAGGCAGGCTCAGTCACAGTCAGCACAGGACAGCAAGGTCAAGTTTTAGAACTTCTCCCAAGGAAACAGAGAATGATCCATATGGTTTGGGGAAGGATGCCAGGGAGATCGCAGCCTCCTGAGTGGATAAAGCTTTAATATCAACTCATCTTCCACAGCCAGACTGTTCCGTAGGTAGAATGGAGAAGGGGATCAGACAGCTATAGAGGTTTGAGTCTTCAAGGGGTCCCATAAGAAATGGGTATGGGAGACACCAGACACCTTTAGTGGACCATCATGTAGGAGACATTTTTAAACCATTTCCTCTTTGACTAAACTCCATCACAGACACTGACTAAACAGAACGAATCATTCCTTTTTGGCAGTGGACAGCAAGGGAGTGGAGGAGGAAGGCACTTCCAGGTGACAATGATTGGACCACACGACACCCAAATAGGGCAACACCCCCTCCCCCACACCACCCCACT
This sequence comes from Podocnemis expansa, assembly GCA_007922195.1. Classification (NCBI taxonomy): domain Eukaryota; kingdom Metazoa; phylum Chordata; order Testudines; family Podocnemididae; genus Podocnemis; species Podocnemis expansa. Next base: position 11,439,514 of record ML681990.1, on the reverse strand, counting down.
TACTATTTTGCGTACGTGACTCAGGGCACTTCCTTCCTTGCCTTTACAGTTTTCCACTTGGTATGGAGGAGCAATAACAACATCTTCCATCACCACTATGTTCTTCTCTTGCCATTTACAGTCTTTAATGCTAGGAGAGGAAGAAACATGGCAGGATTTTACTAATAAAGCCATGAAGTTTCCGCTGTGCACTCACCCGTACTCCAGCCCAGTGACTCCAGGGGCATAACTATAGCCAACAGGCCAGGTGAAACTCCCAGTGGCTTTCAAAAGGGTCCCCGACACTTCCTAATAATGGCTATGGAAATTCAAACTAGATTACTGCACACGAGAGCAAGCTGCTGCCTCGCCCTGACAAACTCGTGTTGGGGATGTGATTGGGCCAGCAGCCAGTACATTACTGAAGGCACAGCTGGCACCTCCAGGGAAGGCCGAAGAGAGATCTACCTAACAGCAAGCGAAGTCCATCACCCAGAACAGGTGTTGTGGTCCTGGGGTTACCAAGTGGCTTGTCATTTACAGATCACTCTGCAAGAATGGAGCATCTTCATGGCACGCCAAGCACAGCTCTGTCTGTATTCAGAGGCAAGGGAGCTCTCCATGTACCTGTAACCCTAGACTGGCCCTGGGGATGGCACAGTTGCTAATCAAAGCCCTTGCATTTCTGTAGAGCAGCACAATAGCTCAAGGCTTCCGGCTGCCACAGGCCAGGGGACAGCATTGAAACAGCCAAGCTCCAAGCGGTTCACGGTTTCAGCTGTAATTTGAAGTGGTGAGGCAGGGTCGAGACTTTGTCCCACAGGGCCGTTTCCACACATGATAGTGCGGTAGCAAGTTAAACTTCAGGAAGCTGAAGCACAGCATAGAACAGCCAGCAGCCTGCAACAGCCAGCCCAGTCGTCTGCTAAGGCAGGGCTGAGGAGCCTGGAAGTACCACTAAACACAATGGTAGCTGGAAGCAGCTGTGCTAAAACCGTCAGGGAGGGATTGTGCCCTCAGCATCCTTCCACGAAGAGTTACCCCAAATGGCACATGCACGTACACAAGGGTTGATCTGGACAAGGGGAAAAAGTGTGAAGAAGAGAGCAAAAGCCTCCCCCGTCCACCTCCCAGAACCAACTTACGTCTTATGTATAGTCTGGAAAAGCTGCTGTCCCTCCAGTGAGACACCAGCACTAATTGCATATGCCTGGCTCAGCTTCTCTTCCTTCTCCGTCCGTGCTTTGTTGGCAAGCTGGATGGAGGGAAACAAAGACCTGGAGCATTATTGATTTTTAACCACAACCAGCAGAGTCTTGAGTGGGAGACAGCAGCACAAGCGGCAAACAGAAATTAAGACTGGCTTGCATTTGACAGTGGTGAATCTTGCCAGTAAAACTGTTTGCATAGAAGGCAACCAGTTTCAGAAACAAAACCATTTACAAGGCCTACTGGATTAACCACAGAGGAAATCAAACTGAGCAGAAGCAGGGCTCCAGCAGAAGGACAAGGCATTAGAAGAAAGAATGCTCAAACCCACAGTTCAGAGATGCCCTGGTTTCCAAAGTGGTCTAAACCAGTGGTTTTCAAACCTCAGGTACTATGTCACGGTGCCCCCTGCTGCCGCCCCTGAAAGACTGGAATGCTTTGCTCAAAGATACAATTTTTGGGCATTGGTATAAATGATCTTTTTCAACTAGGGTCCTGAAAAAAAAAGTTTGAAAAGTACTGATCTAAGCTCCCTTGAATTGTAAAGCCTTTGGGAAGGGACTGTCTCTTTTCAAACATCTGCCACTTTGAAGTGCCACGCACTCCTATGTTGATTCAGTTCTGATCAGTCAAAGGAGCCGCATCCCTGGTCCCCAAATATTTCCTTATCAATTCCATTCTACTCTATAGCTCCAAGTTACCACCTCAGCCATTGCTACCATAATAAATGATCACAGAGGGCAAGGCACTATAAAGATGCTTTATGCTGCCCACTCACAGCTGATTTAAGTAACTGTCAGCTCATGAGAAAATGCCATTCAGGCATCTCAGAACCCAAGTTCTCCTGGCCTTGCTTCAATTGCCACCTCTTTAGGGTAGGACCATCTTTTCAGTCTGTGTTTGTACAGCACGTTGGGGCCCTGGTTCCAAACTGTCCCTTCCAGACATTATAGTAACACAAATAATACATCACACCTCAACAAATGTGCTGCACATCTAGATGCCAACCCAAAACCGAAGGTGCCTAGGTGTGCCACGGTACTTCAGAATCCTCCACCACTAAAAAAAGCCACTGCCATACTGCAGTGCACAAAAGGCCTTCTGATGCTGAAAAAGAATGCTCCCCAGCTAGCTTTTGGCAGCAGTGGGAGCAGCGGTGCTTAAAGTATGGGTGCCTGTGGCTCCCACCCCCCACCCCCACCCTTAGGCACTGAGGTCATTCTGCTACTTAAGTACCATAAAACAGCTAGGCATCACAGTCAAATTTCTGGGCACCATGACCACCTGGTGCACAGGATTTGTCAAGCCCTGTAATACACATACAAGGGCGGCTAGAAAGTTCTACTTGTGCATTCACTGAACCATGCTAAGTTGGGGGTGGGGGGGCAGGCAGCTGAGTATGGTTCAAGTTATTTTCATTGAGAGTTGTCATGGTAACAGCAAGATAATTTTTATGATCTAGAGCGGAGAGGCTGTAGCCAGGTTCAGGGCTACACTGAGCAAGGCCCCATGCAGAGCTAAAATAAGAGTCCCTGCCTCAAGGTACTAACGCTCTAGCAACTTTTGTACTAGAGAAAACCATTTTGCAAGCTTGAGTCTCAGACCCAGTAGCAGAAGTAAAAAGTTTCCCAGCCCTGCATGCTTCAGTGCATCACAGGGAACCTCCAAAGGCATCTCCCCAGCCCATTCAGTGCATTGCCTCTCAACAAGCCTCATCCAAAACAGAGATACAGATTCCTACCAACTAGGCATAGGACAGGCTGCCTGCTCACTTGATACAAGTCACAGAACAGGGAAGCAGCAGCAGCTTGCTTGATATGGGCTGAATTTGGACTAGCAAAAAAGCAAGAGGTTTTTTATGCCATCTCCATCACTCAGAGAAAGCCTACTGGAAAAAGCATACGCTCACTTGCTTCAGAACTGCGCCAGAAGTTGGGTGCTTTAAACGCTTAATTGCTGTTTCATGTTTCTCACACATTTTGTGGCTCTGCACGTCACGATTTAAATCACAGGTTAGGTTAGTATGATGGTAGCAAAAAAGAGTCAATGCAAACAGTGTGTTGACCCGCTCAACCAAAGATCTTAAAGTTTTTTTTTTTTAAAGAATGACAATCGAGTCTTATTAAGGTGGTTTTAGCAACTATATCTGTCCTGGAGTCCCTCAACACCTTTGGGGATTTTACGGTCAAATACACAGCAGAAGAACTTTCCCTCACCCTGCTCCTAATCACAGAGTTGTGGTAATTTTAAGTGCTAAAACAGCAACTGGGTTATTGGGGTTTTGAGGGCTGGTTGTTCCAGGGAACTTGACCAGCACGGTTAAGTTGGAATAACTATGCTAACATAGCGACTTCAGAACACATCCACACCCACCTCCTGCAGACACTCTTTTAGAATAAGAGCAATGTTATTCTGAAGAAGTGGGTTACAGCCTACAAAACCTTATGCCTGAAGAAATCTGTTAGTCTTTGAAGTGCCACAGGACTCTCATTATTCTGGAATAGTTAGCCCACGTCCAATGCACAGTCGTTATTCCATCACACATAACCCACATAGGAGTTTACTCCTGTGTAGCTAAATAGCTATAGCTGAATAGTTTTTTCAGAATAAGTATGCTGCTCAATGTCCACATGTAGACAAGTCTTCCATCTTGTGATGCGCTTTGACAGACGTAAAACATCAAGGATTTCCTCCTGTCTTTTCTCAGGAGTGGTCACAAGGCAAGTATGTCCTGACTCCAATTAGGATCAGTCTTAAAAAAAACAAACAACAAAAAAAATCCCACAAATCGAGCTCCAGTCCCTAAATCAGGGGTCTAAACTTAAATCACCACAAGGGCTGCATGAGGACTAGTAGAGGGCCGCATGAGGATTAGTACGGTAGCCTGAGGGCTGCACCACCGAAACCTTTCCATACAATAATATTGCAAATATTGGTAATGATCGTGTCATTGCGGGCTGCAGGAAATAGCTTTGGGGCCGCATGTGGCCCATGGGCTGTGTGTTTGACACCTCTGCCCTAAATCAAGCCTGCAACCTGCCCAATCAAAGATTACCTCCCTACAAGATAAGCACCCCTTTTACAATAGCCACCTGCAGTCAGCAACAGCCAATAGCTTTCATCTACCCACTTGTGCAATGGATTGTTGTAAACCCTACAAAACCCAAGGTCAACAGCTCTGACTGGAAGAGATCATTGAAGAGCCAGACTGTGACCTAAAAGCTGCTCAGTGTTTCTACGGAAAACATGGTGAGCCATGTATTTTCAGAAGCAAACTGCAAAGCAGTTTCAACCAGTTATGAGGAAAACCCTGTTATGGGAGTAAGTTTCCTTCCCTCTATATCAAACTTTGATTATCAGATTCAGAGGCTGGGAAAGCGTTCTGCAGAGGACAAAGCAGGGCCTGCTCATCCTGGGGCTTGAATGTTCCCTTCAACAGGTACAGACACACGAGTAACCTAGGACATTTAGGACATCTGCAAAGGCATCTACTAACAACAATGCAAGTGTGCTCCACCATAGCACAAAAGGCGAAAGCAAGACACCACTCCCAGGTAAAGGGATCCATTCCCAACGAAAGGGGTTAACGTTAACAGACTGTCAGTTGAATGCAGACATTTTTTTTTGCTATGAAGGAGAAAACATCTCATGCCTAGAAAACATTTCCTATAGATAAGAAGCCAGCTTGCAAACCAGAACATCCTAGGGCAAAGTCTTCCCAAATGCTCAGATCATACATCCCAAGGGAAGTCACCCCTGATTAGCTAGAAATGGCACACTTCACAGAGCAATGAGATCCAACATCAAGATCCCGCCACCCCCCCTTCCAGCATGAAAACTCCAAGCCCCACATGGCCGTGGAGCTTGGCTACAATCAATCTTCAATGCTACAGAACAATTGATTCCCCGTGGCCACCCACAAAGAGAAAAAGACTAGCCAAAAAATAGCTGTGTCATTTCAGCTCTTTGACGAAAGTGTCCCAATGCAAGTTAGTTTTGATTCTCTCTCATATGCCCCAAAGTCTTTGAAGGTGTAAAACTAAAAAAAGGGGAGGAGAAGGAAGATCCCTTCAAACAACACTGACTGGTGGGTTACTAGAGATCATTAAACTCATCTCACTTTGCAGCTTGATTCCAAGACTCATTTCAGCAGTTTTCCTGAAAACCTACAGAGGATCAGACTCATTTAAGTGACAGTCATGTTTCTAAGTGACTGCTGCATATCACCATTTCCTTGACTAGTGGAAGCGTCATTTTTTGCCTGAGAAGTGTTGCTTTAATGGGTGTCTATAGCAGAGCTTGGTTCGGTCACCAAGCCATCAGAAGAGAAAGGTGATAGGGAGGTTTTAGTCCTCCTAAGGGACTTATTTAAACAGAGAGGTAGCTAGCATGCTCTTGCTCCCGTTGAAGGCCGGCCATGTAATGCATCCCCCTCTGAAGTTAACAGTCATTTCTTTACTGTTTGCTCAATCTCTCGTTGCACACAAGCAGCAGTTTATTCCCAGCTTCTTGTGTTTGACCAGACACTGTATAATGTTTGGCAAAAGAATCTTCTACACTCTGATGGCTGGATGTTTTGACAGCCGCTTTGTTCACTTGAAAGATAAAAAGTGCCACAAGACTCCTTGCTTAAGACTAAAATTTATCGCATGAGCTTTCATGGGAGAAAAATTGCACTTCAGGTGACACTTGAAGATGGAGAACTTACAGAATGGGAGGAAATAAATGCAGGGAAGTGGAAGTCACAGGGTCAGGTCAGACTGTTACAGTAAATCAAAACAGTTGTTTAGATTCAAACACGGGGGAAGAGCATATAGGAGGGATCTGAGGGGAAAAGAAGGTAAAATCACCTGTTACAATAAGAAAAGCAACCAAAATCTCTATTTAACCCTATGGCAACTGTATAAAATCTGCATATGAACATCAACTCTGCAGCCCCTGGATGCTGACTTAGCTCAAATCTGTGTTCCCTGCCCACCAGTCGGCATGTAAGAGCACTGGTAGGAGAGAGGCCAGTCGGTCAGGCCTTTGAGGGACACAACATTTGGCAGAAAGGTAGCAAGAATTACCCTGCAGGGAAGGATTGTTACAGTGCACCCTTTGCAGCAGCCCCCAGCATTTGACACAAGTGTCCAGTTACATGAATTGCCAGATTGACTGAAGGGATGACTGCTGGCAGAGAGCTCTTATCACTTTGCCTTAGCGCAACTAGACCTGCTAGCCTGGAACACAATGCCAGCGGACAGGGCAAAGCAAAGCACAGCTAAGACCTACAGACAACAGATTGAGGGATCCCTCCCTTCTCGGTTAAACAGTGCTTTAGTCCACCTGCAAATAAGGCTGGACCAAGGGGAAACAGGTAGGATTCCAGCCCTGAGCCTCTGACTGGAACAATGCACTGTTGCCAAATGAGGCTAAATGAGACAAACTGCCATTCCTGCTCACTAACCACATCTATTAAGCCCCTAATCGGAAAGGTTCTTACAGAACAATTGCAAAAGCCTGCTCCACTACTCACTGCTGCTAGCTAGATGACAGCAAAACCACATCTGCCCCTACCATCGTTTACACAGTTTCCAATTCAAACACTCAAAGCAGTTTCACTGTTAGACACTCCACTGTTCCAGCTCTCCAGGCTCCAAAGAGCATCACAACCTGCTACTATGAGCCTATTAAGTAGATTAAAAAACACACCTTATGCAATCGCTCCATGAATGAATGAGTCACTTCCCTTCCCATTCACATTTCTATGAATGATACAAATAGGTACAAGGCTAAAAGAAAGCCACTGAGTTCCAATAAACTGCCTGGTTACATTCCTCCATCCCCCGAGACTCCTTCCTCACTGTTACTAAATGGCAACTAAGTCAATCACACAAACAGATAAAGGTGTTGCCATCTTATCCAAAAAAGAAACGCACCCAGTTCAGAGCTAAACAGATATAGAGTAGGGCCCATAGCCTATTGTACAGGCTGAACAAGCTCACAATAGTGATGGTTTCAGCATAAACCAGTTGTTCAGTTACAACAGGATTAGGCAGACGACAATCTCTAGTCATTTGCAGTCATGTCTCAGGCACCGGGAGGACTTGGAGCCCCTGAGCCAGTCCCTGCACCATCCTCTCCAGAGAGCTGTACAGCCTGGGAAAAGGCTTGTAGGAGGCACCTGAGGTTTACTGGTGGTAAGTGGCTAAATACATGGATCACAGCATCAAAGAAATTGATAAGCCCATTCCAACCCCATCTACTTGATGTTCCCACTCAAACCACTGCCTTCGTTTCTAGTGGAAATGCTACATCCAAGGAGTCTCCATCCACAGGGCACAGTCTCCCTCTGCAGCCCAGGGCATCTTGTTGCTGCCTTCAAGCTTCATCATCTTTTTTGCATAGCTCCTTAAACACATTCTTGGAGCCTTCAAGTTTCCACAGGGTACTGCCAGCTCCAGGCTTGAACACACCAGCAAACATACCAGAAACTTAGTCAAAGGATGATATTCACATCCAGGATAATAATGCTTTAGTTCAGTGTTCTCCTGTCTCTCCTTTCCTTTGCTTCCAAGGCCATCTATTTAAGAGTCCTCAATCCACAGTCTTTTCATAACATCTCCATTCCTTGCCCACCAATGCAACCACAAAGCTCTTCCAATTCACCACATCTTGACCTCCCATCTGCTGAAGCCCAGTAATAATTTCACCATCTCCCAGCTGGATTCTAGGCAATTCCGTGCTATGAGCTTTTACATCCCAGTCCTGTGGGCATCACAAATACCACAGCTAGACTGTCATGGTGGGAAGCAGCAGCACAGCTCTGTCTCCATTCTGCCTTCCAGCAGCTGATCCTCTTACCAGTCCTTGTCAGAATGTTCCAGCTGGTTTTCAAGTTAACTGAAGTTGGTTCTTTCCCCTCCCTTCTCAGAGCTGAGCTTTTCCATTTGTGCTGTAGTTGGGATTTCTCCTCCAACCTGTCCCCATCTTTCATCTACAGGGGATACTCCAACATCCATACCCCTTTCCCTTGTTCTTTCAGTCACATCGGGGACGCATATATACAAATAATTTCTTTCTCTGCTGTTTTAAATGGCAGTTCTCTCTCTATTTCCATCTTCCTCCATCATTCCCCCTCTTCTTCCAAGAAACCTTAACTTAGTTAACCAAGATTTGATCTACACTTTCTGGTAACACAATTTCCTTCTTCTGACACTACCACTAGTAATTTGCACTTTTCTCCAATCCTGAGGCATCCCAAGAACACTGCACATGCCAGTCTTTGAAAGAGGAGTTTTGTAAATGCAAGAAGTATGAAGTGCTGCAGGTGTTTCAGTCAAGCAAAAGGTCATACTGGTTTTTCATGGGAATAGACAGATTTCTAGACACTTGAAATTGCAAGTGGAAGGACAATTTGATTTGGATCACTTGTAGTGAAGAATTTCTGTAGCTATTTTGCTGCTTGGAAGGCCCCTGACCAAATGTTTTTAATTAGCTTTAGTTAATACACTTTTAAATGTATTATGCATACAGGGGTCCGTCATCCCCCAATACCAAGCGAGGACTTGTACGCTCCTTACTGCTAACTAGCAGCATTCAAAGTTACAGCAGTTGATGCAACCACAAGGTGTAATTACATCCCTACCATAACTGGATCATTTGAACTTTTCTGTCAACGCTATAATCTATCAATAAGCAAAAGGAAACTCACACAAGCCACAGAAGATGCCACAAAAGAATGACACACACATTCAGGGATAGAGCCTGTGGTTCCTAGGTTCTGTGCCATGTTACCTCACTGTGGATGGCTTTTGTGGTGCAGGTTTGATGTTACACTGGGAACTCCACAAATCACAAGTACTATCCTGCCTGATGGAAATTACCATCATCGTGGTCAGATATCCAACCCCCCCAAAAGCGTCCTTAGAGATGTCAGCCACACCCTGATTAACATTGCTTCTCTCAACTGCATTTCCTGCCCTGAAATCCCCTTCCATTTTAAAATTAATTTAACAAAGCCAAAAACAAAACTGAAGCTTCCAAATTTCTCCTATTTTGACTGCTTGCCCTGCAATTTCAGCTAATAAAAATGTTAACCCAAAAGCCCAGTCAAGCTGAGTCAGCACTGCCTGAAACTGTGTCCATTCCTTCCCACATGATGATTCCATCGAAATGCACCTGGAAGCTGGGATTTGTCCACCCTGGAGTTACTGGCTGAAGTCCCTCTCCAACACTCCAGTGTGACACAAGTGCTCTACACTAGAAGGCCAATATTCACCAAGCCAAACCCTAGCTAATCAGCTTCCTCTTGCTGCTGTTTCTGCTGTCAAGTCATCAGGAGCAGTTAAATACAAGGCATCCAACCTATCAGACTGCACAAAGTAATTTTCCTTTCAGCTTCTCACACAGCAGCTCCAGAAAACCAGAAATGATCTCTCTTAGAGGGGAAGTTACAGCCAAGCTACACAGGGAATCTTGAGAGACAAGTGACCATGCCATGTCTTTCAGGGCTTCTTACTCCTCTCACCCTAGGAACTCTGACCTATTCATCACAGCAAAATACCTTCAGTTTATTGGAACCCACTGGAGACTGAATAAAGTGATGGTACATAGCTCAACTTGGTCTGAAAGTGCAACTACCTAACTGTTAAATTGCCCAATGCAGCTACACTTGTCCATTAGCATCACCACCAAAATGGGAAAATCTCCAGCTGGTTTGACTTGTGATTTTGTAGCCAGTAATACATGTTTTTGGATACACCATCTGCCAAAGCAAGCTTGGATGCTGCTGGGAGATTCAGCTGACAGCAAGCTCCGTGAGCAATGAAACCACAACTCTGTATTACTGTTGTAAGGAGAGGACCCCATCATGCAAGTTAACTTTCGGAGAGGGATCCTGATCATTTATGATCACTGAAGAGCATGTTGCACTTCACACAAGGCTATGGGTATTAGCACCAGAGTTCTGGCTATGTTCCAGTTCAGGCAATTGTAATCCAGCTACCTAGGTTTCCTTTGCCCTTAGACATGAGAAAGTTACTTTTCACTTCCTGCTGCACTGTCAGGAAAGCATGGTATGGTTTCTTCCAGTGAGATCCTGAGGATCCAACAGGAGGACCTACAAGCTGCAGGGTATTTTGGAAAAAGAAGTGCTAACATACTTGTAACACACCAGGTAGCCACTGAGGTACTGAACACAGGCCACTGCCACTTCACACAACACATCTGATATAATTCAAAGATGCCAGCTCACTAGCATTAGGCCTGCTCTACACTTGAAAGTCAGGTCAATGTATTTACAGCACTCAAGGGTGTGAAAAATCTATGCCCAAACACCACAGCTTTGCATACCTAAACCCCCAGCAAAGATGCAGCTAGGTCCATGGTAAGAATGCATCAACATAGCTACAGTTGCTCAGGCAAGCACAGTTTCAACTAAAACAGATAAAACCCTTCTGTTGCTGTTGGAAGAGTAACACCTACAGCTGTATAATGGAAAACATCTCTGCTGTAGCTGTTACAGTGTTTTCACTACAGCACTGACTGTAGTATGGACATGGCTTTAGGACTACAGGTCCACGCATCCCAGAAAAAGGTGAAGGCTTGCTGAGTCCAGTCAACACAGGAAAGCCCAGACAGAGCTCGCTACACAGTAGTCCCACACTGCACTGATAGCATTTCAAAAGCAAAGGCCACTGCATTGCTCAGGACAGTTTAGCCAGTGTTTCTGACAAAACCATGTTGAAACCAAGTCCAAAAGCAGCCTGGATTTTTACAACATAAAGAGGGCCAAATGAACACATACAGAGTACTAATGGCAGGCTACTGCCCAACAACTCAGACAGGCCAGATGACCAGCACATGAGGGAAAAAAAAGGTCACAGGTCCACTGGCAACTTGGACCCAAGGCTCACAAAAAGTTGGGCTCAGTTACCCTGTAAATCGCACCAAACAGAACAAATGGATGATACGTTCCTCCGCTAGCTCCATTTAGCGGTTCTCAACTTATTTGCTGTGGGCCACGTCCAATACTACCTGTATAGCCCTGAGGACATCATTGAGGCCACAGCTGTGTGCTGACTGGACCGTAGTTTGAGAACTACTGTTCTATGTTATGCTTTGGCAAGCTCACGTACAGCTAAGCATGTCACTAGATTTGGGACCATCACATTTTTATCTACACAATGCTCTATGTTAGGCCTTGATGATGATCACTAAGTACAGAGATGGCCAGACTGCCCATTAAGTACAGAAACTGTAATGCATATCTAAGTGCTTCATAGCGTACGGCAAACCAGAATAGCATCATGCATACGAATATTTTAATTTAAATTCATAAAAGCCACATGAGCTAAGCATACATCACACACAGTAAAGTATTTTAACAATAAGAAAGGCAACTGATTGATAATTGTAGCAACAATGATACCTTGATCACATGAACACTGCATTCACCCCCTCTTGTCAATCAAATCAAGTGTCAATCCATGAGCACACAAAAGGATAGATGAGGATAAAGGGTTCTTACCTTGCTAACATTGAGTGAAGCTAAAGGAGGAGGAGTTTCCGTGCGGTCATTAATTATTTCCACTTCTGAAACATACTGTAAGTTTACAAGCAGGATATCTGCGTGATTGGGCTTTCCACTGGAAGAGGGGCATTCTGAAGGAAAACAGCATTAAGGAAAACAAATCCAGGCAGACACATTCAAAACATCTAAGACGACAGGTAGCAAGGAGGGCGATTTGATGGATTTTAGGGAACAAGTCAGTAAAAGAGTTATATTTTCGGTACATACGTTCTTCCATTACGCCAACCCCTAGAACAATGAAATGTAGCTGGCAACAAAAATCAACTATTTAAACTCAGCAACTACTAGCACGGTTTTCCTGACCAGATTGGACAGGATCTTCTTAGTCGGTTAACAGTTGCCCCAACTATACTGTAGGCAGCTTACGATGCTGTGAGATCTATTAGCATGCTTTTCAGAGATACATACAGCCTTTCCCATTGCAGTCAAGGAAACTTAAGAGGGGTTCTTGTCATGGTTTCAACTATGGTAGGAACAAAGCTTTACTCATCACAACAGATACCAGTCAATAAAGGCAATCACTAGAATAAACTGCTGCAGAATAAAACTGTTCCAGAATAGCTCTCTGGGCACTCACTGTGGAATAAGAGCGTACACATGGGGAGCTATTCTGGCATACTTACTGCATTTGAATTTCATATCCTACCTTACTCCGGAATAACTTCCTTGTGCAGACAGACCTTCACACACACGCACGTTTAGAATCTCTACCAATGACGTTCCATTACTGACTGCAGATGCAACCTGAACAGAAGTTACTCTGCTAATGCTCTCAGCTACACAACAACTGGGTGACAAGCTCTAGAGACTCACAGAGGAGACCTTCCCATTCACGATCACATTTTACAGAACATAAACCTTACATGCATTTGAGGTAGTTTGACACTTCTAGAATGACAGAAAAGTGTAAATTAGACACCAGTTTACCACCCCCAGAAAAACTTTTATAGAACTGACATTAATTCCTGAACAATCTGTTCCCAGTGAGGAGGAATAGTGAGTCCTCCTCTACTTCATCTGTCTGCTAGAGTAAGCAGGGAAAGCAAGAGAGAGTTGGTGGGTTTATTAGTGTGAAGAGACTGCATTAGACATATGGCTCTGTACACCACTTCCATGCTCCTAGAGAGGGAGACTGGCCACATCCATACAAATGAGACACCTGGAGTTTCAAAGCAAAGAACAATCAGATCTGCCTCTTGCCAAAAGAAAAGCCTCACCTGCAGAAACTCTCATTAAAAAGAGAGAGAAACTCAGGGGAAAGAAGAGAGAAAACTGGGGAAGTACTCTGCAGAGCACTCTGTCCAGATTACATCCTCTCCTCCAGGAAGGATCAAAACCTGGTCCAAACACCACAACATCTGACCCTACCACTCAGCTTCCCCTTGCTGTGCAAGGGCAACCTTCCCATCCAGGTCGGATACCACTGCTTCCTCCATAAAGCCAGAGAGAGAAGGAGCCTTGTAACACCCGCCAAAACAACCTACTCACATTAACTCCTCTTTCTTTGGAAGGGTTCAACACCATGCTGCCCAGGCCAGCTTAGCCATGTCTAGCAGCACCCAGACGCAGGGAGGCTTGAGACCGAGATGGCACAGGCCATGCCTTTGATTCTGGAATTTCTCTCCCGGACCTGAAGAGCCAGAGCACACTGACCTCTGGGGCAACCTGCCCCCTTCCCGAGCATGTGGCCCGTGTGTGCAGCCTGCTTGATCACTTCAGGCAAACTTTTTCAGCACCTCTACTGCTGGGCTGTGCCTTGCCAACATTTCCACTCCAAATAGCCAGCAGTGGGCCCCACAGAGAAGCGAGTGGGTGTAGATTACTCTTTCCCCCCAGCTAGCCATCCACTTCAGCAGAGCCTCCCCTCCTGCTCGCAGACTCCCCCTCTCCCACAAACACACACACGTGCCTGTGTGTACCAGGGCTAGACCAGACGCCCCCTCCCCAGCCCCTTCTCACCCAGCCCAGCCCCACAGCAGATGGGACCCTGCTCCCCCATGCAATCCTGCCCCAAAGACACCTCCAGCCTCACACCTCAAACGCTGCTCGGCCAGGCCAGGCCGGAGCCAACCCGCCCCCTCCGCCACATGGGGCCCAAGCCCCTCAATACCCACTGACCCTCCCGGCCTCGCGGCCCTTAACCGGCCCGCCCAGGCCCAGCTGCCCCGGACCTCACCGCCCTCAACCCGGCCCGGCTCCCCCAGCCCCTTGCGGCGCGGCGCGGCCCGGTCGGATACTGAGCGCCAGCATCTTGCTGTGGTAGTCGAAGGCCACCACCTCGCCCTGCAGCCGCTGCTCCTGGCAGGTCCGGCACGACACCTGGCTGCCCACACTGAAGAAGTCGCCCGGGGCCGCCATCTTGTCTCAGCAGCGGCCGCCGCGGCTCGGCTCGGCTCAGCCACAGGGAGCCCCGCACGCCAGGCTCGGGGGGGCGGGGCCACGGCCGGAACGGAGGGGGCGCTGCGCGACGCCGTCGCCCCACGCGCGCGGCGTCTGGCGTCAGCACGCAAAGGGGCGGAGCCGGAGGTGAGCGCGGGGCGGGGCCTGAGAGCGGGTGGATCGAAGGGGCGGGGCCATCTGAGCGAAGGGGAATAGGGCACCCCGAGGAAGTGGGCGGGGCCTGCCGGCAGGAGGGGCGGGGCCAGCCGGGTAATGAATGTGACCTTGGGCGGGATTTACTCGGGGTCGGCCGCAGGCTGCAGCAACGTGCGCGCCCCGCACAGGGCGCAGCCGCACCTCAGAGCCGCGCGCTGCTGCATTAAACACATCCTAAAGTGGTTTCCTGCAGATTGACCGTGACTGCGAATAAATCTTGCATGTGTGACTCGGCACCCTTTTTGCAGCACTCCAAAGCCAACCAAGCCTGTTACCGATGTATCAGGGGGTCTTTCCCAGGCCAGAAGTGCATACGGCCTAATGCAGGAGTCTGCAATCTGCAGTGCTGGAGCCACAGGTGTAGGGTTACCAGATAGCAAAGCCTGGAAAGGACATTTGAGGACACGTGGACAAAATAGAGTATTAATGACGTATTCTTCGGGTTTTAGGGGGCCCTGGAATGCTTTCCCCTAAAAATAGGGGGTTCTAGGGCATTCCAGCATGCTTTAACCCCTGTAAGTAAAAAGCCAGACAAAATCATGTATTTTTTAAAATGGCTGCTGGATGGAGGACATGAATGTAAAAAGGTCATGTCTTCCTTCTACCTGACATCTGGTAACCCTACACATGTGGCCCTTTGGCTGCTCTCTTGCAGCTCTGGGCACGGAGGCAGCAAAGCAGGGCCTGAGAGGGGGTGGATGCTCCCCCATCTCCTCTACCAGGAAGCCCTGCTGGTGGCCTGCTCTCAGCTCCCCGTGCCACCAGAGGACCCTGTGGGTGGCTGGTGACAGGCTCCAGGCTCCCTCCTGCCACCACTGGGGGACCTTGTGTGGGGCCCACTCCTGATTCCAGGATCTCCCCTACTCCCACTAGGGGACACAACAGCAGGGACCCTGGCCCAACTCCTCCCACTCCCCACCAGGAGGCTACATCCATTGCAACTCTCAGAACTCAGTTATTGAAGGAATTTTTAAACATGGTTTTCTTATCTTCTGGGCTGCCAACCCCTGACCTAAACAGATCCCATTCAGCAGGAAATCTGGAACAAGAAAGGCTGGCTTGAAGTTGTTTCCATCATATACAGGATTTACATTTGTGTGCAGTGGCTTTCAGCACCTTCTCCCCATCCACTGTAACAACAGCTCCAATGCCGTTGTGCCAATCAGACAAAATGCAATGTGGAATGCATGCGATACAAATAAAGACTGTACTCCCTGGAAGGAAGTTAGATTCTGGTACTTGTGCAGCTCTCACTTGAGAATCCAGGCTGAAGTTTGCTGTGTGGGATGTGTGGAAAAAGCAACCACCCACGAGCCCACCAGCAACCAAAAAAAAACGCAACACAGCCAAATAAAAATAAAATGGCTCTGCTCCTAAAAAGCTGTGCTGTGATGCAGAATAAAACGATCAACTCCCACACAGCTTCCCTATTCCTGGTGAAGCATTTTGCACGTCATCGTTCCAAAGTAGCCAAATCTGCATCAATCTCTAAAAAGGGAGTGAGGGTGGTTCCCAAACTCAGTTGTCTTCTAGCTTTTTGTGATAGCATCCTGAGGAAGCATGCAGCATCTTCCTCACTTTTCCATACAGGGACGAGAGGATTTTTTCCTCCCATTGTATGCAGCACTTAAGCAAAAAGAGGATTAGCTTATTATCCATGACAAAATTAAAGTGACCTACCAAGGAGTTTTTTGTGTTACATCAGAAGTATGCTTTTTTCCTTTTCAGTGATGGAGAAAGGCAGCCTGCAAAGAACATCTCCCCTGCCAAAAAAAAAAGAGGGAGAGAGTTGCTTCACCTGCTGTTACTGATGTCAAGCAAGTCATTGACTCTATAGTCACACAGAGTTTTCCAGGATAGGAAGAACTTAAATTTTTAACATAAGAAAGAAAAGGGGAGGGAGAAGGATCTATTTATGTATTTAGGTTTTATTTAGCTAAAACCATCTTAAATATCTCAGAGCAGCAAACAATTGCATAAACTTAATTTGTCCTCTTAGCAAGTCACATTTAAGAGTCAACTTCCCACTGGGGCTACTATGCACTATTGCAACAGTGAAAATTAATAAAGTAGACATGCACTTTGTGCAAGGTTTCTAGGATCTCCCAGTAATTTTCTATGACTGTTAACACGTCAATTACTTTCCTTCCCCAGCATTTCTTGCTTAGATTTTCCCAAATGTCTCATTCAGATTTAATCTACTGCTTTATTTGGGTTAGACAAAGTGGAATTGAAGGCACATTGACTGATATGGGAGTTAATAGCAGCATATATGGCAGGGGTCAACAACCCCCAGCATGGGTGCTAGCAGTAGCACACAAAATGATTTGGAGCAGCATGCAGCAACCTCTGCCAAAAGTGCCACTCCTGCTCCAGAAAAGCAAGTGGCGGTGCCTCAGGCACCCCATGGAAAGAAGCCACCCAGACCTGCAACAGCTTCTTTCCGTGACATGCCTGAGGACCTCTGCCCCAGGTATGCCACAGAGAGGAGCCACTCTGAGTGGCTTTTTTGCAGATGTTCTTGGGGATTCATCCCTGGGCATGCTGCGTAGTCACTCAGGGCAGCTTCTTTCTGCAGCATACCTGGAAACCCCCCTGCAAACACTTCAGCATGGAAGCCACCAAATTTTCAGGCAGCAGCCACTTTTTTCAGAGGGGGCTACCTCTGAGGTTCAGGGAGGGGGGTTGGCAAAGGTTGCCGACCCCTGATATATAGGGATGAAGTGGGGGGACGGCGAATGAGATACAATGCAGAGGATGCCACGGTGTAAGGGAGCGAGGGAAGTCCATTACAGGAGGGATAGAGCTGGGGAGTGTAAGAAAGGAAACAGGTGGAGACGGAGAGGGGTGAGAATTGGGGATGCAAGCAGGACTGGGGCATATAGGAGGAAAGATAGGTGGGGTCGGCGCTAGTTTAGAGGACGCATCTGGAGGGAGAAAGCAGAAGCTGAGCGTGCACACGGGGAAGCAGACGTGACATTTGGGCCCAGAAGGTGCATTAGGGGCCGTGCCCCTGCACCCCGGGTACCGAGGGGGAGCGAGGCACTGCAGCAAGCAACAGGTCAGCTGGGCTGGGAAGGGAGGAGCGAGGCTGCAGAGAGCTCGCGCCATCCGCTCCTCTGGCCCCGCCTCCTTCTCCAGCGTGAGCTGGGCGCCGCTAAGACTTCTGGGAAATGTAGTCGGGGGCTGGAGTGCCGGGAGCAGGCAGGGGCGGGGCTAAGGGTGTGTCGTCACACACGGGCGCGGCTGGTAAGGGGGCGCTGGGAAGGGGTCGGTGGGGGAAGGGCTGGCGCTGGGGCTGGGGCTGGGGGAGCAGGTGCGGGCGGGGCACGTGCGGGGGGGAGGGAAGATCTGGGTCCGAGTCCCGGGTCCGCCCCGCCCCCAGCCAGGCTGGCTCACGCCCCGCCCCCTGGGGGATGCGTCAAATGGGACTTGAGCGGAGACGCGGCAGGATGTAGGGGTGCTAAGCGTATTGGGGTTGCCCTGTCTCTTAGGGGTCCCAATGGTATTTTCTTTGGCATATCTGCCCCTTGGGTTACCTTGCAAGACAGGCTCTGAAATGTAGGGAAAAAATCACCAAGGAGTCGTGTGGCACTTTAAGACTAACAGATTTATTTTTCGCATGAGCTTTCGTGGGAGAAAAATCCCACTTCCTCAGATGCTTTAAGGTCACAGAATGGGTGCAGTGGACACCCTGCAGCGAGTCAATTCCCTGCAGGGGGGCTGCATTGTGCACCTTGCAGCAAGTCAGTTCCCTGGGGGTGCAGTGAACACCTTGCAGCAAGTCTATTCCCTGGGGGGGGGTTGCAAGGGACACCCTGCACCGAGTGGGCCCAGGCTCTACTAACATTCAGCCCTGTACTTTCAGCCTGGCCACCATGGAGGTGCTCTACAGGAGTGGAATTGTGTTTGCAGAGATGCTTCAGGCCGGGCCATCCTGGCTGGAGCAGTTCTGGCTTTGGATGACCTTCCTAGCTGATCCCAAATGCATCTTCATCATCTTTTTCCCCTTGGCTTATTTTCTGGAGCAGAAGGTTGGAGTGGCCGTGCTGTGGATTGGTATAATCTCCGAATGGCTCAATATAGTGGCTAAATGGTGAGGAAAGGTCTCCAGAGATGTTTTCTGATAGAAGTGTCAGCTGCTCAGCTGACTCCCCTGTACTGCTTTGAAAAAACTCAACTTCAAGTACTAGACCTAATGGAGCAAGAAAGCCTAGTGCTCGGGTTGCTGTTACTAATGCAGCCCATCTTCTCAGTGAGTTGGTTTAATGTTGTTCTACGAAAACTCAGCAAGACACAGACATGATGAGTCACTCCTGCTATAAGGAAGCAGAGTGAGATAAAACCACTCCCTCCTAAACCATATGCTTCCCCTTAACAAGGAAAAAAAAAATTCTGATCATCATGGTTTCTTCCTCTATGAAGCATCCAGGATTGACCACCCTCAGATGGGAAGCTGGGTTACATGGACCCACTGGTCTGTTCCATTTTATCAGTTCCTACACTCATGTGTTGTACTGATGTTTATAATTCCCACTGTGATTACCCCAGTAGCAGGAGAGTGAACTGGAGGCTATTCTGCCTTGTGAGGGAGGCTTCAGCTAAATTCCAGTGACGGGATCTTTATTACTAGCAAGGTGGCAGAGGCAGAAAGATCCCACCATGGTTCCAGATCCCTGGTGGGAAGTGTGACAAGAACAGCTAGAAAAGTAATTGTTTTGTTGTGATGACAGAGCAGGTGCACTCCGGACATGCTTGAATCAGGATGAAGATTGGCCTGCCCAGAACTGTGATGACAGGCTCCTGCTGCTGCTGTCTCAGACCCACTTTAATAATCTTGGACTAGTGTGTCTGCTAGCCAAGGGGCAAAGAGCATGGCTATCCAACAAACTCAGGACTCCAATGCCACTTAGTACTGCCAGGTGCCATAGAAGGTCTGAAGCAATATATGCTCCTTCTTGCTCCATATGTGCTCTTAGGACCAGCCTCAAACCTCCCTGGAGCAAATGGGAGGCCATCTGTTGTCTTTACTGAGCTTTGGGTCACACCAAAAGGGCTCAAGCCTATTCCCACAAAAGTCAATAAGACTCTTCCCATTGATTTTTGTGGGCTCTGGGTCAGGTTCACAGTCCATGAAGATGACATTCCTCACCTCTCTGAAAACAGCCTTTCCTCTATGCACCCACTTCCCTCTTCCTCTGCTCCTCTCCCTTTCTTCCCACTTCTCTTCCTTCATAAGCTTCAGGCACCCTCTTAATAACCCAGCAATTGAAGATAGGATGGGCCAGATCTCAGTTACCCTGGTGCAAATCCAGCAGAGTGCCTCTGCCATCAATGGTTACACTGTTGTCCCTTTGAGTGGACTGGCTTAAATTATGGGCAGGGTGTTTCCTGCACGGTGGTCGGAGGCCTGATGACCATGTGTAGATTTACCAGAACCAGGAACTGGAATCAGCTGAGCCACTTCCCCAGGCATGACCAATTTTGTGGTCATATGTCTGGTCTGATGGCCCCTATGTCACAGATCAGGCTTTGCCTCTAACTGGCTCAGAGGAATGTAGCTTAAGGAAGCCTTTGGTCTTTTGTTTGATAGCCCTCACTGCTCTGTCTCCTCTTTCTGCCTCCAGGTTCTTGTTTGGCGAACGGCCATTTTGGTGGGTCTATGAATCTGGGCTGTTCAGCGAAAAAGTCCTGCTTCGCCAGTTTTCTGTCTCCTGTGAAACAGGACCAGGTTGGTTATTAAGATGGCTAACACTTCAGCTTGTGTGTCTCCAGAAAATACCATTTATATTAATAGCATTGTATTATAGTCCCCTAGCACTTTCCTCCCAAAGGATTGCAAGTTACTCTTCAGCATGTGTACCTATACAGGATTCACATTACCTACCACTGATGAGCAGCCTTCTCTGAGGGAGCACATGGTAGCAAATTAACAATTCATAGAATCACTGCATAAGAATTTAGAATGGGAAGCGAAGCATGTGATACTGAACTGAAACTGCAGAAGGAGTTTAGGGAAGCAGAAGGCAACATGCAGTTTTGGAATTTGTCCTGGACAGCTAATTAACACTGCTGTACCATCCCTGGAAGCCAAGCACCTCATTACAGAAGGTGTCTCCACATAACCTCCTGGTGTGCCAAGTTCCCTTTCCCTACTCTCCTTTTGTGCAGTGTCGAGATCCACAAATGAAGAGAGCCACTTAGTAGGTCATTGTTGATTGTTGTGTAAAGGCAGCCCTAAAGGAGAGCAGAGGGGATTCTAACAGGACAGTACATACGTAAGCTCCTTCCATTCTGGTCTTTCAGGTGGCTAGTTACACAAAGCCAGCACTAGATCCTCCTCTGTTTCCAAGGCCAAAGTGCCAATGGGCTTCCTGTGTCTGATCTGAATTCCACTGTCATCACTGGGAATCTTTCCATTGATTTGAAAGGAAGTTGGCAGGTGCCCTCTGTGAGCCAGGAGAGGTTGTCATGCCCTGGACATTTACAGAGTCTTGCCTGTCTGCACTGCCAAAATACTGGTGTTCAGCTTGCTCCACCCTGGCCTTTGGGATGGGACAGCCGACAACGCCCTCGCCTTAAGTAACCATTCAGCTAGAGTCATGGCCTGGGAGAGAGAGGCCAGCTTTAAGGCCGTTAGTCAGCCTGGGATTCCCAGCAAAACACAGTAGTGAATGGTGGGAAGTGAAATCTGAGCCACTCACATTGGCAAGTGAGAAATAACACTGGCTGCTTGTAGGCCAGGAAATCCCCGGAAGGTCTGGGGGACACCAGGCAGCAGGACAAAGGGGAATCTTACTTGGCCTTTCCCAGCTGGCTTCTCCCTTGCCCCAGCTCTTTTTCCTGGGATCCTCATTCCCTTCCCTCTGTCCCCTGAAGCCCCAGTACCCTTCCACAGTGACTGGGTCCCAGCCTATGAGGGCAGATGTCTCTGGGGAAGATGCCATTTCCTTCCATGCCTCTGGGTCTTGGATACTCTAGTTCAGTGGTTCCCAACCTTTTCTCTGCTGTGGCACACCTTGATACCTTCAAAATTTTTGAGGCACACCACCATTAAAAAAACTCATGAATAAATTAACTTAAATTACTTATGAATATTCATGAACCATGGCACAGTGTTTCAGAAATACTGCTGTGTGGAGTAGTTGGGGTAGAAGAGCAGGGGTGGCAAAACAGGGAAGGTCAGGAGTTGTGTGCCATGGCAGGAGTAAGTGTGGAGAGCCACAGCAGGGCAGGGGTGGTAAAAGAGGACAAGGGCAGCCATGTGGGGAACAGCACAAGGGCAGCAAGAGAGGAAGGGAGAACAAGTGTGGCTTGGGGGGGGGGAACCTGGGGAGTGGGAAGGTAGGGCGGGGGAGCATGGTGCAGCACCCACTTCCCCCTTCTCCACAGGGGCTCCCTGCTACCCAGGGCAAATCCTCATCCCACTGCTGCTCCCTTTCACCCCAGTGGGTCCTGTCCTCCCCTTCCCCTGCTGCCTGTGATGGACCCTCCCATCACTGCAGGGGCCAGAACCAGGCCCCCAGCTACAACCCCCCACACAGCCACCCCACCCACCCAGCTAGACACACCCCCAACCAAACAGCTACCCCACAACCCCAGCTACACACCCTCTGTTACACATCCACTCCCACCCACCTCTGCTACACACAAACATCTGCCCCACACAACCCCCAGCAGCCCTCCCCCCCAGAGCCCTCACCTGGGCTGTTTGCAGGCTGCTGACACAAGCTGCTCTGCCCTGCAGGGGCAGATTCACGCACTCCTGGCCTTCCGCAGCTCTCTGTTGGCTGGGTTAAGGTGGAGCAGTGTTTAAGGTGGAGCTACTGGAATACTGCGTTCGGGCTGCTCCTGCAATTTTTAGGGGGACCCCTGCCACTCCGTGTTCTGGTGCCTTACTCTATTTTTAGAGGGGCTGGAATGCTGCCTGCCTAAAAATAGGGGGCCTGGAACTATGTTCCAGTGCCTTCCCCGTTACTTTAACCCCTGCCTTTTCCCAGCCCTGCACGTGGCTGGGCTGAGCAGGGAGGGAATGTTAACTCGAGCTCTCGGGGATGCTCACAGCACACTTTGGGTGTTGTTGCGGCACACCAGTGTGCTCCGGCATAGTGGTTGGGAACCACTGCTCTAGTTGCTTGGATAATCATGCAGTGAGAGCACCCATCTCCTTTGCTTTATGGGCCTTGACCACCAGCAGCCAGAAGAGTGGGAGACCCGATGCTGCTCTTGAACGGTCCTCCTATCATTATAACAGAGGGGGAGCAGAGTAAGGTACAAGGCACAGAACCCAGCAGCACTCCCAGATCTAAGATGTAGAAACAAGGCAACTTGAACATAGGATCTTATACTCTGTAATCACCTGAACGTTGCCACCCTTGTCTGGGCTTAGTTTCCCTCTCATCTCAGGGTAACTAGCCACTTTCCTGAAGCTACACCCCATCTACACTGGTGTTAAGTGAGCAGAGAATAACAGTGAGAGCCACCCTTTCATTTGGGGAGCTACTCCGCTTTATACCAGCTGGGGTTCTGGCCAGTAGTCCTCACAAGTGGTGGTTTTTGAGCACACGCTGATGGATCTTACTGGGGGCATGGCTGGCTGCTGTTACTTTTGTTTACAGTCATCTTTGCCAGCCTAGTCAGGAACCCTTCCTTCCCCAAGCAGCCTGCTAACCCTTGGCTCTTTTCTAGCACATTTCATCTGTAGGTCCTAAAGCACCTTATAAAGAAGGTCAGCGTTGTTATCCTGGCTTCACAAGTGGGGAAACCAAGGTACACTCTTGCTCCATGGTCCCCCTGTAGGCTAGTGGCAGAGCAGGAATTGCAGTCGAGGTCTCCTGAGTCTTAGTCTGCTGCCCTAGCTATGAGGCCATGTTACCTCCAGACCCTTGCTGTCCTTTCACAGAGACAGGAGGAGAACTATTTAACACCCTGTGTTACCTTCATGCAGGTAGCCCCTCCGGCCATTGCATGATCACAGGGGCGGCCTTGTGGCCAATAGTCACTGCTCTCACCGCTCTGGCATCCCGACACTCCAATAGGTAGGTACCACAAGTGCCCTGGAATGAGCAGTATCCCATTGCTGGCTGGGTGGGAATTACATGAATGCTGTCATTGTAACACAGCGTAGCCCTGCTGCATGGACCTAGAAAGCTTTATGGTCCTATTCAAAGGGGCATAAGAAGTACTCTGTTTATAAATACTATCCCTGTAGTGCCCTAAGATCCCAGGTTTGAATCAGTCCCCTAGGGCCTAAGTCTCCATTGCCCCCAGGGCTGCTCCTCATTTACATAAGGGCAAAGGCATACAAGGCGCTGGAAGCCTTGACTGTTCAAAGACTATCAGATCAAGATGGGGCAGAATGCTGTGGACATCTGGAATATATGGAGATGGTTGTATAATTGTTAACTGGATCTGTAGGGGCTGGCTAGTGACTGGTTTCCTGGCCTAATGGGAGAGCTACTGTGTTATATTACATTCTTTTGAAGCATGACATCTCTCACAGCCGGTCAATCAAACCCAACATATATGAAAGGCATTAAACCCTGTCTGCACTTGGTGCTACAGGAGGGGTTACAACCATGTTAGCTAACACATCTTAAAACACCCCTTATAATATTAAACTAAGCCCTGATTCACTAGTCTGTTGCCATTCAGCAAGGCATTTTCGTATGTGCCAGACTGTTAAGGCTACCCTCAGACATGCCTTTACAGATAAGCACATGCATAAGGGCTTTGCTTAGCAAGGACGGTCATTAGGAAGCCAGGCCCAGATTTTGTTAAGGTATTTAGGCACTCAGCAGTGCAGTGCCTAACTGATTTACGAGCCTGCATCTGGGATTCAGATTCCTAAGTGCCTAGATCTCATTTGAAAATGACAAGCTCCTAAATTAGTTGGTGCTGCAACTCTGAGCACAGCAACATTTTGATACTGTTAAAATTTAGGTCTTCATGCTTTGCTGGACTGGGCCCAAGAGAGGGTTTTAGTGAGTGACTGGGAAGCTCTAGGCAAAAATGGGGAACAGGGGAAAAGACTGCCCTATTAATGGGACAATTTCCAGGAAATGTAGCACTTGTCTTTTGGCCATGCACCCTGTCCCACATTGTGAGTGACTAGTGCGAAAAAAGAAATACTGAGGGAAATCCCCACAAATAAAAATCTCTGCCAAAAAAAGTCACCCTGTTTTGTTGTTGTTTGGCAGTTTCCTGCCCTTCTTGAATTCTCTCTTTTTGCCTTGTGTATGAGCATTTCTGCCCCCCCCCCCCCTCCCGGGCCCTGTTCGCCAGTGTCCTGTACCTCACACAGTCACTTTCACCAGCACAGAGCAGTAAGGCCCATTCCCTGATCACACTATCCGTCACAATGCGAGTGACTGCTGATGGGGAGAAGGTTTCAGGCACACTGGTGACGTGGACTGAGTCATGCAGTGTTCCAGTACATACCTAGATGGATCAACCTAGGGTGGGGTGGCTGGACTGGTAGCGCAGAAGGGACAGAGCTGTCCTAATGCTAAGCCAGGCAGACGGGGTTGTGGTCTGCTCCTTTTCCCACACAGCTATGTAACTCCCATTCCTTTCCCCATTTCTAACAGCTGGCTGGTGAGGCTAACCCCTTTTATGATCTACTTTTTCCTCCTGTTGGCTGTGGGACTCTCGCGCATCTTCATCCTGGCACACTTCCCCCACCAGGTGCTGGGGGGCATCATGGCCGGTCAGTAGATCTATGGGAGGCCGAGTGGGTGCTGATGGGAGGTCAGAGGGCCTGGTGCTCTTGGAGCTGGCAGAAGGAGAAGGCTGTGGGTACGCAGAGGAAAGGAGATAGTGGCTATGTTCAGACACTCGTCCTCTCTGGGCTGCTATGCTCTGTTTCCATGGGATTTGGCCTTGGTCACAGTGGTCCGGCCAATGAGGTCAAAGCCAAGTTAGGCTGAACCCTCATCTGAGACCCACTGTGTGGATGCAATTGGGGAGTGAGGCAACTCAGCTGGAGACTTGACTGCCTGTGCCATTCATGAAGGGATCTGGCTGGAGCCTTTCCCAGCACAATCATCAGGCTTGGGTAGATGCAGAGGGGCAGCCGTGTTAGTCTAGTTCAGTAAAACAAACAAACAAGGAGTCCTGTGGCACTTAAAGACTAACAAGGTTATTTTTGTGTGAGCTTTCATGGGAGAAAATCCCACTTTGTCAGATGCTTTGAAGATGGGGGATCTTCTAGAATGGTAGGAGATAAATGCAGGGACACTGGATTTTTCTCTCATTACAACAGGTGATTTGACCTCATCTCCCTCTGTATGCTGTTCCCCAGTGTTTGAATATTTACAACTGTTTTGATTTGCTGTTACAGTGTGACCTGTTCCTATGACTTACACTTCACTGCATTTATTTCCTCCCATTCTGTAAGTTCCCCCATCTTCAAAGCAGTTGATGAAGTGGGATTTTCTCCCATGAAAGCTCATGCAAAAATAAACTTGTTAATCTGTAAGTGCCACAGGACTCCCTGTTTGTTTGTTTGATTTGGATAGGTCACCGCAATCACCTGCTTGAGTCTGATGGACCCAAGAAAGCTGCTTCCCCTCCCCAAGTCTGCTGTCTGTGCCATGCATGGTCCTGGCCATTTCCCAGGCACGGCCCAGGTGGGTTTTCTTCTGGAACAACAGCTGACCTGGGCAGGGGAACTGAGTGCTCACCTTTCTCACTGCTGGGCAATACACCAGACTGCTGCCCTCAAAGACTCCTTGCCCTGTGTCTCTTTGCTGCTCAGGAGCTGTGCTAGGCTGGACACTCGAGGCCTGCATCCCAGCAGAGAGGAAGCTTGGTTTCTACATCACCACTTCACTGGCCCTGCTCCTGGGCACCATTGGGCTGTATTGGGGCCTGGTTGCTCTTGGCACAGATGTCGACTGGTGAGTTGCAACAGGAGGAGGGCCTGGCTTACTGGTCTGCGAGACCCAAGCCACCTTCAGCTGTGAAGCCCAGACCCACACAGGGAAGCCCCCCAGATCTTTCACAACTTACCCATACGGGGCATCTTCTTCCAGGGCTTTATGCACGACTCACCATCACTCCTCTGGGGTGGCGCACAGCAGAGTCCACAGTCACAGCCAAATAGCCCAGCCCTTTTCAGCCCCCCCCCGGCACTGGCTGTCCAGTGCAGAACCGTCATTCAACTAGCCATACTGCTATGCTCCTGATCCTCAGCCCCTTTCGGCCCCACAGCACTGGCCCTCCACTGGACTTCAAGCTATTTTGCTCTGTTCCCTGCCAGAGCCTGTAGTGCTTTATGCTCTCTGCAGCCTCTCTGTCTCTTCTCCCCTGGCCCTTTCCTTGCTTTTCCCAGGCTCTCATACTTGCCAGGTCTCCTGCCTCTAGCCACTAGGTGTCCCTTTTTAAGCCCCTTTAGGTGGCAGCTAATTGGTGCATGGGGCCAGTTGCCCCATGGCAGATCTTTTATGACCCTGGAGAGGGCTGAAGCATGAAGGAGGCCCCTCCCTAGCACTGCCCCTGGCCAGGGTTCACAGGGATAACCACAGCTAACACTGCTTGACGTGAAGCCTGCCACACTCAGAGTTGGCAAGGCCGGGATGCCAGTCTGGCTGGTTACTTCCAGCACCCTACACAAAGGGCTGTCAAGTGCTGTTGTTTTCTGTTGCTCTAGGTCCATTCACCTGGCCACCAAGTGGTGCTTGAACCCAGAGTGGGTCCGTGTCGACACAAGGCCTTTCGCTTCACTCTGTCGAGATGCAGCCTCAGTGCTGGGGCTGGGGCTGGCCACCCGCTCCTCCCTCTACACCCAGCTGAGGTATGAGCAGCTTGGCTGGAGGCAGCGAGCTGTTCATGCAGGCCTAGCACTTGCTGCCCTCCATGGCCTGAACGCTGTGGTGCAGCCGGAGAACATCGCCCTTTGGTACTGCCTCTGCTTTCTGAAGTATGCCAGCTTCCCTTGGGTGGTGGTGGCTCTTGTTCCATGGCTGCTTTGGTCCCTTCCCCATGCACAGAGCCGGTCACATGCTGAATAGCCCAACCAGTGCATTGGTGACCCAGGCAAATGGTGAGTCGCTCACTCTTGGGTCAGATGGGTGGCCATATCTGTCCTCATACATGTATGGTAAATACATCTCCAGGAAAATGGCATTGTCTGTTCTCCCAGCCTCCAACTCCATTAGGCCAAATTCTAGTGTCCTTTTCTGCACTGCACTTCAATGTGGCTGGTTCTGCGCTAGAGGGGGGTTGAATTGGCGTGGCAAGAATGCATTTCTGGTCAGTACACAGTTACTTAACACAGCTTCTCCTCAATTAGACACGGAGGGCTCTCCTTAGGCTAGATTGAGAAGATTCCAAAGGTCCAAGGAACTTAAATCTGTCCTCTTGAGCGTTAGCACCAAAGCCCTGTTCATGCTGGGAGCACAGGCATTTGGGTCATCTCTAAGGACAGGGCTTTGGGTTGCAACATGGAGTGTTCGGAGGCCCAGCTGACCCCTCTGGTATTTCCAACACCACTAGCTTCCTTGTCTGTACTGTAGAGAAACTGATCTGTTATTGAAGAGCTCATCCTGGACATCACAACATCCCAATGCTCAGAAGATGACTGGACCAGTTGTCTGTGGATGTGTGTTAGAAAACACAGTTCTCTGTTTTCCAGCTGCACTGCTACTACTATAGACTCATAGAAATGGGGTCTGGAAGGGACCACAACAAATTAAGTAGTCCAGTATTTCTTGACCTTTTTGATACCAGGGCCCAACTCGCTGCCTTCCTAAACTCTGGTAGGAAGAGCTCAAGGAGTGTAACTGGTCCGTGGATCATTCGTTGAGAAACACTGATTGAGTCCAGCCCCATACATCTAGCCCAGGGGTGTCAAACTCATACGCTATGGCGAGCAAGATTTGACTTAAATGTACTTCAAGTGGGGCATGCGTACCATCAATCAAAATACTACGGCACTCGTGCAGCACTGTGGAGTGCTGTGTATGTGAAACTGCTCTGTGATACTTCTCTCTGTTAGGGAGTGTGTGTGGTCTCGCAGAGCACAGTCTCACATACCCAGTGCTTTGTGATATTGTGAGACCCAACATTCTTGTGGCATTGTGGAGAGCTGGGTATGTGAGACCACACTCTGTGTCTCTGTTAGGGAGAGACAGGGCCAGATTATCAAAAGGGCTTTAGGGGCTTGAGCCCCAGACACCAGCTGAAAGGGGGGCCCTGGGATTCAGCCCCTAAAACCCTTCCAATGAGCAGCACCCCTGCTCCCCACCTGACACAGCACTGGCAGGGCAGGAGTGCTCCCAGCCTGCTAGTGCTGCAGTGTGTATGTGTATGGGGGGGTGTGAGGCAAGGCCCTGGCCAGAGATGCTGGACTGCCTCTGTGCTTGGGCCAGCCAGCCCATCTCTGTCCCAAGGACAAACTGGCCAGAGTGGGACTGGGGTGAGACCGCCCTCTTCCCAGGCCCCTCCCAGCAACAAGGGGTGGGGGAAGGTCTGTTTAGCCTGGGGGGGGTCCCATGATGGGGGACAGCCCAAGGCCCCAGACCAGTTAATCCAGCTCTGGGGAGAGAACATGGTCTCGCCAAGTGCAGTCACAGGCCGAATGAAAGAAGTAATGCGGCCCGTGGGCCACGTTTAGCACTTATGGAACTCAACAGCCACACAAGTTGATTATTAAACCTTCAAGAGCCACACTGAGGCATATAGCCATATACTTTTAGCTACTAAATTGATTTGCTGACATTCTTCCAGGAGCCACAGTTTTTCATTCAAGAGCCACATGTGGCTCCTGAGCTGCAGTTTGGCCACGCCTGCTCTAGACCATTTCTGACAGGCATTCGTCTGACCCTGGTCTTAAAACTCTCCAGTGATGCAGATGCTGCCGCCTCCCTTGGCCAGCACTTCACTACCCTAAGTTAGATCTTCCTCCTCGCACACCTAAATCTCCCTTACTGCAGGTTGAGCCCATCACTTCTTGTCCTGCTGTCAGTGACTGCAGAGAACAATTGATCACCATCCTCTTTCTAACAGCCTTTAACACACTTGATGACCGTTATCTACTCCACTTTCACTCTTCTTTCTCAAGAGTGCACTTGCCCAGTTTTTTTAACCTTTCTGCATAGGTCAGGCTTTCTGATTGGTTGGTTGATTGATCATTTTTGTTGCACTGCTATAGACTTTGTCTAGTTCGGCCACATCTTTCTTGACATGTGGCTCTCAAAAGTGGACAGACTACTCCAGATGAAGCCTCACTAGTGCTGAGTAGAACAGGACATTATCTTCCATGTGTTACATATGATGGTCCTAGTAATACTCCCGCAGACTGTTAGCCTTTGCCACAACTGCATCGCATTATTGATCTATTCAGGTGATCCCCTGTAATGCCCAATTCCTTTTCAGCAGTATCCCTGCTCTGCTAATTATTTTGTATGTCATCATTGTGCCCTTGTGTTTTGTCCTTCCCACCTTGAAGTACTCTACACTTGACTTTATTGAATTTCATCGTGTTGATTTCAGATCAATTTGCTAATACACCAAGGTCCTTTTGAAAGCTAATTCTGTCCTCCACAGTGCTAGCAACCCCTCCCAGCTTAATATCACCTGCAACTGTTAGAAACACACTTTCCATTATCAAAGTCATTAGTTCTGGCCCCAGGCCAGACTAGTTCCATCTGCCCAGTATCACTGAGAGCCAGTGCTAATGACCCTTTGAGGACAGGCTTTTAACCAGTTTTGCACCCACCACATTTCATCTAGACCCCACTGGCCTAGTTTGCTTAGGAACCTGTCATGCATCATTGTGTCAAAGCTTTACTAAAAGTAATCCATGCATCCTCCTTGTGCACTAGGTGAGTAAGCCCATCAAAGAAGGCAGTTAGGTTGGCCAGACACGATTTGTGTTTGACAAATCCATGTTGGCTATTCCTTAACCTCTAGGCGCTCACAATTTGGATTTTAACAATTTGTTTCTTTCCAACTCTAGAATAACAGTGAGTTCTTTATCTAGCGCTCTTCAGCAGACTCTTTCAAAGCACATTACCATTCACATCATTGTTCCCATTTTTAGAGCTAGGGAAACTGAGGCCCGTGCTGCCAGGTATGTTGTAAGTGCTGGTGCTGACTAGCTGCAAACCAGGGATCAATTATGCTGGCACAGACAAAACCAAGATGTTGGATGGGGACCCACTGGCCCAAGCAACGGCATGTCCCTGAGCCTTGACAGGGCCAAAGGCCTTGTGTGAGGAGGCCAGAGACTGGATTCCATCTGGTGATGGCAGCAGACTGGCTGGAGCTAAGCTGCCTCTGTTCAGATTCAATGTGGCATTGCAAATCCTCTGTGACTCGAAACATTAGTGTGGGGGGGGGAGGTGGGGGGATGATTGTAGGTGGGGAGAGGGGAAGTGGCTCAATCATGTGTTTGTACAGCACCTAGCACAAAGAGGACCTGGTCTGTGACTGGGGCACCCAGAGGCTATGGGTGTACAAATAACTGAGCAGCCAGTGCCGGCCAGCTGCTGGTGGCAAGTATTTATTACTGGTGTTGAGAACCAAATAAAGGACCCTTTCACTGCCCATGAAACTGCTCCTGGCACCTCATTCAAAGTGAACCACCCTTCATATAACACACAGTAAGGTTAGAATGGGACTATTAAGGGGCATATCACCTTGGCTGGGGAAACTGGCCATGATAGATGGAAAGGTTTCCACGCGAGGTATGGCCTGTACACATGGGATTCCCCCACCAGAGGGAGAAGGATGTTTTTTTATTAGCACCACTAGTCCGTTGGCCCAAGTGGGCCGTTCCCATTAGCACCCCCTCACTGCAGAGTTTCACCAGGCTGCCGCTGGCTTGGAGCTCCTGGAGTGGTTGGTTTCTGGGTTTTTCTGTCCAGTCTCAGTCTCAGTTAAAAAACCAGCTGTAGGACTTAATAGCCACTTACTGGCCCCACTCTAGGACCAGCCTCCATTTCAATCCCATAGCAGGCAGCTGGACCACCAAGGGCTGGAAACGCTTTCCTCCTGAAACCGGGAGTCAGGACCTTGTGCTTAGTGAGTCACAGTGAGGGAATCCAACCGCCCTGAAGACCCTTCCAGCACGAGTTACTTTTAGGTGTGATTTTGGGGTGCTGTGTCACATGGTTGATCTGCGATGGCTTCCATCATGGTAATGCCTTCTATTTGTTACCAAGCACCAAGCCTTCTGGGAGCCAGGAAAACATCAGCTCCATTTTACAGGTGGGAGACTGAGGCCAGGTGCCAGTTGACGCATCTGGGGCTGAGCTGGGACTCACACCCCAGTGGCAGGTGTGCTACGCCAGTGACCTATGCACTAGATCAGACTTCCTATGCAGCAAGTAGCTGCACACCCCCTTTTTACTGCTCTGGCAGTGTAAGAGCCCCTTCAAGTGGGCGCATCCGCTTACACTGTGCAAAACCACTGAACCCAAGCTCATAATAAATACCTAGCGTTGGGGCCACTCAGCTCCACTGCAGAAGCTTTAACAGACCTGAACCTCAGGTGTGGTGTATTGCATTTCCGGGCCCAGCAGGCAGGAGGAAAGACACAATCCCAAACAAACCCACACACGCCAGCTTCACCAGTGGGTATTGCCAGAAACAGTTTTATTTACACAAGGACAGACATTGTAACAGATTACAAAATACTCAACTGAAAACCACACCGAGAGACACGAGAGCAGGGCGAAAACCAAACCAAACCTCAGACAGAAACAGGTCCCACCCCAGGGGGCATGGTACAGCGGCAAGGGGACAGGAAAGACAAACGGCACAGACCACCCTCAACAACGTGACACTGCCAAGACGGTGTGAAACTCAGAAACGAGACCGGGGCACAATCCAACCACGGACAAACACTTACAGTTGTCCCATGGAGTAATGGCTTGTCTTTTTTTTTTTTTTTTGCAAATGAATGAAGAGGACTTACACCCCCTCCCCTCCAAAGCTACCCCTACTGTAACCAAGGCAGATTGTAAAGCGGGGGGTCAGCTCATGAGCCATAGCTGCGTTTGGGAACAATGTGACCGAGGGCAAAATGCTTTGCTTCTCCCGGTTGCTTTAAGACTAGAGGGCTTTACAGGCTGGATGGCGATACCTCCCCACCTCCAGCATCAATGTTGAGCGCACAATTTGTCTTTTCTGGGCAGAAGGGGGCTCAGGTGCATTCAGGTGCCTAAATCTGATCTGTTAAGCCTGATTCCCCACAGTGCCTGTCATTTGCATGAGTGCAACAAGGGTGTGAAACATTCCTGGGCTGACGTGGTAGTGTTTTATACCCACCTTGGCCTGGTGCAAATGCCTGTGTGAGGGTGAACATGAACCCCTCCCCCCTTTGACCGGTGCATGAGAAAATCAGAGGGTCTATGTCTGGGTGATACTTCCAGAAGGGTGCAGTGGTGTAGCGATAGGGGGGACCCCAGGTGCTGGGCTGCCAGGATGGGGGGCTGCGAGGTGTGGGGAGCCTAGGAGAGCATAAATGTGGGGCTGGCCAGCAGGAACTGGCCACCCTCACTATGTCACTGGAAGAGTGTTGCTCTGGACTGGCTACAGTGGGGCTGGCTGGTGTGGCGGACATGAGCTTTGGCCAGTGTTTTGGAGCTGGATTAGAGTGGCACATTTTAAGAGCCGTAGCATGGTGATGAAAGGAGGGGGGCCTTTGCATTGCTAGAGCAGACAAGGGAGATGAAGGGAGGTCAGGGCAATGTTGAGCCAAGGTAGGTGGGTGGGGAGGCTGGGGAAATTGCTGATGCTGAACCATGAGGTCTGCACGAAGCAAGGGTGACCTGAGGAGCTAGACCAGGGGTGGCCAAACGTATGGAACTCAAGAGCCACGCAAGTTGATTATTAAACCTTCAAGAACTGCCCTGAGACATATAGCCATATACTTTTACCTACTAAATTGATTTGCTGACATTCTTCTGCGAGCACACTTTTTAATTCAAGAGCCGCATGTGGCTCCCGAGCTGCAGTTTGGCCATGCCTGAGCTAGACAGCTAGTGGATGGGTCCAGGGACATAGCATAGTTTAGAGGGAGCCAATTAAGAACTGATTCCCTTGTTTCAAGGGGTTCTGCACCCATCTATGCAAACAAAGCCCCACCTTTGCCAATGCCGTGCCTGGGTCCTGCCACCTGGAAAAAGTCGGGTGTGCCCCAGATGCGATAGCAGAGCTGAGGGTGGCTGGCTTGGCAGCACAAGAGGTTGGGCTCAAGAGTGGGAAACTCAGTCTAGATGTGTCTACTGGAGATCCACAGTCAAAGCTTCCCAGGAGTGCAGGAATCACATTTGGACAGGTTCTTGGCCTTTAATCAGGAACACTACACCTTGTTAGCTACCCTGCCCACTGAGACACCCTTTCGAAACCTTGTGACAACCTCCATGCTGGCCAGGAAAGGGGAGACTGGAATCTGGGATCTCACTAAAGACAGGGCTTTGAATGAAGCCCTTCCTCCACTGGGTTTGCCCAGCAAGCAGGGGTTGAGATGCTGAGTGTGGCAGCACTTCAGACTCCAACAGCATGGCCCCAGCGCCCATGCTGCACAACAGTGCCATCTGTCAACTCTGGATCTCAGCACAGAGCCAGGGCCTAAGTCTGAATTGATGCCATTGGGAAAAGGCACCTTCTTCAGGGAGGGGCAGAGAGGAGCTGGCTGTACCTGCTATCCCACTTAACAGGGAAGGAGGCAGGAAAAGTTCCTCCTGGACACCTACTGCAACTTTCCCCAAGTGCTGAGGCGAGCTGCCCTAGTCACCCAGCCCTGCTGCCAGCCAAGGCAGATCAAAGGACACCAGCTTCCTGCTATATACTGAGTCACAACCCTCCAGAAAGCAGGGAGACATCATTCTGTGCCTAACTTCTCCCTGCCCAACTCCAGCAAGCCCCTAGGCCAGGCAGCCTTGCTGAGTTATGTCTCCTGTCAGAGCTATGTCCACAAGCAGCTGCATTGCCAAGCAGAAGTGAAAGGCCAGCTCTGCTTGAAGGGGGCAACCCTGGGGGGGGCTAATGAGAGGTAAGCCCTTGACATCTCTGCCCAGAGACAACTGTGGTGCCGGGTGGGAAGGCGGCTTTTTTCACATGAGCAAAGTCCACTCTCCCCTGTGGCTCCCCAGGACCATGCTCAGAGCCTGCTGTCTCTACTAGGCGGATCAGAAACTCACTTTGTATCGCACCCCCTTGGTTCCTGTGGGGCCAGTCAGGGCTTGTGAAAGAGGGGGCTTAAATGAGAGCCCAGCATGGCTTGAGTGAAAGGGAGTTCAAGATGAACCTCCAGGCTGCACAGCTGAACCTACATCAGAGGCATCTACCAAACGTCTACACTGCACTGCAAAAACAGGTTGGTGGGAACCAGTCTTGTGGAGTCAAGCTTTGGCTCAAACGTCTGCACTGCAAGGTGCACCTGGGTCTACATCTGCTGGACCCAGGATTCACAGCCATGCTAATGCATCCCGATTGTGCCACAGAGGCCTCCTAACTAGGGTCTAGTAGCTTGACCTGTGTCCACACTGCAGAAGGACAGGGCTTGGACCCAACTAACAGCAGGAATAGGTTCAGACTGCCCCACCACTGCTAGAAAGGGTCCTGAGTGCATCTGACTGGAGCGAGACTGATTTGTGGAGAGATGGTAGCAGGGATGGGGCTCAAATGCGAGTGTGCCAGGGTTTACAGTGCCATGTAGACAGACCAATAGCCTCCACTGGCCAGAGATGCATTTTGAACCTACAACCAAAGGGAAACACAGTGTCTCCTGGAGTCACTGGGATGTGGCTGCTGTCACTGCTACGGCTGCTGGCTTCCTAAAGATGCCACTAGATGAAGCTGCTGAGGGTATGCTGCAGTCTCTCATTTCACCCCTCCTCACTCATTCTGCCTTTCAAGCTCCACTAGCTCAAGCAAGAGCCCAGGCTGAAGAAGCTCTGGCTAGACCAGTCAACCCTTGCCACACCACAGCCAAAGCTAGTGGCCAGCAGTGCACTATGGTGGAGAGCAGGGGCAGGGAACTTCTAAGCAGAGAAGAACGAACAATCCACATTAACCTCACCATCATCATCTCATCCCAGGGAAGCTAAATCATCCAGCTCTTTTCCTTTCCCCTAATTTTGCCAAAGCAGCAGCTCTTTCTGGGACACTGGTTTTCGACCCAAGACAGCTGGGTTCCTCACTGGCTCGTAGCCAGAAGGAGATGGCACTAGCTGAGTGGATGGGTCAGTAGTAGTGGGTCAGGGCTTCCAGTCCACCAGGCAGATGAGCTGCCTGGGGCAAGTTTAGCCACCCAGCAAATGGCATGACCTTGGCTAACAAGCTGTTGTGATCTGGCCATCAGGAGATCAGCCAGAATCTGAAATGTCCCAAAGCGGTCTAGCAGGTTAACACCTTGAATTGCAAGGCAGCTTGGTGGTTGCCCTAGCACCCTTGGGACAAACTCTGAGGAGAAAGCTCTTGGGTAACTATCACTAGGAATCCCTTTGTTCCCTGTCAACTGGAAGCCACTGGAGGGATTCCAGAGGAAATCCCTTCAAAGCCAGCACACAGAAGGCTGAGGGACATCGAGTCATTTCCCCTCCACCCCAATTGGTTTATTGAATTGCTCTGAGGAAAAGAAGCAGTCTATCCCCTGGCCACACTGAGGGGCTGTCCTGACATCTGCAGTATCCTAGGGAGCAGAGACCTTCCCTGCTCAATGGCACCACCTTGTGTTCACAAGTATGTATTGCACACCCTCCCCCCAGCTCTGCTCAGTGAGGGTTGCTGGCTCATGTCTCTGAGGGGCAGGGTATGGTAGTTGGGCGTGAGAGAGGGAGCTCATCCCCTGACAGCTCTTTGACTGCATACCCTTGCTTTTGCTTAGGCTTCTGCTGTCAGGCCCTGCAAATAAGATATAATACAGGAGAGTGAGAAAGGGAGCCAGAACTCAGCCAGTGGCTTGGGAACTCAAGAGGCCACTGAGGGGAAGTTGGGTCTCCATCCTCAGGCTGGGTAGAGCTTGTGTTGAGCTTTGGGGGCATCCTGGAGGGGAAGGTAGGACAGACTCAAAGGGCTTGGAAATCAAGTCCATGTCCCTAGTCAGGGCTGGACAGAACCCCTCAAAGGAGGGTGAAGAGTCCCAGGGGTATCTGTGGGAGGAGCAATCGGACCTGTCTGCTGTCAAGATTTGAACCTGAGTGTGGGCAGGGCCTATCTGAGAGAAGTTCAGCCCGGCTGCTCTCCTGCAGGGTCAGGGAAAGGGGATCTGAGCTGAGGAGACGAAGATGACTGACTACAAAGAACGTTCCTCAGGGAGTGGGAAGCTCTTCCCCAAATCTCAGAGGGGATCAGATGCAGGGCTTAGATTTGCCTCTTCAGAGGGGCTGATAAGTGCACCTGAGGCTGTTTGGATCAGGGGCTAGTACTATGAACCCTACAGGAAGGGCCCGCCAGCGTGCAAGGCAAAGCCACAGCAGCCAAGGGCTCTAGATCTGGTCCCCCTGCCATTTCCAGAGCGACTCACTCTGGGGCACAATGGCAGCTGCCAAGAATCATCCTGCATCATTTCCTTTAGGCCAGGGTTAAATTCACCCCCTCCAATGTAACATGGTCTGGTCCCCACACAGGGGACCAGCACATGATCTAAGCACCACTACAGCCTCCCACCAGCTCTGTTGGTTCCTTCAAGTTCCTACTGGGTTTAGACAGCATTCTCCTATCCTCCGCCCCAGAACAAACCTAACGCCCCCATGATTTATATGTCCTCACTACAAAGCTGCAGCCATGACACGGGCATCCATGAAAGGGCATAAACAGAAAGGGGAATTCAAATGCTGAGATGATCAAAGAGGTCATTCCAAAAGGAGCCATGGGGCACATTAAACTCAAAAGGATTGGTGACCCCAAGGGACCTCGCCAAAGGTTTCAACCGAAGCAAAAATTCACGAAACACAGAGGCTGACATGACCCAAAACTTAGAAATCCCATTGCCGAAGAATAATTTAAAACACAAACCACCCAGCTCTGTCCTTGTTGCAAATCTCCGGCCCCTACAACCCAACTTTCCAAAGGAAAAGCATGTGCGGTGCAATTAAAAAAATACTATTAAATAATACATCTGTAATAAAATTATATACCTTTGTTTTTTCCTCTTTTAAAGCTAAAATCCTTCTAAGTTCTTTTAGGCTGGTGACGTAACAGGAAAAGAATTTTTTTTCCTCTTTTTTTCTCTTTTTTTTACGAATGGACAAAGATTTTTTGTGCACATGATACAAGAAATCAAATTATTTACAGTGAGACGAGGCTTTTGAAACTGAAACAAAAACTTCCAGAAAGCATTGGTCATGAGAACAGATGCACAGTGGCTCTTGTAATTACAATGGGATTAATTACACAGTGTGAGTGGTGGGAGAAGAGAGGGTGGGGATCGATTGAGAATCAGAATAAAGTGTGATTCTCCCTCTGTCCCCATATTTATATATGTATAGCTCCCTCAGAAATGGTAACTTAAAAAAGCAGAATGAAAATCACAGGGAAATTAAGGCATTAAAAAAAATGACAATTAAAGGCACAAATATTTCCTCTCTCCTCCCCTAGGGACCCTCCTCATTCAGAATTCAGAATTTCTTACGTCTAAGAAACACTTAAATACAACTGACAGGAAGGTGAACTCAGGTGTTAACCTTTAAAAAAACCCAAACAAGCACAGAACCTGAATTTCAGAGTGAGCAACCCAGGGAGATGAGAAGAGAAGAAAGACGGAGAGAACACGGGATGTGTCGCTGTTTGGATGTTAAATCAGCTGGGCCATGGTGTCTCCTCTCTCCCAAGCACAAAGCGTAAAGGACCCCAAAGTGCAACAGTTTCTCACTGAACTGCGTGTCGCTCGAGGGGAAGAATGACGGAGAAATAAGAAAAGAGAGAAGGAAATCAAAACCACCCCTGAATCCCAAAGGTGCAGGGACAAGATTGAAATGCTGGTGGGATCAGCTGCTTGGAGACAGACACAATCACACAAACTGCTTTGTTGTGAAGTCGAGTGTGACTTTTTTTCTCCTCTTTTTAATAGAAAAAAAAAACCCTCTTTTGGGAGGGGAGGGAGACGAAATCACAAATGACCAAAAACCCCACAAAAAAGTGACAGCTACACGACGGCTTGGCACTTCACAAAACAGGCTCTGCCTCCATCGGCTCGTCCACTTGTCTAGGGGCAAAGAGAGAGACACCGGCTGTTAATATGGGGGGCATCAACTGGGAAGATGATTTCCAGCAGGGGGGCCTGATTGCAGGACAGATGGTCCCCAGTGTTCAGCATCTGCAATTGGAGCCCAGAGCATCTAAAGAATCCAACTCCCGTTTAGGTACCTAAATAAAGGCCTGATTGTCAAAAGTTGTCAGCACTCTATAACTCCAGTTGTGACATGGATGACAGTGTTTCCCAGCTATGTCAGCCTCCAACAGCTGAAAAATGGGTCCCTCAGCCAAACGGGTGACCACTGGAGAAAGCATCTGGATTTGCTCACTGTCCATGTCTCAATGATCATCCATTCTTTGGGACTGGGCAGTCTAGATTATGCGTACAGTGCCTAGCACCATTCAGAGGTGTGATGGGAATTCAAATAATCAAAGAGAGCTGCCAGGTGCAGGGGGAATGTGCATGATGGAGATTAGCTCCTGACTGCACCAGAGATTGGCCAGCCATCTGAGCATCTATCCTCAAATACAAGCCAGCAAAGTTGAGCTCTGCACTGCTTGAACTGAGCCATTTGAGGCAAGGACAAAATTCCACCAGTGACAATTTTGGCTCTGCCTCTACACCGGTGGTGGGGGGGGGGGGGTGTCAGGGTCTGTTTTGTGACAGAAACTGAGGCCCCTTAAACAAGCCTGCGGCCTGCCCCTACCCTGCCCATTTGCAAGGGGGCAGGGAGAAAAAGGGGGTGGAAGACAGGCATGTTGGAATACCATCCTCACCAATGCTGCTGCTTTGCTTTCTGCTGCCCTTCATCCTGCTATCAGGGATGAAATTGCTGCCCAGTATCCCCTGGTCTCTCTGTCTTCCACAGCACTTAGGGCCTTTGGCTTG
This sequence comes from Podocnemis expansa, assembly GCA_007922195.1. NCBI lineage: Eukaryota > Metazoa > Chordata > Testudines > Podocnemididae > Podocnemis > Podocnemis expansa. The sequence continues at coordinate 11,400,116 of ML681990.1, read as the reverse complement.
AACACGCTGCAGACCTTGTCACACCAGATCAGACCCTGCAGTGTGTGGTTGCTTGGGCTCCTTTTCCCCCTTGCCCACTCCACCAAAGTCTGGGGAGTTATGCTCTTGGTTTCAGGGCACTCAGGTCTTGCTTCTGTGAGGCATTGCTGGTTGCTAAGAAAGCTAGTGGGCAGGAACTCAACCTGAAGCTGCAGATTCACTTATCAAATGGGTCTCTACTCAGCCGCAGCTCCCTGGGGCCCAGAGCCTGCACAGGCTCTATACATGGCCAAGCAAAAGGGGAGCTGTACTGTCTCACAAATCAGGGCCTGCCAAAAAGAAATGCACCCACGTGCTGAAGGGCCAGTGCAGGGTATCACCCCAGTGACATCCTGCCCAGGGTGAATTAAAACCCACAAATGCCCATTGCTTGGCAGGGGTCAAACCGGGAAATGAAGACGCATCAGCAGGTCCAGCTTCAGTGGCTGCTTTTGGATGCCTGGCTCTGTCTGATGTTCCTGAAGGGTCAGACTGGAACGAGGTGGCTGAAATAATCTGTACCTCCCCCCATGGACTTTGCTCTAACAATAACAGTCTCCCTTCCCCTGAATTGTGCCCCCTTTATCCCTTCCGAACGGAAGTGCTTTCAGAACAAAACCAGAGGTTACTTCCCACACTGTTGGACCTAACAATCACACTCCCCATTCAGGAGAGAAAGGTGGGTCTACAAACTGGGAATCATGGCAGCAGCAACGTGGGGGGCAGCATCAGTGTGTTAAGCATGGCTGGTGGGGGGCAGCTGCTTCCATCTCCAGGGAGTATGGAGCTAGACTGGCTCCGTCCCCTGCTCCGTGCCCCTCCCCATGATCCGTCTTGGGCACAGAACCACGGCTCTACCAGACTGGTACAGAACTAATCAATTCTGTGCCATGCACCACTGCCCTCTGCTGGATGGGTGCAGAGTTAATCAATTTAGCATCATAGGCCCATAGAACTATGGGCTCATAAAGACTGTCCTTTAGCTCAAGGCCCTGGGGGTTGTGGTTTGGATGCAGGAGGCTTTGAGCTCTATTGTGCTGCCACTTGGAAATTTTAAAGCCAGATCTAGACCGAGCTCCAAGTCCATCTTCAACAAAAACCCTGAGCAGATCACGGCTCAGCAAACCAGCTGAGGCCAGTGCCCCAGGCCAATTACAGAGACAGAACCAAGGAGGTGAATCCATGTCATGAGTGACCAGATCTGAGACACCCGAGCCAACAAGAAAACACAAGGGCAGTGGGTGCCACCGGGGTAGGGGTTGGCGGCCGTACCTGGGGCTGCAGTTGGTGCTTCCTTGTTCAGCATCGACTGATAGCAATGCCATGGCACTTACTGTCTCTGCCTCTTCTGCCTCTCCCTTCTGCGCCTCCAGCAAGGAGCAGCTGACCAGAGAGGCGCAGCGCTTCACAGAGCTCCAGTGTTTGCCTGTGGGCACCAGGAGTGAGTTGTTAGGAATGCCTTGCAACCCCACTCGGGCAAGCAGGGCTCCTGCACCACCCCTACAGTGACTCCTGCCGGGAGAGGCATAGCTGGGAGCTTCACAGCAACCAGTGCTCTCACAATGCCTGCCATGCTGGACATTAGAGACTCACTTTTGCTACCCCCCCCCCCCCCCGGCATAGCACTGCCCAGAGGTGAATCCAAACAGCATCAACAGAGGGGATTCCCCACCCCCTTCCCAGGCCCAGTGCCCTGCCCCCCCACCCCCACTCACTCTGGATTTCAATAACTTTTTCCAGCGTGGCTACGGCATTTACATTTGGCTTTTGCTGCAGCAGAGCTTGATCCAAGGGGTCCAGCTAGGGAAAGGAGGGTGAGGAGAGATGAGTCTTGGAAACAGTCAGAGACAACTTCCACCCCCTCCCTCATCCATCCCTAGTTTGTCAATTCTACTTTCCCTTCCCCTGTACCCAGTCTGTTACTATTCCACTATGGCATCACCAAACAAAAAGCTACAACAGTAGTAATATGGGCCGTACTCCTGGGGTTGGGTCAGACTCGTGACCCAGCACGAAATCCCTTAGGCAGGCTTTTCACCTCAGGCTCATTTTGCTCCTGTTGAAATCAAGGGGGTTTCACCAGTGACTCTGTTGGGGTAGCAGTCAGGCCCACACCTAGCACTCCTGAAAACTGGGCCCCTTGATCAGTGGGACTCCCTAGGGGCAGATGGGACCCACCTGTGCACCTCCAGTGGCAGGATCAGAACCATCCTTAATTTCTTTGTAAAAGCAAATGACCTTCCCAAATGATTCCCACCCTTGGTAATCCACAGAGAGGATTTATAGCACCAGTCTCATTGCTGGCTATGCTATCTTTTCGGATTTCCCTCCCTATACACCATGATGTTTAGTGTCACTCTTGTCAGTTTCACTGTTTCCTGTCAGTGACCTGGATGGGCTGGGATCCCTAGAACGTTCACAGAAGTTAGAGTTTATGGCAAGACAGGACCATCAGTTCATCCAGCCTAACCTGGGGTACAGCATGGGCTGTTAACTTTCACCCAGGTTCCCCTGCAGTAATACTAGTTAGGATCAACCTGTCCTCAAGAAGCAAAATTATTGTGCACTAACAAGATGAAGAGAGTGAGAGAGACAAAGGGGCCACCAAAGTCTGAGACCCCTGCAATAGCAAGGAATGGAACAGGTGAGAGACATGCAGGCAATCTGTTCCCCACACTGCAGAGAACAGTGAAAATCCCTGCCAAACTGGTTTGGGAAGAAATCTTTCCCAGCCCCTTATCTGGGGATCCTGAGCATGTAGGCAAAATGCCCCAGACAAGTACTTAAGAAGAGGATTCTCAGATCCCCCTGTCCAGTGTTTTGCCTCTGATGCTTCACAGAAAGGCAGAAAAAACCCAGGCCACCCCAGGATCCACCTATCCAATTGTTCAATACAACAGATTCAATTTCAAGCTGTCAAGGTCAGTCAACGCTGGTTTCAGCTGACATGCTGCAACTGATGAAAATGTATTAATGGAGAGCAATCAGTGTGAGCACAGTCTCTCCCTTCCTATGCCTTTCGCCTATCACCAGTCTTGCGGCGATGCAAGGAGCCATGTGCATCCCAGCTTGTCGTGGACTTACTCTCTCACCCCCAGCTAGCTGGGCATCTCTGGTCTGTTCTGCCAAGACCCTCTCACTTACTGCCAGGACAGCTCCCTGAGCAGCAGAAGGACCAGTGACACTTCTGGGACAAGGCTGAGAGCAGAGGCCCCAGCCAGGACTACAAGGAGGAAGAGCACCAGCTCTCAGCAAAAGTCGTTCAGCAGTGGGAAGACCTCCCACACAGCTGGGGGCTTTGCTCGGCCACTGCCACCTCCCAAAACTTGCATTAAACTTATTTAGCCTTTTCCCCCCCAGAATTTAATGCTCTGCTCACGTCAAAGAAACCAGAATTTTGTCCAGTTACATCCACAGGATTGAAGCACCTGTGTAAAGCTAACAGTCTGCCTAAATAGAGATGCTTTTCTGAGTGGGGATTTTTGTGCTTTATTCTTGGTCCACATTCCCCTATATAGTATCACCTCATAGTTGGCTCCTTGGGGCAGAGGCTGTCCCTTTGTTTTGTGTTTGTTCAGCATCTAACACAATGGGGGCCTGGTCTGGGACTGGGGCTCACAGGCACTGCTGTGATACAGACAAATTATACCAATTAAAAATTTATTAATAATAATTAGGGCTGTCTGTTCATTGCAGCAAATAAGAACAATTAATACAACACAAATGAACTAAATTTAAAAATAGCCACGATTAATTGCAGTTAGATCACACTGTTAAACATTAACAGAAACCCAGTTTAAATGTATTACAAATATTTTTGGCTGTTTTTCTACATTTTTCAAATATGTCGATTTCAATTGCAACACAGAATACAAAGTGTCTAGTATGGAACTGTTTCTGATTACAAATATTTGCACTATAGAAAAGATAAACAAAAGCAATAGTGGTTTTCAATTCACCTCTAACAAATACTGAGTTACAATTTCTTTAGTGTGAAAGTGCAATTCATTAAACATGTAATTTTTTTATTACCTAACTGCACACAGCAACAAAACCATGTAAAACTTTAGCCCCTCCAAGTCCACTCAGTCTTGCTTCTTGTTCAGCCAATCATCTGGACAAACAAATTGATTTCCACTTATGGGAGATAATGCTGCCCACTTATTTACAATGTCACCTGAAAGTGAGAACACGGGGCACTATGTAGTCAGATATGCTAAATGTTCATACGCCCCTTTCTTTGGTCTCCCTTTCAGAGGACGTGCATCCAGGTTGGAGTTAAATTGCTTCTATTATTGTTTAACAGTGCAATTAATTGCAACTCATTTTTTATAATCCTTCAACAGCCCTAATAACAGTATTTATCATTGGTATCAGATTGGCACCTCAAGTTCCCAGCTGAGGCTCAGTGCTGCACAGACACAAGTGAGACAGAGCCTCTGCCCAGAAAGAGCTTGCTGCTTAAACAGCAGGTGGGAGGGGAAACTGAGGTTCTGAGAGGCACCTGAGTGGGCTGTGCCAGGTGGGTGCGCCTGACATGGGCACTGACCTCCACACCAAGCAGGGCAGAGACACAAGCTTCAGATGCGTCGCAGATGGCTGTCAGGTCGTGACCTCCCTCCAGGGCCAGCACAACACGGCCGCCAGCCAGCTTCATCAGTTGCTTGGTCAGGTGTCCAAAACCTACCGGGAGGGGGAGAAACTGCCCTGGTCAGTCTGGGACAAGTCCTCCCCTAGCAGAGCCCAGCAGCATCTGGGGGTGTTGGGATCACAGAAGCCAGTGAGCTAGACAGATAGATTAGACAGAGGCATACACATGGGGATAAAGAGACAGACATGACAGTACGCCTGTATGCATGGAGACAGACATCAATCATTGCGAAGCGCTTCATCAGTGCATTCAGCCCCCATTTCACAGATGGGAAAACTGAGGCACCAAATGGAGCAGAGACTCCCCCTCCCCCACCATCACCCAGGAAAGCTGGCTGGTGGCAGATCCAGGGTATACAGCCCAGGCAGCCCCACCTTGTGTGAGTTAAGTCGAAGAGGAGTTGTGCTTGGAGCACATCCCTCTTTATTAAGCACAAGCACAGTGGTGCTTGCTGGGAGCTCAGGACAACTAGGTACAGCCCAGCTTGGAGGCCTTGGAGCTGCTGAGCCCCAGTGAGCCAGCATGTCCAGTCCTAATGGGGTAGGTCAGCCCAGGCTGGACCCAGTAAGGAAAGATCCTGGCGCTGGGTCACTTCCTGCCTCCCCTGCCCCCGGTTCTGGCATCCATCTACAGTACAGGCCTGGCTCAGGGTTCCCCACTCTGAGGGATGAAGTGGGACCAAGTGATGCCTAGATCTTGTGCCAGCCCTGTGCCCAGGGGCTTTTCACTCTCCAGTAGCAATCTCCCCCATGGAACTAGTGCTTGGATCATGAGCAAACAGGCTGGAGAGCGGTGCTGTGTGAACGTAGCCTCCACCCTGGGAACAGGCTGCAGTAGCCCAAAGGGTTGCCTTCTGCTTGTGATTTTCACAGCCCCGCCCAACTCCAAATTCAGGCCCCCAGTTTCCCATGGAGTAGCCTTGCCAGCCTTGCTCTCACATTTTGCCGTGACGGAGTAGCCACCCAGGGGAGACAGGTGTCCCTCGACCGCGTCGAAGCCAGCAGAGACCAGGACCACGTCTGGGGAGAACTCGTTGGCTATCGGCATCACCACCGTCCTGGGGGAGGGGAGACTGTGAATGAGGCCCCCGGGCACAACCATGCTGGCTTTACACCACCCAAGACTGGCTCCCCATACCCATGGGGGAGCACAGCTTGCTGTGGTCCCCTGGAAAACCCTATCCCTGCCCTGTGCCCTAAAAACCCGCCCTCTGCCCCAAGCCCCTGGGAACCCCCTTTCCCACTCCCCTCAGCAAAACAAGAGATGAGCATTCCCAGCCCTTTCCCCAGCTCCCCTCCCAGCCTTAGGGGCTCTCTGCAATTCCTTAGTCCCCAGCAGAGCCTCATGCCCTAGGCAGGGGTGTCAAACATGCAGCCCGGGAGATGAATGCAGCCTGTGAACCTCTTCCATCTGGCCCATGATTGTGCTCTACAGGAACACACACTCACCCTAACAAGGGTGTGTGTGCACGCGCATGCGGGCACACAAGAGTGCCGTAGTATTTAGATTTATGGTATGTATGGACCACTGAAATACATTTAAGTCAAATCTGACCTACCATAGCAAATAAGTTTGACACCAGTGCCCTAGGGCAGTGTTTCCCAACCAATGTGCCGTCAGGCCCGAGCAGGTGTGCCACAAAATTTTTTTGAAAAACTACTTAAAGAGCTCTGGATTGGCTCATTGGCTCATGAATATTCATGAGTTCATTCAGAAACTATATAGTGGTGTGCCTCAAATTAATTAAAGGTAGCAAGGTGTGCCACAGCAGAGAAAATATTGGGAACCACTGCCTGAGGGATTCCTACATTTCCATGGCACATGAATGCTGTGTCCAACACTGACATGAGGACAGCAGGATAGGCAGGCAGGACTCCTGGGTTCTACTCCCAGCTCTCACACTGGGCAAGTCACTGCCCCACTCTGTGCCTCAGTTTTCCACTCTGTGAAGGGGGGCTAATGCTGGCCCAGCAGATGCTGCCCTGGCCTGGCCTGAATGGTGTTGGTGTCACACCAGTCCTGGATCTCTTCCAGGCACCAGACAGACATCAGCCTCCTTGACCCACCCTCACTTAGATGGATGGAGACTGAGATACTGGTCCAATAGCACCCAATGAGCCAGTGACAGGGCTCTTGTCCCTCCTTCTTCTTCACCGAGGCCATGGGGCCTCCTGCAATGGCAATAGGTCGCCCTGGGCTGTCTCAGGCCTGTGTGAGAGGCCCTGCCAGTGAGCTGCTGAGGCAAAGGCGGGATGCAAACCCAGCCCTGGAGAGGAGCCAGCTGCAATGGGCAACGCAGCACCACTGGCGGGGGAGAAGGAAAGGCATACCTGAATGCTGCCAGGTACTCCACATCTCCGATGGGGGGGTCCACTCCGCCCGTCCAGGCTATGTTGACGTTGTACCCCACCCCCATCCCGCTGCCAACCTGCAAGACAGGAGACCTGCCTAGGATGTGCTTGGATCCAGAAGCAAAACCATGAGGGCCTGGCCCCACAGCCTATATGGAGGGGGACAGCATGGGGGAGCCCTGGTGGCTCTGATTTTGCTCTTGAAGGGCCTCAATCCCCATCTCCATTAGCTTGCAAGGGGAATCCCCTGGCTCCATATCACCCCCAAGAAGAGAATGCCCTTGTGTCAGATTCCAGGGATTCCAGGCAGCTGTCGCATCCCAGCTCCTCACCTGACAGTGGATGGACTTAACACCTGCCCCATGTGCACCCCATAAGTTCACCTCCCATCCCCTCCGCAATTCCCACCCAGACTGGGGAAAGGCTCCCTCACTGGAGCCCATCAGCCCTTGGACAAAAGAGACCCGGTTCCCAGGGTAAATATGTGATGGCAATGGCTGCCTGCCCAAAGAGATTCCCATTATGCATGCGTGCGTGCACACACACCCCCACCCCGCAGTCCTGCAGGCAATTCCATCTAGCCCCATCTGGCTCTCAGGCCTGCACTCACCTCCTCGGGGGCGCCACTGCCTGGGAAGAAGTTGCCATTGTCGTAGCGGTGCAAGGAGATGTATAGCACACTGGGGTCGCTGTAGAAGGCCTGCTGGGTGCCGTTGCCATGGTGGATGTCCTGCAGTAACAGTAGAGAGAACAGGTAATTAGGAAGGGGGCCAGCAAAAGGCCAGCACGTGACTGGGTCCGACCAATGGCCTCCCTGTTCCATTCCACTTGGTGCTGATGCAGAGACCAGGTGATACAAACATCCCTCCATCAGGACTCTGCAGCTCCCCCTCAGGCCCCGTTCAGCTGGTACTTTTTGGCAGGGTGCCCCTTTGCTGTACCCAACACCCCCTTGCAAGCTGTGAGCCTTCTCCCATGTGAAACAGCCAATAAGCCTTGCCCATGAGACTTTGGTGCAGGGCACCAGCTGTGAGAAGTGTGACCAGGGGCCTCTTTTGTCTTGGCAGGGTGTTAACTCTGGAGACTATTGATGGTGCTGAGAACAGGGAGCAATGGTGCACACAAACACAGCTGCACTTGGAAAGGGTTGGTGACTCATGGTCTGTTCCTTGTCTTCACAACCTGTGTTCTTAGGCCCCACACCCTCCCAAATATCATACCAGGAGGGGAGAGCTGAATCGGGCAAGATGAGATTGAGAGGAGTGGAAACAGAAAGCCACTAGATGGGTTTTTTTGACCATGTACTTTGTTTCTCACATCAGTCTAATGCAGTGAACCACCTGGGTTTATAGCTGACGGCCTCTCGGTTTTGACAGCTGCGTCACATGCAAGGAAAAGGATTTAAGGTGCTAAAGATCTTTACTATGTTTGGAAGTGGGGAGAGACACACTGCTGGTGTGGATAGTACTGAAAAGGGGTAGCAGGCTGCCTATTCTGGGATTTGAGACCCCTTGCAAAAGGAAAGGAACCTTGGGGGCTTTTTGTGTTTTTAGCAAGTAACCTGGCCTGTCTGTCTTGGGAGAATGCCTGGCCGTCTGGAGAGAAGAACAAAGAAGAGAGTTTGGACTGACTGAAAGGAAGTGGGGCTTTCAGCCAGCCTCACTGAAGGCAGCTGCAGAACAGGAGGTGTCTGTGAGATTTGGGCTGTGCTCAGGGAGGGTTTGAAGGAGAAGATGGGAAGCAGGGGCCTGTCTACACACAACCACTGCCCTGGTTAAACTAAACCAGTGCTAAAGAGGTGCACCGAGCAGTGCCAGGGAAAAAGGATGGCCAGGAGTAGGGACACTTTAACCCCTGGAGTGAAAAGCTCTTAGGGACTTAGCAGCCCCATCCTATCCACATGGCTACAGTGTATCTGCATATAAAAGTTGTGCAGCTTTAGCTAGACCAGTGCAGTTAGCGCAGCACAGTCCCCCTAACGCGGGCTGCTTCTGCTGTTACTCAGGTACCTAACAGCTGGGAGAGCTATTCCCGTACTGGAAAATGTACCTGTATGCCAACATACGGACAGAGTAGGGGCTGCCCTGGCACCACCATGTCAGGATGAAAAATCACCCCTCTGGGGGTGGGGACCAGGACCAGGCCCAGGCAGGACTGGCGCTGCCCTGGAAAAAGACCCAGGGCCTGGGCCTGATCTGGTCCTGGGGCATTGGGCTGTAAAGCAGCCACCATTGTGGGTGGCCTGGTTCCGGATCCCCGGCCAGGGATAGGGCAGGATCAGGCTGCTGTGGCTGCAGGGCACTGGTGCTGCGACTTGGGGCATGTGCCTCCTGTGCCTGGAGCCAGTGACACTACTGGGCCTGGGTCTTCAATGAAAAAATAAAGTGTGGTTCCAGACTGAGATGCTAATTCGTTAGCCACCCAGCCTCAGGTGCTCTAGTTCTGACCTCAGGATAGCTGGTCCAGACAACCCCAGGTGATGGGTGTAAGATAGACTGGATCTAGCCATGGCCCATCCTGCATTACAGCCCATTTGCTGGCATAACTATTGAGTCAGGGAGGTGTGAAGCCTGATTAACTCAGCTGTGTTGGCTAGGGACCCCAGCATAAATGCAGCTCTACCAGCAAAACTGCAGGAGAGCTAGGATAAGTTCTGCCAGCCAAAATGTATCTTAGGTAGCATATCTGCATCCACACTGGAAGCACTTTGCTCAGCCAATGTCCCAGTCTAATTACACCAGCAATGTGCTGCTAGTGTAGACATGAATCAAGGTAAACAATGCTGCATCTTGCCTACAAGAGGCTTCTGCATGGAGCTAGTGATCTCCATGGGAACACATGGAGCTGGAACTGTCTACACTACAGACCCTTTGTGGAGATGCAGCATAAAGCACCAGAAGGCATTTCTCTGACAGTATAACCACATCACCACCTCAAAGGACAGTTGCTGTGCTGACGAATGTAGACATAACCTCAGTCATCCTAGGCAACATCTCTCTGCCCCTGGATCTGGCTAGAGGTGACATTCCTCAGATTCACAAGCAGGTGAAAACAACCAACCAAACAAGAATAGCACCACCCCCCACCCCCTTCTTTATCCATTCCCTGGTGCCAAAGGCTCAGGATTCTTTGCTCTTTCAGGGTTGGATAGAAAGATAAGGACCCAGCCTCTGCAACGGGAACATGGATCTGGCTTCCAGCCAACAGAAGTACATTCCAGGTGGCCTGAGTGGCTCCAGCCACCTTCCTTACCCAGTCCACAATGAGGATTTTGCCAATGCTGAGCTTCTGCTGGAGGAGTTTGGTGGCAATGGCGACTGAGTTGAAGAAGCAGAAGCCCCTGCAAAGGTAGGAGAGGAGAGAGACATGATTACCAAGAAAGCAGGTGAGAGAGCCAGGGCAGTGGAGAACTCTCCCAACCAATCTGCCTGCATCCACACTCTTCTGTCCATGCCCACTGCCACACCCCTGGCAAAATGCCACCCCACGTCATTTCATCCAGCTTGGGGCAGTGCTACAGAACCTGGGGGTTAAAACCGAGCAGCAGTTCCCAGTGCTGGAGGGATGACAGTGGGAAATAAGAGAGGAAAAGGCTTGCAGAGACAGGTCCCACCTAGAATTGTCCTGGCAGTCCTCTAGGGGGCAGGAGACTGGGGGGTGGGGGTGGGGTGGAGCAGGATGAGAACCTGTGACACATTGGGCTGGGACAGGTCCCAGAACACCCTCCTTGTCTGCACTGGACAGAAGCCTTGAGTTCGAACTGTTAGAACTAGTGAGGGGTCCAGAGTTAACTACTGGGGTCCAAACTCCCCATTCTCTTCTGCACCAGCATCCATCTGCTTGATGTAGGGGGATGGTTTCCCCTCTAGGTTTTCGTGGTGCATTTGTACTGATCTCAGCCTCTTGGCATTACTTAGAGTAGCCCACAGGCAGCAGAATCACATGTTAATCAGCTGCCACCCGCTGTGCCAGCTGACACCATGGTATTTCTCACCATGGTGCCAGCTGACACCCCCTATGTGCCCCACACTATGATACTTCTCAGCTGGCCAGTTGGGGCAGAGTCCACTGCTTTGTGCCACAGGAGTGGTACAAAATGGCCAGGATGGGAGCAAATCCAGACCTAAACTGGCAGCTTGAACATCACCTCTTGTTTAAACACAGCCGCTGCTATCTGGGATTTGTCCCTCACCCAGACAAAGTATGGATGGAGGGGCATGGCTACAGGTGGGCCTGGTTGGTCCATGGCCCACCCACCTTGCAAGCAGAACCACCCAATGAGATTTTAAGCAATTCATTCCATGGTTTTATCAGCATCTGTTCTGCTTGTGGCACAAGGTCTGTGCCTACTCACAGGCCCTACCAAAAAATCAGTTCTGGCTATGCCTCTGCTTGAATGGCTTCTGCCTTGACACTGGCCAGGGGCCCCTCATTCCTGCTCCCCAGTCCCAATGGGGCATGCCCCCTCTAGCTATGCCAGATCCTACTCCCATGGGAGTCAAGCCTGATGGTTTCCCAATAGCCCAAGTGAAAGGGGCTGAGTTGCAGTAAAAATGGGGTTTTTCCTTGCTCAGTGGCAGGAACTCTGCACAGGTGGTGACAGGGCTGCAAGGCAGCCATGGCAGCCAAAAGGTATTTGCAACTGACCTGACAGTGACCAAGCTTCTTCATGGCCTGCTCAGGCCAACCATGAAGGTTTGGTGAGTGCTGGCATTAGAACCCAGAACTGAACAGGATCTAGCCTGGCTGATGGAAAGGATGCTTTTGCTGAAGCACACAGAGTGAGGCAAAGATCAGCAGGAAGTTTTCACAAGCCATTGGGGATTCTACGTGCTCCACCCAGGACACTTTCAAAGGGCTGGCAGTCAGAGGGCCCTGTGTATCAGGCCCCTTCGTGGCATCTCTAGCAGGGCACCCCAAATCACCAGCCCTCTTTGCAAAGCTCTTCCCAAATTTGTAGTAGGGCTGATTTTGGTTATAACCCAAAAGCCCCCCAGCCAGGGGACAGCACAGTCCACTGACAGGGGAGAAAATGCCCAGCTATAACTGGCCCTTCTATCTCAGTTTGACAATCTTCCCTTTATCCAGCCCACCCAGGAGGGAAGAGAGTAAATTCTGCCCTTACATGGCAGTGGATTCCTCCGCGTGGTGCCCCGGTGGCCGGATGACAGCAAATCCATTCTGCACAGAGAACCAGAGACGCTGTGTGTTAAATGATTTCACCAGACTAGAAATTCTCTCATCCAGGGGTTCCCGCAACCTGTTCTAATAGTGCTTGAGGGTGGCAGGCCCAAACAGATCTGGGGATGCACAGAAATGTTGGGAGGCTACATGAGATGAGAGATGCTATTTTTACTTAGCTTCCAAGAGCTTTGGGGCAGGGCCTGCCATTTTGTCCTGGCTTTGGGCAGTGCCTACTCTGTGACTGGGACTCTCCACTGCTAGCCCAACCCAGACGACAAACAACAACAGAACAGGGCTAAGAACAAGCCAACTCAAGCAGGAAGGAGACCAACAATGGCAGTGCAGGTGTTACAGCCAGAGGGAAATTGCCATTCCTGTTAACTCAGCCACATTCTACCCTGCCTCCTCCATCAGCATCATTATACTCAGCTAATTCCAGAGACAGGGGTTCGCTCATGGAAGAAGCAGGAAGTTTAGCTGGATTCCAGAAATGCCAAGAGTCAGGCAGTGTCTTTCCAGGGAGGATCTTGGTGGGTCGGTAGCCGGTCATCCTGCGCTACCTGTTTCAGAAAGGCTAAGTGACTCGCTCAAGGTCACACAGTGAATCTTGGGCAGAGCTGAGAAAAGAACCTAGGAGTCCTGACACCTGACCACAAGACCATGTGCCTCGTTCCAAAGCACAAACTGGTCCCCAGGAGCAAGGCTGGCCATATGGCTGCAATGCCTCCTGTTCATTCCAGTGGCTGAACTGCAGTGAGAAGTGACAGGGTCTGATTTGCCAAGATGCTGAGGACCCCAGCTCCATCAGATTTATGAGTCCTCAGCCCCTCTGAAAATCAAGGCCAGGAAATCTTCCTGGCATTCCTTTTCCACGTGAGCTACAGGCATCTTCCCGTGCAACAGTGTCCCTCTTACAGAGTGCTCCACACCATGGGAACTGGATACCCCTGTCCCAGGCTGTGTCCCCCTAAAATGGTTCCCAGGGAAGCAAGAATTCTGCAGCAGCTGATACACAAGAGACAGCATCTCATGAAACCAAGCATGTTTGAGCTGGACATGACTGGCTGGACACAACCCTCCCCTTGACTCTCCCTTACTGAAGTATCATGGTCGGAGGGCCCCTGTGCCAGCAGGCTGGGATGTAAATACACCAGCAGCTATGGTCAAGGGAGCCTCCCTTTTGCAACCCCCCACCAATGCCCCACTTCTCTGCTGCCACCACTGTTAGAATCAGGGAGGCTGGTTTGCCAGATTCGGGCAGCAACAGAAGACACAGCGAGACTGCATGGGAGATTCTGATGCAAGGAAGGATGCTCGCCACAGGGCTCCTCAGCATCCAGCTCTGGTGCATTCCCCCAATGGGCTACACCAGCAACATCTGCAACATGGCCTGCTGCAGCTCCAAGAGGTTTATGTCAAAGGGGAACAGGAAGGCGCTCCTGCTCATCACTCCCTACATGGATCAGTGAGGGCTGAGCATGGGACCTACATCAACACAGTGCAGCTCTCTCTCAGAAGAGCCGAAGGAGAACTCCACTATTGTCGTAACAGCAGTAGGTTGTTATGCTCTGTGTAGACCAGCTCCCTGGGAATTCAGGTGCTCCAGCACCAAAATCACAATCTCCAACTCCCTGAGCTGAAGGGACAACCCATCCAGCTACAGAAAGCCACCAGGGACAGGGCCTGTCTTTTTGTTCTGCATACGTACAGCACCTAGCACCGTGATTTGGGACCCTAGCCACTCCAATCAGGGAATAAGACAAATAAGACCAAGGAGCAGGCTGCTACAGTGACCACTAGAGGGAGACCAGTGGCTCTGCCACTAGAGTAGTGGTTTTCAAACACAGGCCGGGACACAGTAGTGGGTCATAAACCATCATCAGGTACTGGGTCATGGTGCCCTCTGCTGCATTTACTGAAAGACTGGAACACATTGCTCAAAGATCCAATTGTTCAGTGATGAGCATAAATGATTTCTTTCAACTAGGTCCCAAGAAAAAAAATCTGAAAACCACTGCACTAAAGGGAGACCAGATGGAGCGACCCCTGGCTGCACATGCAGGACTCACCTTGAGTTCACCTGAGGCCACCTTGAAGGCTAACTCCACCAAGCAGCCCACAGCCATGCGGACGGCACTGGACGAGTGCATCTCGTTCCACACCGTGTCGCTGTCCACCTGCCCGGAAAGCAAGCAGGACCATTATAGGGGCTGTCCTGGAGGGGCATGGCACCAAGATCCACCCCCACCCCGGTCAAGATACTCACCCCAATGCCACCGCATGGAAGGACTGCATACATCTTCTGACTGATAGGACCTGGGCAGAGCAGAGGGAGCAGTGACAGACAGTCAAGAGCCCGCAACCCTTCCTGGGGAGGACACGGCCCCCTTCACCCTGCCCCTCGAGACCTGCACTGGGGAGAGGTAAAAAGAGGGGTGGGGGGGATCTGGACACAGCTGCATAGGAGTTGCCCTGCTGCATCAACCCACCGGGCCTACTCAGGCTGGTGTCCCAGCTCCTGCTGTAATAACTGTTTGTTCCGGGTCCAGTTAGTCTACCATCCAACTGCTCATCATACCAGAAAGGGTCCCCAATGCCAGTCTGCCCACTAGGCCACACTTCCCTCCCACTGCTAGGGAAAAGGAAAGAGCCAAATATGCCTGACATCCATCCCCCAACCAACAGGCCACATGGCTTTCCCCGAGCCAGGGACAGAACCCAGGTGTTTGGACTCCCAGCTCCCCTGTTATAACCACTACAGCCAACTCCCCTTCCAGAGTCAGGGAAAGAATGTGGGAGTCCTGACTCCTAGGCCCCTGCTCCAACTACTAGGAAATGCTGCCTCTACTACATTAAAAAAATGCAGCCCACAGAGAATGAACAGCCATGTCCGCATCCCTCTGCAGCCAACAATGAAATGCCCAGGGACCTTAGTGGGAGCAGAAAGGGCACTGCCAGGGCCGCCTACCTAGCAGCTTCTTGCTGTCGAGTTTCTGCCGATTGAGGGGGCTGGTTCCATACAACAACGTGTGATGCTCTGAATGGACTGTTTGGATTTCGTCTAGTGTTGCTTTCCGGCCCCGGATCCGCTAGCCGAGAGAGAACGGGGTGAGAGTGCGTCCCTAGCAGGGCTGCCGCCTGGCCAGACCATCCCACGGTCATTACTTAATTGAGGCAGCTGAGCTGTGAAGCCTGTCAGCAAGCTAAAGGTGCATAACCAGCTCCTATGGGCTAAGGATCAGAATAGATCACCTGGGCTTTTGTACCCCAGAGGCGGAAACCCTGGTTCTGAAGAGGACAAGCTTCAGCCTGGGGCTGTGGGATTGTGGCTACTTCAGCCATTCACTCTGGTGCTGGGAACCAGACAGCCCCATGGGGATCTACCTGGCAGACTGGGGTCCCTTCCCTTGGGGCAGAACCACAGGGTTTGTGCTCCTTGCCTTTGGAGGCTATGCAGCCCTGCAGTAATTTAGAGACACCCCAGAGCTGCTTTATCCTCTCCTGAACTTCCTATCGTCCCCTGCTGGTCCTGGGCAGCAGGGAACACTTCAACCATGCCCCTCCCATCTTCCCCCACCCCCAACATCCCCCACGCTGGCTGGGGCAGGTGTCTCTTTGAGGGCTTTTTCCATCCCCCTTTATGCTGGCAGAGCAACATGAAAGTGTAGCTGAGAATCAGATCCCGCACTCTTCCCAAACTGTGGAATGGCCTAACAGGTCCACAATGGCCAAAGAGTCAGCTGCCCCCAAGTGGCAGTGCTGTGCAGGATCAGTCAGCCCCAATGACTGCCTGGCTCTCTCTGCAGGGTAAGCTGCTCAACTCTGGGACGTTTGAGCTCATCGACACCTCAGGTGGGCTGGGCTGCCTCAACCCAGGGACCTCCATCTCTTATGGACAACTAAATTCATAGGTTCCCAGACCAAAGGTACCAATATGATCATCTAGTGTGCCCTCCTGCACAGTGCAAGCCACAGAACATCACCCACCTCTTACTGCAATAAACCTCTAAGACTGAGTTATCAAAGTCTGCAAATTATGGTTTAAAGACTTCAAGGTACAGAGAATCCACCGGGAAACGAGCCGTGCCCCATGCAACAGAGAAAGGAAAAGGCTCATGACCTTTACTAATGTGCCCTGTGGGAAAATTCCTTCCAGACCCCAAACATGGCAATCAGTTAAACCCTGAGCATGTGGGCAATACTCACTAGCCAGACACCCAAGAAAGAATTCTCTGTAACAACCCAGAACCCACCTCATCAAACGTCCCAGCTCAGGCCACTGCCATACCCACCACTACTCGTCCAGTCAACTGCCAAACTAGGCTGTGTATTTATACCATCCCCTACATAAATTAATCAAGCTCAGTTTTGAAGCCAGCTAGGTTTTTTGCCCCCACAGCTAGGGTTTTTGCCCCTTGGAGGCTATTCCAGAACGTCCCTCCTCTGATGGATAGAAATCTCTGTCTAATTTCAAGGCCAAACATCCCGCTGGATGGTTTATATCCAATTATTCTTGTGTCCACATTGGCTCTGAACATAACTAATTCCTCTCCCTCCCTGTTATTTATCCCCCTGGTATATTTACAGAGAGCAATCATATCACCCTCAACCTTCTCATGGTTAGACTAAACAAGCCAAAGTCTTTCACTATGTCCACACTTAGGTTAGTTCAAATTAACTGAATTCAAACTAATTAATTCTAACTAATCATTATTAGTTCGAATTAAGTTAATTCAGATTAACATGGCCACACTAGAAACCCTAATTCAAACTAGCATGTCCATGCACAGGACTTGTTAGTTCAAATAAGAAAGGGGGCACTATTGCAAAGGGAAAATCAAGCTGTGGTTCATTTCGAATTAACACGGCTACCTTGGGTTAATTCGAACTAATGAGTTCGAACTAACCATCATTTTGAACTTAAGGGAGGTTTTATAACTTTGAACTAGGCTTTCCTTGGTTCACATTAAGGGAACTCCTTAGTTCAAAATAAAGAAAGCTAGAAGAACAGAATCAAATCATAGGGTTGGAAGGGACCTTGTGAGATCATCGAGTCTAACACCCTGGGGCTTGAACCCAAGAACTCCTGCATATTAAGTAGAGGTGCTAGCCACTACACTATTTTGAACATAGACATGTGTTAATGCAGTTCGAATTAAGCCTCCTTAATTCAAACTAAATTGTTAAGTGTAGACATACCCTTTGAGTCTCCTCTCATAAGGCAAGTTCCAAAGGGGCAGCTGTGTTAGTCTAGTTCAGTAAAACAAACAAGGAGTCCTGTGGCACTTAAAGACTAACAAATATATTTACTGCATGAGCTTTCATGGGAGAAAATCCTACTTCTTCAGACACTTTGAAGATGAAGAACTTAAAGAATGAGAGGAGATAAATGCAGGGAAGTGTAAGTCATGGGAACATGTCACACTGTAACAGCAAATCAAAGCAGTTGTAAAGATTCAAAAACTGGGGAACAGCACATAGAAGAAGATGAAGTCAAATCACCTGTTGTAATGAGAGAAAAATCCAAAGTCCCTATTAAGCCTTGAAGGAATGCAATCAAATTTGCAAATAAATTTGATCTCAGCAGCTTCTCTTTGAAGCCTTGATCTGGTATTCATCTGTCTGAGCACAGACACCTTCAGCATCTCTATTAAGCATTCTTAAAATTACAGTACCCACCAGCAGAAGTGAAGAAACAGATTGACTGAGCCAAGCAGATATCCTGAAGTCAACTACTACATGAGAAGCCCAAGAAATAAAACAACAGAACACCGCTAGTCATCACCTACAACCCTCACATCAGACCTCTACAGCACATCAGCAGGGACCTACAGCCTATTCTACAAGATGATTCCTCACTCTCTCAAGCTTTGGGAGACAGACCTGTCCTTGCCTACAGACAGCCCTCCAACCCTAAGCAGATATTTACCAGCAACTACAGACCTAACAACAGAGCCATTAAAGTAGGCACACACCCCTGCGACAAATGACACTGCCAACTTTGTTTACATATCTGCACAAAAGACTATCACGAGACTTAATAAAACCAGCTACTCCATCAAAGGCTCATTCACCTGCTCATCCACCAATGTGATTTATGCCATCATGTGCCAGAAATGCTCCTGTGTCTTATTTACTGGACAAAGATAACAGTCTCTGTGCAAAAGAATAAATGGGCACAAAGCTGACATCAGAAATCACAACATTCTAAAACCAGTGAGTCAGCATTTCAATCTTCCTGATCACTCCATTAATGATTTACTAGTTGCTGTGCTCAGACAGATGAATACCACATCGAAGCTTCAAAGAGAAGCTGCTGAGATCAAATTTATTTGCAAATTCGATTGCATTCCTTCATGGCTTAATAAGGACTTTGGATTCTCTCATTACAACAGGTGATTTGACCTCATCTTCCTCTATGTGCTGTTCCCCAGTGTTTGAATCTTTACAACTGCTTTGATTTGCTCTTACAGTGTGACCTGATCCCCGTGACTTACACTTCCCTGCATTTATCTCCTCCCATTCTGTAAGTTCCCTATCTTCAAAGCATCTGACAAAGTGGGATTTTTCCCCCCACAAAAGCTCATGCAATAAATATATTTGTTAGCCTTTAAGTGCCACAACACTCCTTGTTTGTTTCTCTCGTAAAGCAAGTTCTCCATTCCACAGATCCATTCTTGCAGCCCTTCTTTGCATCTTTTCCAACTGGCACTACATCTGCCCTGCAGTGAATCTGGGCTCCAGTACTGTCCGCACCCAAAACCCTTTCAACCATGTTTGGCGAGGGGGAGAGGACTTCAACCCCGGCTGCCTGGCTGGGGCTTGCAGCCTGGGCTTGTAACCCATCCACTTCACAGTGAAGATGCAGGGAAAGGTGCCAAGTCCTCCAGTGTCTTCCTACAATCCCCTCACCCATGCCCTGCGCCCAGCCAAATTTTCCCACAATGCTCTAGGAAAGAATCACAGAGCAGCTCAACACAGCAGCAAGACCCCTGGGCTGAGCTCCCAGAGGCCCTAGCAATGCACACAGGGGAAGGTGGCAGCACAGGGACCCCAGAACATGGGCAGAGATTTGCCCCATGGCTGCCCACATGTGAGTGGCTGCTGATCACCAGGGCTAACTGAAGTGCAGACAGCATTAGAAATTCAGTAGTCCTTCCAGCCAGGCATGGTACCATGACACTTTCTGCACAAGGTGACCCAGGGAAATTCAACCCTCATGGCTGCACCCTGAGCTCTCATGTCTCCTCTGCAGCACCAAAACCTGGGCATCACCCCACCATTCCACTCAGGATCTTCACCTCGCATTTGCTCAGCAAGCCGGTCTCTTGGAGCCTGGACCAGATGCTCTGGATTCTCCCAGCATGCTCTGGGTGAATGTTAGTGTTCCCGCACATACACTGGTGTTTTAGCATGAAAGTATCATAGACCACACCTGGGGGAGAGAAAAGGGAGGGGTCATGAGGTACAGAAGGGGCAGTGGGAACCCCATGATGGTAAACCTTCCGGCTATGAAACAGCCTGCAGCCCGAGGCAAAGGCCTGGAGGATGCCCTGGAAGTAGTGAGCACGTGTGACCCACCCAGCATGGCACAGTGATCGAGTGGATGGGAGAGGAGACAGAGTGACTACTTCATCTGCCATAACTGAAGCTGACTGAGCTGGGTTGTATCAGCACGTGCAGAAGAAGAGAAGCAGAAGCCCCAAGGTTTTATCCTAGCTGCACAGGTTTAACTGGTAGCACTTGGGTGGCCAGGCTATAAAATTGCAGCATAGATGCTCAGGCTGGAGACTGAGCTCCAAAACTCTGAGAGGAGCCTGAACATCCATGTTGTAATTTTACAGCCCTATCATTCAAGCAGGCTGCCCCAGGCTCTGTCACTCAGTGCTGCAGGTTGTTTATCATAGTACAGATGTGCCCTATGAATCATGGTCCAGTGACAGAGCAAGTGAACAGCTCTTTTTTAAGGCAACGAGACTGTCTGCGGAAGCAGAGAGAATTGGATTGGCCCAGCCACCCCAAGCTCCTGCTGCCAGATCCTTCTCCAGAGTCTTATGATTCTGGTTTCACAACAATTTAAAAGTTTCCAGACCTAACAGCTGCAAAAGAAACCAGCAAAAGCTGACCCAGGCATAAGGGGCACCCTGGAATCAGCAGACAATCATGCAGAGAAGACACAAGCTGCATCACCCAGCTCAGCAGGACATTCATCCTGAAGTCTAATGATGACAGTTTGCACAAGCTGTGATCAAAGCACTCAAGAAAGGAGGGATGGTCCCATTTTGTAGGTCTGAATACTTTACTGTGAGTAGAACTCCCTCTTTGGTCTCATGAGAGGGTGAAGCTTGGGATGCGGAGGAAGCTTGGACTGTATTTTCACCTCCAGGTGATTTTTGGGAAGTGTGGGATATATTACTTCTTACCTGTAGTGAACATGTGTTTGACTGGGGGTTCAGCTGCAGTGTTCTTCACACCCGCACTGGCGGGTGAGGACTGGGTCCGGCTCAGCGCTTGGTGAGGCAGGGTTGCAATGCTCAGGGGGGCTGGAAAGAGTTGTATCTGCTGCAGCTGTTGAGCATCTGGGAACACCTGCCAGAAGCAAGCGTAGAGAGGGGAAATCACACATGGCCAAGCACATTGGCTGCAGCAGGGCTACAAGCTGGGCTGCAGGTTCTGTTCCCAGCTCAGCCACTGACCTGCCCCTCGTTTTCCCCTCCCACCCTCTTTTGTTTTGCCTATTAAAACTGTACACACTGTATGATAGGGACTGGTTGAGGGTCTGTTCAGTGCCTGGCACAGTGCACCCTGTCCTCTAGTGCTGGAAGGAGGCCCTAGTGTACAGGGTAAGCAGATAGCTCCAGTCCCATAGAGCTAGGTCTGGGTCTCATGCCTATGTCTGTCAGAATCTGCTCCATGCCGTCCCCAGCTAAATAGCCAGGCTGGCTTTCTAGGCCAGACTGTCCCACAGAAACCAGTGCATCCTCTGCACTTACACTTCCCCTATCCCAGGGGTCTGCAACCCAAGAGATAAAAAGAACCATTTTTTTTTTTAAATTCCCTCAATAAACAAGGGTTTTGAGAGTCATAATGGGTGTAGCCTCCTGGTGAGAGGGCCTGATTCAAGGCATCTTCTGCAGGGTCCCCTGGCAGGGAATGGAGTGAAGCCCAAAACCTGGAGCAGGCCCACTGCAGGGTGCCCTGGTAGTGGTGGGGAACCCAGAGCCTGGCATGGGCCACCTACAGGGTCCCCAGGTCGTAGTGGGGAGCCCAGAGCCAGGAGCAGGCCACTCGCAGGATCTCTCAGCCATGGTGGGGCCTGGAGCCCAGAGCCACAAAGGGCAAGCCAAATAGCCACATGCAGCTCCAGAGCCACAGTTTGCAGGCGCCTGTCCTATCCCTGTCCACTGTGCCATGTTCATAATCCTGTAGGAAAGCAGCCTGCAGCATCCCAGGTACCCTGGCGGTGAGGAGAGGACACTTGGGTTGTCCAAGGGGTTCACCTCCCAGCTCCATCCCTAGCTCTGTGCTAGTCCCTGAGGGTCAAAATGTACAAGGAAGAGGAATTTCCTGGCCCCCCTGCTGGGGAGCCCCCTCCCCCTTATCTCAGTTGCACAGGGGTAACAGTGACAACCCCCAGGGGTGCCAGGATATATTCTCAATATGCCCAAGACCTTAACAAGATATTGAACAGACAAGGCTATGGAGTGATCAGCCATGCACACCGGTGATTCAACAGTGCCACAGCACGGCAAAACACCAGCAGCTTCCTATCGGCACACGTGTGCCGGCCCACTCTTCTTTTACAAATCCCATTTCCCTCTGGGGAAAGAGCCTCATCCGTCCTTGCCGCACATCCACACACCCACCCGCTCTCACTGCTGATCAAATATTCAGGAGGGAAGCACAGGGGGGTTGGGGGGAGAGGGAGACGCAAGAGACTTTGGATGAGTCATGCCCCAAAAGCAGCAGCTGGGTACGATACAAGGAGGTCTGCATGCGGGGGCCGGAAGCAGGGAGCAAAGAGGGTGATGTGGGGGTGTGGATGAGTCACTTGCCCTCCGAGTCATCTCTGCCGCAGCCCACAATGAGCAAAGAGCTGGTTCGGCAGGCAGGCAACAGTGGACTTGACAGATGTGGCACTGAAAGCTGGCGCGTGCAGCAAAGTAGCTGAAAGTGGCTTGAATGGCTGGAGCTAGCAGCACAGGCAGGACAAAAAGTGCAGCACAGGTGGAGCACCTCTGTGTATGTGCCAAAAGGCACAGGCATGGCCGGGCCAGAGCTGGGCCTGATATGCCAACCAGACCCACACTGAGCTGGGTCTTCAGCTAGAGTGAGCATTTCTCCCACTGCTGCCCCCTCCTCCTCATGGTCACCCCTGCAGTGGCATGACCCACCCAAGCACAGGATTGCCCTTGAGTGGCTGGCTGCAGAAGAGAATAACAACCTCCTACTGGCATCAGCTAGCAGAATCACTCCTTCTGCCTATGGGGTAGCGGCACAAGACATTAGCACTGTCAGGCCTGGATTTGAATCCGACTGCCTGTCCCAAGAGAGTATGTTCAAATGACGGATGACATGGAAGGCACACGTGACTCTGGTTCCTTTTGGCGAGCAGTGGGGGAGGGAAGGAGGGCTCACCTGCTTGTAGGTCACACCCAGCTCCTCCACCTCCTGTGCCTCAATGTGTTCCTCCTCAGCTCCGCCCTCGCCCCCCTCATCCTTCAGCTGCACGCAGCCCTCGTCCTCCTCCAGGTCGTCCGGTGCACTCTCACTCTCTGGCGAGCCATCCACCACAAAGGCCACTGGCCCCAATGGCGCCCTATCCTCCAGCAGCACCTCCTGCTGCTCCGTCAGCTCTTCCTCCGTCTCCTCTGGGTGTGTGGTGGGCTGGCGGGGCAGCTCGCCTGTCTTGGTGATGATCTTTAGAGAGATGGGCAAGAAGACTGTGAGCTTTGGGGGCAGCACAAAGGGTTAGCCTGTGGCCCATGCACAGCAAAGGATATGCTCTCCCCAAGTAGCACAAGGGGTTGGCAAAACTGCTACAGCTTGCCCTCCCTATGTGCCCCAGCTGGAAAGTTCAACCCACCCATGGCCCTGCAAGTCACCACCCCTGCCCACCCCGTTCCCCTGCCAACCTTGCCAAGCTGAATCTGCTGCTTCTGCTTCTCTAGGAACTGCTGGTGCATGACCAGCTGCTGCAGGGCCTGGGGGCTCTGGGGCAGTGGAGATGACTGGGTGCGGCTCAGTGGACGGTGCCGTGGCATCTTGTTGACCGTCCGCATGTTGGTGGAGACACGCTCACCCGTCACCAGGGGGGACTGGCCGTGGAGAGGCACTGGAAGGAGAGAGCAGGCAGGCAGAGAGTTAGGTGGGGGTGTACAGACTAGTGCACAGAAGACCAACTGGGGTTTGTAGACCCATGCCGTAGGCCCATGCCTTATGCCAGTTGTAATGGGGGGCACTGTGGGTCAGGACTCCTGGGTTCTCTTCCCAGTGCTGGTCACTGAGGAGCTGCAGGACTCTGCACTCGGTGCCTCAGGTTCCTTCTAAATAAGAATTGCCATGGGGTTGGGGGGCACAGCTACACGTGCAAAAAGCAATTCCGAAGACAAGGAAACTGAGGCACACAGAGGGCTCAAAGGACTAGCCATGCAACAAGCCAACAGCCGGGCTTGGAACAGAACCCTGCACTCTGTGCTTCAGTTTCTCCACAAACCAGTGGAACAATATTGAGTCCCTGCTCAGTGCAGCTGAGGTCCCTTGGTGATGGAGAAGGAGGGGGCAAAAGCAGAAGTCCTCCCTGGCCCTGAGCATGGCCTGGGGACCCATTCCCCCTAGCCCGCACTCACCAGCAATCAGCGTGTTCTGCTGGCGGGCCTGCTCCAGGAGCAGCACGTGCTGCAACAGGGAGGCGTGCCCATGGCTGTTGGTCTCACCCTCCAAGGCGACCCCCAGGAGGCAGCCAGGGATGGATGATGTGCTCATGAACTTGCCCGTCAGGGCACCACCCTGGCGCAGCGACTGGATGGCCTGGCGCTCCGCCTCCTGCTGGGTTGAGAGCTTTGGGGAAGCCTGTGAGAGGGAGAGAGAGAATCTGGGGGGACTGCTCCTCTGTAGACCCTCACCCTGCTCCTGAACAGGGGGCAGAGATTACACCCCAAACAAACCTCTAGCTCCTCAGGGTGCCCCAACCAACATGGGGAGGGCAAGATCTCTTGGGGACCACAAATCTACATGGGTTATCAAGGGGAAAGGGGGGGTACTGGAGCCATGAATTAGACATGAATCCCTGCATCACATTCAGCTCCGTCCCCATCTCTGTCTCACTCCCCACATGGCCCCAGGCCCTGTCCCAACAAAGGTGAAGATGACAAAGCTCACTGACTCAGGGCTCAGCGCCAGGATGTTGTCAAATGTGCCCTGGGTCCTGGTACCTTTGCTCCCTGCAGTGCACCACTCCATGGCTCCCAAGGGTTTGCAGTCATGGATGGCACAAGGCGAGGCAGGGGCCAGTTGGGTGCCTGTCACCAGCTCCCTCTGGAACTGAAGAGGATCAAGTCCTTGTGCCAGACCACATCAGGTACTTCCCACAGGCTGAGAGGGTGCCCAACATCGCCCATGAACACCACCCAAGAGGCCCCCCCAGTGCATATCAGAGTCAACCGATGTGTCCTCCCTGCCGCACACCTGGAACCCCTGGGCCACACCAGATCAGAGTGGGCCCTCAGTTTCTAGACAGATGCTGGATGGGTATATTGACCCACAGCTCCTCCCTCTCCACCTCTGCTCCAGCCCTGAGCTTTCCACATCCAGCTCTGCCCAGGTCTCTCAGCCCCGCCTTGCAGCCCCCTCCTCCACTGGTCTACAGTCCCCCCCCCCCCCCGAACAGCACCCGCTAGAAATGAGCCAGCAATTGGCAAGCTCCTGCCAGCTGCGAGCCAGACAGGATGAGCCCAACTGCAGCCTTCTCCTGCCCTGCAGAGAGAGACTGAAAACTGGGAAGCAAAGCATGTGCAAAAAAAGACAGCTAATAGGAGAAGCTGGATTAACCCCTTGGCCCTCCACCACTTGGGGGCAAGGACCCATTTCACAGCTGGGGCTAGGACCCAGCAACGGTTGTTTGGGGGCAGGGGGGAAAGAGCTTTGTTTCTCTATTATTCTTCTTCTCTCTGATTTGCTACTTTAAAACCAGCAGTGACACAAACAGCCAAGGAAAGACCAAGGTTATTGACAGCTCCTTCACTTGGGCTGCTGAACAGGTTGGAAAGAAGTAACCAAAGGAGGGAGGCGGGATGCATTGACATTCATTTCTAAATACGGTGGGCCTTTTAAAAAGAATCATGCAATAAGATGCAAGGGCAGGAATATTTGGGCCCAACACCAATCTCCAGCCAGGAATTCCCACTCCAAAGAACCTGCTAGGGGGTTTCTTAGAGCTTAAGGCCAGAGGAGATAATCAAATCATCATCAGAATGGGAGCTGCACCCCGCTCGAATAACAAGGGAAAATCAGCATTTATTGTAGTGTCAGGTAGAGCTCTGTTTTTGTGCAGATTATCTGGAGGGGGGAAGCCATCAGCACAGGGAGTCAGGACTGTCTGGGCTCTCTGCTGGCCTCTCCCCACATCATCTACATCAGGGCAAAGTGGGTGTTATATGACTCCCAGGGTGCCTGGCTGTGCACTATCTGTACCCCGCACTGTAGGTGCAGGTAATGATGCTGCCAGAGGAGATCAGTTCTTAGAGGGGAACCCTTGAACCACTGGCACTGACAAGGCCTGCCCCGCTTTCACCAGCGCAAGGTGCTGCAGCCATGCATGGAGCTGTGCACCTGTTCCCTTTCATCCCTCTCTCTTCGCCTGGGGCAGGGGGACAGTGCACTACCAGCAGGAGCAAGGGGAAGGTGGGTGGGGAGACATTTGTGCCTGTACTCACGTTGAGGTGCGAGTTGGTCACGGTGACCGTTGCCTGCAGTCCCAGGGAGATGTTGGGGAGGGACGGGGAGGTATAGAGGTTCAGTTGGCTAGCGGACCCATCCATGGTCAGGGCTCTGTGCTGGGGAAGCATCTGCTACAAAAGGGAAGGAAGGAGGAAGGGAATGGAGGGAAGCAGGTGGGGGAGATGGAGACAAGGGTAAGAAGCTACATTAGGTGAGAGAGCAGGGTGTGGCAATGGCTTCGATGTGTCTGGTTGCCCCCCATCCACCAGATCAGGGCTTGCTAGGACACTGCGAACCAGAAGGGGGCGCTCTCTCCCACCCTCAAACAGGTGAGCCCAACCTATATCCTGGGAAGGGTTTTTCGGGGCAGGGCAAGAGGGAGTCATGTGGATGGCAACCAGTGGTCCCTCCAGTCTGTGGTAAGCCTGTTTGGTGCAAAGCAACCAGAGAGCAGACACTGCCCCCTCTGTTGCCAATTGTGCCGGGCCCCAAACCCAAGATTGCTGAACCTTATCACTCACTGCCCCTCTTGAGCTCCTGTCATGGGTTTGACAGGGATCTCCTCCCAAATCCCCTCCACACACACACTGACTTTAGCTCCAGTGGGCAAAAGATCAGCTCAAGTCCCCCAGGAGAACTGTCTCACATCCAGGAGAACATTCCCCAACATCCATCCTTGCTCTGCTCTAGCGCACCAGGAAAGGGCCCTCCCACCATCGCAGCATGGCCCCTGCCCCAGTACGCACCCCTTCAACTCAGTGTTGAACCTCCCAGGTGGGACAAGGCAGAGATGCTTCAGCCCAGACTTCACACCACAACGCCTGGCAAGTTTCATGGATTTGCTCAGCCCAATGGCCACTGGTAAGGTGCTCGCCACTTCCCGAGGCTTCATGACCATGCTCCCCCAGTGGGCATGGAAGCTCCTATCTACCCACTGTCAAAGTGCCTGATTCTCATAGGAGAAGCAAGGAGCAGCAGCGCAGGCTGATTGGGGTAACAGACATCTCTGCAGCTGCCATGGCTGTCCTGGGGCAACTTCAAGGTTAAGCTACCAGACAACTCCCTTAGGCGGGCCCAGAGCCAGCCCTGCCCCAGGGACCAGAGAGATCCTTCCTTTTGCCTTTTTTTCCTCTGCTTGCCCCTTGTCCACTCTCATTGCTCCTCAGGTTTACTCTCTGCGTAGCTGAGATCCCAGGGGTGCTTCTAGCTACTCCAGAACAGGAAAAAAGGGAAGGCTTCCCCATCAATCCTAGCAATGCACTGGCAACCTGTGGAACTCCTTGTCAGAGGGGGGTGTAAAGGCCAAGAATACAACAGACTTGAAAAAAAGACCTAGGTGAGTTCATGGAAGGTTGGTTCATCCATGGCTTTAGCCAGGATGGGTAGGAATGGAAGATGGTGCTCTGAGCAGCCCCAGCTTCTGACATCCAGAAGCTGGGACTGGACAACAATGGATGGATCACTGGATAATTGCCCCATTCTATTCATGCCCTCTGATATACCTGGCCCTGGCCACTGTTGGGAGACAGTATACTGGGCTGGATGAGCCATTGGTCTGACCCAGTGTGACTGTTCTTATGTTCTTAATGCCCCTAGATCGCAGCCAGCTATGCCAAGCAACAGCCCAGGGGCACCATCACAGCAGCAGCATCTTGGGTTCATTGAGGGGAAGGGAGAGAGAGAGATGTAGAAACCTGAACAAACTTGTGACATGAGTGGGCTGTATTTGGGTTTGAACTTGGATGTTTGCTGATGATCTTCTGGGCTCTACAGGACAGGGAATCCCTTGTCAAAGACTAGCATGACCTAGCTGCTGGCTAACAGTCCAAAATATGGAGCTCACTTTAGGTGGGAAGCAAGAACCTTTGTCTGCCCTCGAGATCTGGTGCTGTGAATCACCAGAGACACAGCCAAAGGAACCATGGACACAAAAAACACTAGTGGTTCTTCAAGGCTGGCCACAGGGCTATGGGCACTAGTGATAAATTCTATGTTTGGAAACCAGAGTACATGCAACTTCATCCCATGCCCTGTGAGGGGAATGGTCCCCCTCTGCCCCCAGCATGCACACTGGGGAATCCTGAATGGCTGCCCCAAGACCATCCCTTTAACTGTTTAACAGGACATCATCCCTCTCACACCTCACAGTCAAGGCCTGCTGTTGACTTTTTGCCTTCAATATCTACTCTAGCCACTCCAGAACAGAGGAGCGGTGACATGAAACACTAGTAAGGAATGGGAACATTTTCAGGTGTAATTCTGAATGATTATTCCTTTAATTGATCCAACTACATTGTTGTTAAGGAATCGTACTTTCACTAATGTGAATCAACTGTGGTGGAATGAAATGAAATCAAGTGTTTCCTTAATCGCTAATTCACCCCCAGTTTTGCCCTGGGGTTCCCACCCTTGCTGCCTGCCCAGCCTCTTTTAAAATGAGCTAGCTCAGGTTCTGGGGCACTGATGCTGTGGCAGCTTAGGGCCCTACACCCTGGGTATATACTGGCATTTGGGGATGGGGGGAAGTAATCTGGCTGTGTTGTTTTTAGGCAACAAAATGTTGGGTTTTTGTTTAAATGGCAGCATCCCAACTACCAAGGAAGAAAAAGCTCCAGTCTCTCTCCCAGCCCCAGCTAAAAATAACCTCAAAATCCCAAATCACCAAAAGGCTGTTTTTCCCGAGCTCTCTGGGGATCACCCAGCAGCAAATAGCAAGAGAAGCAGTGTGGTTTCCACTAGAAACCATCCAGAGACATACCACACACGTGCACACTTGGCTCATGAAACACACGTGAAAGTTCCTGCAAGCCTAACATCATGCTGACACCCAGTGTTAACCCTTCCCTACTGGAGTGCTCTACCAGGAGCCCCCCCCCGCAAAGGCTTAGATACAAGACAGAGGAGAGGCAAAACATCCTTGACATTAAAATAGTCACAAAATCTGCCCAGAGATCGGGGTAATAAGGAAAGTGTTGAGCACATATGAATGCAGCAGTTCCACTAAAGTGATGAGCTTTCAGTTCTTTATCCAAGCTCCTGCTGAAGAAAGGAAGGAGAAGTGGTCTGGGGAGGCCCTGCACCCTTTGCAAACCTTACCTCGGTGTGGATGTTGGGGGCTGAGCCGGTGAAGCCATTCTCTGCGATGGCACTGTTGGAGCTGTTGGGAGAGCTGGGACCGGAGCCGGGGGCACTGTTACACACGGAGGAGACTGCATGGGAAAGTAAGAATTGCACACATGCCATCAGCCCTGGCACAGGCACCCATTCCCCACAGACGCTCCAGAAGGGTAGTTGATTCCAATGTCACTAGCACTTGCCAGACCCTGCAATCTGTACTGCCTTGCCCTACACCGTGCAACCATCATTGACCAGGAACAGTCCCAAGGGCTAGGCTGGCCCACTGAATCTAAGCTTGTCTTTGCAGATCTGTCCTCAGCTGTCTAAAGAGAGGAGGTGCTGATTTCATTCAAACAGGGACCAGAGAGCAGCAGGCAAGGGGGCAAAATCCATTCCCCATGTTAGAATCAATGGTCTGAATGTTACTAGGCCAGGCAGAATAGAAGGCCTGCTGCCTTTATGCAAGATTTCCCCAACCTCACTGTGCTCCTTCCACACTGAGAGAGGAACAGAAGTGTTGTCTGGTGCAGTGGTAAGTGTGTCACAAAGAGTGAGGAAGATGGCTGGATTTGGCCTGGGGAGAGTGGAGCTGGTGTGTCCTGTAGGGTCACAATATGCTGCCAAGTGTGTCGTGACCCACAAAAGGTTGAGAACCACTGGTCTAGTGGTTAGAACACTCAGTCCTAGCTCACAGAGTGTTCAAGTCAATGCCCAGTTCAGTGCCTCAGTTTCCCCCAACTGCACGACAGAGACCCTGCCAAGTCTCCTTACAGAAGTATACACAGCAGTGTTTTTGCCTAGAGCTTTGCTAGCCCTGAGTTGGAAGGAGCTAGGGAAGGATGAAATGTAATTATCATTAGCTGACCCCAATTCTTGGGCCCTAAGGATGGGCAGAGAGACAGGCTCAAGGAATGCAAAATCCCTGGTACAAATACCCAGTGTAGTGATGGCTGCTTGAAAAGTGTTTACTGTTACTGCTTTGCACAATTCCCTGCATGATCTGTCCCCAGGGGCCATCTGTGCAGGTGGCTGCAATCATGACCCCTGCATGTCTCACACTTGGTTCTTCCCATGCAGCTGAAATGAAACTGCCTTTCCTCCACAGCCCCAGCCCTGATTCCCCAGGGCTGTGTCCTCATGGTTCGTGTGGCACCATGCAGAACAGGTAGAAGGTGCCCCAAGTCAGTGGCATGCAGCACACATTTTGCACTGGAGCAAATGACTGCAGGCAGAGGAGGCCGCTGGATTTTAACACAACTACACATATAATGCACCAAAGGGGGGGAAAAAATAGTCCCAACCTCCCACCTGCCTGTGTTGACATGAGACACCTCCCTTCCATCCTGAAAGTCTCCATTATCCAGCTGCATCTGCTCCAGACAATGGGGCACCCTGAGCTAGAAATCCACCCCCAATCCAGGCATGTACAAAAACAACAAGCAGGAACGGGAGCCCCATGGGGGATGATGGCACTCCAGGATGTGGGGCTGGCACACAGGGGGCAAACCCCTGCTGATATAAACAGGCATCCCTCCACTGACTTCAGCAGAATTCTGATTTATGTCAGCTGCGGATCAGGCCCATCACTGCTGTGCCTCAGGAAGATGGTACCTGCCACCTGCCCTTGATATCTGCCGCTGCTCGCAGCCCTGATCTGACACATTGGACATTATGTAACAGCGGCTCAGAGGCTCCCCCCTTCGCCTGCCCATCTCCTGCAAAACATTACCTTAGAGAGCAACAGATGCTCCTGGATTAGCCACGCGCCCCCGCCCAGCTCCCCATTCCCTCCCCCAATGGCCCTGCACAGACTACAGACCTCCGGATTAATTTCTTAATTCAATATTAACGTTGTGTTGCATAACAGCAAGCTGCCTGAGGCCCTGCAAGAGGAGCTGGGGTGACTGGCTCTTCCCTTGCAGAACTGGGCTCTGTTTCAGAGCTGATCCATGGGGCAGATTGCCAGCGGAGGGTCAACTGTGGCAGCGTTGGAGCCACGTCTGTGTACACCAGCTAAGGAGCCAGCCCTGCTTGTCTACACCAGTTCCTGGGGGCTGGGCAGCAAATTAAATCCAACCAAGAAATCAAATGCAGAAGGAAAACGGGCACCAAGCCTACAAACCCCAGCCTGTCTGGGGAGACTACCACTAAAATCCCGATCTCAGGACAGTCAGCATCACTGTTCATCCCAGCCCAAAGAAATGGGCTTTGCAAACACCCAAATTTAGGCTATTTCCAACTAGGGACAAGGGCATGAATCTCAATATCCAGGGGACGCTCAGCAGCTCCTTCTTTTAAAAACTTGGACTGGTGGCACACAACCTGGGAGAGGGAATGGCTTGGACAGAGAGTCCACGCCAGATGGGGGCAGATTTTCAAAACAGCTCAGGGCCACATTTTAAAATCACCAGCATTGCCGAGCAGGGCCAGAATTCAGCTCCTGTTCACGCTGATATAAGAGCCAGGTTTTCATAACGTGTTCAGCACCCAAAGTTCCCATCATGCTTTGGAAAACCTAAGCTTTAGGGGGTCCTAGGTCAAAGCCAACATCTTCACCACCACCAGGACATGAAAGGCAGCCAATTCGGGTTCCAGAGGCCTGGAGTCTTGCTACCATATTCCACTTAACAATTGGGGCTTCCATCTGCACTCTTTAAATGGAAATTCATTGTCGTGAGCGGGTCTGCAGAGGAAAAAGGCAGGCAAGTGCTGGATGGTTTGCTAGGTCTACCCCAGATTCAGATGTGAAAAGTTGACCAGGATGCTGCGGTCATTCAATCTGACCCCTATTTACCCTACAAGATGCAAATCTGAGCAGCAAATGACAAACACACGAGAACAGGGATTGACAGTGCACAATCCTCTGCCTATGTCCTCAGATCTAACAGCATCAGCCAGGTCTTGGGAGACACAGAAAAGTTCTTTTGCTATACTTAAGGTCTGGTCTACACTTAATATGTAGAGTGACCTGACTACATCACTCAGTGGTGTGAAAAAGTTCTCCCCCCCAGAGTGCCTTAGTTAAGCCACAGGAAGCTGGAAGAATTCTGCTGCTGCGACTCTGGGAGGTAGTTTACCTATCTAGATGAAAAGCCCCTTCTGTTGACTAGGGAGTGGCTGGATGGAGGTGCTACAGTGACAGGAGACACAGTGGTAGCATTCACATGTAGTTGTACAGGTACTTGCCTCTGGCGGACCATCTGAGTTCAACATAGGATTGCCTTTCTTGCTTTCACATAGGTCCCCAAAGAAGGAGACTAAACTGTGCCAAGAACAGCTGCTCAGTCCCAGGAACAAGAATGTCCATCCAGGATTATCCCTGTATAACTAGACCTGTACAATGACACCGGCACAACTGGGAAAACTCACCCACCTAGACCAGCCTTTGTTCTCCTCCAGGCCTGCTGTACTCTGGGAAATTTCACCAGCATATGCAGCTGTCACAGCATTAACAGCCCTAGGGAAGACGCAGCTGTACTGGCAAAAAAGCCCTCTGAAAGAGTTCCAGTTGGGGTACCCAGGACAAAATTAGTCTAGTTGAGCAAAATAAACAAGGAGTCCTGTGGTATTCAAAGACTAACAAATTTATTTATTGCATGAGCTTTCATGGGAGAAAAATCACATTTCATCAGACACTTGAAGATAGAGAACTTACAGAATGGGAGGAAAATAAAAGCAAGGGAATGTAAGTCATAGGATACTGTAACAATCCGAGCTGATCCTATGACTTACACTTCCCTGCATTTATCTTCCTCCCATTCTGTAAGTCTTCCCCATCATCAAGAGTCTGATGCAGTGGAAATTTTCAGAGAGGTAGCTGTGCTAGTCTGTGTACAGCAAAAACAATGAGTCCTGTGGGACCTTAAAGACTAACAGATTTCTTTGGGCATAAGCTTTAATAGGCTCCAACCCACTTTGTCAGATGCAAACCACTTCATCAGATGGAGCCTATGAAAGCACATGCCCAAAGAAATCTGTTAGTCTTTAAGGTGCCACAGGACTCTCATTGTTTTTGATAAAGTGAGATTTTCTCCCATTTATTGCAAGCTCATGCAATAAATAAATTTGTTAGTCTTTAAAAATGCCAGAGGACTCCTTGAGTGACTCTGACAAAAGAACTCTTGCTGGGATAAGCTGTCTGTCCTCTAGGGAAGTTTACAGGTCTCTCTATGCCAGTAAAGCATCTTAAAGGTAGACTGCCTGCTCTCATCCACGCCCCAGAGGCTACCAGAGAACTGTGATAGCACAGGTCAGTGTCCATGCAATGCCCACCACTACATGCACCAACCAGATATTTCTCTCCTTAGCTGCTCCAGGCACAGCCCAGACATTATAAACTAACACCCCACCCCCACATCCCAATGTTCAACGAGGCAAAATGACAACAGCAAGACCTCCCTCCAAAGCAGAAAGATAAGGCATATATCCACGTCTAGTGGCAATTTGCACATGCAACCATAGGATTTGTGTATGAATTCGCGATGATTGTGCATTCAGATCAGGCGCATGGCTGTGTGCACAGTCCGAAATCTTGCCAGACAGAGGCCAGCTGTGAACGCAATTCCTCCTTCAGAGCAGTGCCCCACCTGGCCAACGCCTGTGGCTCAAGCAATGGAAGGACAAAGTCTCACACTTCTCTCTGCTTAAGAATTGTACCGCACTCTTCAGGGTCACATCCAAGCCCCTCATGGAATTTCAAGGTCACCCCATGGACTTACCCAAGATGATTTCTCACCGGTTATCCATTCCCACCCAAATGTCTCATTCTCACCACCCCTTGCTTCAGCTTTTCTGCAAAATAATATGGCTGGGAGCACCAGCCACGAGTAGCCCCCATTCCTGGGGACAATCACCTATCCAAAGGCTCAGTGGCCATACACCACATTTCCAGAGGATGCTTCTGTTGGAGAACCCGCCGCAACATCAATTAGTTACATTTGCATCTAGCACTTCTACTCTGGAGCAGTTTTTGTCCCTCAACTCCCAAGAGCTTTTCAACAGGAAGGTGGCAGCATCTCACTTCACACACTGGGAAACTGAGGCGTACAGCAGGAAAGTGATTCACCACTAGAGTATATCAGTGGCACAGCTGGGGTTAGAATACAGGCTCTCAGTCTGGTGCACTACTTTCTGCGTAAGACTGTCCCCCTTTCCCTAGGGAAGCCCATCCCCACTAGATCACCACAGCATGAAGTCCCTGGGGTCACCACCTGGCACAACTTTTAATTAGAATCAAAGAACTGTGTGGAACAACCAAGAGGATACTGTGCGCTCCGAGGAACCCCTTGTGGGTCTGTTCTGCAGCCAGACCACCTGACAGGTCCCCATGCTTTCCCTTGGGAAGGCATTGCTCACCTGTGATCTCAATAGCTCTCTTCTTGAATGTGCTGATGACAGTCCCATCTTTCCTCCGCAACAGTGGGCTGCTCCGGCGCTCAGCCACCTTCTGTTTTAACCGCGAGCGCACTTTTAAGTTGGGTTCTGAGGCTGGCAGGGGAAAGGAAAAGTATGATGGGCTCCTCACACGTTCCCACACACATCTGCTGTCCCTGCTCCCTCCCACCCAGCCACCCAAACCTCCTAGCCCTGCAGTGGCAACTCCTGGCTACTGCTGGGTCCCAGTGGCTACCACAGCTTGCCATCAGCTCTCACCTAGATGAGCAACTGGGTTTGATCTCCTCCCCCTGCCTGCTCCCACATTCCTGACAGAGCCTGAAATGCCTTTCCACCCCTCTGCTCATCACAGTGCCCTCTTCCCCAGCAATGTCTCTAAGTGTCCACTATGGTCCCCAATCCATCAGTTTGGCTTTGCCTTGGGGCAGCCGGTTCAAATCCAGCCTGGAGCAGGAGTGAATGCAAATCTCTGTCCCCTGGGGGCTCTCTGGTAGGCCTCTGGGGTGGGGGTCTGGTTTGTAAAGCACTTACTGGTAGTTCCTCCCCACTGAGTTCAGGGCCAGGTTTGCCAGGGCCAGCTCCCCATGTGCACCATGCGTGCTGGACTCTGGTGAAAATGTGGTCACTAATAATGCTGACTCAGTGACAGCTGGGCTCTGAGTGTTAGATCCTATATAAATACTTACAGCCCACCCCACACTAAGTTGAAACTGCGCTAGGCTACAGCCCTGGATTAGATTTGACCCAGCAGTCCCAGAGACAGAGCTGCTCCTGTTCTCCCCACAGCAGCCAGGCAGCCTCACCAGGGCTACTTGTTAGTTTCCCTTCCCCTGCAGCACCACTGACCAGTTTTCCGGAGCGGAAAGTCATCCCTGCTGTCGTATGTGCCGAGTAGGGGTAGTTTGTAGGATGGTGGTGTTCCCGGGCTGCCTGTCTGGGGAGGGGAACTCTGGTCCAACGAGGTATGATGGGCTCCCCTGCAGAGACAGGCCAAAAAGCCCCACCCCATTAGCTGGTACCCAGGCACCTAACTGGCCATGGCACATGCAGACTCAGGCTAAGCCCCTCTTGCAGTCCTACCCTTGAAGGGAGATGGTCTATGTGACCAAGGCCAACTCTCCCATTCTTGGTAGGGCATGCCTCCACCCAGCTCCCTTCACCTAGCTGGGAAAGCCCTCCAGGTGACACTTGGTTTAAGTCAGGCCCCACACACCGAAGTGGGGGAACAAAGTCATGACCTGATCACCTCCCCAGGATGGATAAAAGACAGGTGCATGGATGGGGTTGACCTGCCTCTCCATCATCACTGAGCAGAGCCAGGGAAACACCAACACGTCTAGCCAAGGTAGCAGCATGGGACAGGGACACAATTAAAATACAGAACGGACCTAGCTTCACTCCAAGACCCAGCCATGTCTTATCTGAGTCAGGGAGACAAGCGAGTTACTCCTAGCAGAACTGTGGAGAGGAGTAGAAGTGGAGGTTTAAATGATCTCAGTGGGATGAACCCCAAGGCTCTGGGGCAATCTGGGACAAAGGCGGGGAGCCAGAGCAGGGAAGATTTACAAGGTGGTGACCAAACTGCTTGGTGAAAACACTGAACATTAATGGAAGGAGAAAGGAAGTGTGGGGGAAGGGAAGGACCAACCAGTGATCTGTTTTTAGCCAGCTAAGTGGATTTATCCCCTAAGCATCCCCGGACTCAGGAAGTGGAGTAGGTCACTGAGATGCAATTAGCCACCACGCGTGCCAGGCCATTTTTAAAGCCAAGGCGAAGAGAGATGGCCCAGCCCCCTCCCAACACTGGAACCATGCAGGGGTCCCTGCTTTTGGCTCAAGACAGGGCAATCCCCTTATTCCTGGATGTGTGTTAATTGCACATGGGCCTGACTTGATCCCCTGGCATGGAGGGTAAGTTTAGCACATCCAGACACCACCCAGTTACCCACCACTTGTATGTTACACAGCACAAGCCCCCATTACCCAGCACAAGACACACTCCAAGAAATGCTGCAGGAAAGAAGGGGAGGGTCATCCAACAAAGACCTCCACTAATGGGACCCTATCTGGCCACCAGACTGCCCTATGCTCCCACTGCCACAGAGAACAGAACCTAGGAGTCCTGGATCTTCATCTTCTATCTTAGCTGCCTGTGATGAGACCCCTGGTCAACCTACCAGCATTTGGGGTGCTGTGGGAGGGAATGGTTGAAGCCGCCTGCTGTCAACTCTTTTGACTTGCTGAGCAGGAACTCCTGGAGCTTTAGTTTCACTTCTGTGCTGGCAATGGCACCTGCAGATAGAGGGACCATGTGCGTGGGAAAGACACAGGCCGGCTGAGCCCGAGATCACAGCTAGGGGGAAGGAGTCCCCAAGTCTTATGGGCTAATGCTTCCCAGACCAGGTGACTTCTGGGCTTGAGGACTGAGTGAGATGCTGTCACCTGACCCTGACCAAGGCTGGCAGACAAGAGCTGTCTGTCTTGCTCAGGGTGGAGCATGATTGAGAGCTCAAACCTGACCACACGAGTGGCAGGACCTAGGGCCTCACCCAGCATCACAAGCTCAATTTTGGTTCCAGTTGGGATGCTGTATCTCCCACCCATGATGACAGCTTCCCTCAGCCTGCAACACTCTCCCCACAACCACCGTCCCAGCCAACAATGCTCCACCTGTATCCGCTAGGCTCCACACCAAGCCCTGCTGGAATCCGTCATCTCCCCAGGCTGTCCCTCCCCACTCCTGTCTGGCATCCCTGTCTGGCAGGGGACTTCCCCAGCCTGGCTGCTCGGGGTTAAAAGAATGAAAACTTGAGTCCAGCCAGCCCAAAAACAGAGGCCAGGAGGCTTTCAGGCCCCCGGGCCCACTCCAGTCCAGGCTCCCCCTCCACACTTACTTTCTTTGCTCTTCTCCTTGTTCCGGAGGATAAGAAGCTGCTGCTCCAGCCGCTGCTTCTCTAGCTCCTCCTGCCGCTGCTGCTCACGCTTGCGCTGCTGCTCCAACTCCTGCTGCCGCTTTGCTGCCAGCATCTCCTGCTGCTGCTGCAGGGATAAGGGGGTGGGTTAGCCAGGAAGGGGCAGCTGGGGATGGGGAGAGACCAACCGTGGAGGTGCTGGAGGGACTAGCTGGGAGCAGAAGAGGTGGGGGTCTAATTGAAGAGGGAGGAGACACTCATTCGGGAGACCCAGGTGAGCAGGGAGGGATCCCAGCTTTTTGCACCAGCAGCTGCCATGTCCACATCCCTTGCCAGGAGGGCCCAGTCACAGCCCAGGCTGCTAGAGAGTGATTCCCAGTTGCTGGCACATGCAAGACAGGCTGGGCCGAGCCTTGCCAGCTTGCCAGGTGGGTTCCCAGGAAACCTTCAAATAGCTGGAGTAACAGGGACTTGTTTCAGCTCTAAGGCCACCTTCTTCAAGCTAGGTTACTTGAGGTGGACAGTGGAAGTTGGGGAGGATCAAGCCCCCACTGGCCCAGGGTCGGGCAGCGAGCAAGCAGAAGTCAGAAGGAAGGCCAAGATGCAGCTGGCTCTTAGGGGAACAACATGGAACAGGGAACAGCTGGGAGACATTGAAGCCCCAGGTGTTGCAGGGAGGGTGCAGTTGTCGTCCTCAGCCCCCAACCAGCAAGGAGGGCTGGTCCCATCTGCACTACTTGCCTCTGTGGCTACAATAGGACCATGGGTGGGGTGGGGGGCCATGGGTGGCTATGTGTTCTCAGCCTCAGGTCAGAAATTCTCACACTCTCCTACCAGAACCAGGCTCCTGCTCCCACAGTCCCCAGCAGCTCAGCCCATTGCCCTGTTGAAGTACATCCCCCCTCTCCATGCAGCATGCAAGCTGTCTGGAAGAGATCTTGCTAAAGCAAATGCCTGTGCCAGGGAGCAGCACCGGGTTGCCCTTGTCTCAAATTCTTCCAGGCCTTCCCCTGGCACTGCCATGCTGTGTGCAGGTGGGTACCATCCCAGAAGCGGCTGTGTTTCCAGGGAGTAGTTTGGGATCCTTCTGGATGAAAGAGGCTATGGAATCTCATTGTACTCTAGAAGGGAGAGCTCCTTCTTTACACAATGGTGAAGGGGAAATCTCTGTGGTTTTGCACTGTTTTGTACAGCATCTGACACAATGGTTTCCCGGGCCATGACTAGGCCTTGTATGTGTCATGGTACAAATAATAATTAGTGGCTGATTTATCTGCTGTCTCCGGAAGTCTCCTGACATTTCCCACAGGATTACAATCTGTGCCCACTCTTTTGGTGCAGTCACCTCTGGGGTGGTATGGGGTGGCCAACCTGTACTAACAATGAGGAGGAACACCGAGCACTACTAAAGCAAGACAGGAACCTTGGGCTGGTGAAGCGCAGTCAAGCCCCTTCCCTGACTGGAACGTGGCAGGACACCAGGGTTCTCAAGAAAAGGCCACCAGATTTCAATGGCTCTAAAGCTCAGATGAAAGCAGTGCACTCTCCCCCCACACAAGCTATGGGGATTAATAATGTATCCAATCCCCTGCTTTCCAGCTTCTCCAAGCTGACCCCACCAAAATGATGAGATTTAAAAGAAATAATATTTGGGAAACAGGATTCTTTTTCAATTCACATTCTGATTCTGAAGCCCTGTTCCGCAGCCTCTCTCTGCAACCCAGGACTGGTGGCAAGAACTGCTGTATTTTTAAATGAAAGCCATGATCCTCAGTCCTCACCTGACTCCAGGAGCTGGCGCTTTCAGAAAGCCACTTGGCACTGTGAGAAGCAAACTCAGAATAAGCCAGCAACCCTGTCCGAGGGCAGCCCCAACTCTGACAGGAGAGCAGCAGCTCCCCTCTCAAGTCACTAGCACCCCCAGAAGCTCAACCTTCTGTCATTTCTACAGAGATGTTGATGGCATTTTGCCTTCCAGGTCTCCCTTGCAAGGAACCAACCCCGCTCAAGCCTGCTTCGCTAGCAAGTCAGCCAGTAGGGCCAGGATTTAGCGGAAGCTCTGTTGGCAGGTAGAGCTGGGAAAGGCTCTGGAAGCAGGGTGCCAGCCCCTTCCCCACAGGCTCTCACCTTGAGGTGTTTCTGTAGCTGGACCTCGTGCTGCCGCGTCAAGTGGTCATGCTGCTTCTGAAACTCTGCAAAAAGCAGCTGCTTCTGCAACTGTTGCTGCTGCTTCAGGACCATCAGCTCCTGCTGCAACTGCTGCTCCCGCACTGCCGGGTCCACGCTAGGGGCGCTGACCCGAACATCGGTCCGCAGGTCCACTGGGCTGCTGCTGCTGCTGCAGGAGTTCTGCATGGCCACGGGCAGCACCGGCTTCACATCTGCTGCTGGGGAGCACAAAGACCAGGCCTTGGTGATTAGCTCCCACCAGGGACCACACAACAGGGGAAGGAAGTACTGCCCCTCTTGGCTAAAGCAATGGAGAAGTCCCCTCTGTGCTCCCGCTGCTCACTGGGCACAACATACTAGGAAGCAGGGGCAGCTGGGGTGCTCCGCGGGGCATGATGCCATAGAGAAACAGGAGGACAAGTCAAAAACTGGAAGCAGTTGTGAAACTCCTGCCTTTCCCATGTCCATCCTCCCCAAAGCCAGACATGCTACCTTGTTAAAAAGAGATCTGGAGCATGGAGGAGTGTCATTGGCTGGCTAACCTGGGGGCCAGCCTAGATCAGGGATATACAAACAGCAGATCTAGCTGAGCATGTCCAATGTTGTGTCCGTCTGCTCCTCCAGACACCCCTGTCACAGCAGATAGATCCTGCCAGGGGCCATTCACTGCTGACAGCGATGTTGGAAGGATGCTTTTTCTCCTCTGCAAGCCCTTCTCTCCCACCTGGGCTTGCCAACAGGTGCAGTGGGATCCAGTGCCTGGTGCCCAGTGACTCTTGCCAGTGGGAAGTGGCCAACGGTCCAGGCCAGCTTCTCACAGAATCACTTTTATAGTGGCCTACATCAGCTGTGCCCAGCAGCTTCCTGGATACTTGAGCAATACTCAGCCACAGCCAGGGGAGACAGCTGAGTCTGGGATGCCAATCCCCACAGCAGGGGTCTAGCAGGAGTGCAGGCTAGGAGAAGATGGATATTCCCCAGCCCCCCTCCATCCCCAGGACTCAGCAAGACACGCTCAACATTGTCCCCAGCACCCGGACCAGCCGTGCAGCACCTTGCGCTCCATCCACCCCGCCAGCATGGCTGCGCCAAGAGCTGGGTGTGAGCAGCAGGCAGCACTTTGGCATGCCATGAATGAGTTGAGCCCATGCGTGAGTCAGTCACTCGCTCCCTCGATTCCCTCCACGCCTGTCGTAAAACCACGTGCGCTGTCATTAACCTGCAAAAGCACAGATCCTGCACTAGAGACCACGCCAAAGTCACCAGGCCAGGGAGTTGCCATGGGGATGGGTGTTTGGTGCGGCAACAGCTGCTCCCATAACTTCCAAAGCCAGGGGTTTCTCCAGGAAATTATCCCCCTTTCAGCAGGTTTATTGTAATTACATGGGGTGGGGGGAGGCACAGCTAAATATAGCTAGAGCCAAAAAGCAGCTGCTGTGAGCAGGGAGGGGCAGGGTAGAGGGAGCAGATGGTGGAGGATGGCTCTAAAGAGAGCAGGCAAACGAGCACTATGAAAGGCAGAAGAGAGAAAAACCTACAAAAGGAAAAAGGAGAAAGGATATCACTAGCTGCTCAAAGCACTTGCTGCACGTTAATGAGTTCAGTCTCGCTCTCTCTCCCCTCCCGCAGCCCCCACGCGGCACCATATTATCAATCGGCCTGGTCACAGCGCCTAGGCACCACAGTCATGGGCAATGAACCCAATGTGCTAGGTGCTGTACATTTTTATTGCTAATAGGTATATTACTGCAGCACCTAGCCACTGCAGGCATGGACCATGTTCCCATGGTGTTCGGAGCTGTACAAATATAAAACAAAAAGGTGCCTGTCCCCCAGAAGTTCTTGGTCCAAGACACATCAGTATCTTTATCACAGTTCTTCAGGTGGGGGAAAACTAAGGCAGGCTGCTCAAGATCAGTGGCAGAGCTGGGGAGACAACTCCCAGTTCTCTGGCTTCCCCCTCAACTGCAGCAGCCCATTCCCCAGAGGAAGGCAGCCAGCCCTGACAAGTGACCCACATTCTGTTTGGTGCCAGCATGCCCTGTATTCTGTACCAGTCAGGCATCCCCTTGCTGCAGTGGCTGAAGGCCTTCCAAACATCAGAAACAACTAAGCAGAGACTGTGGTAAGAGCTGGTCCCAGGTTTCCCCACTTACATTTTCACTCTCCAGCAGAGATAATCCCCATAGATCCCTGGCCTGGGGTCCCAGTTGATCTCCTCACCAGAGCCAGAGATGCATGTGTACAGCACCAAGCATGCGTATGGCACCAAAGCCTCACTTGATGCTATCGTAATGTAAATATTTACATCTCCTAACGGTAGTAGCACTGCATCCCACTGGCGGAAAGATCAGATCCTTGCTTACAACTCTTCCTTGTTGGGAGA
The DNA here is from genome assembly GCA_007922195.1 of Podocnemis expansa. Classification (NCBI taxonomy): domain Eukaryota; kingdom Metazoa; phylum Chordata; order Testudines; family Podocnemididae; genus Podocnemis; species Podocnemis expansa. Next base: position 11,357,996 of record ML681990.1, on the reverse strand, counting down.
GCTACAAAAACATGACAACAACAGCGTTTCCTTCTCCTCCCCCATCTGAATCCACCTGCTGTCTCATGTCTTATCCTTGGGGCAGGCACAGTCTTTTTATTCCATGTCTGGACAACATCTGGCACAACACGTGCTCCCAGGTACTAAACACGATACAGGTAACAGTCAGAGGCAGGCACAGGACAGCTACAAGAGGGAACTGAAACCATGCCCAGTACTGCAGGGAAAGGCCCTTTAGAAATATCAAAGGTGACTGTCAACCCCTAAAGAATTAACCACAGAGATAGGACACAGCTAGATTTCCCATCAAAACCTCAGTCAGCTTCCCACAGCCCCTGTGTTCCCCCTCAGGAGACGAGGCTGGTTGATGGTTAACAGCACCATTCTGCTCAGCTACACAATGCCCCCTCCAATACCCAGGCACACACCACTGCATCCAACAACATCCAAACGGCCCCGCCCCAGCCCCCACGCCTTTGTGTTCTTTTGCCATAGTGACTCCGCTGACGTGGCTGTGACGCTGCGCAGGCCTGTGCGTAGGGAGAGCGACACGCACAGACAACCCTGTGCGGTTCAATGATTTGACATCAAATCAAGAACGTTTATCCTCTCTGAGGAGGTGGGCCCTGCCTCCACGCTTTTGATCTGACCCTCCCAGCAAACAAGGAAGATTAAACTGTTATAAACCTGAGGAGGGAGAGGGACAGCGGCTGCTTTACGATCTGTTTAGGGGGCTCCTTTGGATATGAAGCAGTGGGTCTGGCTAGAAAGCAGGGAAGAGGCTAGCAGTAAAATTCAGCTTCTACTTCCAGCACTTGCATGCCTCCTTCTGCCATAACATCTAAGCCCCTTACAATCTTTACTGAATGTATTCTCAGCTTCAAGCCACAAAAGCATTAAAGTGCCTAACTCTCATTGTTTGTACAGTGCCTAGCCCCATGGGGTTCTGGGTCCATGACTGGGGCACCCAAGAGCTATCACAGAATAGAACAGAAACAGCAGTGTGCAGAAGAGAGAAAAGATGATTGCTCCTGTAAACAATTGAAGCCATAAGGCTGGGAATCTATTGCCAGGGACCTGCAGGATGACCCTTAGCAAGTCCCTTCACCTCTCCGTGCCTCGGTTTCCCTTCGTGCTTGTCATCTACTGAGACCGTGATGAGCTCATGGGCTCTAAGTAAAATGGGGCCCTGATCCCAGCTAGGTCCTGCAGGGTACATCTACGTTGCACTGTAAATCCAAGTCTCTAAGACACAGCCTTGTGGACCTGCTGTTTCCAGGAGCTTCCACACCATACTGTAAACCAGAATTTGCCATCGCTGGACAGGGGTCCCAAAGCCATGCTAACATGTCCATGCTGCACTACACAGACCTTCTGACTTGGGTCTCTGGCTTGAGCTGCATCCATACAATAAACTGACAGCACTGAGATCTGAGTTGCTGCAGGACTTGGGGTCTGACCCACCCCCATAGCAGGGTCCTCAGACCTAGGTCCTGAGCGTTCCCTGACCTGAGCCAGGCTGATGCATGTGTGGACAGTAGGAGGGGGTGGGTTCAAACCTGAGTCAAACCCAGGCTCGGTGAGCAGAGCAGGCAGACACAGACCCTTCAGCGGTCTTGTGCTGAGGGCTGGCTTTTGTGGGTTGCCTTGAAATGTCAGGGACCTGGGCTCAAAGACTCAGGAAATCCCTTCCACTCATGCACTCTATGTTCCTGAGGGACAGCATGAAATACAATTGGACATACGTGACTATATATAGTGTATGACACAGTAGGGAATCAGGGAACATTGCCTTTTAGTCACAACATCGCACTGGATGGCAGAAGAGTTTAAGTTTATTCCCAGCGAGGTAACAGCCTTGCCATGCGACCTTCAGCAAGTCACTTTCTTCCTCCTGCCTTGCCTCAGTTTCCCCATGTATAAAAGCAAGATGGTCATCTTTGACCCAGAGCATCTGACACGCCATTTTCATCTGTGAGCCCCTGTGCTTTGGGTACGAGTCCCATTTCACTGGGACATGACTGCAATCTCTCCCTGCCCCACCCCACATACTCCCATCCTCAGTCCTGTGTGACTCACAGGATATGGAGCCTGTGCGCTTATTTCCTGGGCACCCCATTTCTCTACTAACTAGATGACCCCCGTCTCCCAAACCAGGAATAGAACCCAGGAGTCCTGGCTAGTGATGTCACCCTGCCTGCTATTACCCATGCACCAAACCCGACATACAAATATGATGAAAAGCAACTGGACAACTTGAATGAACATCAGATACTGGCTCAAGCCTGGCTGTTGCTAGCCCTAATGTGTGTGTCTATCTGTCCCTGCTGTATCACACACAGAGATGCCATTCTGAAGTTTTTTTCAAGGCCTTCTTAGGACTCCCTGAGGCTGGGGTTTTAAAAGACTCCAGGATCCAAAGATCAGAGCAAAACTGACCCCCAGCTTCAGGCACTGGAGCATCCCCTGCTCCGGAGAGAATCCAACCACTTCCCTGTGCCGGGAAACCTCCACATCCTCCCCTCCCATGTCACCAGGACCCAGAAGGGTTGCCGACCCCTGTTGTGACCCCAGTTTGAGAACTGCTGCCCTACTCCTTCTTCCCAAGCGCTCAGAAGATCCAGCAACTTCAATGGCCTAGACACCCTCTGGGATGTGTCTCATACAGAGGCCCATGGTTGTTGGGGTCCCATATGCTTCTGCTGCCTAATGCTGCAAACACAGCTGCTGAGTCTCTTCAGGAAATCAGCCCCTGCCCAGCGTCTCTGGTGCAGCACTTGTTCAGCAAGGCAGCCAGAATCGGGGCCACTTCCGGGAGCAATGGCCAAGATTTTTTAACAAGAGGCTCCTAAAATGAAGCTCCTAATTCCATATTCCATCCCTTGGGAAATGGCATGCTCTGCAGTGATCACTCCCTCCACTACCCCCACAGTTCCCTGTGACCTCAACAGGAACTTTTCAGGAACCAGAATTAGAACCCCCTCCAGGATGATTTGGGAGTCAAACCTACATCTGAAAATCTCAGCCTCAAGCCCCAATTCAAAGCAACTAGAAACATGGGCACCAACCTTTTGCACTGTCCATCCAGCACTTAGCACCAAGGGGAACAGTGCTGCTACAATGCAGATTACACTAATCATCACCTTTGATCCCACCCTCTCCCCTCACCCTCCCAGGAAATCTGCACTCATCACCCTCTACAGCTCTCTCCTCACAGGGCTTCCAAAAAAGGGGAGGGGAGAGCACTAAAGGGCATTGGCTGCACAAGCACTCACCATGGCCCTGATTCCCCATTCCCCTGGTTCAGCTCAACGCAGAATGGGCATCAAACCCATTCTCCACCCTGAACAGTGCCCTTGCACACAGCTATGAATTTCCAAAGGGATAGCCATGTTAGTCTAGTCCAGCAAAATAAACAAGGAGTCGTGTGGCACTTTAAGACTAACAGATTTATTTTTCACATCCCATGAAGTGGGATTTTCTCCCATGAAAGCTCATGCGAAAAATAAATCTGTTAGTCTTAAAGTGCCACACAACTCCTTGTTTTTTTTCCACAGCTATGAATGTCTGCCTGTCAAGCACTTAAAAGCTGTATCTCCACCAGGGCCATCCTCCCTCACTGCCTCCCATGCATCATCCTAGCGACCCAGACCTTGTCTGCCTGAGCAAGATTACCCCTTGCTGACAAGGGGCGCAGCTGCCCAGCGACTAACACCAGGGTGCCGCTGTGGTCTGGCAGGGTTCAGGATGGACAACCAGCAACAGGCCAGGGCTCCACCCACACCGGCACCATCCAGCATGTAGCTGCTGTTCTGCAGGGAGGTCAGAAGGTGCCAAGCTGGCTTTGGAAGAGAAAGCGAAGGTGCAACTTCACCCATTTGTCCACCAAGTGACCTCTCTCACACAGACCTCCAGGCCTGACTGCTGAGAGCAGTAACAAGAATCTTCACTTATAGGTGAGCAACAGCAGACATGAGGAACAGATGCACACAGGTCAGTGGGTTACACGTGATGTGCTACGTAGCTGAAGGTGGCATCGTTTCTCTTTATTTCCCCCATGGCTTTGGCCATCAAGGGTCAAGGACACAAAATGAACCACCAGCTCCCTCATCTTAACTACCACAGGTAGGGTGGGGGCTGGAACAGAAAGGCTCCAGCCCAGTCTCCAACACGTGAGGAATCCATCCTTCTGAGCCTCTGTGCCTTCAGCAGACGCCTGGGCACCAGCTCGGTGGGAGCTGAGCTGGTCGTTGCAACACCCTAATTGCCACAGGAGGTTTAGTATAATTAATAGTCAGACTTCCCTCTTCTGCAAGGTGCTTTGACAGACTCAAAGCACTTTCCTAGGCTGGGAGCTGGGAGTTTAATTGCCTGAGGGAAATGCAGCACAGCAGGCAGATCAAGGGCTTGGATGTGGGGGCTCTTCCATTAGTCCCTGAAACAGGAGAGCAGTGTGGTCTGGCCAGGAAAGCCAGGACTCCTGGGTGGCACATGCAGTTCCACCCCAATTTGCTAAGTCCTAGAATCTCACTTTCCTCCCATGACGGATGGTGAAGAGCACTCTGTGCATGGTGTTGATATGAAGGTTATATAAGCCTTGCAGAGAAGCCAGAACTGAGTTCCCATCCTCCCCCAAGACCAGCAGCAAAGGAGAACCTGCCACTGACCCCACACTGGCTAAAGAGAGGCCCCAACCCACAGAGTGGCTGAGAGAGACAATGTTCCCTGGCACCAGCCTCCCACGCTGCATGCCAGGAAGTTCAAGGGTGAGATGGCTGCTCTGGGAGCCACAACCAGTGATACCAGCAGAGCAACCCTTCAGCACCCAACTGCAACACCACCGTTCTTTGGCTAACCAGCAGCTGAGCCTCTTCTCCGTTGTGCCAGCCATTCATGTGGCACCAACCCCAGCCAAGGGGGCTGACAATTCTCATTCAGTTCTGGGGGGGGGGGGCTGGGGGGGGGGGGGGGGGGAAATCTCTCTCCACTCCCTGCTCTGCTTTAGCACATGGCGATGAAAGTTCTGGGAATTTTGGAAAACACTGGGGGAGGAAATTAAACCTCACTCATGTTTCCTACCCCGTTTTGCTCCTCATTTCATGAGCCAATCTGGCAGAAGTTAGCAGAAAATCCTACCTGGCAGCCCCTAGCATAACACCTGCTCTCTTACAACATGCTTCAGCAGCAGATCTCAAAAGTTCATCACAGTGGAAGTAGCACCATTGCCCCTGTATTACAGATGGGGAAACTGAGGCACAGAATGGCAGAATGAGTTGCCCAAGCTCATCTAGCAGGTCATGGAACCAGAACCCAGGTTTTTCAAGTCCCTGTCCAGCACTCTAGCTGCACGTCACCATTGCCTTCAGCATTCATAACTTTGTTTGTCATGGCGCCATTGATAAGCGAGGGAGCACACTTAGTAAGAAGTGTGTGGACTGGGAGTCAAGACCCCTAGGTTTATTTCAAAGTCTAGGTGGTCAGCACAGTCATTAGAGAAACCTACTGGGAGTCCCTGGTTCTGTTCCTGACTCTGCCAATGGCTTGCCGTGTGGTCTGGAGCATATTTCCATGCTTCAGTGTCCCCTTCCAATGCAGATCCATTCCAAGAGGAGATGAGACAATGAGGGCAGCAGATCTCTGCGCCATGCTCCTGGTCCCTTTGCAAGGGCTATGGATCAACAGCAGGCACATAACTTACCCTGCTTTGTCACCACTCCTATTATGGCCATGTGTAAAGGCCCCAGTCAAGATCAGGGTCTCTTGTGCCAGGCGCCATGCATAAAACTATTCAGAAAGGGTCCCTACACTAGCGGGCTCCCCATCGCTCTAGACAGGCCCAGTAAAGGGCATAGATTACGCCCCAATTACCAAAAGGGAACCAAGGTACTGGGAGACTAAAGCACTGAGCAAGGGGTGGGACCAGCTGACCTCCTGAGGTCCCTTCCAGTGTTCATTTCCTTGGATTCTGTAAAAGGATCTGCCCTGAGCCAGACAGGGAGTTAGTGACAGAGCTGAGAACTGAATCGAGCTATCCATCATCCCCATCTACGCCATGAGAATGTCTCCCCTCTTCAGGGCTTGGCCATTCCAAAAAGCGGCAGAAGTCATGAACAAAGGCCATAGAAAAGATGACCCCATCTACTGCATGGAGACCAATCTGCCCTCCCAGCCCAAAAAGGTGCCAGTAAAATCTCACAGCCCAGCTCTGGGAGTACACAACACCTTTTTACAGACAGGGACACCAAGGTGCAGAGTGACTAGAGGCAAAAAACTGGCTGCCTCCACTTCCGGAAAACCAACTTGGGGAGTCACTGAAAAACAGGTCTAGAATCTAATGTCAGAGTCCTAAAAATGAGTGGCTGATGCAGCTGTGGGTCTCCTGCCCAAGGTGACGCAGAGAGCATGACACAGAACCCAGGCGTCCTAGCTCCCAGGTTTCCCCCACAGCCCTCACTGCACGGAGCAGCAGCCACTGCCCCTGGGTCAGAGGTGCTATGGCTTCAGACCAAGGGAGACAGGGGAAAGTATCTCAAGGAGAGTACTATCTTTGCACTAAGGCAATCAGGCCCCAAATCACAGGGCCCTGCAAACCGCCCCTCCCCAATCACCCGCGCTGCAGATGAATGAAGCTGCGTTGCCACCGCAGTTGTGAGTAACCCGCCTTGCAGCCGCAGCCCCATTTGTATGCCAGCGGAGCTGGGCCTGAACACTTGAATGAACAACCTGTTCTAATCCAAACAGGAAGTCGGGGGCGGTGCATGGGGGGGAGGGGAGGATGGCCTGGAATACTAACGCCCCCTTCTCCCCGACGCGGGTCATTCCTCAAGATGTCCTGGCTCTGCCGCCGCTCTGATATACTGTGCCTGCTGAATATGGCTCCCAAAAAAGAGCCCCAACCCCCCATGCCCACCCGCAACAGTAATGGCTGATTGGCACACTCAGTGCAGCTCCAGTCCGGCCGCAACCCCTGGTGCCTGCACACCCTTGGCAGGGAGAGGGATGCAGCCTAGCCTCTCGGACATCTCCCTGGGGCACTGAGCCACAGTGCAGCATGCAAACCTCTCAGTCACCCACCAGCAGCACAGAATGATGTGGGGAGGGGGAAGCATTTCTAGCCACCCTTGGTTTGCTGTATAGTATGTGCGCTTGCACACTACGTGTGCGCATTCCAGCTACCATTACTTTGCTGAGTATCTGTGTATGACACTTTCACATTCCCAACTACCCCGTTTGCTGCACGTGTGTGTTTGTGTGTGTGTATACACACTACACATGTGCATTCTAGCCACCCTCGGTTTGCTGTGCAATGCTTGTGTGGGTGTACTACATGTGCGTGTGCCTGATGACCCCCCTTTGCCTTGTGATGTGTACGTGGCGGCTGTATGGGCGTGGTCCAGGCCTCCCTCCCTTGCTTCACCCTCCATGTGCAGGCTGATCTGGAAGAGACCAGCAGGAAGGCTTGATCCCAAACCCCGTGGCTGCAACAACCTTAGAGCAATTCTTCCGGTGCTGGGTGGGGACATACACACACACATAGCCCTCCATAGCCAGGGTGGAAAGTCAAGCAGGCCAAGTATCTCCCTAGGTCCAGGTGATACATTGTGTCTGAAAGCTTGTGGCCCCTGAGTAGGGCTGCCCAGCCTCAGGGCAGTAGCACAAAATGCCAGTGGAGCAGTGCGAGCAGCACACCTGCCACCCCTCCGAATCAGGACAACTCCTCATTCATCACAGCCCAGGACAGAGCTCATCACAGGCACTCTGATCTCTCCCACATCCAAGGAAATCTGTGCCTTCCATCCCCCTCAGTGTCATCCACAGACACTTCTCCATCCTGGCTCTCTGCTGCCTTCTGCAGCCCACACAGACAGGCCAAGGAAGTACCAGATGCACCCACAGCAGAACCCTGCACTCGCTGGACCTGCTGTGGACAGAAATGCTGGGGCTCCTCAGCTGCAAATGCAAGCAGAGCTGCTTGTGTTTCCACCTGGCCTGGCCAAGAGGGGAGCAGAGACCAACCCAGAGGGTAAATGGAAATTGTGTGCCTGGGTCTCAGCTTGCGAGGAAGATACACAAGTGGAAGGGGCAGGATGGTGCAACAGTCAAGGCACCAACCACATACTGGGATTCAGTGTATGGGACGGATAAACTCACTGAGGACTGCTTAGATACAGCCCGGCCTGGAGACAAGGCCCTCTGACCAGCTACCACGCCAAGGGAGAGCACTCCCTTGTAACAATAGCACCAGGGCAAGGACACTAAAAATAAACCTGACCTTCCAGCAGATGGAAGGGCACAGGGTGGGCCAGGCCCAGCCAAACGTGCACTTAGCCCTGCTCAGAAGTGGCTTTCTCCAGCCAGAGGGTGCATGGCTTGGCTGGCTCCCAAGAGAACCAAACACCCAAATGGAGAAGCTGCAAGGGTCCGCCCGCTGGCATACCATGAGGAGAGACTGGGAAGGCCAGCATCTGGTTGTATGTGCAGGGGTGAGCAGAGGGGAGCTGCCTTGCCTGCAGCTTGGATGGACAGACAGCACTGCTCCAGGCTGTAGCCTGAAGCTCTGAGGAAGAGAGGAAGGCCAGCCCATTGGTTAAGGCAACATCTGATAATAGAGCCTTGGATTCAAATCCAGCCTTCGCCCCAGACCTTGGGTAAGTCATGGAGCTGCTCGTCCACTTAGGTCAGTTTTATGAGGACGACAGCAATGCCCCACCTCACTGAAGATCTGGGAGGCACTCATCTACAGCCATGGAGCAGATGATCACACTTGCTCTGTGGCAGGAAAGATGAAGATAACCACTTAACTTCCAAGGGTCAGCAAAGAACAGTGTACAGAGCCAGTGCAGTGAATTATGGAAAGCTAGGAAGAGGCTCCCACCAAATCACATCACAGCCAAGGCCCAGGTGCACTTCAGTCCCCAGGAAATTGCGTCCTGTCCCCAACACTGAAAGAAAAGGACTTTGCACCTTCCCAACCTGCTCCACGTTCCTATCTCCACTACTCAGAGACCACTGGAAGTCAGCTACACAGACCACCCCCACCAGAGCCAGGCTCCCAACAGCTGAGTAGCACAAGATGACTAGCTACACCTCCTTATAAAAATCACAGCATCCGCTCATCTAGACACGTCGTCCCGATCCTTAGTCACTTTTTACTCCCCCATCTCCCAGCCCTGGATGCTCCTCGTCACTGCTGGAAGCGAGCGCAGATGCTGGCTGGAATCTGGTTGCCACCCCAACCAAAGCTCCTTTGTAAGCGTTGGCCTGGAGGCACTTGGTTACCACCGCTAAACAGAAACAAGTCCTGCTCCCACATCACAGCATCCACACTATGCCCTCCTCCCAAGGACAAAACCAAATGTAACAATCGGAACCAGAACCTGGGGGACTTTCATGTAAGGAACTGAACTTGGCAACTGGGCACCATCTTCAGTAACAAACAGTTAATCATGTGCAATGAGAAAAATTTTATATTATCTACCGCATAGGCACTACTGCTGCTTAGTGACGATGCAAATATATATCTAAGCACTGCTGTCCTTTACTGGAGGAAATCAGGACTGTTTGCCTGTGTGTCACATGCCCTATATTGCCAACTGAGTCTTCAACTCAAACACCTATGCCTCTGGACCAGAGTGCTCCGAGTTCTAGCCCTGCTGGTGCTGTGCAATTCCCAGTGGCAAGCGTGGAATTGTGACAGCTGTGAAGTTCTTGGTAGCTCTCAATTTACTATATTCCTTCTCTACTGCAAGAGGAAGCCCACTGCTTGACAGCTCCCATTTGCAAAAAGCTCTGAGGCCCTCAGCAAGGATGGGGGGTGTCACGCAGTGGGTTTGGGGTGCAGCAGAGCCTTGAAGAGGGGCTGGTCTCACAACTGCCTCCATAGGGGCTCCCCCAGTCACCACCAGTGCCATGGGTGAGAGTCAGATTGGGCACCCAGGGCACAGCTCCCCTTGCCCCCCAAGAGGGGAAGGGAAATTCCACTGCAAAGCCCCAGAGAGTTCAAGAAAGGATGGGAGCTGCCTTCCCCCCCACCGCCCACTCCAGAAGTCCCAATTAGACACATGTAAAAATACAAGAACTGGTGTTTGTGGTTGGGGAAGATGATCCACCCAGGTCCAGGCCTTCCATGCACACCCAGTCATTTTCCCAGGGTGTGACAGCCAAGTGTGTACTGCCCTCAACCACCTCCCTGTCTTTTTTCCACCAGGAGGGGAATGGGGACAGTGAAGCTAATGCAAAGAAAGATTCAGGCTCTTCAGCACTGTGGGACACTCCGGTGCTCGGTGCTACGCAGACACGGGCCCTGCCCAAAGAGGCAGAAATCAGAGAAGACAAGACAGACAGGAGAGGGTTTGTCCCAGCTTTCCAGGTGGGAAGCTGAGGAAGTGAAATTCTGTGATTTACCCACAGTCAAAGACAGGGAGTTGAGCAGCAAAGTTACGAACAATCCCCAGAGCTCACGGGCCTCCGTCTGGGATTGGGAGCATAAAACCATCTCCAGACCCCCAAAGTCACCTGTCCTCCGGTGTCAACATACTGGCAGGGAAGACAACCTAGGCCTTGGGAGGCATGCATTTAACTCTCTGCCCTCCCCCAGATGGTGTGATCATGGGCACCTCACCCAACTGTTCTGTGCCTCAGTTCCCCATCTGTGTAACAGGGATGATAAACCTTTTCTGCCTCACAAGGGTGGGTGAAAATAAATACAGCATATAAAGTGGGAGGTGCTCCTATATCACAGTAATAAGGGTTAGCTAAGTACCTGAAACAGATTACCCCTGTGCTGTGACTCAATTACAGCTATGGAAGTTATATTCTCACTCCACCTAAACTGAGACCATCAGGTTCAAACTGGACAGATGACCTGACCCCTACCCTGGCACTCTGTGTTCTAGGTCATGCTACTGAAGCAAAGAAACATACAAAGCCATGCTCCAAAGGAGCAGCCGTGTTAGTCTAGTTCAGAAAACCAAGCTAAAAGTCTTTTCAGTGCCATGGGACTCCTTGCTTGTATAAAGCCATGGTGAGAACACTAGGGGTGGGGATGGAAGAGCAGGCATTGAATCTATTTGCAGGAATTTTATAACCCACCTCCAAACTCCCCAGTGTCTAGTGTTTGCCAGACTCTGATTTTGCTGGCATGGCCCTGGTTCACAGCTGTTGCCGCCAGAAAGGCTCCATGTATTTATACCCGACTCGCCTCTCTGCTCCTTGTACTCATGTGACTCTTGATTTACCCTGCGTGGAGCAAGAATCAGGCTTTGGTGGACTGGACCTGGCGCACAGTCATTCACTCCAGTACAAAGTGAGTGTGACATGAGTGGCAGCATTTCACACAGTGGTCACTAATGACAGTGAGGCCATGTTTACACTAGTGAGCCTACCAATGCAGCTGTGCCGTTGTAAGATCTGTCATATAGCTGAGCTCTCTCCCATCAACAGAATTAGACCATCTCTAACAAGCGGCAATAGCTGTCTCAGCACGAGAAGCCCTCCTAAAAACACAAGAGCCAGTATATGGACAGTGCTACATTAGTGCAACCTAAGTTGCTGGAAGATGTTTTCTTCACACCCAAGTGACATAAAACAAGTGACAGTCTAGACACAGCCTTTGTGCAAGGCAGTGGAAAATCCAGGCTGTTTGAGTTCAGTTTCACTCTTACTTTGGAACAGTCTCTCTTTAAAAGAGCCCATTCAAGTTTGAAGAGGAAGAAAACAGCTTTGTAAACAAGCCATGCATTCAAAACACTGTTGTGCAAAGGGCAAGTGGTCACCACGGGACCATCTGAGAGTGGTATCTACCTCCCCTGGGTGGGGAGAGTCCCTTTTGGAGGCTGCCATCAGAGCCAAGTTAGCAAAACCTCTGAAAGAAACAAACAATGATCACGCATCTTGGCCAAAGAGAAGGTGACTGGGCTGTGGAACTTCTCTAGCTAATGGGGAACACTGGCAAGAGGAGCAGATTGCACAGGGTCCACCTGCCCCCACCTTCAGAAAACATCACAATTATTGCTACTCCTGTAACTCAAAAACCCTTGACGATATTTCCCCAAAGTTTCTTTAAGCGAAAGGAATTCACCTCCCATCTCCATCTTGGCTCCAGTGTTGATTCAACCCCCTCTGAAAAAAAAAAAAGCCGGGAATAAGAATAGATTTGGAATTTTGTCAAGAGCACTTTGCGAGCAGTAAAGTCCCACTGGTGCACTGGGGCTCATCCCATCCCCAGCCATAAAGTGGGGAATGGACTGGGTCACATGACATAGTACTCCCAGGACAAGAACCCAGGAGTTCTGGTTCTCAGGAACCTGCTCTAAGCACAAAACGGGATTCTGTTCCATGCACTGGAAGGAAAATCCAGAAGTCCCATCTCTCTGGCCCTGTTTTCATGCACCAGTGAAACTTGCCCTTTGCTTTCCCACCTCCTCTTTGAAACCACCCCTAAAAGCCTGGGGAAGAAATCCAGCTGCAAGAGGCACCAACCCAAGTCCCCTTCCCAAAACCTGTACTGATGTGGTAGATGTTTCTTCACTGTCCCACACTGCACCCCTTACCCGGAAAGGACAAGTTTCCAAAGCTCAGATTTTCCCTCAAGGAGGTGCAAATCCCTCCTGCTTTTCTCCCTCCCAGATCTGCCCTGCCACTGGGCACCCAGAGGCACAGGGAAGACACAGTAGCCCAGAATACTCCATAGGGGCAGCAGGGTCTTTTGGGAGAGGGATTTGCGTAGGTAGGAAGCCCCTACACACGTTCCTGCTGCTTTAATTGGTATCAAGGGGACCACGCACATGACGCTTGCAACCAATTAATTTTCCCCTCCAAGGAGATGGTGCAATTCTTCGCAGTGCAGACACCCATAGCAACAGCTCTGAGAACTGCCCAGAAAGGACAGGAAGAGGTTGCTGGTAGGAGCCGTATGTTTGGAGGGTATCCCTCCCCATGAAGCAAGGCTCCAGGGAGAACTCAAAGGCAGGACCACTCTCTGCAGGGGAGTAAACTGGGATGCTCCTTCCTCCTGAATTTCCCCATCCTCCAAGGTGGCTGCACCTTGCATATGCAACAGAGCCTGCTGCAGCCAGGCAGCCTGTGCCAGGAATGGGGAACAGACAAAGACACCCCATTTCCCCCACGGATCTGAAAACCCACTTTATGGAATCATGGAAATACTATGCCTGGGAAATGATGTGCCCAAGGCCACACAGCACCACACTGTCAGAGCCATGAAGAGACCCCAGGAGTCCTGCTGCCTAACTCTAGCCATTAGACAACACTCTCCCAAGTCCTGACTCCCACTCCTACTATGAATAAAGGCCGCTAAGTGGGAAACTGAGAAAAATCTTGCCCCAGTTGTGCGTGCTGAGCCCTTAAGAAAATTCTAGCATGGACAGTTCTGTGTCTCAGTTTCCCCATCTGTAAAACAGAGATGACAGCACGCAGGGCAGCCATGAGGCACTCAGACACTAAACAGAAAGGGTCAAACTCCTAACCAGGCAGTGAGTCTCAAACAGACTCTGATGGGAGATGGCACAGGCCCAGAGAGCCACTCAGTCCCTCAGGGGAAAGGCTAGCTGCAGCAAGCACATGTGGAGTAGCTCCTCCCTACAGGCCCAAAAGTAAAGCTGGGTGGCTACTTTAAGCCACAGAGGATCAGGGACTCCCACACAGGCAGGATGGCCAGCAACTTGCCCGCTCCAGATTTAGCAAAGCCAACACTCCCAGCCACTTGCAGGCAACAAGGGCACCTGCTGGCAAAGCTCCGGAAACAACAGTGCACACCCAAGGCCAGCACAGGACACAAGAGCAGACCAGGGAAAGACAATCCAGGGACAGGGGAGTCTGAGTGCAAAGACAACCCCTGGGCTTCCAACAGCAGTCACACCCCACAACCTAGAAACAGAGGTCTCCAAGGGCTCACCACCTGATTTCAGCCTGTGACAGAGGCAAGTGGATCCATCAAGCCCCTGAGGTCCAGCCCCAGGCCCTCTTCTCCCTCATGGTTTGGAAGGCAGGCACCAGGCAGCATTCAGAACCCAGCATTTCAGGCCAGCTGCCCCAGCTAGTGTGCATTATGGCTCTTTCCACCAAAGAGGAAGTAGGAGCTTCCTCTCTGCCCCTGACAGAGTCAGAACCCCAGGCCCCTAAGGTGGTGGGATGCTGGATCTGAGCTAGGCCACAGGGGTTCCTGGGTTCTGGTCAGAGAGATGGACTCAGCTGATTGCAGATCCATCTGCTGGATTTTAAAACTACAGTCTGGTCTTGGACAGCCAGAAGCCGCTTCATTGGGAGGTTTTCCCCAGCCTGACAGGATTTTATTCTTGCCTGGAAGGTGCACCTGTGACAGCTGTTTCTGGATCAAAGGGAAGCAGTTTGCTCAAGACCACTAGTCTTGTCCAGTTCCCTGCCCGGCTGAGACTGGATCCCCTGCCCTTCACGGGTCCTACAACAGTCACGGCTACTCAGGGTGGAGTGATACCTTCACTCCCACACTGCCCACTCCCACCCAGCCTTGTTTATACAACAATCACAAGCTCTTACTGAATTAAATTGGTTTATAAACTGGTTGGCTAATCAGCGCTGCCCCACGTGGAAGCCTCCCTCCCTTTCATAGCAATCTTGCACAAGCTGGGAGGCAGAATATAAAGCATAGCCAGCTTTGTGCCAAAAGCACCAGCCTCAGACTTGGAAGACTTCACACCCTATCTCTCCCCTAGACTCCCAGGCATGATCTTCATCAAGTCACTTCACCATTCCGGTCCCCAAATAATTGCCTTTCCCTTCTCTTACAGTACAGATTATAAACTACTTGGGGTAGGGGTTGCCGTCTGGCATGTGCACAGCACCAAGCGCAATGAGCTGTGATATCAGTTGAGGCCTCTGAAGCATGGGTTTCTCAATCAGCAGGTCAGAACCTAGAATCGGGTCACCAGAATGTCTCAAGGGGTAGGGGGGCATGCCAGCTCCTGTCCCACACGGCTGGCTGGGTTCACCACCCTGCTCCCAGCAGCACTCAGGTTTGGCCCAACTGTCATGATGCTGGGAGTGTATGTTGGCCAAATTAGAGTGTGCAGTCCTGCATCCTCACGAGACAAGTCTCAGCCCCACGCACACCAACTTAGCCCAGTGAGGACAGCTGGACCCAAACTTGAATGGCACTGAATCCCCAGAGCTGCTGACACCCCCAGGCACTGCCTGACTTGCAACTGACCCTTGGCTCTGGGACTGTAATGCAGATTGCACCATGTGAAGCCAGCCAGGTCTGTCTGCTTGCTTGGGCACCCTTGGATACCGAGTGGGCCTCCAATGAGCAGATGGGGACAATTAATTGATTTGTGCCTTCACAAAGGGCCAAAGAAATAAACCATGAAGCCTGCGTTCCTTCTCCCTCACAGCCAGCTGCCCAGGGTCAGGCCTCAGCCCAGCCACCTCCCCACAGCAAACACATCTGCTAGGCGCCGCAGCCAAGCGCAATCAGAGCAGTGCTTCCGAGTGAGAGGGTGTTAAAGTCAGCCTGGTAGCAATAAGCGGCTTAGAACTCAGCTCTAAAAATACCTGCCTGGTATTCTTAGGCACTGGCACACTTTCGAAAGTGCCCTACATGATCACGTCGCCCCTGAGCCTCTATGGAAGCCAACCCAGAGCACCAGGAACAGCTGCACAGAGAAGATGGAGTGTGGAACAAGTATAGCAGTGTGTAAATGGCTAAGGAGGGCCCGATTCCCCCCACACTTACACCAATGTAAGCCAGGCATTAGCCCCACTGAGCCCAGCAAACTCTCACCAGAGCAAGCAGACAAAGAAATCAAGCTCAGGGGATCTCGTCTTTGCCAAAAGCAAACCATCCCATGGGTACTGCCCCAGGAGTGCTCTTCTTGCCAGCAAACAGCACAAGTCTGGTAGGATCTGAGTCTATAATTAGATGCAGGAGGATGGGAACTCACACGAGGAAGGGTTAACAGTGGTTAAGACCCTGACCTGGGTCTCAGTAGAAGACACATGCCATATGTGGTCCTCACACAGACACCTCGTGGGGCTCGACCTGAGCCAAAGCTAGATTTTCAAAAGGGTTGTGGGCAACGTTCTCCAGAGAACAGGACATGGCCTGGTGCCAGCGGTGTCCATGGATGCTGCTGGGGGATGAGGTGCTCTGAGCATCTGGGCCCACCTGTAGAGGCCGAGCCCTTGAAAACTTGGCCTTTCACCTCTCTGGGACTCCCCGATCCCTCCTCACTGTCCACCTTGTGGCTCTCGATATGTCTCTAGAACACCTGGCCTGTCAAGGGGTCTGTTGCAGTTGAAACTTTGAATAAACGCAGCAAATGCCACAGTGTCCATCCCTCCAACAGGGCTTAGTCCAGAAACAGCAGAGTGGTGTCCACAATGAGGACTAGAGACTTGGAAAGGCAGCAAGGGTTGCCTGTCTCCTGTTGTGCACTGGTACAATGGGGTCTAGGTCTCTGATCCAGACCCTCAGGGTAGCACCAAAATATTGCTTAATGTCAGGACAGGAGACAGTTAGTTTTTCTCTCTCTGCTCCTTTAGTCAGTCTCATTTTCTACATTTCATTCCCTCTCCTGTTTTCAAATCCATTCCCCCTCCCCACAAATTTTCCCCCTTCCTCTACCTTCACAGACTCCTCCAAGCATTACTTGAGCCCAGTAACATTCATAGTGGAGTCAGAAGCATCCAGCCTGGGCTGGCTTTCGAATCCAGCATCCTGGGCTGGCTGATCCCTCACTGACAGCTGTTCGGGGTGGGGGTGGGGGGGAGGCATTCTGACCCATAAGAGACTGAACTGGCAGCACAGGGCTGGTGAATGAGAATCATCCAGCTAAGGCATCCAGGCTCCAGGCTGAAATAATTGAGAAAGAGCATTACTGCACTAAGGAGAGTGTGAGAAGACTGTTGAGGGAGCATGCTCCATGCCAAACAGTGAGATCTGCCTGGTGTGTAGATCCCCCAACTATCAGAGCCCCCCCCGGGCATGAGAGAAAGCCCAGCCCAGGAGAGCACCCACTAAAAAACAGAGTGGGAAAGGAAACCAAGGCATGGAGCAATAAAGTGACTTGCCCAAGATCACCCAGCAAGTTGGTGGCAAAGGAGGGAATGGAGCCCAAGTCAGCAGACTCTTGGTCCAGTCACCCTCTCCTCCCACACACGTACCCTTTCTCTCTCACAGGGCAAGGCTGAGCGTTACATGTTGTCTGCAGGAGACCCTGTGGAGGGGCTTGGCATGGTCTGCACCAGCCCTGCCAAGCAGTTAGTCTGCGCATCGGTGCCCTGGGACAGCGGCAAGGAGGTCAACAGCAGATCAAGCTACCACCAGCCACTCTGTGCAGACCAATACTTCAGCTTAGCAGGCTGTAAAAACAGCAGAGCCTTTTACAAACGGCATCAGCCCTATAACCAGTCAGCAGTATAAAAGGCAGCAGGGTCTTCAGAGTGATAGAAGTGGTGGCTGTGAAACGCAGCCCTGGGCTCCCTCAGCAGCGAAATGGGAATTTCAAGAGCCAGAATGAGGTATCTTTCAAGCACAGCCCAGTCTGGACCAGCTCTCTCCCTTTAGCATCCACTCACCTCTCTCAGCTCCCTGGCTGCTGGGAGTGAGCTGACTATCGCAGGATACAGGCCAGTCGCCATCCTTTGCAGCCTGTGCACAGCGAGATGGCCCGTGCACACACCATGTGTGTGTGTGTCTGTCTGCAAATTGCCATTATGAGTTAATTCCCTGCTTGCAAATGTCAATACTTGGCACCTTCCAGCCCCAGAGCTCAGTACCATAAGCCCCTTGAGAGGGGGTAGTACAGACTAGTGGGTGGTATGCTGGCCCATGACTCAGGAGATGCAGGTTCTGCTCCCAGCTCTTCCACTGAGCTAATGAGTGGTCTTAGGCAAGTCACTTTCCCTCCCACCCCTCCTATCTCATCCATTTTACAGGTGAACTTCTAGGGGCAAAGGTCACCTTTCACCATGAGTTTGTGCCTCACAAGCACACTTAGGCCTTTAGGTATTTCTGTGACACACATGAGAGATGGGGGAAACTGCAGCAAAGTGAGGCTGGGGAATGCACCCAAGATCGCACAGCAAGTTGTGGCCAGGAATGGAAGCCAGGTCTCCTGGCTCTCAGTGCCACACCCCAGATCCTGCCGCTTCCCATGCCTGATCCTGAACTGGAGTACCTTGTTACTGTGCACCATTCCCACCTCCCTACTGTGACAAGAACCTTCTTGATACACTCCACTAACCCAATCCTAGGTGTCTGCTGCGCATGCTGTCTCCTCCTCCCAAACTAGCCCAGGACTCTTGCAAGGAGCAGCAAACACATAGTGTGGACCAAGATTATATCAGAACCATCAGATCCAATCCCCTTATGACTCTTGGGTGCAGTATGCTAAGAGGCCTACTACCTGCCACCCCAGAGCCGGCTGCATTTTAGCTTCTGTCACATCTAAAGCAGTTTGAAACAAAACGTGGTAGAAATATGATCTCAAAAGTGGCCTCTGGTTTTGGGGGCTTCAGTTTTCAGGGTGCTGCTATTTAAGACTCACAGGGTATGTCTGCACTGCATGCTAGGCCTGGGACCTTATTGCTGCCAGGTCTGGGCCTAAGCGTCCACAGTGCACTTTAAACCTGGGTCAGCAATTGTCGGACACAGGTGTCTCAGCTGTGCCAACGCATCCACACTGTATTGCACAGATCTTGCAACTCAGATCTGTGATTTAAGCTTGTCCACATTGCAGAGACAGCAGGATCAGGCTGTGATAAGCCACTACTAGCGGGGCTCTAGGACCTGCATCCTGAGTGCTTGCTGACCCAAGTCATTCTGATGGGTCCATGGATGGAAGATGGGGGTATAGGCTCAAACCTGACTTGGAGCCTGGGCTTAGTGCACAGTGTAGACATACTTCACAGGGGAACTTCTGGGGTTCCTCACATAGTTAGCCACCCATTAAGTCTTTTACCATTTTTCCTTTTACCCCCCCCCCCAAAGAAAGGGGAGTGGGTTAAATATCACTAGAAATGTTCCATGGGGAGGCTCAGACCTTTCCCCTCTGAACACATGACAGCTTGTTTATAACAGAAGGTTACAAGGTTTCTATTTGAAACATCTGTTTACATTCCACATTCCTCCCACCCCTTTAAAAAAAACCTTTATTAGTAACTGTGGCATAGCACGGCGCTGGCGGAGATGCCAAGCCAGTGAGATGGCCAGAGCAGCCCTCCATTCCCAGCCCTGTCGTTTTGCAGGCAGGGTGACTCACAGCTGGCAAATGGCGACTTGCATCCTCTTTAAACATTCACACTGAGGGGCCAACATGCTTGGACAAAAGCAGCAAGATGGGTGGTGTTTCCATTGCCCCCTCCCTCCCCAATGCTCCTCAGCACTGTGTGATCATCCCTGTGTGTCCAAGACTAGCGGATTCACATTGTAACTTCACAGCTCAGCAGTGCTTAGCGCCTGAATGCCCCTCATTCGGTACCTCCAGTAACAAATGCAGATCAGAGCCAACTCCAGAGCAGGCTGACTGCCAGAGAAACCAGAACAGCTGAACAATTACAATGCCAGTGTCTCGCTGTGGTCTCACAGGAAGTCACCTTCCCTCCTTCTGTAAAATGGGGACAATGGGTCTCAGCTTCCCAGCGAGACCTAGAGATGGGAAAGCTATGCCATATTTAGGATGATTCATAGGGCAACATGAGTTAAAGGGCAAATACTGCTGCACGTGTACAAAGTGAGGGTGGGGGGCAGTTAAACTGCCCCAATTTTGTTGTAGCGGGAACGCATCTGACTGCTGGTTACAAATACTCTACCCAATGTAGTTGCAGGTAGACTCTGGCTGGGACCACCTCTGGCCCAGGCAGAAACCCTGGGCCTTTACATGACGCTGGAGCAGGGCTATGATTTCATCGCAATGGTCACGGAAATTAAGAATCCAACCAAAGGCCACAAACTCTTGGAAGTGTCTGTAAAACATCTGATTAAGGCCCCCAAACCAAGTGGCCATCTGATTGTCACACATGGGACCATTCCAGTTTGGGCCTTCCATCCCTCAGTAGATTCATCTGCCCGCCACGCATTTTAGTACCAAATTCAGTGTTGAAAGGGTAGATTTCCACATGCATCTTTTTGCTTGCCCACATCCCCAAACTGTTCCGTTCTGAGAGCCAGGAACATGTTCCATTCTGCCTGCCCTACGAGTGTCTCCAAGTAAAAATGGAACACACACTGAAGAAAATCTGACCTCTGGTGCAACACCAGGTGGTACGGACTCACTCAGTGAGTCCTGCATCAAACCCATCACTTCCTGGAGAGCCCCAGCAACCAAGTCATGTAAGTCTGAGCCCCAGCCAGACTACTTTACAACTTGTAGTAAAAAGGTATCTAAATCCTCTCTCTCACATACACACAAATCCTCCCCCCTCCCCCCAACAGAAGCAAATCCTTCCCAAGCCAGGGGATCTGCCCAGCTGCAAACTCCACCAGGATTAGGTAATGCTGATATAACCACCTGTGCTTCATCACAGGGAGAACCAGCCCAGATGCCACCTCCTCTCACCACTTCCTCTCCTCAGCCACCCTCACTCCTTCATTTGCAGCACCAGGCGCTCACAGGCGAGTGCATCGCCTAGCCTGCAACGTGTGTAGCCCATGGCACACAAAGCTGCCTCACCACAAGCAAGAGGGTGTCTGCTTTTCTCTTCCATGCCCCACAGCTGTCCCCATTTCCTTCACAAGGTCCAGCCCTAAGCCCTGCAGCCTGGTTGATGCAATGGCATGGCTGACACCTGCAAAAACAGAGCCCTTCTTGGGGGGGTGTGTGTGCCTGATGGCTGTGTTCAAGAGTAATTTCTAGGGAGGACAAGTGCAGAAGCGGCACGGGCAGCCCAGCAGTTTGGAGGCATCTCCCAGTCCAGGGAAGGACGGAAGGGAGTCAATGCTATTAACTCCTCTGGTATACAAAGACAGTGAACCGGGGCTAAAATGGATGCTGACCATTTGCAATCCAAGGGCCGCTGGCATGGCGGGAAGACCTGTCTGTTGCAAACGAACTCTGAATGGGGCTCCAGGCCAAACTGGAAGAGGGGAGGAAACCTATCCCTTTTGCTACAGTTGCATGAAGTAGTCAGAGGAGGGTTGAATGCCACAGAGAACCAGAAGTAGGGATGATACAAGATAGAATGTGTACAAAAGTCCTGGCATGGGCTGCACCTGTAGCCAGTCCTATTGCCCCCTCCTGCCCCAGTCATGGGTCGATCAGCCACCCTTGCCCCCAGGGGCCTCTGCTGGAAACTGACACTCCTGAGTTGAGCACAAGCAAGTCTAGTTCCTCAAGAGACACTGTGGACAGTGCTGAGAAGTCCGAAATCAAGAGCCCTGAGGTGGCCAGGAACTTGACGAATCGATTAACAAGGGACAATGAGGCATGTGCATGAGGGGACAGGCGCTGTGCCCTGCTGGGCACTCTGAGCCCTGGGCGCACCATCCCTCTAAGGAAGGTTGTTTCACCCCCACCAAGAGAGGACCCAGCTCTCTCCGCAGACACGTCACAACAGACCATGTTTCCCCCACCACCACTACCACCCAGCTGCCACCTCTAAGGGCCAAAGGTCAATTAGTGACCCATTTCCAGCCGACAACCACACTAACTTGGGAGTCAAAACCACTGCACTGGGCAGCAGCATGGGCCGCAACCCCCAAGGTCCTCATCCAATGCCAGCTATGGCTGGAGGACCCAATCCGAACCCTGCTATATTCACTGAGGGGTGCTTGCATAGACTCCACCAGGCTCTGAGGGGCACCAGCGGCTGAGCTTTTGTTGAGGTTCTAGGGCTGGATTCTCACTATAAGGCAGGTGGAACATGATACTGTTACACCAATTTACACCAACTGCACATCCAGCACAGGCTGACATTGCAGCTAGCTAGCTAAGAGCTATGACAGGAATACCACAGGGACGCCATCAAAATCAGCCTGACTAGCTACATAGCTTGGCTAAGAGTAAACCCAGCCCTGAACAATTCCTACCCTGCCAGCCTACAATAAGTGCACATTGGGTAGGGAGTCCTTTGGAAAATCTGCCCTGGGGAACCAGACCCAAGCAGTTTTATAAACTTGGCAACCTGGGGGCCCAATCCTATGCAATAAGAGTGTCCCCCTGCAGAATCTGGCCCCACCACACCAAAGGTGTCTCGTGCTTGCCTCTTAAAGTTTAAAGCCATCCACCACATTTGACCCAGTGCTGCACTAAGGATCACGACCGCAGCACTCACCTGCCAGAGGAAGAGCATGGATCTGAGTCCGTGAAAGGAGCTCCAGTGACTGCTCACGTCCGGACACCCCATCTGAAGAAAAACACGATTCACTTTCATAAATTGTCTGCAACATCGCGGGCAGTCCCAGCGCCCTGGGCACGAGCAGCATGCCAGGAACAACTCGGGTGCCAGCTACCACAGGGCCCAGCAAGGTGATCCACTCTGGCTTCTTTCCCTGTCCCACCGTCTCTTTACAATTGGGCACAGGGCAAGGTGGCACTCTCTAGTAAAAAACAGGAGGGGTCCACTGTGCCAAATTTCAGCTGAAAACCATCAGACATCCCCCCCACCCACAAACAGCGAAAGGGGGCGGGGGGGCACCTAGGAAAAGTTAGAGCATCCAAGTCCTCAGCAGTATTCAATAAAAACCCAGCAACAGATCCATCTGCAGGGCAAAAAAAATTAAAACCTTGTAAAAAAAAAAAATATTGTAACTGTTTATGCCAACTGCAGACAGCAGGCGCTGGGCGTGGGAAGGGCCCGCTGTGCCGGAAAAGGGTCCAGCCACTAGTCTAGAGAAAGAGGAGGGCTGAACATCTCAAGCGTTGTCTGATTCACTCCGGGAGGCAGCTCCCAGCCTGGAAGGAACAGCAGGGATCAGGCATTCACAGTATCACCTCCTCAAGGCAGCAGGAACAGAGTATGAGCTGGCTTAGAGTGTCACCAAAACAGACGAGCGATAAGATGTGTCCTGCAAAGCAGAAGAGGCCTGGCTTGCCAGCAAAGCCCTTTGCTAATTGCGCCACCGGCAGTTCTCCCTTTATCTGATTTTCCTCTCTCCCATCCTTTCCACAAAGTGAGACAGCAACTGCCCGGGGTGACCTGAAATAGAACGGGCAGGGAGGAGCCAGCTATAAATAGAGCAAGCCTGCTCAGGGACTTGGGATTGTTCAGGCAAAAGGAGCTGCCTGGCAGATCAAGCCTCTCCCAAAGGGCAGTAATAGCTTCACCAGGGAAAGGAAGGCTGAGACAATGAGCACCCGACCAACAGAGCAAGAGTAAAGAAGGATGCAATGGGGGCATGGTGGGGAACAGGAGAGGGAGAAGGAAAGAGGGGAGTGGAGAAAACAAAGTGAATATTAATTTCAATCCCTGGCCCCTGGCCTGAAATTGATTTGATCAGCAGATCAGGCCGCCATCTATGGGGACAGCTTCAGAATAGCCTTTTCAACCTGAGAAAGGCAGTCACTACAGGGCCCCCCTCCTGCCTGACTCCCCTCCAACCTCAGACAACCCTGACCAGCCCTCTTGCCCTCAACATTCAACTATGCCCCCCCAACCACAGAGGAAATTAATCTGACCTGAAACACTCTCCAAAACTAAACCCTCCCCCAAGAAGAGTTTTGAGCCCAAAGAGGGAGAAGGGACCAAGACATCCTAAAGTCATTAGGAACTTTGCTCATGATTTGATATGGAAGGTGCCCAGGTGCCATGGAAAGAACCAGCTGACAGGTAACCCAGCAAAACAATAGCAGACACAGCTATATAAACCTAATACTGCTGCTGTGGGTTTTTCTGCATGCTCTTATAGGCCACCCAAGAGCACCAGGGATAGCAATGGCAGAGCAAGGGAATGGCTAAGCCAGGGGTCTGCAACCTGTGGGCCCGGAGCCACACGCAGCTCTTTGGCTTCCCCTATGTGGCTCTGGGCTCCAGGTCCATCCCCCGCCACTGGGGAACCCTTCAAGTGGCCTGCTCCTGGCTATGGAGTCCTCTACTATTTGGGGACCTTGGGGGGGGGGCCTGCTCCTGTTTCCAGGCTCCCCCTCCTCACCTGAAGACCCTGCAGCAGGCAACCTTGCTCTGCTCCCAGTTTTCCCGGTCAAGAGGCTACAACCATTATGGCTCTCAAAACACTTGGTTACTGTAAGATATATTTTTAAAAAATTCTTATCTTTTGGGCTACCTGCCTCTGGGCTAGGAACAAGGTCTTGAGCAGGAGGAAGTGTTTTGCAGGTACCACCGAAATGGCAGCTAGGTTATTTATTTCTAATGCTCTCTAAGTCAGTGGCTCCCAGTCTTATCTCTGCCATGGCACACCTTGATACCTTTAATTATTTTGAGGCACAGCACCATATAGTCTCTAAATGAACTCACAAATCCTCATGAACCAATCCAGAACTCTTCTTGTAGTTTTTCAAAAAATTCCATGGCACACACTTTGGGAAACATAGCTATAAGTCATCATCTGATGAAACAAAAACAACTCATGGCAATGGGCAGGGAACCTCAGGTCCTAGCTGGCGTCCAGGCAGGTGCTCACAGCTAATGGCTGGGAGCTCAGCATGCCACCCCACAGGCTGCAAGGGGGAAGGCAAGGAGTTTGCTGCAGAAAGGAAGCTCTCCTTGGAAATATACAGCTCTGGGTTCGCTTCTCTCAGAAAGGCAATTGTTCTGCAAAAACAACAAGGAGTTGTGTGGCACTTTTTTCACTGGACTAGACTAACACGGCTATCCCTTTCAAAATTGTTCTGCAGCCAAGCTACTCCTGGCTTTGCTTACTCCATGGTCAGCCCCTCGGCCAGCAAGCAGACCCAGCCGCACAGAGCCAGAGTTCAGGATGCTGCTGGTGTAAGGGTGTGGCTGAGAGACAGAGACTGCCCTGGGTGGTGAGGGATGGAGCTCCAGAGCATGAGGTGGGAGAGTTAGCCACAGGTATCATGCTGCAATCTGCTCAACAGCTTAAGCAGCCCCCTCTGTTCTGCCTGCCTACGCCTAAGCAACAGCTTAGGAGATGTCTTCCTTCCTGTGGGTTTATTCTCCCATACTCGAAAATGGCTACACAGCACAGCTTCTGGAGGTGAGGTATGGGCTCTCACTTAGAGCCAGTGGTCTCATTGCAGCAGGACCAGCTCTGGACCTCAGAACTGGCATATACCCCAACAAACACCTCCAGCAAGATTCCAGCCCAAAGGTGGCTTCCTTCAAGCTTCTCTGATTGCCCTCGATGCTAATCTGCATCAGTGAGGCCAGAAATAAAAACCCAGGTTTCTCTGAGAAGGGGAAATCTTGATGTGGGAATTAAGGGCTCTGAAATGTTAAGACAGTGCCCAGGCAGTCCAGTGATTTCCACTGGCCAACGAGCTTAGCCAACAATCTGCCATGGCATTTTGAGAAGCAGCCCTTACCATTGGCTTCAGCTCTTTGAGAAAGGAGTGGGTTAGCCACTATAGATGGCTCCCAGAGAGATGCATGATGGGAGATGTAATTCTGCCTTTGGTTTCACCACACTCCAGAGCCATACCGGCCAAACTACTCACCCAGAGGTCAAAAAACGCTCCACACCTCATCATTCCACTCTCTTGAGGATGAACTGAGGGCTCCAGTTAAACCTCTTCACCAGTGGTGAGCTAGTGGTATTCAGGCTCCTGGGAACAGGGGGACCAAGTCTCTGCTGGCACACATTAGCAATTCTAGTGGAGATGCACTCATTTACACTAGCAATGAATTTGGCCTCCTTTGATCCTGCTGCAGGAGCTGACTTGCCAGAAGGGATCTGATGCCCTACCATGCAGAACCCAGTCTAAGTAAGTACTTAGCATGGATCCCAGCAAGGCAACCACTGGAGTCATCAAAACAAACAAGGAGGCCTTGCAACAATTCCCACCCCATCAAGCCAGCTGCCGAACAGGACAAGGGGCAGGGGAGACATGGGGACCTGGGACTGGGAGCCCAACTTCTCTAGGTCATCACTCTAAATCCATGAGGAAATCAGTAGTGACCAGAAATTGTTAACATGAGTTAGCCAAGAAGGTGCATGCAATGAACTGCAAATGTTAGCACACACGCATCATGAAAACCAAATTCCCCCCACACCACATGCAACTTGCCCTCACATGCAGGGGAGTGGCCCATGACTGTATGAGGCAGGGAGACAACTTCCCCTCTACCTCTTATACACTGGAGTCCCCTTTGGGATAGGAGGGTGTGCATCAATTGGGGCTTGCCATGCTGCTGCCCCAATGTGCCTGTCTTGAGGCACAGCATGTACCTGGCTAAGGGACAGCCAGCACCATGGAATACTCACAAGGCCCAGAGAATGGAGAAGCCACCCTCAGTACTTCCCTTAGATTGTTCGTACAGCACCTAGCACCACGGGACCCTGACCCATGACCATGGTGCCTGGGCACCATGGTAATACAAATAAATAACAGTGCTAGAAAAGACCTGGGCTAGAATCTAGGCTGCATCCATCAACACAGACAACACCACACACACACACACACACGTCTCCCTGTTTACTGCCCAGGGCAACCGCCTAAGCAGCAGATCCAGCCTCCAGCAAAGGTGGTAATGGGAACAGAGCGAGGGATCACCTTTCAGGGCTCCATACCCCACATGGTATCAGAATTGCTCACCCTCCATGTTTTGCTCTGCCCCCCCACTCCATCCCCCAGGGGCTGTGTTTCAATTTCCAGCTTGGCACAGAAAAGGGGACGCTGGTTTATTTATCAGTGTGTTAATCTGAACCCTAGACTTTTAATAGCAGGGTTATTTATGGACCCCTAGCGCCACCCAACCCCCTCAGGCAGTGTACTTTTGGAGTTGACGTCAAGATGAGCTATTTCTGCAGCTGCAAGCGGGCATGAGGCCACAGGAAATTTTCTCCCCCCTGCACAGTTGACCCCTTGGAGCGCATCAAGGTCCAGTGTTGCAACACAGGCAACAGGCAGTGTGCTTGGGAGCGGCCAGCTTGCCGGTTGTGGGGGAAGAGGACGCTCTGCCACCCCATGGCCACGCTTCATGGTAAGCAGCTCTGCCATTTCCAACCTAAATTGCTCACTGGCAGGCCTGTCACCAGGTGGAACAGATCCAGGCTAAACACATGGGACTTGCCATGCAAGGAGCATTGTCATACACTGGGCAGGAGGGACAGTATAATACAAATCAGACATCCATGCCAACCTCCATGGCAGGCTGCTCCATTCAGCAGACTGTGCATCCCTGATGTGCGCAGGAGGGAGGGAGCCGGCCACGTCCCAGGAACGCAGTGCAACTTCAATGGAGCTCAGCAGATTGGATGACCCAGGGCAGCAGCCAATCTCCCAGGCAAGGGAGGGACTTGGCTCTCAAGCAGCCGCTGAGCAGAAAGTTACAGAAAGAGCATGACATGTTCAATGAAGCCCCATGGAGCAGGGCAGGCTGGCCTTTCAAGGGAGCAGGGTTTAGCTCCACTCGCCATGGGCCAGGTACCATCTGAGTGATGGGGCTGAGGCCTTAGGGATTCAGCCATTACTCACAGGTCTACTGGTCCTTGGATAAAAGGTGAAGATGCAATGCGAAGCATGCCAAGCAGGGACCTGGGGGAGTGCCTGGGGCAGTGGAAAGGAGCTGGTTTGCGGTCAACTTTTGGGAGCTCGAGAAATGAAACTCGACCTTAAAGAAAGGGGCCTGAAATCTTGCTGCCATTGGGGATGTCAACTGACCCTGGTCTCAGCACCCAGCTTGCCTCACGCACTCCACAATTTGCCAGGGTCAGCAGCCATTGTGCCAGGGGCACAAAACGCTCCCCCCCCCCCCATGCTCTGGAGAGCTGATCTGGAGGGGTGAAAAGGGAATTTTGCCCCCCTTTTATCTTTGGTCCTTCAGACAATGGGGATGTTTGTGCAGTTGGGACACCTAACTGCTAGGGACCATGCTAAGTCTCGCTCAACTCATTGCATAGAAACCATCTATTATGAGAGGCTCCCTACACTGGCTCCTTGGAGCTGGCAACTTGGGTCTGAAAGGTCACCGCTGGTCTCAAGCCTCCCTGTGTGCTGCTTCCCACATACACTCCACATCTTCCCTGGCCAGCCCCACTGCTCCCAACCAGTTCCTCCAGCATGTCAAACAGCCCCGGTCATCTTTTTCTGCAGCCAAAATGTGCTCTCACACCAAACTCCTGAAATGCCTGTGGAACTCACTGCCCTAGGACACCCCAGCAACTGACAGCAGAGCACATCGTATAAGGGACACGAGAAGGACATGCGGAAAGACGAGTAGAGCTAGAGTTATCACTGTAAACAGTGAAATAATTGCACACTCTCCTGCTTCATGGCACATGGCAGAGCGGTCAGAAGGAAAAACTCCTGAGTGGCAGGTCTGTTGAAGATGGGCTGCTGGACTTGATGAGCCAATTACTGACCAGGTCTGGCAATTCTCATGGGATTAGAAACATAACCCATGCAGAACATCAACAGCCCATTCCCACAGCTGTGCAGTTTCCACCAGGATGCTGCCAGGCTCTGGATTTTGCAGTCAGGGGCAAGAGAGCTCCCCACTCCCACCCCACATCTGGGGAAGAGACAGGCAGCTTTTGAAACAAGTGGGATTTGCCTGTGAGCTACAGAAACAGTGTTCTATAAATACAGCACAGTGTGGAAAGGGGGAGGGGAGGAACTGAAACAGCCCTGGCATACAGCAAAGCCGTGGAGTACATCCACATGCATCAACCGCAACCCCCAAAAATACCTTCAAGTAAACACTAGGGGTGACTCCCCAGCAGCTGGGGTGGGGACAAGGGCTCACAGCCTGGCAAATAACTATGGGGTGGGGGTGGGGCTGTTTAGGTATTTTGCTTTTTTGGTGTTCACTTGTCTATATAATAAGGGCCTGAACTATCCAGGCCCAATCCACATTTGAGTTGTCCCAAATTTCAGAGGGGTTTGAATTGAAGAGCTAGGGTTCTTGAAGGGGAGGGGAGTCTAGTGGTTAAAGCCCTGAATTCTAACCCCCTTCCTAGCAGAGGATGGTGCCTAGTGGTCAGAAGAGAGGACTGAAGAGTCGGGATTCCTGCACTCTTCTTCCTTGCTGTTCAACCTTCAGCAAGTCACTTTGCCTTGGTTTCCCCAAAGTGAGGACACTCCTGCTGACCCACATTTGCAAAGTGCTTTGAGACCTACAGCACCACATGCCACTACTGGCATAGGGATAAGCCCTGAGGCCAGTTACAAACAGCACAAGAACGGCACCTTTCAGAAGCATCCAATGCGAATGACTCCCATGCACACAACAGCACAACAGCGCGTGTTTCTGATGTTCTCAGCTAAGTGGGATTTGTAGGTGTCAGTTCCTGTTGGTAGGGACCGAGCATTTGATCCTGGATGACACCATCCCAGGCCCCACTTTGAAGTTCGGGTGACTAGGCTGTGTCCATGTCAGCCCAGATGTCGCTGGAATTCCCACTAGGCAAATTATAGGGTGGGTTTGACGATGATCCAGCAGCACTGAATATAGAACTGAGGACAACAGCTGGAAAAAGCCTGTGGCCAACAAAACAACACACGTTAGCATACACTGGCTTGGAACCAACAGATCTCAAGCATCACTCGCTGGTGCAGCCAAATCTTCTGCAACATCAATAACACCAGGACAGATTCTCCTGCACGCTGGCCGCACTGTAGTTGGCTGAAAACAGTTAAAATCACCAGCTATCACTTTAATTTGGAAGGGGGTCGCCTGGTCCTTCTTTCAGGGAAGGGACTTTGTAGGGAAGCATCTGTGTGAACAGCATCAATTTGCAGAGAGCCCACCTGGCATAAGGTGGGAAGCACCACATCTGCTTTAGAGAGCAGCCTGCATTGTCTCCTACTGGTATTGGGCTCTTGTGCACTAGAACTAAAACTGTGTTACATTCTGACATTCCAGCAAGAGGATCGATGCCTTTATCCAGCGTCTCTAGCTATGTGTCATGATCATGACACCCAACCACTCATGAGGCCAGAGAACTTGCTGCACAGGAGAGTAGAGTCAATAACTGGCCTCCAGGTAGGGGGCATGCCAGAGAAAGGGCCACAAGAAAGCCCATCTAGGCCAAAACAGCACAGCCCACCCTTTGAGCACATCACCATGGAGATTCTAGGCCACGACAGAGTTATAGGCAACCCTCGGGGCTGCTCTCAGTTATGCAGAATCCAGGTAGTGTAAACGAGCCTTAAAGCAACTGCCTGCTGCTAGGCCTCCAAGAGGCGCAGCCCACAACTGGAGGCTCCTGAAAATGCTGGGGGGGTGGGGGATACGAACAGCCTCTCTCCCTGGCTCACCCACATGCCCACAGCCCAGCGGCTGACTGCTGTCCTCATCCTCTGTAAGCCACCTGCTTTCAGTCTGAATGGCTTGGCGCACATGCCAAGTAGAAAGCCAAACAAGAGTGGACCAGGAAAAAAGGTACTGAGTCAGCCTACAAGTGTGCTCATTGCTTCTCACTAAAATGTGGCAGCCAGCCTGCCATGTTGTATGGCTGACAGTGTTAAAAAATCAAAATGCATCAAAACTGAAGAGCACCCAGGTTAAGCACTGTCAGCACGGGAGCTCTGCAGGAGAAGTGGGACATTCCTCAGGGCTCAGGCTGCTTGACTGCAGCTAGTACGGGCACCAACCACAGTACAATTAGTGTCACAGGCGTCTCAGTGCAAGCTAGGGAGCCCAGCATGGGCCCAGGGGCCACACCCGGCTCTCTGGCCATGCTGTTTAAGCTGCTGTGGTTAGCTGTGCCAGCTCAGGATGGGCTGCCAAAGCCTAAATGCACCACATTTGGTGGCACAGCTGGCTGGCATTTCTGGCGAGGAGGCCAAGGAGCGGACAGGACAGGAGCAAAACAATACTCCCCTTGCTGCAGAGCAGTGCCTGTAGGGAGCCTGTGGCCACCCACAATAGAACCTTCTTTTGGACTCTGAGGCAGGCCCCCTGCTTTCATCACCTGCCCTTCCCTATTTAGCCAATTCCCAGCTGTGTGTCCCCACTGGCATTTGAGGGAGTGGGGCTTTGGTTCTGACAGGCCCCACCCACCCTACCAGGATTTCAAGCAGGCCTATGCGGCCAGCAGAGACCATCTATGGAAATGGTACCAGACAAACAGTGGGGATAGATCAACCAGTCATGGGGCTGGCTGGTCATGGCCAGAGTCACGGGCTGGCTGATCAGATGGGGCTTAGCTAATTAGTTTAAAAAAAAAAAAAAAAACCCTAAGAGAATCATTTAGTCTGCATGGTGAT
This sequence comes from Podocnemis expansa, assembly GCA_007922195.1. NCBI lineage: Eukaryota > Metazoa > Chordata > Testudines > Podocnemididae > Podocnemis > Podocnemis expansa. The sequence continues at coordinate 11,326,713 of ML681990.1, read as the reverse complement.
CTGGGTGCTGAAGCTGCACTTGAAGGGTGCATCTAAACATCCAGCCTCTGTGCAGAGCCTTCCTGTAACATCTCTATCCTGCCACCTCCACCCCCCACATTTAGATCCAATTACAAGCCTAATTGGCTTATCTTAAGGACTGCTTAGAGCCTCTCCCCCAAAGCTCACTGTCACTTCCACGCATCCCCAAGCCTGCTGCTGAGGTCCTGTCCGCAGGCAGTGTTCCAGAACAACCCCACTGCTACATGCACAGGGATGGGGGACCTGATTCTGCCCTTCCATAGCCCCTAGGAGCCAAAATCTCATGCCCTGAATGCTGTTTCAGACACAAAATAAAGATAGCCCCTGCCCACAAAGCGGGGGGGGGGGACACACAGCAAGGATGACTGCACGGGGGATCAAGGCTACCTCAGCTGCCCTGATCCCAATCTGGTGGAGCCACAGCAGCGTCACACCAGACCATAGCCCTATGGGCATACGCCAAGATACCAAATGGCCACTGCCAGACATGAGCTTTGCCCTCTCCCAGGTTCACATCTGCCAGTGGCTCACACTAACTGGTTCTCTTCCTTTAAAGCCCCAGCTCCTGGAATCCCATTATGCCACAAGAATCTTGGCTTTTGTTTAAAAAAAAAAAGTTTCTAATTCTCATGATTGTGGAAAAAGGCATGAAAATAAAAACATCCCTGAAGGGTCCAAGTCCAGCATGGCAACAGAAAGAATCAAACATTTGGGGGGGAAGGGGTAATTTTGTGGTTGTAAAGCTGATTGTGATTTGTATGGGGCCCAATGCCAGAGTTTTGAAGCCGGAGGTAGAGAACACTGCGCTTGCTCCTCTCCCTACCTAGGGTCTTGTTCCTCCAGCTCTAGGGCTCATCTCCCAACCGAAGCCAATGCCGACCCAGTTGGGGTAAGACCTTGGCTACCCACAAATGTAGCATCTCAACTGACTGGCACAAGTTAAAGCCCCGTCAGCCAATTTGAAAACAACATTAGCACCTCCACATAGGGGTTAGCGTCACAGGCCCAAGTCATCTCCTGCCCTTCTTCCTTACCAGTTGGTGATCTGAGCTGTCCTGATTCTAGTTGCCCCCAGCTCTGCTATTTACCCTCTACTCCTTTTCTGCATCCTCTGGTGACTCCTACATGGTCTTTTGAGCCCTCACCACTTGACCCCTCGCTTGCCACCGGCCCATTATGACCCAGCTGCCACCAGCAGTTGCCTATTCAGCAGCAACAGGATTGAACTAGTATCCTGACACTGTCTGGACCTCATCATGGATCCCACTACATCAGTCCTTTCCTCTGCGAAGAAAGCTGAACCCTGTAACCAGCCAATGCCATTCAGACAGGCTTGCTGAAGGAAAAAAGGCATGTTCCTAACCAGTGTTCCCTCTAATTTTTCATAAGCTGTGAACACAAAAAATTTCTTTTGTGCAAATTTTTGGAACCAGTGTCCAAATTTGTGCGCACATCTGTGAGTGTGGTCAAACTCATGAGTGCAATGAAGTGTGTATGACACAACTAATGTCTAAATTTTATTTTGATATGGTGATGGAAATGATTCTGTAAATTACAAAACCTTATTTGAAACATGCTACTTGAAATCGCCTTCTTAAAGCAGCATAAAAATATTAGCACTGCTGAACTTTTTTGGGCACACTTTATTTTGCTGTATTGCAGTTTTCACAACCCGCGTGCACATGCACACATCTTACAGGGAACATAGTTCCTAACTCCCATCACAACCCCAGCGAAGATGAGGCAGTTGGTTATTTGGACATGAGCAGCCAAGTTCAACAACCTGCTAACTATGCATAAACAGCAAACTGCCTTGTCTTCACTCAAGTTAGGAACACCCGACTAGCAATCTAAATCGCCAAGTGGAACACTTTGATTTAGACTGCTGATTTTAATCAACTTTTCCATTCGTACTTCAGTTATCTTGCTAAAGAAAAACACTGTCTTTCTGGTTGATACACACATTTTATCAGGGGATTACAGCAGATCACAAACTCAATAAGAGTCCATGGAAAATGGCTGAGGGAGGTTGGGGGGGGGGGGAGCAAGCACTATCCTGGAAGGCATTAGCAGGAGCATTGGAAGCAAGACATGGAGACGTACCATACATACTCACGTTTAAGCCAAGATTTTTCTTCCGAAAAATCCCCTCTGAAAAGGGCACTCGGCTTATATGTGAGTATATATGGTAATTCTTCCGCTCTACCCCACACTGATTAGGCCCATCTGGAGTATCATGTCCAGTTCCAGGAGCCACATTTCAGAAAAGATGTGGCCAAACTGGAGAAAGTCCAGAGAAGAGCATCAAAAATGATTAAAGGCCTAGAAAACATGACCTATGAGGAAAGATTGCAAGAACTTGGTTTGTTTAGTCTGGAGAAGAGAGACTGAGGGGGCACATGACATGTTTTCCAGTACATAAAAGGTTGTTTACAAGGACGAGGGAGAAAATTTATTCTCCTTAACCTCTGAGGATAGGACAAGCAGCAATGGGCTTCACTTGCAGCAAGGGAGGTTTAGGTTGCACATTAGGAAAATCTTCCTAAATGTCAGGGTAGCTAAGCACTGGAATAAATTGACTAGGGAGGTGGTGGAATCGCCATCATCAGAGATCTTTTAAGAGCAGGTTAGACAACCACCATCAGGGTTGGTCTACAGTAGTCCTGTCCTGAGTGCAGAGGACTCCATTCTGGTCCTATGATTACAACATGGGGTTTTTTTGTTTGTTTGTTTAAAAAAAACAAACAACCAACAAAACAAAAAAAACCCCAAGAACCTTTACACTAGCTCTGATCCATCTTTTCACTATCTTTGGGGGATCCACTGTAATGATATACACATTTATTTAAGCAATTATATTGCTTAGTATTTTTAGCCTCTGATTAATTGTACATTTGTTGTTTGTTAGGTAACAGTGAGTGATAAATGGCTATTAGGTAATCAACTTTGCACTCATGATTTGTGTCAAACAGCACGCGCGTGCACACACACACACACACACACACACACACACCCCTTTTCTATTGGAACACTTTAAGCTCTTGTAAGTAGTTCAGGTCTTACCATCCTTTGTATTAAATTCAGATTTCATATTATACAAGCTTAGTTTAAAAAAATAAAAATATATAGAATTTAAATCAACAAAAAACAATCCAACTTAATTTAAACAAAACCAAAACTTCATCAATCTCCATCCTCCCTGGAACACACTTGCTAGTGGAGATGAAACCTGAGACACCCAAGGCCTGAAATGTGATGTCTCAAATTGGCTTTCTAATTGAGCAACACAACCACAAGCAGCCACACTCGCAAGACGGGGAGCCCTTTCCTCCACCCCCTCCCTCTGCCACCAGAATTCACGCCCAGAGTGTAGGTCAGCCCTGCAATCCGAGCGTGACTGCGGCACACGTAGACATTAGTGCTGGTTTTGATCAAGGCAGCTCCGACAATAGGCATGAAGCAGCATCGATGGGCTTGATATACGCAAGCTCTGAGGCAGTCCATGATGCCCACCAACTTGACCCCTAGATCAAAGCTAGCTCTGGTATGTCAACATGTGCTGTGTTTCGACTTCTGCCTGCCAGACAAATGCGCAAGGAGCCAGCCTTGCTGCAGTAATTACAGTGCTTGCTTGGGTCCCTGAAGATGCAGGTTTAGTTCCCTGCTCCGCCACAGACTGTGTGTGCAAGTCAGTTAATGTAGGGATCTCAACCCTCTTAGTCCCACAACACGGTTGAGCAGCACCCGTCAGCCATGTGCAACACACACATCAGCAGTTTTGACGGCAGCTCTTCAGAAAGCATCTCCCACTACAGAAAAACATCCCCCAGCAAGGAGACTTGTGGCAGCCTGGCAGTGGCCCTAAAACAAGCAGTCTCCACCACCAAACAAAAACTGCCACTGCCGAAGGTGGGGATGCTGACACAGAAGTGCCAGGAGGATTAAAGCACATGAGGCGCTGACGTGCTATGGAAACTGGAGCCATGCCTAAGGGAACTGCGCCATTCCAATAGGGCCCCTTTCAAGTCAGCACCTGGGATGGTTTCTGGAGACAAGCTCCAGCAGCTACAACCTGGTCTCAGCTCCTCCAGCCTAAGGTTGAGGGTCAGACCCACTGCTATGATTTTGCCAGCCTCTAGCTGTTCACATGTTTATTTGCAATGTTTTTTCTAGAACTTAAATGCAGCCTACAAATAGCCTCTTTTTTTTTTTTCCTTTGGTGCTTTCCCTGTGGCTCTCAGCTTTGGAACTCAGGCACCTTTCCCAGGAATTCAAATCCACTTCTCCAACCCGGGATGCTCAAAATGATGCAGTGTCTCCCCCTGCTGGAACGAGAGATACTCTGGTCCCAGGAGATTCTCAATACTAATGGGCAATGCCAGAACCAGATGGAAGCTGAAATTCACAAAGCGGCTATAAAGCAGGCCATACAAGCATCCCCATCACCATTCCGTCCTGGGAAAGCCAGCAAGGGGGCAAGGTGGTGCCCCAAGTTAGAGGGAACAAGGAAGCAAACATGTAAGTCTATTGGCCCCTCTACAGAAGAAAATGCCAACACCTCTCCTCTGACTGGATGTCACAGCTCATCCCCTGATTCAAACAGAAAACCCACAGAAGAGATCCCCGAAGACATCTCATGACTTCGGCATGGTTTATTTATGTCACTTACACCAGACAGTGCCTTAGTCTGCCTGTCTGTAAAATCGGGCAATAGATCTCACCCGCACAAGAGACTTCATGTGAGCACTCTGAAAAGGCATAGCAATAAACTAAGTTACTTTCCCTACCCCCTCCTTCTCCAACATCTTCATCCCTTTTGTTACAGAATACCTAGCACTTAGATTAGTGCATCCCACCTCCCAAGCACCCTACAAACTCCAGTAGCTTCCTACTCCACATTGTGTGGCAAGGACTAAGTGTTAGCACAGAGGTGGAAACTGAGGTAGACAGAATGAAAGCGACTTGCCCAAAAGTCTCACTTGCCCCACAGAAGGGCTGGAACTTGATATCCCTCAGTCGCATTCAAACACCACCTCCCTCCAAAGAAGAAAGATGTAAATGCAGGAAATCAAATTCCCTTATATTCTTTTCCGGCATACACAGGGATGAGTATGAACATCCACCTTTCTCCCCATTCCCTGCAGCCTGTGGATGTCCCCGGGCAGGGCTGGCAAGGTAGGAACTGCTCCTTAACAGGGACACACCAGGCAGGACCATTCCACGGGCAGCTTCTTCCAAGTAACAAGGAGTCAGACAAAACAAGGATCTATCCAAAGACTATGGAAAACAACGGGGCCCTTTCCACTGCCATCAGCACATTTTGGATCAGACCCAGGATGTTAACCTAATAACATGAGCCTACATTATCCCCTAATTCACCTGTAAAGTTAACTTAATTACTCCACCTCTGCAAGATGCCACAAACAGGCCAGTAACACAATCCCCCACCACATACACCCTCCATTTCTTCCATCAGCTGAACCCCTCACCTGAAATCCCTATACTGATGAAAAGCCCAGAAGCAAACTAGTCACCATCTTCCACAAGGGCCTGATCCAAAGTTCTCTGAAGCCAGCAGAAGTCCTTCTACTGCCTTTGGATCAGGTCTCAGAGGTGGGGATTTGGTAACACACAGATCTGGAGCACAAAGGACCTTCTCTCTTGGCTCGGATTTCTAGATGCTTCCATAATAAGAGCGATTGGCTCTATTGCCTATTAACAGGAGCTGCTCCAGAAGGAACGCACAAACCTAAACTCTGATCACATGAGCCACTTATTTGAGCAGATTTTCAGCATTAAATAGCCAAAGATTAAATGCCAAAATAAATAAATTAATTAATAAGAATTCCCGCATGACTTACTCGCTGCCCAGATGTGTCACGGGACCAGCAAAGAAGTAGGGTCTAGTGGTTAGTGCCAGAGATGGGGATCAGGAGTTCTGTGTTCTCTGTCATGACCGTGGTCAAGGGACTGTGCATGTCTGCCTCAGTTTCCCCCATTCGCAAGTGGACACTAATCCTGATTAACATACCTCCCAGGATTGAGACAGGCCTTTAATTAATGTTGGTAAAGCACCTTCGGCTCCCAGGATGGATGGTGCTTTAATGAAAAGGAGGATTTTACAATCATTAATTTGTCCTGGATTTAGTAGGTTGCACACAGGCAGGGATTTTACAAGTTCCTGCACCAGGAAACAAAGCCATGCAACTCAGGCACTCATAAGTTAACTCAGCACATGCATCTGAAGGGTTTTCTATCACTAACTATAAAGATGAACTTTTCTGCCTTATCTATGGATGCTGCAGCAGAACTGGGGTTGCTGTGGGAAACAACTTTGGTCTCAATGTTGTGTCTGAAAAACCTCAGGCACCACAACAGGGAGCTTGTGGTCTCATTTCCTTGTTCTTTATTATGATTTTTAATAAAAGAAAATAAGGCTTTGCACAGAAGCCAAGAAACCACATTCTTTTCAATCGATATTTACATATATCCATTGGACCAGGCACTCAGGCCAAGCATTCAGAAATGGGTGCCAACACTTGGGACTCTATATAGGCACCCAGTGATGTGAGTTCCCAAGAACCATCCAAGAGGAATAGCTGACAGCTTAGCGTGTTTGAATGGCTGGCTTCAATACGGAATGAAGAACCTTCCTTTGTACGCACATTTCTTTTTAAACAGAGGGATAAAACACTTGGCACTTCTCATTCATAGACCTCAAACTACTGTCTCCACTTTACAGATTGTGAAATTGAGGCATTGAGTTACAATTTGCATTCAGGGCCATGATTAGAACTCAGGACAGAGCACTGGATTGGGACTTTGGAGGCCTGGTATCTAGTCTCAGCAGTGCTACTTGGGCAAGTCCACTTCTGCTTTGTGCCTCAGCTGTAAAATGGGAATAGTAATATTGACCTCCCTTGTGAGGCACTTTGAGATCTACAGAGGAATGGTCTATACAATTAGCTGGGTGTTAATAGAACCTGATGCTCAAAGTAGACCACTGTTTTCGTGCATAGTTTGCTATAAAAAAAAAAATTAGTTTAAAATGACAGGAAGATCCAGAGTCAAATTTTCAAGGTGCAAAGCATTTCTCTGAAAATACTAAGAACCTGATTCTCCACAACTCTGAACTCATGCATGGCCATTTACACATGTGATAAGTGGGTGTCAAGTGTAACCAATTTCCAAGAATGGTAACTTGCAGTCTCTCTCTGCTAGTGAAAAAACAACAAGCAGTTGTGTGGCACTTTAAGACTAACAGATTTATTGTTTGCATGAGCTTTCATGGGAGAAGATCCCACTTCCTCAGATGCTTCGAAGATGGGTGAACTTACAGAAAGGAATGAAA
>ML681990.1:11238643-11318941 GCA_007922195.1 Podocnemis expansa | reverse complement strand
GCTATCCCTTTGGAAACTTTCTCTGCTAGGGCTATGGAAACCATGAGGTGCAGGGCCCTGCAGAATCAAGTTCTAAATGCAAGGGGAACCCAGATGGTTTAGGGAAGGAGTCTCAAACTCAAATCACCAGGAGAGCCGCATGAGGAGTAATAGAGGGCCAAATGAGGACTAGTACGTTAGCCTGAGGGCAACACCACTGAAAAGTTTTCATGCAATGATATTGCAAATATCAGTAATGATCGTGTCATCATGGGCCACAGGAAATAGCTTTAGGGGCCGCATGTGGCCCACGGGCCATGTGTTTGAGACCCCTGGTTTAGGGAACAGCTACATCCAGATGGGACGAGACCACAGATAAGCCCAATAGGTTTCCAGAAATCTAGAAGTTTGGAAGTGCTACCAGGGGGACACAACACAAGGCAGGAACAAGCTGTATTTCCCTTTCTGATTTAATTTCTCAAGATTAGCTCCAGGGCTCTTCAGTTAAGCTCAGGGAAGGAACACAAGTCAGGAAAGTGAAGGGGAAACCATGCCAGCTCAGCCTGGGAGGAGAGGAGAAGATGCAATGGCAACAGCATGACACTTCTTTCATGCAGGCAGCCCAACTATTCCCAAAATGACCTGTTGAGAACAGTGGGAAACTAACTGAGCAGACGTGTTTATATGATCTGCTCTGCCACTGGAAGGTAAGAAAGGACGAAGTATCCCCTTCCCTATCTGGATTCCTCATCTTCCAGGACAATAAAAATCCATTGACCTGGGAACCTGCAAATTCTGCCAGCTGAAACTCCCCCGCCCACCTCCCGACTCTAAAAAGACCAAACCCTGCAAGTGTCACTTTGCCTAGCTGGCTGAGGCTGGGTTTCCTGGAAGGTTAAAGGAACCAGGACATAGGAAGAGAACAAATCTTCCATGACAAAAGGAAAGGGGGTAGTTCAAAAAATCTGTAGGCCAAAACTCTGCTAGACTGCATCATTGTTGTCAATACATCAGTGCAAAACACCACCCCTTGAATTTAGAGACCATACTGATTTGTACAGATGGACTTGACAATGCAGGGTGCAAAGCAAAGGAAAAATCCAACCCAGTGGCAGAAATGTGGGGTTTTTTAATTGCTTTTTTTAACCTATGTTTAATTCAAATACCTGAAAAACACTAAGGACAAATATTATCTGTGAAATATTAACTCGACCAAGGACTAGAAATGCTCACACTCTCCGGTCCTGCAGGGAGTTCCCTTGAAAAATAGGATAGACAAGACTCACTGTTCCTTATGTAAATAAAATGTTTAAAACCAATGCTTTATAAAACCAAAAAAGGAAAACAAAACAAAAAACACACACAAAAACCTGTCATCTCTTTCCAATGCATCATAAAGGAACAAGGAAGCAGTATAAACGTGATTTTCCCGTTTTCAGTTCTTTCCATGTGTTTCTTAATCTATTTTCATTGAAGAAAAATGCAAAGGATTCTGTACTTCAGAGTAGGGGTGTTTTCTGGTAAGCTACTGCTTCCAGAGTAATCTGAGCATTCATTAAAAAGAAAGTGTCAGCCTTTATATTCTTTATATATATTTTTATATTCTTGAGGGACACTTCCAGCATGATCCAGGTCAGGGTCACCTTACCAAGCCTGCAGACAAATAGGAATGGTACCTCAGCAAGGTGCGACACCGCTGTCATTACTGAGATGTTGACTCTGAACCCTAATAATGACCAATTCAATTTCAGTTTCACTTGTATTTTTGTTTGTCTGATGGAACCCCTACTGTTCAAAGCAGTGGCTCACAGCCTTTCCAGATGATTGTCCCCCTCTCAGGAGTCTGATTTGTCTTGCATATAGCATGCGTCATTTCACTTAAAAACCACCTCCTTGCAAAATCTGACATAAAAAATACAGAAGTGTCACAGCATGATGTTACTGAAAAGTTCCTTCCTTTCTGATTTTTACCACAAAACAATATAAATCAATTGGAATATAAACACTGTACTCCCATTTCAGGAGAAACTATATAGAGCAGTGTAAATAAGCCACTGTCAGTGTGAAGTTTTAGTTTGCACCAACTTCACTAGTGCTTTTATGTAGCCTGTTGTAAAACCAGACAAATATCTAGATGAGTTGATGTATGCCCTGGAAGATCACCAGAGATCCATGTACCTCTGGTTGAGAAACTCTCGTTCAAAGGGCTGGAGTTTCCACCCCAGAGAGCTTTCAATCTAAGTAGACAGACAAAAGAAAGATTTTCCTTGTTTTATGCTTGTGGGACTGAGACACAAAAATGGCCAGTGACTTGCCCCTGGTCAGCAGAGCCAAAACAGAACCCAGATGCTGAGTTCTAGTCAAGTGCCTCATTCACAAGCTGCTCCGCTGCTCGTTCCACCAGTTAACACAGTGCAGCTTAAATTGGGGGACACTCAGAGTACCATCCCTTTCCTCCCTGCCAGCAATCTTTCCAGCTGCAATGCCATGCATAAATGACTGGTGAATGATTGTCCCTTTTGCATCTTCCCAGCGCCAAAACGTCATCCCCAAGAGAGGTGCTAACTTTCCCCAGTCACAGGCTGTTAGCTTTAAAGCCTAATTACGACCTCTTAAATGCCAACTTGGTTAGCAATTGCACTATGCCTGTAATAGAAGCTTTCGGCTAATGTAATGCCCAAGGCCAAGTGCCAACACCTCCCTCTAGGTACCTGGCTGCAGAGTTTCAAGACTCTATAGTGTACAGAATAGCCAGGGCATTTCCTGGTGCCGAGAATTGCTACCTTTTCAGGATAGCAAGGAAAAACTGGAAGTGTACTGATCCACTAGGGCTGACTTCTCATATGGGAAGAAGTTACTTCTGCTGCAGTGGCAGGGCCATTTGGTTTTCCCAAGCTAACTAATAGAGCTCAATGCTTCTGTATTTTACTAGGAGAGTCTTCTCCAGAAGGACCAGACAGAAGGGAAAATTAAAAGCTCAAGTCCTATATAGTCACACCAAGGAGCCCTCAACGAGATCAGTGCACCCCTGTGCTCGACACTACGAACATGGTAAGAGACAGTCCTGGACCTGAAGTGACAAGCCAGACAAAGGGGGGTGGACGGGAGTAGCATTATCAGTGCCTGCCACTCTTGATCCTAGACTACAATGTTCTGACACTACTGTGTCTCAATTCCCCATCTGAAAAATGGGTATGTCACTTATCCCCAAGGTCACAGGGAGTCTGTAGCAGAAGCAGGAATGTACCCCAGCTGTTCTGAGTTGCAGTTCCATGAGGCAGCCATCACATCATCCTTTACCAGCTTCCCATCCAGCAGGGAAATCACGCAGGAGTTCTGCCCAGCTTCACCAGTGATCTTTGATCATCCTCGCTGCAACAACCCCCTGACAGATCGAGCTCTCGAGGAGACCTTGCTCTGGAGCTAGAGTATGTCAGCAGAGACAGCTGGCAGAGCTGGGCACACGAAGGTCATTCCATCTCCCAGAGGCTTTTGATATTTCAAAATGTGGTTCCGAGTCAGAATGAAACAAGACTAGAACATTTTCCAGCTCTCTGCAATGAAGCCTGGCTGCTGGGGCCATCTGCCCGGTGGTCCTGCTCCTGTCTCACTCTGACTGGTACAGCACCCAGCACATCAGGGCCATGAACTGAACCGGCTCCTGCTTATATTGTGAAATGCAAGCAAATGACAAACAACGGCTCCTCAGCCACCCGGCAGCTTGTTTATTGTACAGCACGGGGGAGTATGGGGGCGGGGAAGGAGGAACAAGCAAAGGATCATCCCACCCCAGCCTAAGCACTTCCAGACGCATCAATTAGGCCTGCAGGGATCAAAAACATTCAATGGCAACTAAAGCAGCAGCTTTCCAGGCATGGCTTCCACAACCACAGAGAGGACTGCTCCCAGCCAGGGCTTGAGTGCCCACAAATGCGCTGTTGTCAAGGAGACCACTCGGCTGCCATCTCCCGCCTTGCAACCTTTGTTTACAGCCAGCTCCCCCCCCCCCCCGCCCCCAAGATAAGGGCATTAAATTACTTTGAACAAGCCTCTTTAGCCAGATAAACGGCCTGGGTCTGTCACTGCTCAGCCCAAGGAACTCATGGGCGAGCTGCATCTCAGAACTGCAGCCCCAGATCCTCCAACGCCTCCCTTCCTGCTCCCAGAAGCTGTGTTGCAATAATGTCCAGGAGCCCCAGTCATGGGTCAGAGACCCACTGAGCTTAATACCAAGCCCCAGGTCTGCCTGAAACTTCCCAGCAGCACAGAGGTCCAGAACCCAGCTCCTCATCTGAAGAGCACAGGGCAACGAAGAGCACCTGGAATCCTCACCAGCACTCCACAGTGTAGTGCTTCTGAGACACAGCCAAGCACTTCCAATTTCACCTGGCAGAGGTCAGGGGAGACACACACGGCAGCAAATAACCACAAGTTGCCTGGAGACCCTAACTTTGTAGCAAAGAACTGGAAGAGCCTGAAAACCCCCAAGGATCCCCCAGCTCAGCTGCCCATCCCACTCAAAACCCAGACTGGCCCTGTCAGAATATCCTGCTTCGCCCGGGCTTCAGAGACTTGCAGAAAGGACACGTTCACTCTGCCATTCTCAGTCTGCACTGACAGCAATGCTGCCCAAGACTGAATGTGAAGATACAGATCCAATCCTGCCACCAGCAGCTCTCAGCAACTTCAACAGGCACTGTGAGCTCTGAGCATCTCAGAACACCTGTGGCCTGGGGCTTAATCAAGCACAGGCAGAAGCAGGCACGAGAAGACCAAGTGGATCTGTCCCACTGAGGATGGTCCTCCAATCTCCAGCAGGGACAACTGGCGGGTGCCTGCTCAGTTTGTCAGCATTAGATGCTCCCTGCTTCCAGTGTGATACCACATAGGCCTCTGTGCTCTTCTGCAGAAAGTCAGCCCAACATGGTGCTTTGCCAGCCAACAAGGAAAGGAGACCCATGGCCTAGTGATGAAATCACCGGACTTCTGGGTTCTCATCCCAAGTCACTACACTGCCCTGCATTTCCGTTTCCTCCTCTGTAAAGCTAGGCTAACACTACGGGCCTGACCCAACCGACAGTTTTCCCAAAGCCAGCCCAACATGCTCAAAGATCCCAGGCTGGGAAGTGCCCACAGCAGAGCCACAACAGCCCTTTACGCTGCATGCAACAGATGAAGAGTGATTCTGGTTCTCTCTGCTGCTCCTCCCTTTGGCCCAGCTGCGCCACAATGCTGGATGAGGCCTGCTTTTCTGGAAACTGGAAGCCCCCAGACCAGGGCTCCCAGGTGGAATTTATTGAGTACAAGGGTGTCTCTCTCTCTCTCTCCGTCACACACGCGGGCACATGCACCAGTTAACAGTAACCCTCACCCAACAGCTTCTGCTCAGCCTTCCCCTTTGGCTTTTACTGCGGGCAAATCTGCTTCTCAATTAAACCTGTTCCCTCAAGTCTCAGATACCCAGCCAGCCCTTGTGCTGCAGGGCGGTTCCCACAGAAGTCAATGTCTTGTTGGGGACTAGATCCCCCTATCTGGACAGGTTAGAATCAGTCTGTTGGCTGCACAACAGCAGGGGGCATAAGACCTAGAATCTGACCTCCCACATCCCTCTGCCAAGCAACTAACATAACCCATGCAAAAAGACCACCGGGGGCAAGGGAGCCTCTTTTATTGGCCAAACTTCTGCTGGTGAAAGAGACACACGTAGCTCTGCTTCACTTCACCTGCTTCACCCCTCTAACATCCAGGGACCAAGCCACCGACAACACCCCAAACCACAAGGCAAAAGCAAACAGTGACTTGCCAAGCCGGCGGCATTTCACCTTTCCTCTGAGATAAGGCCAAAAACATCACGTGTCCCGATGGGCTCATTAGCACACAAGTCAGGGTTTGCAGAACTTGGCCCTGCTTCTCTAGAGCAGCTGCAGAAATGCAGCCACCTCTGGGGTAGAGGGCAATGGCCAACTCACACACACCCCCAATTCCCACCCTTACAAACTATGTGATGTTGGTTTGACTCTTTAACAACAACAACACAGAACTAAGACATGGGTAGTTTAATAGAAAACTGCCTGGAAGCCCATATGTAGAAAAGTCAGCCGGACTAGGCTGGTTGATTCCAAGTATCCAAAGACCACACAAATCTCTAAGCCATCTCCCACCTGCTCCAGCTGAGAGCTGTCAGCCTCAAGTAAAGGTGCATCCCTGGCCCCCTCCCAGGGCCTTGAGCAGATGGAGCCCCCACTCACCTGACTCATTCTGGGAGCTCATGATGTCTGGGAAGTAGGTGGTGTCCTTGCCAGAGCTGGGGAGGTGAAGGGTCTTTGGGAAGCAAATGGCTTGGCCAGCCTCTGACAGCGTTCCTGGGAGGTGTATTTGGCTGTAGCTCTATCGCCAGCTGGGAGTCTCAGGCATCCCTTGTGGCCAGCCCGTCCAAGGAGCCCTGCTGGAAAGGAACAAGGGTCAGAGAGGCCTTGGACCGCTCCCAAAGGAAGTTGGAGCTACAAGGCAATCCACCCACACAAGAAGCTGGTCCCCAGAATGTGCCCCTGGGGGAGCCCTGGGCACATTGGAAGGTGACCTGTATTTCTAAAGGCACATGCCCAGCGGGCTCAAATTTGGGCTAGAGTAAGCACTTCTGCAATGGCCTGAGTGAGAAGAGAATGGGGGCTACCTTTGATCACAGAATACTGTCCCCTAGCCAAAGAGACAGCTGCATGCCCCACAACGTGTCCTGCAATTCTCTGATGAAGTTACTGCCCCAGCTGACAAGGGATGAACAGATGCCAGCTACAAAGCAAGCCATCAGCATCACTGAGCCCAGACACCTCAGGCCAGGGTAGGGACACCACATCACGGACCTCAGTGCTCACCCGCAAGAGCAGGGAGGAAACTTGGAATCTCCTCTTCCAAAAGCACAGGCCACCTGAACAAGGATAAGCAGTACCAACAGCCAGCAGCAGTATGGGGTTTACAACACACAGATGAGCAGTCCTGATTCCCTCCAGTAAGCGGCAGCAGTGACTAATTCTGTAGTTATTCAGGGCATTTCCATGGCCCATCGAGAGCTTGGTCCTGCTGAGGAAGGTGCTGGACAGACATGGTAAGAGACAACCCTAACCCAGGGAATTCACTAACTAAATAGCTGAGACAGGCAAACAGTGGGAAACAGGGAGTACAATTATCCCATTTTACATATAGGGAACAGAAAAGAGAGATGTGAATGCCCTGTGAGATAAAACATGCCTCCTAAGTCCTAGCACCTTAACTACAAAACCATCCTTCCACTGGCCAGCTGGGTAACCACTGGCAAGTCATTGCACCATCTGCGGCTCAGGTTTCCCATCTGTAAAATGGTAATAGTGATGCTGCCCTATTTTGAGAGCAACAGATGCAAAGTACTCGAGATTTATTATTTTAAATACATGCCTGGTTCAGTGCAGGCACCCAGAGCAATTATGGGAATTCACTTGTTAGCTCTTAAAAAGTTTAAGACAAATCCATCTGCACAGCCCCAGACCATCCTAAGCTTTCCTTGGTTTCAGCAACTTCAGGACCGAGTCCCTTCTCTCTGTAGCTCCAGGCTTGATGCTGCACCAACCTAGAGCTTCACTAATCTTCAACACATCTCACATCTTCTGGGCTAATCCTCTACTAATGGGATTACCAACAGAGAAGGGAAGAGACCACGCCTGCCAGGCAGCCTGCCTGCCACTGGGGAATTCAGCTCATCTCCCTCTTGACAGGGGAAGGGCCATTTGCAAACAAACATATTCCACACCAGGTGTCTGGGAAAGAACCATTTCCAGACACACTGACCGTACCAGCACTGTTTGCTACAACCATCCAACACATCAGCCAGAGAGGGCCAACCAGCACAAGCCAGCCGCTTTATGGGCACGCTGAGGAAGGTGCAACCACCTCTAGTGGGTAAAAACCCTGTACTGGGATTCGAGAGACCTGGGTTCTAGTCCCCACTCTACAGCCTACAAACGGTTTCCCCATTCAGGGCCTCTGGCTTCCTTGCCCAGTTATGTGGGCTGTCTCTCTCTTATGCTGTTCATGCAGCCCCCAGTGCCAAGGGAACAAGACTGACAATACCTGTGATGGATCCTGCCAGGAGCCCTGTCAAACCCTAGCTGAAATGAAATGGGCCCTGTGAGGCCAGACACAGGCTGCCTGCAAACTCTGAGTGAAGGCCCTGCTGCCCCAGGGACTCCCTCCATCACCTTGTTGAGGGAGGGCACCTGGGTCCCCCTTCAGGGAGAGGATGCCTGGATTCAAGGTGAGTGCACAGCTCTGTGCAGACTGAAGGGCCAAACCCAGCCTTAGGGCAATGGCCTTGTGCCGCCCAGGCTGCATCTCTCACCTTTGAAGGAGGATTTGCTGATGAGGAAGGGAAGGGGGACTGGTTTGTGAAGGGAAATACTCATTCACATGTTCTCAGAGGCCTGGGTTATTCTCCCCGGCCTGGTGCTAGATTGGCTTTGCCCTGCAGGAAGCCCCTCCTCTGGGTTTAACAGCTGGCAGGGAGGACAGCATGGAGCTACAACCTCCTCCTTCAAAGGACTGGCACAGGGCATCCTGGAGGCAGGGACCCAGAGCAGGCAGGTCTGCATTCTCCCTGCTCTGGAGGTGTGAAAAGGTAGCTCATCTGCTTGTCATAGGGGCCCAACCCCCCTACTTTTTTGCTCAGGGATTAGGTCAGTGCAGGGAGAGCCTCTTTGCCTGGTTGCAAAGAGGGTACTGCCCATAGGCCTGCCCCACAAAAGCAGGTGGAGCCCCAAAGCAGCTGGGGACCAGAGGTGGTGGCAGTCAGAGACAGCAGCAGGCAGAGGAGAGAGATGACGGGTGACCTAGAAATCTGTCAGCAGGGCCTGGTGCACTAGGATGGACATCTACAGCAAGGGAGAGCTGGGTTGGAGAGGACCCGCTGCGCATGGCCAGGCAGGAGGACCCTTCTGGATATGTAAGAACCAGGAGGTGGGGCAATAAGAGACAGTACCAACCTGCACATCGCCAGGGCCCAGGCCTGCCCAGCTCCAGTGCTGAAGCCAACAGAGGTTTGCATTCTGCAGAATAAGGGAGATAGGGTTCTGTCTCCCTCCCGTGAGCTGACAGCACTGACCCGGCACAGGTGCAAAAGCTGGGGTGAGCCACAATCACCCCTGGGAAGGGTGGGGAGGCATCACCTGAGCCCTCCTTGCCTGCTGAGCATTCACCCAAGGACTTGTGTGTCTGACCAGCATGTGAGCTCCAGCAAGAGCCCTACCCCAGTGCACAGCCACACCAGCCCCAAAACAGTAAGCTGTGGAGGAGATCCATCCAACTCCCCTAAGCCACCCCCAGGGCCTGCAGGACTGATGTCTTCACAGCATCCCTCTTCTGTATTCCTGTGGCCCCTGCCATAGCAGCCCTAGGATCCCCCCACACCCACCTCCAGTGAGGCACCTCAGCCCAGCCCTGCAGCCCCCTGCTACTGCAGACCCCTGCCAAACACAGCCCCCCCAGCACATCTCAGCCCTGACCTCCAGCCCCCCATTTTCCCCATCCCAGGATCCCCATCAGAGCGCATTTTCTGACATCACCCCCCCGCCCCAGACAGATGGTCCCACAGGCAACCCCTCACGTTTCCTGCTCCCCTTCACATCCCTGTGTGGAAGGCAGCTGGCCAGCCATGTAGTCCCACAGGGGAGGAGGGGGCCACAGGTGGCAAACCCCAGCACTCGAGGCAGGGTTTGCTGGCAAAGTAAAGGAGCACAGGCAGTCCAGGAAGGAAAATGGACAGAGAACAGATCAGCTCAGGCCAGGAGCCGCACTGGAAGCCTTGACTGCCTTCTGAGAGCTCACTGAGATCTATCGCTGCAGAAAGGCCAGTACCTGGGCTGGGGCGCAACTGCATTGACGAAGGTGGGGCTGCCCTGAGGATATCCAACAAGTTCAGACCCTCTGGCACATCTCTGAGGGAATCTCAGTCATCCTGCTCCCCACTCCTCAAATGCCTCAACTCCCACCTCAGAGCCCATCAAAGGGTGGGCAGGAAATCCAGGAAGCGGCCCCAGCTCAGACTGCCAATCTGGTGATGGAAAGAGCCGGACTGGAGTCTGCCTTCACCTTCAGAGACCTGGGTTTGAGCCACAACTGATTAGAGTGCAATGGGCTCAAAATCAGTGCTGGGGCTGCTAAAGAGAGGGCCACGGCTGGCCATACTGCCACTGGGGGGAACATAACACTGGAACAGCACCAGGCAGCACAGGCCAAGGTTAACGGGTATCCTCAAGGCTGCATCCAGGCACCAAAGGATCAGTGTAGCAGAGAGGGGCTCCAGGTTGGGACTGAGTGGCATCAGTAAAGCTGTGGGTGGGCACCCAGACTTGGACTAGCAGGTGAGCACTGCAGTGCCACAGGCAAGGACTGGGGGATGGATGGGCAAAGTTGGGGGAGGGGGGAAACTGGGACAGGACTGACTGCATTCCACCTGCCTGCCCCCAGGTAGGGCTGTCACGCTGGGTGCCAGGGGCTGGAGAGTCTGAGGTTCAGGCATGAAAATTTCAGGCTCTCCTTACTTTACCTGGGGATTTTCCTCCCTCCGGCAGGCCAGTGATGGTAGGAAGTTGTCTGGATCCTTCAGAGGAGCAAAGATCCCTTCCAACTCCATACACGAAAACCCTCTTGGTTTTCAGTCTCACCGCGCCACCCGACAATTGACTTTCAGTCTCACCATGCCACCCAATTTTCTGTGATGAGGCAACAAGCCTTGTAGGTGGAGGGGAAACAGTAGATGTGGTGTATCTAGACTTTAGTAAGGCTTTTGATACAGTCTCGCATCACCTTTTCATTAACCAACTGGCGAAGAACAGCCTGAGTGGAGCTAATATAAGATGGGTGAAAAATTGGTTAGATAACTGGTCCCAGAGAGTAGTTATCAACAGTTCACAGTCATGCTGGAAGGGCGTAATGAGGAGTGTATTGCAGGGATTCGGTTCTGTTCAACATTTTCATCAATGATTTAGATGGCATAAAAGTGTGTGCATGATACCAAGCTGGGAGGGGTTGCAAGTTCTTAGAAGGACAGGATCACAATTCAAAATGATTAGGACAAACTGGTGAAATGGTTTGAGGTAAACAGAATGAAATTCAATACAGACAAGTGTAAAGTACTGTAAGAACAATCCATTGCACACATACAAAATGGGCAGTGGCTGCACGGGAAAGGAGTCTTGGTGCCACAGTGATCCACAAGCTAAATATGAGTTGACAGTGTAATGCTGTTGCAAAAAAAGCAAACACCATTCTGGGATGTATTAACAGGAGTATTGTAAGCAAGACACTAGATCAGAGTGATTGCAAAGAGCTAAAGGAGCAGGACTAGCTAGGCAGGCTGCCACAGCTCAGGACTGAGGAAATCAATGGGAGAGAGCTGTCTGACAACCAAAGCCTATTTAAAGTCTTCCCCAGCCTGACAAAGAGAAGGTGTCCAACCATGAGCAACTGGGGAAGATTCACACTCTGGGCTGTATCTGGAGGCTTGAGGAAAACTCTCTAGACTGAATCATTTTTCAAGCTACTCCAGAACCCTAGGAAAATGCTGTTGCTCACAGAGAAATGCCTTAAACTCTGCAGCCAACCATGTCGCTGACACCAATTGCCAACAGCCACACATGGACATATAAGCAAAAAGGATCAGATCCTCAGTTAAATGCTGCAGTTCTATTGAAGTCACTGATGTGATGCCAATTTACACCCATGAGAATCCATCCCGAAGTTTGCCGCATCGGCCTCAGCCAGCTAGAGGCTTCCCAGGGAATTGTGTGGATGACCTGAGTGCCATACTATTTACCCGACGTGCATGTCCCTGCCTGCTCCATGTGGGGTGTGAATATCCCATGGCGCATTTTGAGAGAGCAAGGGTCTGCCCCAGTTACCCCACCCAAATTCTTTTCCAGACCACCACCACGGTAGCATTGGCTGCTGCCCAGAGGTGGCTGCATTTCAAAGCCACAGAAAGCGAAAGCTTCACTCCTAAGCACTCACTGTGGAGGGAACTCTGCAGGCTGCACCCTGTCATCCTTGGCCCAACATCAGCTGTCAACAGGACAACAAGGATTAGGGCTCCCTAGGCATGGAGTTCCCCCCAGCCCACACACACCAACACACATACAGGAATTGGGCAGTCAGCAGCAGATCCAAATTTAAAAACAGATCACCTTCCTGCAGCTAATATCCATATAATCCAGGATGCCAGCATAGCAAAGTGGCTCACTCAGGGGCACACGCGTTTAGAAAGGCAAAGGCTTGGGACTAGCACCCAGGGATGGGAGTCAAGGCTTCTGGGATCACCTCCTGCTGTGGCATCACTTCTCCAGGCTTCCTTTTCCCCTGCCCTTGGACCAAGGCTGACACTAAGGTTTGCTACGGGAAGCTGCGTAACCTAGGGAAGAGCAAAGCATCTTCGACTGGCATCACCTAGGATATGTGAACACTGCTTCTGAAACCTGTTGAACCCAGGCTTGGGGACTCAGTGCTCCCAAGCCTGCCCTGAAGTGCTCACACTCTACCGCAAATCTGGTGCTAATATGTCCATGCTGCACTGTGGAGACCTTCTGACAGGTCTGCAGCTTGACCTGAATCCACAATGCAAACCAGTGGGCCTGGACCTGAGTTACAGCAGGACCCTGGCTCTGACAAACTTTGCCCTCCCCTGCAGGTCCTAGGACCCAGCTCCTGAGCACTTTCTGAGTCAGACTGAGATAGGTGTGGATGCAAGATTTGAGCTCAAGTTACTACGCAGTGTAGACTGAACTCTCATCTCCTTGCTGAGCCTCCACAGCTCTGTGACCACCATGCACGGCCCTGTTATGGCTCAGCAACACACGGGTTCGCCCAAATCTCCCCTTCTAGTCTCGTACCTGTTATCTACCATAGTGACCAGGGGATTCCTGTGTGAACACAAACACACACACACACACCCCAGTGTTGAACTAGCACCACAGGGCGCATGCAAGGGCGACACTGCCCCGGAAAAAGACCCAGGGCCTGGGCCCCATGCGCTCTCCCCCCACCCTGGGCCTGATCTGGGGTCCAAGCCCAATCTGGTCCAATGGCCCTGAACAGGTCCTGGATCAGGCTCCTGCTGCCACCAGCCGCAGCCCATCCCTGGATCCTTTGCTGGGGACAGGGACGGGGACAGGTGAGGCAGCCGCTGCCATGGGCAACCCGGCTCCAGATCCCCAGACACGAACAGAGCCAGGTAAGGTGGCCACTGCCATGGGCGGCCTGGTCCCCGATCCCTTGCTTGTGCCAGGGCTGGGTCAGGCTTTGTGCTGGGACTCGGGGCACGTGCCCCCACCCCTGTGCCCAGCACCAGTGACAACACTGGGTAAGTGAGCTGAAAGTGATTAAGAAGTGTCCACACAGTCAGTCATGGGGGCACTTCAGCAACAGAGCTAAATCTAATTGCCCCCAGACAGCCTGTGAACCATGAATCTTTGAGCACAGAGCAGCCAGGGACATAGAGGAAGCAAGCTGGACTCTGCAAAGGTGAGGCTTTCAGAGAGGCAGTGTGTGGGTAGGGCCCTTGCCTGTGACTGGAAACCTGGGTTCTGCTCCTGGCTCTGACCCACTGCGTGACCTAGGACAAGATATGGCACCTCTGTGCCTCAGTTTCCCCACCCACCGTTAGTCTTACAACAACTTGTGGCAGAAACTGCCTCACCCTATAAGTGTGAAAAGCATCCAGCACAGTAAGGGCCTGATCCTAGACAAAACTTCCACGGTATCACTAACAATCACCATGATCTCCATAAGACAGCAACAACATGCAGTCTGCCCCATCTTCATCCCACCGACCAAATGTTGGCTAGTTGAGCCCCACATACTCCTGAGAGCAAAGCAAAGCCAGGCTCACCCACCCCATCTTAGGCAGGGGGAAGAAAAGGTGCAGAAGGCATTTAAATTAAGGCCCTGGCAGCTCCAACCCCTTCAGAGCAATTAGACGGCGCAACCAGCCCCTTGCATGCACACAAGCACCAGATCTGTGCACCCAAGTGCAGCAGTCATGCATGAAGGGAAGGTGTACCACGCTGGACCTGACCTTTCAAAATTGAACAGGTCCTGAGTGACCTGTGAAAGGTTCCAGTGGGAACAAGACACATGGCCAGGTGCAGGATTTGAGCATCCCTGCCTCCCACTCTTGTTCCATCTCCATGGCCAAGCTCAGCTCAGTTAAGACGTTACCCTAGCTCAATCTCCAGAGTAGCAGGCAAGGAACCAGACCACGGTTAGCGTGCTAAAAGCGAGCTTGACTCTGGCTCACCACTCTCCACCTGTGAATAGACTCCCCCACCAGCTTCATCCCTCCTGGTAACAAGGAGCAAGTACCAGAACAGTTGTTTGCTCTCTAAGGAAAATAAGGAGGGCTGCTCAAGGTGGGTCAAACTGCAGCTCTTCTATGGGTAGAATAATGCTGGTCTGGGGCATGACACAGTTACCAATACAGCCCCCAGTTACACCACTATAAAGCTGGCTTATAACAGGATAGCTTGTTTCCCTTCCCACACAGTAGCAGCTATGTTGATGTAGGCTCTTTATATGGGTATATCCACATCCAGCCAAAAGCCAGGTCTACACAACACTTATGTCTGCAGTGTGAAGCCTCCATACTCCCAAGTAATCTCATCACACTGACCTGTATGGACAGCACTATGTCGGCAGAGGGCCCTTCCCTGATATCTCTTGGGGGGGTGGGGTGCATTCACTACGCCAAGGAGAAAAGCTCTCCCTTGGTGGCAAAGGCTATATCTGCACTACAGAGGTGTATCAAGGAGAGGGGTAGAAGGGAGCCCAGTCCCCAGGTGCCAGATGGGTTCTTGTTGAAAGAGTTGCCACTACCCACCATTGACATCCCCAGCAGCTGCAACAACCAGCCTCCCAATTCCTGCACTGGGCTCAACAAGGGAGCTGTGGAAACCATGCTCCCACAGGGACTGCTACCAGGTGCACAAGGGCATCTGCCTGCCACTCCTTCTCAGCACTGCCCCCACTGCAGTGGGAGGGAAGTAGGAGAGGTGGGAAATGGTCCGCAAAGCCCCACCACAGGGCTCTGACACCGATGGAGGGTTGCAAATACAAGTACAGGCCCCTGGGGTCCATGGTACGCCAGTGCTGCCCGACAAAGGTAAGTCAACCTAAGCCAACTTTGGTCAACAAAACTCTGCAGTGCAGACCAGCTCAAGCATCTTCTCTTGAGCACTACAGCAGCACAGCTGTCCCGTGTAGAAAGAAGTGGGTCCAGGGCTCTGTCCCAGAGTGGGTGCGATGGTAGGGAGGGTGGAGCTGGCACAGAGCACTCACAGCTAAGATCAGTGCTTGGTGCCATGCCTTCTCCTTACCGGGACAGTGACAAAACAGGCTCCCAGGCCCTGGTGCAGGCAGCAGCGGTGTTTCAAAGCAGGTGCTTCATGGACTGCACCGCCTTCTACCCCTCACCTTTGTTTCCAGGTCTCTTCCCTGCACTGTTTCTCTCACCACTGCCCCATTTCCCCGATCTCTGGTCCCACCTACACCAAATCAGCCAACATGGCTTTCCCACCCCACCCCTCCCCACACCCGCAGTTACAACCTGCCTTGGCCTGCTCAGGCCTGCCTGCACATTTTCGCGCCATGGCACATTTCAGAGCACAATCCAGGGCCGTGTTCACTGCCAGGCCAGACCCCACTCTACTTGTGTTGTGGGATACCCAGATCAGTGGTTTCACTAAAGCAAAAGGCATTAGGCAACCCACAGAGTCCTATCGCATGGGTGGGGCGCAGAGTAGAAGACAGGAGGGCGTGCCTGGGGCAGCGTCAAGGCAGTTCCCGGGAAAGACACCATGACCCTATGATGAAGGCGGCTCTCCTAGCCATGGTTCACAAAACAGTGATGCCAAGGAGGGACAGAAGCCAATGTCAGAAAAATCACAGCCTTCCTGCCTTTCCCACTCTGTTAAATGAGAAGGGGGGATCTGCCTAAAAATGGAAGGCATTCAGATACTACGGAAATGAGCGCAGCACAAAAACCTATACAGATGAAGGGATCTCCAGGAGTTCCCAGAATGGGTAAGGCTGAGCACAGCTGTACTATGGGAATGTGGGTCTTTGTTGCTCCAGTGGCTGGTTGTTACAAAAAAAAGCCCCCTTCTCCCAGTCCCAACATGGACACTGATCTCAGTAGTGTATGCCAACCAGCCTCAGTTTCCCCTTTGTCCATGCACACAGAGAAACACTGTCTCAGCAGAGAATTCAAACCCCTTTGTTCATACAAAGGGCCACAGTTCCCAAGCTCACTTGACAAACACCAGTTCCGCCTCAAACTTCAGAGTAAAACAAGGTTACAACACAGCAGCTCTTCAATCCCACTAAAGGGTCACTTGTTCCCAGGCCACCCACCCCAGTGTCATTAACCACACGGTCCCAGTTCCTAGGCCTCACTCCCCAGTCCACCACACTGAGCACTTCTCTCCCCTGGTCATCTACTCCAGCACAAAGTTGGGCCTCCTGCCTGTAGCATTCCACCCCCAGGCCTCCTCACCTCATTGCCCTACACCCTCCCAGACCACTCCCTCATTTTTGCACAGACCAAAGCTAGGCCTTCATTCCAAGAGGCTTCTGCCTGAGCCTTCCTGCAGCAGTAGGGCTCCCCGTCCTCCCAGGTCTCCTGCTGTCCCCCCTCTATTCTCAGGGCAGTCTTCATCTGTCCCTTTCTGACACTCACCCACCCAGGTTCTGGCTCTGTGTCTGGCTCAGAGACATTCTCAACCCAACTGGGAAGCAGCTGACCAGCAAGTGACGTGCTTGACCCAGCTCCCTCTTTAAGGGCCAATCATTCTGCAACATTGGTCCAAAAGAGAGGATAAAAGCTCCCTACTGCTGCAAGCTAGCAGTTGGGGCAGCATACAATTTCAAAAGGAATAGCCGTGTTAGTCTAGTTCAGTTAAAAAAACAACAAGGAGCTGTGTGGCACTTTAAGACTAACAAATTTATTTTTTGCATGAGCTTTCGTGGGTGAAGATCCCACTTCCTCAGATGCTTCGAAGATGGGTGAACTTACAGAAAGGAATGAAACTAAATGCAAGGGGGTGTAAAACATAGGATCAGGTCATAAAGTAACAGCAAATCAGAGCAGTTTACAGGCTCAAACCATGGGAAGCCTGAAGTCAAATTACCCTTTGTAATGGGAAAAGAACCCATAGTCTCGATTAAGTCCTGCTTTCACAGAATTTAGCTTGCATATTAATTCGAGTTCAGCTGTTTCTCTTTGAAGTCTTGATGTCCCAGGTACATCTCTAACGACAGTCATTAACAAATCCATCATCAAGTGATTAGGAAGATGGAAGTGCTCAGCAACTGGTTTCTTTTTTCTTTGATTTCTGATATCAGTCCTGTGCTCATTCAGTCTCTTACAGAGTGATCGTCCTGTTTGTCCAATATATAAGGTGTTGGGGCATTTTTTGCACATGATGGCATAGACCACACTAGCAGGTAAATGAGCCTTTGATGGAGCAGCAGGCTTGATTAGGACCTATGATGGTGTCTGTTGTGTAGATATGTGGTCAGACTTAGCAGCATGGTTTTTTGCAGGGATTTTGCATAGGATTGAGGGCCCTCATGCTCCTGGGTTCAAATCCCACTGTGTATCTACATGGGTGGGCCACCCCTGAGCCCTGCTATTAACAGATACATGTCCTCCTCCTCTTTAGACTCATACAACACTCTCAGCTCCAATGGACAGACCCTGGCAAAAGGAGAAGGGTTCATCTGGCAGGGAGCAAACGGACTTGCTCTCAGAAACACCGAGAGCCATGGGAGCCTTCCACCCAGGAAGAAAACCCACCTGAAATTCTAACCACCTTTTCGCAAGGCACTGGAAGCCTTTTAAGAGGCAACTGAGACCTTGAGAAGTTTGCCTTTCGCTGCCAGCTCCCTAGATGACAGGGAAGGGCTGCCATCTTGCTCAGCACTTGGGGGATTTAACCACTGATCTCCAGAACTAAAAGAACAAATCCCTCTAGATCTGGGACTGTGACAGACTCATATCCCCCTGGCCCAGGCACACAGAGGGAACATAAAATGACTAACTGGTGGGCTAAATAATCAGACCACAGGAGAAAAATCACAAATTTCAGCCAGTTTCCCCCAGCAGCTGGTTCCTCAAAGAGGAAGGCTGCAAAAAGAAACCAACTAGAGCACTAGCCCAGTCTTCCTTGGCCAGCTTCACTGGGCTGCCAGGGCTCTTCTCTGACTAGAACTGCCCATGCCAAGGTTTCCATCATTATGGTTATATGGGAATCAGGTCTCTAACCAACACATCTCTGCCAGTAAAGGGTTATAAAGTGCAGCCCAGGTCTTACAGGCCAAACGCATCAGCCCTATGAAGATAGGAAGGGAAAAAGATGCACAGAGCTGGTATGTGATTTGCCCAAGATCACTTATACAGCTCAGTGGTAGAGCTGGAAGAGATCGAAGATCACCAACCTCCAGTCCCACCCAGATCACGTAACCACCTGCCTGTCTCCTATGTATGGTAAAGAATAAATGGGGCCCGTCTGTCAGATCCACACAATAAAACCATGCCCATTTACACCAGCTTGGGATCTGTCCCAAGAAGAATAGCTCTGGTGGCCTGGCCAAGTATCTTTCCCATCTCACCCCACAAGAAAATGCCTTGATGTCCAAGCCTGCACTTGAACTGCTAGCTTGCTGTGTTGGCCAGGATCAGCCTCAATCCAGAAGTCCAGCCCATATGGCAGGGGTCTCAAACTCATGGCCCCTAAAGTTATTTTTTTGCAGCCTGCAGCGACACTATCAATATTTGCAATACTGTTGTATCTAAAGGTTTCAGTGGTGCAGCCCTTAGGCCACCATATTAGTCCTCATGCGTGATGTGGCCCTTGGGCTAACGTACTAGTCCTCATGCAGCCCTCTTGGTGCTTTGAGTTTGAGACTCCTGCCATATGGCATCTAACAATACCTTAAAACACAGTTCAGCTTGCAAAAACAATGATGGAAAAAAACCAGCCCCTTCCTACCCTCCAGTGCTGCTTGTCTCGCAGTCCAACCTATTGACTACAGCAGCCAACGCTTCTCATTCACACTAGCTCCACGGAGCTGAGACAATGGGCTGAATTCAGCTCTAACTCCCACGTCAGGAGCAGAAACCATTGACGAAGTGCAGTAGCAGAACCAAACCTCGCATCCGGGTGCACTTGAAGACAGCCGGGCTGCAGAGGTGTCAATGAGGGAAAGATTCTGCAGGCCAGGAGACTGATGGCTGAGAAGCATCAGTGGACATTCAGATCCCAGGGTGAGTTTCCAGGGCAGACAGCTTAAAACAAACAAACATCACCACCCACATATCTTTTCTCTAGTTAATTGAGCGCGCTGGAGTGGAGTCAGACACCAAAAGGGAGCACAGTTGTATTTCCTAGATGGCTTCCTAGCCATCTGTGCAGGGTGAAATCCTGGCCTGTTGAAGTCAGTGGTGCAACTCCCACCCCCTACTACAGTGCCAGGATTTAACCCTTAGTTTCATCACATGCTCCCTGGAATCACAGCTTCAAATCTCAACAGGACCATCTCAACGAAGCATCCCTCCTGAGGAGGACGTCTGAGGACTAAAGCTCTGCACAATGACAGGAGACCTGCTCTGCCATTGACACCCTGCGTCATCACGGGCAAGTCCCTTAGTGCCTCAGTGTCCCAACAGCAGAATGGAGATACTTCCTTCGCCTTGTACTTTAGACAGCTCTTGTCTCTCATGACGCTTTTGCATAATGGAGACTGGATCTTAGTGGGGACTTCTAGGCACTACAAACAATAGACCAAGTGTTGGGCCCTAATCTTCTCTCATTTAAGCCGCTGTAATCAGAAATGCAGCCCAAAAGAGACGAGTAAGATCTACGGAGTTCCACATGTGGATCTTTTTAATAAATCCTCTCTGCACCACAATAGTCCATGGCACCTTTCAAAGGACTATGGTTTTGCTCCACTCCACTCACAGATAAAGGTTCACTGGCATGTGGCTGGCTGCTATTTCCTTCCCACTCCAGAATCAGCTGCATTTACATTTTCTGGACATAAGCAATGTGGGAAAAGCCTGTGGATCCTTTCTCAGCGAGCCAAGCTAGCTACATAATTCATCAGGAAAGGTGCTGCCTGAAATTAAAACCCTGCTGATCAGATCAAAAATCTGCTGGGTCAAACTTGTGAAGACTGAGCTATTCACAGGCCCTGCCTGCAGCTCCTAGAGACCAAGGGTCTGACTTTCAACCAGGGCAATACTAAAAGAACAAGCAATAAGGTTCAGCTCTTCAGAACCACTGAAGGGACCTGGCAGCTCAATTCCCTTTTGCTGCCAAAATCCTGACTCCAAAGTTAGCTCCAACATTTACAATCCAAATCTGCAGACTTCTGTTCAATTTAGAGAACCCAGGGAAGGTCTGAATTTGGGCCAATGTTAGTCAGTGCCTTGAAACAGAAGCTGTCTGTGTTCAGGGTTATGTACAGCACCTAGCACAATGGGGGCCTCATTGAGGATTAGGGGTCGAAAGGCATCACAGGAAGAAGGCTCATAAATAATAAGTGTTTCTTCTGCTGAATCACTCTCCACTCAGAAGTCTCTCATACCCCATGGCAGCCTCGATTAGATATCCCTGTGGAACCCACTTCTCTCATCTGAGATGGGATAAAGTGAAGTCATTAAGGAGCCAAATCAAAGGACAATGATGGTGAGCAAGAAGAGATGGCCCGTAAAAATCAAAACAAAATGGAACTGGAAATCTCCTGCACCCCAAAGATAATGTTTAGTAGCTGCCTGGGACATGGACATAAGTGCAGGGGACTGGACTCGATGACCTCTTATGTTCTCTTCCCGTTTCTATGATCTTATGGATTTGCCTCTGAAACCGACACCTTAGGGCTGGATCCACAAAAAACACACATATGTTCCCATTGAGAACAATGGGGGCTGCTAGGGCCTCAGTACTTGGGAAAGTCTGGTCAGCCATTAGGCTAAATCTAATACCCAGTAAGGTCAGTGGGACCCTTTCCATTAACATCCATGGGCTCTTAGTTAAGCATTACTAATTCCCACACTTTTATTGCCTGTCCTGTGACACATTGCTTTTTATCTTAAAGGCATTGGGAGATTGTGTGAGAATCTCAGCCTCCCTGTGCACAAATAATTCTCTGCTCCTTGCAGTTGCAAAGAACAGCTTCAAAATATGATGCTTAAAAAGCCATCTGTACCAGAAGTTAAATACTAAGAAACCCATGCTTATAAAAAGTGGTGACATTTAAGCAGTCCATCCCAGGAGTTTTGAGCTCTTGGGACTAACAAGTGTGTCACAGAGAAGGCCTGACCTTCTGCATCACACAGACCCGGATTCGTGTCTGAATTCAAGACATAGCAAGCAAGAGTCCTGTTCACAATCACTCAGACCACTAGACCAAACTCCTTCCCTAATGCTGCTTATGTAACCATGTTTCTCCCAGCATTAACCCTCCCTGCTAATATTTGTCCCACGCCCTTTGTTCCCCACTCAGACCACATGCTCCTTTGAGGGGGGACTGTTTCATAGCAAATTTGTCCAGCTCTCAATATAAATGAGACCCCCCCCCCCCAATGAGGCCTCTGGATACCATTATACTCATCCTCCTCTAGGGTAGGAGTGATTGTAGCTAGAAGATCACACCATTCTAGGTGCAGCATTTCCCAGAGAGCTAGTTGGAAGTCCAAAGAAGAGAAACAAAATAGTGAGGGGCACAGAATTGGGAGGAAAGGCTGGAAGAGTTAACCCTTGGGCAAACGGAAAGATAATACTCCACAGACATCTGCAAGGATGTAAGCATGCCAGGAGAAGAGGAATTAGTTATTACACCAGGAAGACAGGATCAGAAATTTACAAAAAACAAACAGAAGGATGAATACTGGGAAAATTTTCCTGTCAGCAAGATACCTGAGGGTGTGGAAACACCTCTCCACAGGAAGAGGGGGGAGCCCCAGCATTCATTCCCACATGGGCTTTATGGGCTGACCAATCCCGCATCTCCAATGTCTTGGCGGGGCCGGAGGCTAGGTTCTGCTCTTAGCCACACCTGCATCAACCTACAGCAACTCCACTGAAGTCAGCAGAAGTCCTCTGGATTTACACCAGCATGGCAAAGAGTAGAATCTGGCTCACTGCTTGCAGCGCAGGGGCATGAGTGTGCTGGCGCAGCAGCCCAAATGGAACATGCAGATGATCCATTAAAAAGCCTGTTTTCCCTAAGGACCATCTTTCCTACCATGGCCCCATTTTGCAGGTCACCTGCAAGGATAACAAGGGATAGATGGAGAAGGAAGGCAGAGAAGGCAAGACTGGGAGTAAAGTCACCTCCCTCTCAGACATACACAACACATGCACCCAGAATCATCCCTCAAGACTCAGCAGGCAAACCATCTAGCTTGGAAAGCAAAAGGGAAAATGAGCTCAAGACAGCACTTGCTATTGCGCCAGTGAAACAGTCCAGGACCAATACAAACGAAAACCATCAGCCTGCAGGGAAGCTGTTACTGTTTCAATATTCCAGACGGTTGTCCTCAAAAGGATGCAAACAGGGAGGATAAATTATTTAAGAGCAGCTGTGGCCCAGCAACCTTTTTGTTGCCCCTGCTTAGTATTTATAGCACACGGCAACACAAGGCATCAGCAAAGCTTTGTCTCCCCGGCATTAATACCCACGTTCTCCCACCCTGCCCGGCTAGCAATGAGGAGCCGAAGCACCAAAACCCTGTGCTGAGAAAGGCAGGAGACCAGACTTTGATTCCAAACAACAAGGACGGTGGGGAAGGTGGCAGGCGTTTGTGCATCCTCTTCATCTCCCCCACAGATGTGGTGGCACAACCCTTCCGAGGCTGGTTTCCAGAGAAAGGAGGAAGAGACCCAAGGGTGGGGTGCACCCTGCCTCCACCCAAGCAGCCTCCAGATACCAGGGACAATTAAGAGGATGTCAGGGATGCACAGAATGTCCCCCCTTTAAAAGCCATGGGGAGAAGCCACCCCATGCTGCTCAGCTAAACCCACAAGCCCCTATGTGCTTCCCAGGGGGCACAGGGAGGAGCAGTGTACCAGACACACACCCTGTCTGGCACCCCCAGGCGCATCCTCCTCCGGCATCACCAGACTCACCCCCAGGCTGGAGCTCCACCATCCTGATGAAAGCAGCAGCTAAATGCGAGGCGAGGTTACTTACTGCCAACCCCCCTCCATCCAGGGAGGCTGGGCCGCCGTTTCATAACCACACTCGCTCTCCCCCCTTTGTTCCAGCGCCCGCCTTGCAACCCATCTCTGCCGCGAGTTGCAAAGTCTCTGCACACGGGGGGCTGGTTCCTCCCCCCAGCGCACAGACCTTTCCCCGTCCCAGGAGAGGCGGGAGGGCAGGTGCATCAGCAAGACCCGCCCAAGGGGGCACAGAGGTGCCTGCGCCGCTGCAAAGAAGCCCTAATCTCCCCCCCAACACGCGCACACACACACCCCGCGCCTGGACACCCTCCTGCGGGCGCGCACAGCCAGCTCAGCCGCTCAGCCTCCAGCTGGGGGCCATGCGGGCTGCAGGAGGGGAGCCCCCTGCAGCCGGCGGGAGCAATGCACGCGCCCCGGCTCGGCTGCCCCTTGCAGGAGCTCGCCCTGCACCGGGCCCCTCCCTTACCTGCTGCTGCTGCTGCTGCTGCTGCTGCTGCTGCACGGGGCGGGGGGCTGCTGGGCCAGCCTGCCTCGGCGCCCCCTCCCGTCCCGGCTCTGCCCCGCTCCTGCTGCCCCTTCTTCCTCCGCCTCACCACCGCCGCCGCCGCCTCCTCCGGCGCTCCTCCATCTTTGCAGCTGGCTCTGCCCAGCGCCCGCTCCCCACCACCAACAACAACATTGGGTGACGTCACTCACCGTCACGTGACGGAACCCTGGGCTAAAAATAGCCTCCCCTCCCCCACTCCCCCCCCTCCGCGCGCGGTCCCCGTGGGGCGGGGCCTCCGCGAAGGAAGGCGCGTCACCCGCTCTGGCTTAAAGGGCGAGCGGAAGAGGGGGGAGCAGGCAGACAGACAGACAGACAGACAGGCAGGGGCTAGCTGCGATTTTTAGCGCCCCAAGCTTCAGGCCTGCAGCACAGATGCCAACAGAGTGGCAAGGTGGAGGTGGCACAGCGAGCCCCCCAAAAAGCAGCCCCTGGAAGGTGGGAGGGTCCTGCAGCTTGTCGCTTTCCAAAGGGATAGGCGTGTGAGGCTAGTCCGGCAAAAAAAGGCAAGGAGTGGTGTGGCACTTAAAGACTAAGGGATTTATTTTTCGCATGAGCTTTCGTGGGAGAAAATCCCACTTCGTCAGATGCTTGGAAGATGGGTGACCTTGCAAAATGGAATGAAAATAAATGCAAGGGGGTGTAAAACATGGGATTAGGGCATACAGTAACATTGCAGTTTGTCAATTTCCAAAGGGATAGCCAAGTTAGTCTAGTCCAGCCAAAAAACCAAGGAGTCTTGTGGCTCGTTAACAAATTTATTTTTCACATGAGCTTTCCTGGGAGAATATCCCACTTCATCAGATGCTTCTAAGATTTTCTCCCACAAAAGCTCATGCAAAAAATAAATGTTAGTCTTAAAGGGCCACACACATCCTTGTTTTGTTTTGTTTTTCATACAGTAACAGCAAATCAGAGCAGTTGTTAGATTCAAACCCTGGGAAGCCTGAAGTCAAATTACCTTTTGTAATGGGAAACCTTTGCAACCATCACCAGCCCCCTGTGCCTCTGCTCTGCCATCCCTGGCTCACCCTTCAGTTATTTCCATCTGCCACCCCAGGGCACGCATGCCAGCGCCTGACTAGGCTCCTCTTGGGTAGGGTTACCAGATACCAAAGCATGGAAAGGAGGACATTGGGGACACATGGAGAAAATGGAGTATTAATGTAATATTCTGCTGATTTTAGGGGGCCCTGGAACACTTCCCCCTAAAAAGAGGGTGTTCTGGGGTGTTCCAGCATACTTTAACCCTGTAAGTAAAAAGCCAGATGAAATCATGTATTTTTAAAATGCCTGCGGGACAGAGGATGTGAAAGTAGAAAGGAGGACATGTCCTCCTTTTGTCTGACATCTGGTAACCCTACTCGTGGGTGCTTCTCTGCACCCAGCATGTCACAGGGCCTAATGACTTCAGCTCAGTGGTTCCCAAAATTTTCTCTGCCAAGGCACACCTTGGTTACTTTTATTAATTTGAGGCACATCACCATACACTTTCCAAATAAATGTATGAATATTCATAAGCTAATGAGCCAATTCAGAGCTCTTTGAGTAGTTTTTCACAAAATTTTGTGACACGCCTGCTCAGACCCAATGGCATACCTGTGTGCTGTGGCATACTGGTTGGGAAACACTGCTTTAGCTTTCTCCACCCAGGAGAAGTTGGCTATCCCGAGTGGAAAGTGAGGCACAGAACATCTTTGGCAAATGTGTCTGCTCACTTTGGGTGGCCAGTTTGAGATGTCTTGGGTGGGGGTATTTTTCAGCTTGCTGCTGATCACAGAGGCCTGTGGAGACTCAGGACATGTCAGTTCACTTGTAGGGTATGGGAGTGAGCATGATCTAGTGGTTTAGAACATTTAGCCTCTGTCCTGGCCCCCCTCTTCCTCTTTACTCTCAAGACCTGCTTCTGTCCCCCTCCCTTGCAGCCTTAGCCTCCTCTTCCATACTGCCTTTGCAACTCCTTTCTACACACAGCCTTCCCATCTTCAGCCCCAGGCATCCCAGCCAGCCTTTCCCTCCCTCCTCTTCCAGGCTGCATGGACTGCAGCAGGTGGGAAGCCCTGATCTCTGCTCTAGTTCCCATGCCTGGTGCCACAGCAACCCCTGCCAGCCAGATATAGCAATTGCAAGGGAAAATCCTGCTTGACCTCATCCACTCTGGGTTGCTCAGTGGGAAGCACACCAAGGAGCTGTGAGGGGAAAGGAGCATGCTCAGTGCAGGTGGCATATTTGGAGAATTTATCTGCTGAACTCCAGCAAGTCTCTACTGAGCATGTGCAAATGCATGTTTTTTTGCAGAGGTTTATAATGCAGCCAGATCTGGGCACACTTTCACAAAAATGGCAAACGGCACAGATCTGACTCCAGTCTGACCCTTCTGTCCAATTTAAAAACCCATGCTCCAAAGCATGGAGGCACTAAAGCGTCTTGAAAAAAAAATCATAGGAGGCCTTTTTTAACATGAGCAAAACCATTTGTTTTCCCTTCATCTCATTCAATGAAGCAGCTGAACTGTTTCAGGTGAAAGTTTCCAGAAAAATGCATTATGACCTGATCCTATGTTTTACACCCCCTTGCATTTAGTTTCATTCCTTTCTGTAAGTTCACCCATCTTCGAAGCATCTGAGGAAGTGGGATCTTCTCCCACGAAAGCTTATGCAAAAAATAAATCTGTTAGTCTTAAAGTGCCACACAACTCCTTGTTGTTTTCTTCACAGAAAAATGCAGCCTGCAGTCAATACCTGACACGGAAAACATGAGCCCCGATGGTTAGAATTTGACAAAGTTGTAAGCAAATGAAAACAGGGTCTTATAATGGAAAGTGGTAGGCAACCTCAACCATAGGGCAGTGCTCCCTGCCCTAGGATACATAGAGAATATTTAGCTTACACCAAAGGAAATCCAGATGGAGATCAGGTGCAAATCCAGGGCAATTCTGGAAAGAGAGCAGAATCTGTACCACACTCCTTATGCACCAGTTAATGCTCCTCTAAAATCTAAACTACCTTGAATGAGGCTCGACTTCTTTTCATACATTTGTCTTTCTTCCCCAGTGATTCCCAAGTTACTCTCACATACACTCTCTCCAGAGAACACAGTCCAGTTCACCATTTTCTGTCACCCTTGGAAAATGAGCACAAAGGACGTGAAAACTTAGCCCCAGCCCTGCACACACTTGCTTAACTTTGTGCACCTGCATGGTCCAATTGAAGTCATCTTAATATTATAGGGATGGTTCCAACAGGAACTTAGCTTCATACTCCAATGTTGTCAGAAGCAAGCTAACCTAAAACTAGTGCTTCCACAATTCAAACAAACAAACAACTAGTACAACCAGATGCTTTCAAACAAATAAGTGTCTGAAACCAAAAAACTGCAGCCCTGAGAACCTGAAAATTAAAGCAACTGTGAGTGAAAGTGAAACTGAGTTCCCATCCTGAAAGGCATCATGGTGCAGGGTACAAGAAATGAGTCAGGTAAATACAGACCATAAGGAACATCAAATAACTTGAGTATTGAAAATTTACTTGCTTTTAATTACCTTACAGTCTTATGCACTGGTAACGCAGGCCCTGATCTTGCAACTTTTGCCTGTTCACATAGAGATAATTGTGGGATCGGAGTTATGGGTTATAGATCGGCACTGGGGGCGGAGAAGAGGATCAGCCAGAACAGGCTGTGCTCTATCTATGCCAGGTGTAGCCAAACTGCGGCTTGGGAGCCGCATGTGGCTCTTGAATGAAAATGTGTGGCTCACAGAAGAGCATCAGCAAATCAATTTAGTAGGTAAAAATATATGGCTATACGTCTCGGTGTGGCTCTTGAAGGTTTAATAATCAACTTTTGTGGCTCTTGAGTTCCGTAAGTTTGGCCACCCTGATCTATGCTATTGTGTCAGATGGTCTCTTGGGATTGTTGCTCTTTGGCGTAGGTTAGAGCAGCACCAAGGTGGCACTATACTGGAGCTGTGAGGAGAATCAGGCTGCCTTCACAATGGCCCACTGTGCCTGCTTCACCGAGGAGGACCCAGCTTGTCTCCTCTAGCAAAGAAAGGATCATGTCTTGATTCTTCAGAGACGGAAAAGACTCTTTGGCTCTCTATATCCTGAGCACTCAGGTCTTCAAGCCCACTGGAGAACAAAGTAATGTGGCAGAAGTGTTGCAGCTGGGAGCTCCTGAAGCATCTGTCTCACCTCTGCTGTAGGTTTGCTAGACTGTCTCAGACAAGTTACTTGAACTCTTGGTGTTTTGATTTCCTCATCTCTAAAATTGAGATAATACTCTGCTGAGGGATGGAAGGTAAGAGAGCACTGCCCACTACAGAATGGAAACAGAAAGGCTTAACTATGTGGCATAGGCCCTATATTGCAAACACTTAAAGGAGATTCTCCTCAAGCTTAAGTGAGAGGAGCCTGGGCTTTTGGTTCTGATGCATTAGCACTGTTTAAGATGCATATATCTCAAAGTGATGTGTGGTTGTTTGCTGTTGACTTAAAATTAAAAAACAACTAAACACAATGTCTAAACCCCAGAGTTTTTATGAAAACAACCTGGGTTTCTCTTTGACCTTGTCAATGCCCTTTGGTCTGTCCCAGAAGCCAATGGAGAAGCACCAGCCCTTGATACACCCCTGTGCATCTTTTGCAGGTTATGATATCTTGTTGGCCCAGGAGTTCATTCTGTAATCAATTTACAACTTAAAAGGCAACACAGCAAACAGCACATTCAATGTAACCTAGCTATCTGGAGCAGAGGGGTGCCTGGCCACCAGACTGCAGCCCCAAACAGAGACAGGCAAGACATTGCTCTGTGCGTAGTACATAGATGCCACACTCATCCACTGAGGCAATTCCCAAAGGCTCAAGGGACCACAACCACAGTTGGATTTTCCAGGGTGCTCTGCGTTCCCTGTGCACTTGGCCAGTGGAGCTGCTAGGAAGACCTGGCCATTTATTCCAGTGCCTAAGTGGGACCTGGGGATGGGGTGAGGGGTCAAAATTTCAAAATCACCTATAATGGGAAATGTTCACCTCTGGGTTTATCAGCCAAGCTTCCATCACTCCTACAGCTACTGACCTGCTCAGCTTCTTGTCAGACTAGTCTGTAGTCCAGGACAGCATCCCAACTCCGAGGGCTTTCTCTTCCCCTCC
Organism: Podocnemis expansa; assembly: GCA_007922195.1. Lineage (NCBI taxonomy): Eukaryota > Metazoa > Chordata > Testudines > Podocnemididae > Podocnemis > Podocnemis expansa. The sequence continues at coordinate 11,290,010 of ML681990.1, read as the reverse complement.
TTTCAACCCAACTCCCTTTCTCCCTGACTGCAGGGCTACTCCCTACTGCAGCCCCTTCTGGCTCTCAATTTCCTGCTTTTTCACAAGCCCAGCCTGCCCCCACCTAGCTGGACTTCAGCCTCAGTTAGGCTTTTTCCCTTCACCCCTCCAGGAGCAGCCTCTGTGGGTCATTGGTCCTTTCCAGCCTTCTCGAGCCTTGGAGTGGGGGGTGGGGTGGTGGGCACCCCATGTCACCAATTAAGTGCCTGAATCCCACTTTCAAAAGCAACTGCCAGCCCAGATCCCCAAAGGCATTTAAGCTCCTCCAATTTACATCACTGGGAGTCTGGTGCCTAAATGCCTTTGAGGATCTGGGCTTCAAAGCCTCACTGAAAGTCAGAGAGATTTAGTCTCCTAAGGGCCAGAGATTCAAAGGTTTTTATGCACCTAACTATATAGACTACACAGGTAACTAGTGGGGAGCAAGTTAGGTGCCTGATTCCTCTGGCATATCAGATGATTAGATGCATTTAAAAATTCCACTAGGTGCCTATCTATCACATAAATGCCTTTGAAAATCCAGCCCTAAGACACTTTTGAAAATGAAGCCTAGTCTCTTAAATCATATGGGCACATTTGAAAATCTGTTCCCTCCGTATTTGAAATCCATCTCTGTAGCATAGCCACCACTGTGTGTGTTGGTGACTTTCACTGATAATTCCACATTGTCCATGGAAACTTAGTCAGCAATTAAGCAGCTTTCTGATTAGCGATCTGTGATCCCGTAGGGCTTCCTTATTTATCCCCCTCTATCCCACCAGGGTAAACTAGCTCAGTGCACAAATCAAAATCCTTTTGTCCTCTTAAACTGCTCATGCTTCAAAGACGAACAAATCTATTTATCACATGAGCTTTCGTGAAAGAAAATCCCACATTGTCGGATGCTTCAAATACATTCCACCAGTGTAGTTTAAGAAGAACCTTAGGAATTCATTGGTGAGATCATGTCTTCAGTGTGGGAGTGCAACACCATATGGGTCAGCAGTCTGTGAACTCAGTCAGAGATGGCTACGGAGCTTTGGCCATGTCATGGGGCCACCAGGCACCCCACACACCTGAAGGGAAGCGAAGGCATGAAGGACAAAGAATGACAGGACAATCAAAATGGATGCTGCCATCATACAGACAGATTATGAGAGAATGAAACCTCTTGCTCTGGACAGCCTATGGTAGGAAACATGTGTTGGGGTCCTCATATACCACTGGATGCAGGAGACTAATCTAAGACATCATCTGCACTTAAAATGCTCCCATGATGGACCAGCTCAAGTACACAGGCTGTCCTGCTCTGGCAGATGGGTGGGGGGCTTCTGGCGTCACTGTGGTTAGTTCACCTCCCCAAGAGATCATAGCTAGGTGAATGAAGGAATTTTTCCTCTGGCCTAGCTCTGCCTGCACAGCAGGTCTGGTGGGCTGTATTACTGTATGTTACTCAGGGCATGGATTTTTCACACAGCTGGGCTTTCCTCCTCCTTTCCCCCCAGAATCTGGCTCCTAGTGTTACAACAAAGCAAGGGGCTGGAGCTGTGGGAAGTCTGGCTCTAAGCGCCTCTGAAAACATGGCCTGTCAGGAGCCTGGCTGGAGAAGCTGCATGGTACTTGGAGATGCACAGTGTAAGCCATGGTTTCAGCTGAAGATTTGGCCTTGTGTTTCTGCTCTTTGTTCCCCAAGTGGGTTTCTCTATCCCCCAAATTGCCACGGGTGGTAAAACACAGGAAGCCATGAGTCATATTAAAGGGACCCAAGAAATTGTTTTTCGCCTCCTGTTACAGAATGGAGTGCAGGACGCTTGCCAGCTGGGTTTCATGTGCCAGTGACCTGCAGTGTGTGGGAGGTCAGATGATGATCCCTTGGCCCCTTCTGGCTTTAATCTCTATGACACTGGATCAGAGGCTCACTCGCCCAGGTTCACAGCCGTAAGAGGCAGCAGGTGAGAGGCAGTGGGAGGGGATGAGGAGACAGAGGCCTGTGAGGTGAAGTGGCAGGCCGCAAGTCAGAAGCTGGTGGAGGCAGATTGTTCTCAAATGTTTCAGAAATCCACTGGGGAAAATATCAACCACTTGGCCCCCATCCAGTGTCAATACTACACATCACATTCTCCTTTCACTGTGAAATCCCAAGGTAGCTTTGCTTTATGCCTGCTTTGCCAAGATGGAGAAAACCCACTTGAAAATATATTCTATGGTTTTTTTTAAAAGGCTACGGACCCAGATCCCATTAATTGTCAGTAGGTACCTAACTCTCTTAAAATAAACAAAGAGTCTTGTGGCACTAACAAATTTATTTATCACATGAGCTTTCATGGGAGAAAATCCCACTTCGTCGGACGCTTTTCTTTAAAGCGCCTGATGAAGTGGGATTTTCTCCCACGAAAGCTCATGCGATAAATAAATTTGTTAGTCTTTAAGTGCCACAGGACTCCTTGGTATTTCTACTGAACTAAACTAACACGGCTGCCCCTTTGGAACTAACTTCCTTATGCTCTTTTGGTAACCTTAGCTATTTAAAGCCAATCTCTCTGGCATATTTCCTGTTTTACTGTCTACAGTGGGAAACTCTCCACAATTCCCTATGGTAAGAACATCAAATATGCCTTGTTGGCACTGCAGGCTCTGCTAATGTCAGCCCTGAAGGCCATGGGCTGCAGGTGACCATTTAAGTAAAATGGTACAGGAAGAATTAAAGCCTTCAGAAAATATAAGGCCATCACCTCCTGTGACTTGCAAGCCAAACAATGTAGCAATTTCCTAAAAGACTTGTCTTCAAATTCCATGCACAGGAAATCTTCCTATCTGATCTCCTGTTTCCAGGCCAGCTTACAACACAGATCAGGCCACATAGAAGTCAATGGGACTCTTCCAACTGATTCATCTACTCTCTGCAAAGGGCAGAAGGGTGTGGCCTGAAGAAATGTGGGAGGAGTCCGTGTGATGTGGGAGGAGTCGTGTGGTGACAGCTGTTCCCTTCCCGTAAGTAGGGGATGGCAGGAGGTCTGGATGGCAAAGCAGTATTTGCTATGATCTTCTCCCTGACACCTGGTCTTATTCCTTTTAGCACTGACTCACAGCTTGACTTTCTAACCTTGTTGTTGCTGAGGATGCAAAACAGGGAGTCCATGGAAGGGGACTGGGAGGCTCTCAGGAATGGGTATATTTGATCAATTCAGAACTCCACAGAGTCTGGTGTCCCATCTCCCAGGACCAGTCACTTCAGAGGTGCTCTAGCAGGTGATTGACACCAGGGCAGAATATGAAGGCCTGCAATAAAGGTGATGGGAACTACAGCACTGTGCACCAGGGATGAATCATAAGAGATTAGAGTTGGAAAGGACTTCAGGAGTTCCTCTAAGCCAACTCCCTGCTCAAAGCAGGACCAACCCCAACTAAATCAGCCCAGCCAGGGCTTTGTCAAGATGGGCATTAAAAACCTTTAAGGATGGAGACTCCACCACTCCCCTAGGTAACCCATTCCACAACTTCATCACACTCCTGGTGAAAAAGATTTTCCTTACATCCAATCTAGATCTCCCTCACTGCAACTTGAACTCATTCCTTTAATTCTGTTATCTGCTACCACTGAGAACAGCCTAGTTCCATCCTCCCTGGAACCATGGTTCAGGTCCTTAAGGCTATCAAATCTCTCCTCGTTCTTCTCTTCTGCAGGCTAAACAAACCCACTTCCCTCAACCTCTCATAGACTCAAAGGTCAATAGGATCATTTAGTCTGACTGTGGAGAAGTGGGAACCCTCTGCTAGGTTAATAAGGGAAGACAAGGGTGTTGACCCACTTTCTTTTCTATTCGGGTGATGGAACACAGCTGGGTGATATGAGGTAGAGCCACTAGGGGGCAGGGGGTAGTGCTTAGGGAGCCTGTACCTGGGACCCCCCTGCTGGTCACACTGGATTCAGCTGGTTGGACCAGGGGACAGAGAGGTGGGCAGAGCGAGGAGGGGAACAAAGGACCAAGGGGAAGGAGGGTAGGAGGGAAATGGAGGGTCCAAAAGACAGGACCCTGCCCTGGGGTGTAGCCCTAATCCCCTGGGGGTTTCACTTCTGGTTGTCCTGATGATGCTGATACCAACTGTCCTTGCTGTTGTATGAACTGGTTTGCTAATAAACCCTCTGATTGCCACACTGGCTGAGAGTCGCTGCTGATTGGGATGGCTTGGACCCTCCTGGAGGGAGGAAACACCCTCCAAGGAAGATCAGACAGAGCAAGGATCGGACCCTCTGAGCCTGCAGTTGGGAGCTGGCTGCATGGAGCGTGGAGACCCAGGTGCTGGATGGGAGGAGACTCCACTGTAGCAGAGTCCTGACTGGCTGTGGACAGAGGGGATCTAAGAGGCTTTTCTGGGGTCTCCGTCACACTGACCTGCACAATGCAGGCCACAGAACCTCACCCATCCACTCCTGTAATAAATCCCTACCTAACCTATAACTTGGTTATTAAAGCCCTCAATTCATGATTTAAAGACTTTAAGGTACAGAGGATCCACCAGCAATTGTGTCATCATGCCCCATCCAAAGGGGTAGCTGTGATAGTCTAGTTCAGTAAAAGTACCAAACAAGTAGTCCTGTGGCACTTAAAGACAAACAAATTTATTTTTTTTGCATTCTTCAAAGCACCTGACAAAGTGGGATTTTCTCCCACGAAAGCTCATGCAAAAAATAAATTTGTTAGTCTTGAAGTGCCACAGGACTCCTTGTTTGTTTGTTTGTTTGTTTGTTTGTTTGTTTGTTTGATCATGCCACATGCTATAGAGGAAGAGGAATGCAAGCAGAGCCTTTGTCAATCTGCCCTGGGAGAAAATTCCTTCCTGATCCCAATATGGTGATCAGATAAACACCAAGCACATAGGCAAGACTCATCAATCAGACACCCAAGAAAGAATTCTCTGTAATAACTTAGAAATAAGATGTCTTCCCTCCACCCTGTTCTGGCTTTGATGCCCAAAACTGGAATCAAATCTTTTTAAGGCCCAGTTTGACAAAGCCCCAGCTGGGATGATTTAGCTGTGTTTGCACTAGAACTGCTAACTAGTGTAAAGGCGGTCTTGATGCTGGCAGCATCATCTTCTATTCTGTGTTGTGCCTGATGCAGTGTGAACCAGATGTAATGAACTGCTGCAGCAAGAATAATCTGCATGCACATTGCAATGATGCAAAATACTGCACTGCACAAGGTGAAAAGGGCTAGAAAATTGGGCCAGGAGTTTGTTCTGAGACAGAAACAAATCGTCATCCTCCCCCACCTCCCCCATCCTGTGGAGTGTGAATAATGCAGCCTATAGCTCCAGAAAGTGCAAAAAATGCATCACTACCTCTTTGGAAGTGAGGTCTGCAAAGGGTTAAGCTCAAGAAACAAGGGAGGAGGGAAGCAGATTACAGCCCTGTTTTGTGTGAGACCTGAGCCTGCATGATGTATTTACCTTTCTGTGCGGGTGTGTAGAGGAGGGGGCTGCTTTCCAAACCCCAGCAGAAGCATGAATCACAAGCGAGTATCAGGTGAGTCATTCATGAACTGTTCCCAAGGACTAGTGGAATCCAACGTCAGTCCCCTCAAGATGAGTGGAATAATCTAACCCCACGCAATGCAGATATCGCTAAAGAAACTGACAGGAAGAAAATAAAGGCACAGGGAAAAGAAGATCCTTTCAAGCACAACACCTCTCTGCTGCCTTCATACACACACACCCACACACACCCCACACCAAACTGACATTTACTTCATATGCCCCAGACAGCTGGATAAACATCTGCATTAGACAGTGGAGCCCAGCCCCCCAACTTGTGCTGATGTGAAGCTCGTCCGCTGGCCCCCTGTGTCTTCTGTCCACCACTGCACCTGTGAGTCAGGAAAGTGAAGGAGGAGATAAAGGAATAGGGTCTGCACAGTGTTGGCTTGGCAAAGGGAGGTGGCGCATTTCCCAAGAGGTGATGAGAATGCCCAGGCAGGATCCAGAGCCGATTAGGTGGGATGGTAAGAAACTTACAGGCAGTAGAGGGCTGGGAGTAGCTGGGATGGGAGCTCTAAGGCCTCTGTTATAACTGGCAGATCTTGTGGAATATTGATCAGCTATCGATTCTTTTCTTGTAATTTGCTGCTATGAAAGGCTGTCACAGCAGTCATGGCCTGGGAGCCAAAGTGGGTAGGAGGGACGTGGGGTGGGGGCTGATGTCTTTGCTTTTCTCTGTTAAAGAGGGGAAATGCCCAGCCACCACACACCCATCAAATCTATCCTTCACTCTCTTTGCTGGCTCCCCTCTGAATGGCAAGTCCAGTTCAAGGTCATGGTCCTGACCTTCAGGGTGTTCAATGACCTGCTCTGGGCCCAGCAAATTTAAGAGAGCCGAAATGTCCAGGATGGTGACCACAGCTGATAGCTCTGCTTCTGGCCCAGTCAAATCTTCTATCATTAGGGTAAAATTTCTCTCAGCGGGAGGTGGCTCTTCCTCCAGAGGTTAGTCCAGCCCATGAACAAGCACCCACAAGAGCTACGGACTCAATGCCCCACCTTCCACTCCAAGTCCCAGAAGCACTGCTTGGACCAGTCTGCCTGACACAGATATTTAAACTACAAAATCCCATCAAAATAGAATTTCCCAGTGCCCAGTTCTCTGCTGGGGAGAAGATGGGAAAGAGACTGACTTCACTGCCCTGTTTGTGGGGTAAGGTGCTCCCAAGGTGACCAAAGGCTGATTGTAGAAATCTTTCCTCACCAACTGAGCAGGGAGGGAAATCACAACTGTCAGGGCTACTGCCAGAATTTTCAAGAGCTCAGCACCCATAATCAGACCCCAGTTGTGGGTATTGAGCACTAAATCTAGTCCTGAGCAAGCACAAGTCTCTCCTGGTTGAGCTAAAGAAGTATCTATCTGCAGGAGCTGGAGTTGTAATAGCCTATTACTCTCTGTGTAGACCAGCTGCCAGAGTGCCAACTAGCCAGCATGTTACAACTGCACCTTGGAATAATGGAAAACAGTATTTCCATTGCATTCAGATGGGAGAAGAGATTTTGTCTGTTGTAGGTACTTATCTGTCTCCATTACAGTAATATCTGAACACCTCACTATCTGTAAGGGATTCATACTCATGTTTCCACTGCAAGACAGGGCACTGCTGTTATCCACATCTCACAGGTGGGGAACTAAAGCCCAGATTATTACATCTACACTGCAAAAAACTAAATAAACCCAATGGCAGCAAGTCACAGAGCCCTGGTCATCTAACTGGGGCTTGTGGCCCTCACGCTACAGAGACAAAACTAGCAGTATTGATGTTCTTGCAGGAGCTTGTGTGGTGAAACCTGGTGAAGGGGTTGGTCTCAGAGCCCAAGCTCCAGCCTGAGCAGGGACATCTGCACTCCTAATTTTAGCCCCAAGCACAAGGCCAAGGCAGTTGAGCTGGGCTCTGAAACATGCTGACACCAGGTGTTTTATTTTTTATCAGTGTATATGTACCCTCTAGAGGGGCTAAGTGACTAGCCCAAGGCACCCAGGTAGTTTCAAGGCAGTGCTGGGAATTGAACCCACAGCTTGCAAATTGGTGTCTAACCACTGGACTATACTGCCTGCCACTGTAAACCTTGCATTGACTGAGTGCAAGGAATATACCTCAAGGGGTATTTTCAAAGACTCCCATGGGAGTTAGATGCTCAAATCAAATTGAAAGTCAATGGGAGCACAGCACTGAACCCCCATAGTTCCAAAGGGGCAGCTGTTTTAGTCTAGTTCAGTAAAACAAACAAGGAGTCCTGTGGAACTTAAAGACTAACAAATTTATTTATTGCATGAGCTTTTGTGGGAGTAAATCCCACTTCGTCAGACATTTTGAATGAAGTTCAATGTTCTCCCACAAAACCTCATGCAATAAATAAATTTGTTAGTTCTTAAGTGCTACAGGACTCCTTGTTTGTTTTACTGAACCCCCACAGACTCCTTGGAAAATCCAAGCTTTATATGTCATCCCTAATCGCTATCACTCGGGCTATGGATCTGAACAAAAAGGGAAGGGGAGTAAGAAAACTGCAGTTACCCTGATTCCTCAACTTCACATTTGTGCTTTTCCAAAGCCAGGAAATCAGCTTAATACAAAGTAGCCTGACATATTAGTCACCTCTTTGAGAATGGAGAATTCATTACACTGAATAATAAAAGAAACACGAATGCGCTTCAGAATTTCCCTTTTGACTTATATTTCCAAGTGACGTCGTCTTGCTCCCAGAAAGAAATCGTAAAAGACAAACAGCTGGAGGAAGAAGTGGCGTGATGGGGATTTGATTCCTGGACTTGCCATGGGAAGGGATTACAGGTAAAATACCCAGGCACTTACGTCGATGGAATGAAATGAACCGAATAAGCTGTGTATCAGTGAGGGGAAGAAATGCTCCAGCATCCAAATGGAAGGAGAATGACCTCAGAATGCATGAGCTGGCGCCAGCTGAAGTAATTGGGAGTTTTCCTATGGCCTGTGAAGCTCCAAGGGCTCTCTCCCATTTCCATCATGGTCAATGGGAATCTTTGTGGTGACTTCAGTGGAATCCTTGGATCAGCTGCTGAAGCATTCAGCTCCTTGGAAACTCCAGGCGGCTTTAGTTCATCATTGGCCTGCAACCCCCTTTATGGCAACTATTCATCATGTCTAGTATAAAACCAGCTTTGGTCCCGAGGCCTGCCGCAGAACCAAGGGCTCAGACACAGACAGAATCACAGAAACTGGAAGGGCCCATGACAGGTCATCGAGTCCAGTTCCCTGCATTCATGTCAGGACCAAGTACCCCATTAAACCATCCCTGACAGGTGTTTGTCTAACCTGCTCTTAAAAACCACCAATGTAGATGATTCCACAACCTGCTGAGGCAACTTATTCCAGTGTTTAATCACGCTGACAGTTTGGAATTTTTTCGTAATATCTAGGCTGAACATCCTTGCTGTAATTTAAACCCATTGCTTCTTGTCCTATCATCTGTGATTAAGGAGAATAATTTTCTCCCTCCTCATAACAACCTTTTAGGTATTTGAAAACTGTTATCATATCCCCTCTCAGTCTCCTCTTTTCTAATCCAGACTAAACAAACCCAGCTTTCAATCTTCCCTCATGGGTCAAATGTTCCAGACTTTCAATCAATTTTGTTGCCCTTCTCTGGATTTTCTCCAGTTTCTCCACATCCTTTTTGAAATGAGGTGCCGAAAAGTGGACACTACTCAAGTTGAAGCCTAATTAATGCAGAGTAGAGTGGAAGAATCACTAGTTCTAACCTGTCCAGTCTAGCTCCATGGGAGTCAACTGGGCAGATTCCCAGCTGGGGCAAAGAAAGCAGCATACGATTGAAGTCCACAGATCTACCCAATAGACACTAATTGAAGATCTGGCCCATTCTATTAAAACCCACGTCCAAGACTTTCTTCTTTGACTTTATTTCTTCCATCCCTGTGGAGAGAGTGGACTGGGCCAATGGGCACTTTACACAGAAACAAACAAGAAGTTCTGTGGCACTTTTTAAATCTAACATATTTATTTATCGGATGAGCTTTTGTGGGCAGAATTCCACTGTCAGATGCTTGTGGGATTCTACCCAGGAAAGCTCATGCGATAAATAAATGAGTTGGTCTTTAAAAGTGACACAGGAGTCCTTACTTGTTTTGCTAAACTAGACTAATACCAGAGGCGTTGCTGGCCAGGTGAGGGACCTGGGGCACGGGCAGGCTCCACCCCCTGGCCAGGTACAGGGCCAGAAGCTGCCACGCCGCTGTGGGCGGCTAGGCCCCGCATCCCCAGCTGGGGACATGGCCGGAAGTGGCCCGGGAGGCCAGGCCCGCATCTCTGGCCGGGGACAGGGCCGGAAGCAGCTGCGGGAGGCCGGGCCCCGCATCCCCGGCTGGGGACGGGGATGGAAGCAGCCGCGGGCGGCTGGGTCCTGCATCCCTAGCCGAAGACAGGGCTGTCACCGCTGTGGGCGGCCAGGCCCCAGATCCCCGTCCAGTGATGGGGCCGCCGCAGCCGCCGGCAGCTGGGCCCCGATCTCCAGCCCAATCGGGATGGAGACCGGGGCCACCAGATCCGGGGCACCGGAGCTAGGATTCGGGGCACGTGCCCCACATGCCCAGTGCCAGCGATGCCTCTGACTAACACAACCATTCCTCTGGAACTTTACACAGAAATGTCACTGCAGATTCTGAGGAGAGCTAGGGACTCAAGTTTAAATCCTTCTCCAGCTGTATGTTTGCTTCCTAGGACTTCAAGGGCTCAGGATGAGAGACAGATTTTCAAATGAGTTCAAACCCCAGCATCCACCCCATGTGCCGCAAGGCCTTTCTGAAAATCTGGGCATTGAGTCTGAAGGCCTCCATGGGATCTCTGCTCCTTTGAGCACTCTCCCCTAAGAAACAAACAAATAAAGTCCTGTGGCACTTAAAGACTAACAAATATTTAAGTGCCACAGGACTCCTTTTTGTTTGTTTTACTGAACTAGACTAACACAGCTGCCCCTTTGGATCTCTCCTAGTGCACTACATTGGTGGGAGATGTTATGGCATGGGCAGGGCCGGCTCTACTGTGAGACTAGAGACAGACATGGCTTCAGGTGACAGTTCTTAAGGGCGCCTAGCTGCCTTGAAGATCAGGCTGGCTCCCCCGACTTCAACTCTTTCCAGCAGCTCAGGCACTGTTAGTCAACCTGCAGCTTGAGTCATGTAGGCAGAGTACACTTTAAATCCCTCTGCAGGCAGACGCTAGAGATTTATGCACTTTGGAAAACCATTTTCAACCTCCATGAATTAAATGGGGGTGGGGGCGCCAAATAATAATGGCACCACAACCCCTTTAGCCAGCCCTGGGCATGGGTCACCATTTGCTGCTTTATCACTGAATTGGCTAGTTTGCCCTAATGCAGCCCTGCAGTGGAACAATGGGGAGTCAAGATTCCCCTTCTTCATCCATTTATGGCCTTTGATTGACTCTGGGAGAGCCACATCCTGCAAAGGAGTGGAATGACAAACTGTCCTTCCATCCACCCCCTCTTGTAATGGGAAGCTCTGGAAGGAAGCATTTCCTTGCTACAATTCCTTCCCAGGGGTGTTCCGGGGTGGGGCAATCCCATCCTCCAGTCTGATCCTAATAGCTCAGTCTAGCCCTAGGCATCTGTGCTGCTTTTTCACATTTAAGCTCCATTAGTAAAATACAGACCAGCTGGGTGTCACGAGGAAAAAAAAAACCAAAACCTAAGTTGAATGGATCTTGGGCGTGGGTTGAATGGATGTGTTATTAGCCTCGTTTTTAGAAGACACATGAACACGACTTCAGTGAAAAGCTAAAATGAGGGGGGAGCAAAGAAAGCGCCAAGTATTCCTGAATTCCCTTTGATATTTAACTCTGCATTGCAGGCTGCAGTTGGCAATAGCAGTTGCTGCCTTTTAAAAAATCAGTGACTAACCTGTTTTACAAATGTCTTTTCTAAGCAATGAGTCTTCTCTAAGCCTGATTGGCTGCTTGTGACAGCTAATTTATTAACATCAGCCTGATCTGTGGTTCTCCACATTTTCTGATAAGTCTTGAGCCTCACCTGCACTGCCCTGACCCTGCTGCCACCCCATTCATTTGGGTCTCCTCGATCTGAAACTCAAGACAAGAAAGAGGCAAAAGTCCTCAGATGTTATTTGGCTCCCAGTTGTGCCTACTGACTGTTCCGTATCAGCTTTAGAAGGCAACAAAGCTGCAACATTCTGTCTTCAGCTGTCCTCCCTCAGTTCTGTCATCTTCAGTCAGCTGGTGCAAGTACTATACACCTGGTCCACACTTAACACTTTAGATTGTGATATTTGCATCTCTTGGGGTCATAAAAAATGTTACACCCTGAGCACTGTAGTTAGGTGGAGCTAACCCTTACGTAGATACAGCTCAGTTGATGGAAGAATGGATGAACTGCTATGGATGGAAAAGCCCTGTCCATCAGTGGTGCTACAGTAACATGTTTGGTGTATCATCGGTGTGCCACAACCCACAGACCGAACTTGAACCAATGGGCATTATTTTAATTCTCTATCGATTGGCTTACATGCTTATCTCAATGGTAATAGAAGAGACCAAATGGGATGGTGAGACTGGAGTCTGGAATACAATTTTCCAAAGCCCCTCAATGACTCAGAAGTGACTTAGTGCCAGATTTTCATAGACGTTTAGGCACCTAAAGACACAGAAACACACATAGTGGAATCTTCAAAAACAGCAAAGCAGGTTAGGGGACAAAATCCCATTGAAACCAAAGGAAGTTTAAGCATCTAAAGCAGAGGTCTCAAACATGTGGCCTGCAAGCCACATGTGGCCCCTAAAGCTATTTCCTGGAGCCCGCAACAACACTATCGTTACCAACATTTGCAATAGTGTTGTATGAAAAGGTTTCAGTGGTGCGGCCCTTGGGCTAACATACTAGCCCTCATGGTGATTTGAGTTTGAGACCCTTGATCTAGAGGATCCAGAAAGCTAACAGTAGAGTGAGGAATTGAAGCTCAGTCTCCTAAGTCCTTCTCAATCAAATGGGAAGGGGGAGGTGTAGCTACTGGCTAGGGTCAGGTGAAGCACTCCAAAGACCCTGCCACTACACAGCAAAAACACAGTCTCTTTTGAACTACCTTGAAGAAATAAAGCAGGGAGCCAAACGACACCTTCTTGGCAGCAGGTGCCTCCATTTCCCGGCTGCAATGTGGTACAGTTTACAACTTGCTACTCCCAAGGGGATCTCCCCCACCAACCAGCCCATTCTCCTTTGTTGAGAATGAACCGCAGTCCCCCTCTAGCGGCTGGTCTGGCTCACTGGAGCCTAGACATCAACTATTCTTGTACAACTATTTATAGACTCCCTTACTCAGCCTGTGCCAGCCTGTCACAGCTGGAAAGGAAAGATTCAGTGCAGCATGGAGGAACAACACATCTCTCCCCCTGTACAGTCCAGCTAGATGCAGATCTAACCCCACACAGGAATGAAAAGCAAGCATCCAACTGGGCAAGAATTCTAGTCCTGGCATTGCTGACAATATCCCTGCATGGGCTGGAACCTCCCCCTCAGCTTCTGGACGAAAGTGGAGTTTTCCATTCTAGAGCACTGGACAGTCCCAAGAAAAATTCCACAGACTTGTGCCTGGTTTATAATATCATGGTGAGTGGAGTTGCACTTGCTGGCAGAGACTAGTGCTCTGGAGTGGAGTTTGCACATTCTCAATGCAGCACCCTCAAACCACAGCAGATTTTTCCCGAGTGCTCAGCAGCCTTTTTAGTCACTAAAATAAGTGGTTGGATAATCCCTGTGGCCTACATGACCGATGCTGGAGGCCATCAGTCAATCTGTGTCACACAAGAGAGGCTGGGATGCCTGTGGATTTCAGAGCACTTGGAAAAATCAGCTGTTAAACAGTAAACAGGGCTCACTCTTAACCTTCACTCTTGCAGTGCTACTCCCCATTCTGATTATGAAGGCAGCTGCCAGGATGCATTGTAGAACTTCATAGGCCACCCTCTGGTCACCAACAGGAGGCCAGAGGGATGAGTTCACCGATGGATGGATGGATGACTGGGTGGATGGACAGACACACACAGAAATGTATAAGCTGCATAGGACAGACAGACTGGTGGGTGGATGGATTGACACATAGGTGGAGAGGTGTTCACAGAGGGGAATGAGTGTGGACACGTTAAAGTGACCAGATGTTCTAATTGTATAGGGACAGCCCTGATATCAGGATTTTGTCTTATATAGATGGCCATAAGCCCCCACTCTCATTCTGATTTTTCATACTTGCTATCTGGGCACTCTAGGACACAGCGGCTTCCCCAGAACTTGAAATTAGGGGGCTGTAGGGGGAGGTGTGTAGAGGAATGTTGGGGTGCTCACTAAATTCTTGTAACCCTTATTAGCTGACAACTGGGGGGGTGTTGGGAAACTTGGGGGGGTGTTAGGGAAATCTCTGCTAGGACACATGTATGGACATGTAAGGGCAGACAGATGGACCAGTGGATAGAAGGATGGACAGACTAATGGGTGGATGGTGGACGCACGGATGAATGAGTGAATGAGCTGATGGATAGATGGGGCAGGTGGATGGACAGACACATGAATGGGTAGCAGATGAATGGATATGTAACCCTTCTGCCAGGACAGGCTGGCAAGACAAGGGCTGGGATCTATATCTAGGGGCTTCCCAATAGTGTAACTCCACCAGCAGGCTAAAGCCCCCCGCCCAGATTTCTGGGGAATCCTGCACTGTTCCCTGGGCACCCCAAAGGGGTAAGTCTTCCCCTCTCTCAAGCACGAGTCTGAGTGTAGTAAACAGAACTTTTAATAGTAGTAAAACAAAATGCAAAAGGCCAAATAACAGAGATCAGCACTAATCTAGAAAAATTAGCATAGAGCAAAGTTCCCAACAACCCACACCACATAACAGAACATACAAACTTAATGGCAAAACTGGCACTGATCTGGAGAATCAGTGCTAACTAGGCTCCCAGTCAACCCTTGGGTACAAAGGGAGTGTCTTTCATCCCAGCTGTCCACTGATGCCATCTACTAGTCACTCACTCTATCCTCTAGAACTGTTCCTTGGCTCCGCCTGCTGTCCGGCGGCTCTGCCAACTGGTCACTCGTGCCGCCCAGCTCAGCACTGGCTGCTCTCACTGGCCGCTGGCTCTGCCCTCCGGTCACTCACGTCACCCAGCTCCCCACTCCCACTGTCCACCGGCTCTGCCCATTGTCCACTGGCTCCACCCATCTCAGCTCAGGGAAAGAGGGAGGTTCCTCTTCTCCCTGGTGATTCCAGCTCTTAAGAAGGTGTAAAGAGCTATTTCTATTTAAATGACAAGTCTCACAGAAAGCTTAGCCATAGCCATCAAAAGATAAGAGAAGAAGAGGCTAAAATAGCCTCAAACCCACACTCATGTCTCCTTCAGAATTTTTCAGGCTCAAACATGCAATCACCCTTCCTACAAGCCTCTTCTTAACTAAGGCTAGTTTTTATCCTTTAACTAGTTGACAGATTTGCAACAAACATAGAGTGGCAATTCACAAAAAGACAGTATTTCATATTTCCCCTTAGTAGCATTACAGCTACTGATAGACTTGTGAGCAGACTAACCCCAAATACCATTACTCACTATGCTCTGCACCCACTGTGTTAGTCCGCTAATTGTGCTCTTTGTATCCATACAGGACCCATGCAGATTAGTTGCCCCCCCTTCAGTTCAGAAGCTGTTAAGCATAGCCTTTAAGCCTGCCTTACCGATAGATCAGTGGTTCCCAACATTTTCTCTGCCCTGGCACACCTTCCTCCCTTTGATTAATTTGAGGCACACCACTATACAGTTACCAAATGAACTCATGCATATGCATAAGCCAGTGACTCAATCCAGAGCTCTTTAAGTAGTTTTTCAAAAAATTGTGTGGCACACCTAGCAGCACACCTGTGTGCCGTGGCCCACTAGCTGGGACACACTGCGCTAGAGAGAGGGACTGGTGGGTGGGCGGCCAGAGACAGACGGACTGGAAGGACCGATTGCGGGGCACGACAGACACGTGGACAGAAGTGAGAACGAGGGGACACAATAGAAGGGATAGGTGCCTGGAGAGACAGACGGATGATGACGTCTGCTGACCCGCTTCCGCTTCCGCTCCTCCTCCCGCGCGCAGGACCGGCCGGAAACGCGGCTCCCCGAACCTCCCCTTTAAGGCGGCGGAGCGAGGCGCGCCCGGCGCCCCGGCACAGAGGTGGCTCCGCCCTTTAAAGGGGAAGTGGCCGGGGACTCTGGGGCGCCGCGCGGCCTCCTGGGGCGGGCTGTGCTGCTCGCCCGGATTCTTCGCTGCTGCCATGGTAACGCCCCCCAGCAACCGAGCGCAGGGCGGGGCCGGGGGGTGGTGCCCCGCGCGCCGCTGCCCCGGGGGGCTGCAGGCAGGCAGGGCGCTGGGGCTGGTGCAAATCCGCCGCCGCAGCAACAGCGCCGCTGGGGCCGCCTGTGTCCGCGGGGCAGAGCGCTGCGGGACAGGCATTTCCCTAACACCCCCCGAAATTCCCCGCACGCCCCCAGTTCTCGGCTAGTAACTGTGTCGCACCCATTCCGTGAGCACCCCAATTTCAAGGCCCGGGGAGAATGGTGTTTAGAGACATGAAGAGCCGAAGTTGGTCTTTTATGGATCCGGTAAATGACACCACTCAAAAGGCCCCAAACAATATAGTGGTGTCACAAATATGCTGGGCATGGGACATCAGAATGACACAGTTGTCTTAGCTGCCGTTAATTGATCAGTCGGGTTCTTTGGGCCCATAGGATAACAAATGACAAAGCAGGGGTCTCAAACAGGCTGCTCATGGGGCCCCTAAAGCTATTTCCTACGGCCTGCAACAACACTGTCATTACCAATGTTTGCAATGTCGTTGTATGAAAAGGTTTTACTGTTGCAGGCCTCAGGCTAATGTACTACTCCTCATGCAGCCCTTGTGCTGATTTGAGTTTGAGAGCCCTGTGATAAAGTCACAATCAGTGTAGCTTTGTGATATGAGAAGTGAGCCAGAACAACAAATGTCAAAATACAAGATGTTTTATTTCTACCCAGTTTTATGTACACTCATTTACTTACAAGTTTACTATCAGTATTGAAGTCGTACATCTTTTTTACAGTGTCTGTAAATCTGAGTGGTTGGCAGCCCTAGGCAGAATGGATTTGTCAACAACAATACTGTTTCTCTTACTCTTTTTCCAGGCTTGCAAGCTGCAGAAGCTGTTTGCTGGAGATGGGGATCTTGAAGATGAGGTGAGGAAATGCTTCTGAACCAGAAGCACCAGGAAAAGACCTGGGGCTCGGCACGTTGGGACTCGAGGCTTAAGTCCTGTAAGCACCCTGCCACCATGGCAGACCTCAGGCTCTGGCGCTGGGACTCGGGATTTGAGACCCCTCAGCCCAGTGTCAGCGATGCCACTGTTGTAAACTGGCACAGGTCAGGAGAGAACTAGCAAGTGAGGTTGGAGAAGGATTCTTGCTTCCCTGGGTAATGTGTCAGAGGGCAGGCTCCTCAGTGGAGTGACATCTGCTGACACCACTTGAAAATCTCATCTCCCCCCACCACCCCCCAAGTTCAGCTCAGCCCCTATTCACGCTACCTCTGTGAGGAAGTCAGGAGACTCATTTGCAAGATGTATGTAATGTGCATGGGGTTTTTATTCCCTAACTGAACTGAAGTACAGGACTGTAGATTTACCCTTGCTTGGCTGTTAATGACACCAATGCTCATAAAAGGAGATGTTGTCAAAATGTGTCTCCCAGTTCTCAAAGGTGTAAAGAGAGAGCACGCCTGCAAAGGATGGGCCTGACAACAACCGCTGTCTCTATTTTGTGTCAGGCTTACGTTGGTCCTTACATCCAGCTGTGTCTTACAGGCCTGGTCCAAGCAAATCTCTGATCTTAGGACCTTTGTACCTGTATTGGGTTCTTAAGTTAAAGGGCCAGGTTAGTTACACAGGAACATCCTGTATAAAGAAAACTTGATCTTTGTAGTGCCTGATCTGCTTTCGCAGGACTTCCTGTCGGCCGTGGAGGATGCAGAGAACCAGTTCTCAGATGCAGTGCCTGTGAACTCCAGATATTTGAAAACTTTCTCCTCTGGGCTGAGAGGCTCAGGCAGCCCTATGGCACCAGCCTGTGAGTCTCATCTACCTGCTCCAACACCCAGCACCAACAAGCTGTCGCCAGCCTTTGGGCTGCAGAATCTTCCCAAACTGAGAGCTGGGGCTGATTGCCCATCCAGCAAAACACCTGGCTTGAGGCCTCTGACAGTGAATAATCAGATTGTGGATCCTCCAGCTGTGGGCTTCCAGACTCTAAAAAATCAGGTGGACGCCAGGTCAGCCACTCCAGCTGTTCACACTTCAAGCCGCACCAGTGACTGCCTGCCGACCAGCAGCTCAGCAGCAGGGTTTAAGTTTGTGAGCCAGCAGCCACCCCTACAAGGAGATCCCTATGGTGATGAGTTTGATAATGACCTGTTCCTGGAAGCGTGCATGCAACTGGATGTGCCTGGCATGCAGTCTGGGCCTGGGCCTGGGCCTGCCATTGCTGAGCAGGGGATGCCCTCTCAACTGTGCAAGAGGGACAAGGGCAGCCATGCAGGAACTGTGTTCAAAAAGCTCCGGGTGGGAGAGCCAATGGTAACTCCTCACCCAGGTGACTCAGCCTCTCCTAGGCATGAGGGGACTCCAGCCCTCTCAATGGGGGCAGACAAAATGCAGAATTCGTCCCCACACCAGCAGGTGGACCCTGCTCTGAAACTAAAGCTGAGGCCGAGCACAGCAGGATCTTTTTCCTTGCTGTCTAGACAAGTAGCTCCAGCAAGCTCCCTGGTGAATGCTGTCCCAAAAGAGAGCATAGCTGCAGGTATGTCTTGTGGCTCCGTCTTTGCTCCCAGGTGCCATGCTTCAAGGCCTTTTCAAACATTTCCGGGTCAATCTGGAACTGAAACAAGCAGCTCATCCTCGGTCAAGGCTCCATGCCTCACTTCACCAGGGAGCGGCAATCCAAGGCCACTGGCACCACAGATGCCCAGTCAGGGCTGTTCCACACCCAGAGGTGGCAATTGGCAGCCATCTCTTAGGTTCCCTGCAGGACTACGACCCTCGACTTGCATGGATTCACTGAGTTCCAACCCAAGGACTCCCTATTCAGCTTCTGCTGCTGGGACCCTGCAGACCCCAGTGGTCACCAATCACCTTGTTCAGCTCGTTGCTGCAGCTAACCAGACCCCCAGGGCCACTGGCTGGGCCCCTGCACGGATGAAAGCTCGCCGCTTCCCAGGACCTGCAGGGATTCTCCCTCATCAGGTAAGATGCAGTACAGAGGATGTGATTGAAATCTCAGTGGAAATGGCAGCTCAAACAGGGATATCAAGGGGCTGAACTAATCTGAGTATTACTTTTCAGGTGTGGTCCACACACTGCACCCACTTTCTACTTGCCACAGAGCAAGCAAGGACTTGATGTTGCTTCCCTGGACTCTTCTGCATGTGGGGTCATTGGGAGTGTTACATATGTCCTCCCATCTTCATCGTGGTTGGAGAGGTGGTTATGTAGGGCCAGATCATCAGTGGTGCTTAACTTCCATCAATTTCAGTGGGAATTAGCTGCCTAATTACCTCAGAGGACTGGGCAGTAGTACCTAGATATGATGATTGATGTCTTAGAACAGTGGTCCTTAACCAGGTGATGCATGTCCTGGGGGATACATCAGCTCATCTAGATATTTGCCTGGGTTCGCAATAGGCTACATAAAAAACACTAGTGAATTCGGTGCAAACTACAGTGACGTGTTTGTACTACTCTATGTACTATGCCTGAAATGCAAGTACAATATATATATATTTCAGTTGATGTATAATTGTCTGGTAAAAATGAGGTGAGTCATTTTTCAGTAATGTGATGTGACACTTGCGTGTTTGCGTCTGATTTTGTAAGCAAGTAGTTAAGTGAGGCAAAACCTGGTGGTATGGAAGACAGATCAGACTCCTGAAAGGGGTGCAATAGTTTGGAAAGACTGAGAGCCACTGCCCTAGGAATACCTGTTCAGAATATTTCAGGGGCATCTGAAGCCTTTGAACAAAACTGAAGACAGGAACACAGCTGGGGGAGGTCACTATCTTACTGGGAACAATCAAGGATCAATATAAAGGGGGTTATATGTTATATTGCAGTCAGTAGGACCTGTGAGTAATCAGTAGGGTGACTAAGGGGTGAGATATATAGCAAATTGTATCTTACCATGGGTAACAACCTGTGGGATCACTGAGGCATAGAGTGCTGGCTTGTATTTAGTCTGTGAGTGTGAGTCCTTGTAACAGAGAAGTCCTGTGTCACTTTTCCTTTCCAGATCTGGTGCATTAGGGTGAGATTGGTGCAGGAGGGTGCTGTTCGGATCTGCACCCAGGGCTGTGGGTATGACCATGTGGCTGTCATCAGAAAGGTGGAAATGTAAGAAATGACACCACCTTTAGCATAACTGTTGCTCTTCTGAGCACTGGAGTGGCCTTCTCAACCAGTGGAAGGTAGCAGCTTTATTTAGTTCTGCAGAGTTGACATAGTGCTTGTAGAGAGAGTGGGAGTCTGTTGTGGCTCCTACCCTACCAGCTGATCTGATAATAGAGGGTCAGATTTTTCAAAAGAGCTCTGCTTGGAAATCTGCCAGCTTTCCAGCTGCAAAGCAAGATTACAGAGTTGCCTTGCTAAAGGCGTTGAAGTTGCACAGCTGTCACTGAAGGCAGGGTTTTGCCAATGATGAGGAAGAAGGAGGGAACCTCACATAGCTGACAATCCAGAGGGGTCTGCCCAGTTGATATTTAGGTAAATCATCTCATTGAGACAAAAACCATGGAACCTCACTGTGCCATCAGTGTCACTTTTCAGAGTAAAAACAACAAGTCCTGTGGCACCTCTAAAAACTAACAAATCTGTTCAGGCATAAGCTTTCATGGGTTCCAACCTGCTTCGTCAGATGCATGACGTAAAGGAACACTTCAGTCTCCCTGAACACTTAGTAGCAGACTTGAAAGTTGCCATATTTCAACAAAAAATCTTCAAAAACAAGACTTCAGTGTGAAACTGCAGAGCTGGGACTGATTTGCAAACTTGACACAATCAGGTGGGTCTGAATAGAGACTTGGAATGGTTAGCACATTACAAAAAGTAATTGTTCCTGTTCACACATTCTCATCGTCTATCAACTGGTATGAATGGGCACCATCTGCTCTCTGAATTGACTTCGCTAACACTTGCCCTTCTCTATTCTGGCATGTGTATATACACCAGGGGTGGCCAAACTTATGGAACTCAAGAGTCACACAAGTTGATTATTAAACGTTCAAGAGCTGCACTGAGGCACATAGCCATATACTTTTACCTACTAAAAAGATTTGCTGACGTTCTTCCATGAGCCACACTTTTTCATTCAAGAGCCACATGTGGCTCCCGAAGTGCAGTTTGGCCACGCCTGGTCTATAAGATGCCACAGGACTCTCTCTGTTTTTGCTGTACACAGACTAACATGGCTACCCCTCTCGAATTTTCTTGTGGTGATTCCCTGCCCCACTACTATTTTATCCCCTCCCCTCTGCTTCCACAGAGCCATAGTAAGCTTCTATTCAAGTATGTGTCAAAGTGGAGGCCGGTTTCATGTGTTAGACTGGCTGGCTGGCAAAAATTGTCCTCTGACAGGCCAGAAAGTGGCATCAGATTCCTCACCCAGGGAACCAGACCCACAGCCTCTACCTTGTCCTCAGTGGCAGAGACCCCCAACCCAGCCCTGACTGTCACTCTTAAGACTTGTAACAGAACTCTTTCCTTTATTGTTGAAGGATTGCTTTTGACACCCCAGAGACTTAGTAAGAGAGATGTAAAATGTGTTAATTACCTCTGAATGTTTCTTGAGCACATACCTAATCCAACCGAGAACCTGTACTTGTAAGTAACAGATGCTCGCTTGCGCTCTCTCTCTCTCTCACACTTTCTCTCAAGCATGGTGGGAAAAATCTGGACGAAATCCTGATTTCCACTCCTCAGACTCCAGCTCATGGAGCACTGGCAAAGCTGCGGACTGAGGTAATACCCATTTTTCTCCTGTTCCCACTCCAAACACATCTAGCAGAAACAGTCTCAAAATTGGTCACAACACCTTAAAATGTGTCACTGCTTTTTCCTGGCTATGTCAACAAGTGACATGAGCCATGGTCCAAAAGCTGGTCCTGATTAGGCAGTATCCTCTGGGCATCATTTGCCTGGGAAGTATTGATTGAAATAAACCTTAGCGAAGGCAATCGGGGAGCTCCAAAAGCATCAAAACAATCCAGGGATCTGGGCAGTAAATAGACCACATGGCCCTGGTCCCTTGATACTGTTTGCTTTGGTGAACTGTACTCCGCAGCTCCAGCTGCTGCCATCGGATGTTTTGCTAGGAACTTCTCAGAGCAGACGGGCTGACTTTCCCTGTGACAAAGACAGGGCACATCTGACAGACCTGAGTGTCCAGGTCTAAGCTATTTCGTCTCGGTTTAGAGCTTTTTCTCAAAATTCAAGGGTGGTATTGGAACAGGGATCTCCAGCCTGCACGTTCTCCACTGAACAGTGTAGAAATTAGTGAGGAAATACATCAGTTCTCAACCCACTGGCTGCTTGCAGCCCAGTCATGAACCAGCTGCGGCCCATGTGACCTCAGGGCCATACAGGTAGTATATGTATTGTATGGATGCTGTCCACATAATACACTGACAGCTGCATGTGCAACCCAAAATAGTAAATTGTTTGAGAATGCTGATACAAACTAATGGGTCCTCTCATCTGCCCACTGTAGGATTGTTCCCTCCAAGCAAACATCCACTGTTTTGTCCAGTTCTGACACTCTCTAGTAACTCTGTCAGTAGTGGAACCATCTCCTCAGGGAATGGTCCTGGCTGGTGTCCTCGGCTCAATTGGAATGACTATAAATAAAACTTGCAGTAACACCTCCAGGTCTCAGAGGGTGGTGGGGATCCATAGTATTGGGTGCTGAAGGTGTACACAGTGCGAGACAGACCCTGCCACAAGACCCTCCTGTCTATATAGACTGGACTGAATGACTTCTGTGTTGCAGACATGGGATTTGGATACAGAGAAGGGAGGGAATTTGCCTAAGGCCACAAGGGGAGTCTGTGGCAGAGGCTGATCTTCTGATTCCCAGTTCAGGACTACAGACCATTTCCCTGGATGATGGTAGCCAAGTTGACAAAAGTACCCTTTGTCAGTGAAGCTGTATCTATGCCAGGGTTAAGTCAGCATACTTGCATTTTTCACACCCTTAACCAATGTAGGTATGCCAACCTCGCTCTTCAGTATAGACCAGACTTCGGATATGGGTAGGCTTGGCAGAATTTGATGCTTTGTTTTTTAAATAATTCTGACTGATGATAGCATTTTAAAGCATTTTTTAAATTATCTACTTAAATTTTCAGTTGTGGGAAAGTCTGGGGAGGGAGCTTCAGACTAACATTTATTGATAGTATACATTAAAATTCAAAAAGTTAAAGCTTTACAAGCCATTAACACAAATTGTCTGCAACTCGTGTCAAAACATCAAAATATACAAAGTAAATAGCCTTAAATCAACAAATCGCACCTGGGTTTACTATTCGTTAGTCCCTTCATAGTCAACCCAATTCAAAAGTCCAAATCGGTGGTTCTGACTAGTTCCAAAGCAGCATTTTTCTTGCTTAGCCTGTCTCAGGGCTTGACAAATCCTGGGCACCAGGTCGCTAAGGCCCACAGGATTTTGCCCTGGCACCTAGCTGTGCTGTAGTATCCAGGGAGGTAAAAGCCAAAAGTGCCTTTGGCAGCAGCTTTTTTTTTTGTGGTGAGCGGTCTCTTGCACACTCTGCTGCCTCTGAAAGTGTTGGTGGCCAGGGCGGCTTTTTGGCAGTGGGGGGGGGGCCTTTGTGCAGTCTGCACCACCACGGAAAGAAGTCGTAGCAGCGGTGGCTGTATTTCAGGAGTTTGGGGTCCCTTCACTGCCGCACACCTAGCCGCTTCAGTTTTTAGGCTGAGTCCTAGGCGTGTGGCAGATTTTTTTTTTTTTTTGAGGTCTGGCCTATCTCCGTATTGAGATTCTTTTTTTGTTGGCTTGTTTGTGTTCAGTAAAATTGACACTTACTGATTAAAAAATGAATCCTTCCAAGCTAAGAACAGGGATAATGGGGGGGTCATGGGTAAGGTTACCAGATACCAAAGCCTGGAAGGAATGACAGGGAAGTATGAAAAGGAGGACATTGTAGGACACATGGAGAAAATGTAGTAGTAATGTAATATTATTCTGTTTTTAGGAGGCCCTGGAATGCTTTCCCCTCAAAATAAGGTATTCCATGGCATTCCAGCATACTTTAACCCCTATAAGTAAAAAGTCAGACAAAATCATGTATTTTAAAATGCCTACCAGATGGAGGATGTGAAGGTAAAAAGGAGGACATGTCCTCCTTTTGCCTGACATCTGGGAACCCTAGTCATGGCACAAATGAAGAAGGTAGGGGTGTCCTGAAGTGTGCACAAGTAGCACTGATTTAGTGTGAGTGTCAGCTCTTCATCCCTAATGCTCTGCTTAGAATGAAGGCTTTGTTTCTAGATAGCCAAAGAGGCACTAGTACAAGATAAACTTTAATTTGGATCCAAACACAGTGACTATGTCCATTGTGACTCCAGGAAGTGCCATGCTCCCAGCAGCCAATAGAAGAGGATTTTGGAAAAGGCCCCTGGATTGCCATGAAAACTGAGCTGCAGTTGGATGAGAGAGACCCCTCCTGCTTCCTCAGGACATACAGTGTGGTTATGGTGCTAAGGAAGGTAAGGAATGTGCTGAATGTGAAGGCAGCTTCTTGGAAAGATGAGTTCAGTTCAGGTCCTCTGTGTTGCTCCACACTGGCGTTGGGCTTTTGCCCTGATCTGTAATCACCTGATACTTTTGCAAAAAAAAGCAAGGAGTCCTGTTGTACTTAAAGATTAACAAATATATTTATTGCATGAGCTTTGGGGGGAGGAAATCCTACTTGGTCAGATGCTTTAAAGATGGGGGAACTTACAGAATGGGAGGAAAATAAATGCAGGGGAGTATAAGTTGTGGGATCAGTTCATACTGTAACAACAAATCAAAGCAGTTGTTAGGATTCAAACACTGGGAAACAGCCCACAGACTCTGTCATAGAGGAAGGTGAAGTGAAATCATCTGTTGTAATGGGAAAAGAATCCATAGTCATGATTTAATCCTGTTTTTGCACAACTGAATCTGCACATCAGTTCTAGTTCAGCTATTTCTTTTTGAAGTCTTGATGTCTTATGGACTTGCTTGAGCACAGCCGTTAAATCATCCAGAATGATTAGGAAGATGGAAGTTCTCAGCAACTGGTTTTTGAATGTTGTGATTTCTGATATGAATTTTGTGCCCATTTATTCTTTGCACAGAGATTGTCGTGTTTGTCTAATGTATAAGGTGTGGGGGCATTTCTGGAACATGATGACATAAGTCACACTCACCAGCTGCTACAGACCTAACAACAGAAACATTAAAGCAGGCACATACCCCTGCTACAAACCATGCTGCCATCTTTGCCTACATACCTGCACAAAAGACACCACCATAGGACCTAATCAAGCCAGCTACTCCTTCAAGGGCTCATTCACCTGCTCATCCACCAAGGTGATTTATGCCATCGTGTGCCAGAAATGCTCCCACACCTTATGCATTGGACAAACAGGACATGCCCCTGCACAAATTAGTGTCTTTGAAATGGTTACAATATGGATACCCATACAGCCTTTTTCTCTTCAGAGCAGTTTACAAAGAGTAGTCAAGTCTTATTTGGGCATACGCTGGCATGACGCCTAATACCCCATTACCCCTAGATGTCTGCTGTAAACAGGCAATTATGCCTGGGTGACCACATTCAAATAGGCACAGGTGCCTTTATCTAGTGAATGGACATCCAGAACTCAGCGTCTGCAAGGAGTTGAGTCTCCCAGCATTCAGCTGGGCTAACCACAGATGTCTGCTGATTTCTGAGCTTCTTTCTGGTGCATTAATTAAAATAAGACATTTGATCTTGTCTATCTAGTAGGATCACCTGTACCTGGGCCCTTGATTCTGCTGCCTGCCTCCTTCAGAATCATGTCCCCATTTGGTTTGAATGCAATGAGCCGTGGCTAGAGACCTTGACTGAAGTATTCTATCCTGCTTGCTTTAAAGCTAAGAGGTGGCAGTTGTGGGAGGAAAGGGGCTAATGAAAATAACTTAGCCCCAGGTCAGATTAATCAGAGGATCAAAGCAGCCTATGGTTGAAATGAGCAGGAATCTCTTTATCATTCAAATGGACACCTGCTAGCCATATTGCAACTGCACTGGTTTATAAAAAGACACATGCACCTGGTGGTATAAAAATGACCCTCCTATCCACTTGTACACAGTGATAGAAGCATTGCGTGAATCATAGAAGCTGAAAGCTGTTAAGAAGCTTTGATCCAGGGGTGTCTGCTCAGCTCAGCCTGAGGGCCACCTATGTCTTCTCCAAGAGGACAAAGAATTGTAGTCAATGCTTCCACAGCAGAGTCTTTGCCCTCTTGTGCTCGCTTTGTGCTGAGGAGTACAGGCTGTGGAGCAGCAGGGGAGGGACAGAAGTACTTCAGAGCTCTCTTGGTTGACATCAGTGGTATGGCGGTGGCTGTGGTTCAGATGTTTTTGTTTTAAGACTTACCAGGGTGGGCTCTTGGAACATAGGCTGCATGATCAAATACAGGCTCTCTTTTTGACACCATTGCCTTGGACAGCACAGGGTGGATGCTATGATCCTCTCCCTGCCTTTGGCAGAACTTGTTAGGAGGGTGGAGCATTGTCACTCCAGCCCTAAATTCTGCCTAGTCCTTGAAGGATTTATCATAGTAACTGGTGTTTACAGTAGCACCTCCAGGTCCTGGGGGGATGTGGGGTCCATTGTGTTGGCTGCTGAACATGCACATAGTGAGAGACAGCCCCTGCCACAAGACCTTCCTGTCCATGTAGACTAGACCAAATGACTCCTGTGTTCCAGCCATGGGATTTGGGTACAGAGACGGGAAGGAATTTGCCCAAGGCCCCAAAGGGAGTCTGACAGAGGCTGGAATTGGCAGCACTGGAACTAGGTATTTCAGTGCCCGGAATGTGCCCTTAGAATGACCGGCACCCAGATCAAGCAGCGCAGAACAGCACCCTTTAATTGAGTGGCAAAATGGAGCTGCTCTGGGGTGCCAAGGACAAAGCCCCGATCTCCTTGCCCTAGTTATGGCCTTGGGAATTGGATCCTGAACTTCTGACTCCCAGGTCAAGACTTTCAGAACAAGGTGCCCCTTCTTCTGCTCAGCAACTTGCCATGGACAGTGGTTCTCTGTCTGTATCCTCTGCAGGCGGCACTGAAGCAGCTCCCAAAGAACAAGGTCCCCAGCATGGCAGTGATGATCAAGTCACTGACGCGCACCAACATTGATGCTAGTGCCGTGTTCAAGGATCCTACCGGTAAGGACAATGGTTAATCCTTTGAGGTGAGGGTCTTTATGGCAAGTGAGCAGGACTGTTGAGCAGCAAAGGAGCTAAAACTGACAGCTAATAGCAGGCTGCCACAGCCTTATAAAAATCTAGTTTCCCATTTGAAAACCTGTAGTACCTGCTGGCTGGTTTTCCTCAGGGTCTTCCATCTGACACCATCACCTTTGGTGTCACCTGCTCTTCTGACCCACACAAGTGAGGCATTTCCTGTTTGCCTGATCAGTGGCCCATCATCTTTGGAGCTTGCCTTTAGCAGGGCACATTTTTGTATTTATAGATATAGTGCATGCACACACACTGATTACTTTCCCACTTGGGCAGCAATCAACTGCTGCCCCTCAGGCATGAGACTCACCCCCCCCCCCCCCCAGCTTCATGCAGATGTCTACAAAGATTGGTCATTACAGGGACCCATCCACCATCTAACTCTGGCCCAGTGGTTTAAGTATAATTTGAGGGGCTCCAGAACCTTCCTTATCTCTGGGCCCCTTTCATGCATGTGTGTGCCTGATTTCCCCCCCCCCGGGTAGATCCTGGAATCTGGGCCCCAGAACTCTGGCTCGTCAGATCCGGGGCATTCTGGCTTAGTTTAACCCCTGTTCTGGCCTCCTGTTAGCTGTGAACCTATCTTGGCCTCTCCATGCTGTGTGGAAAAGGATTTGCTCATTGGACAGTAGAGGGATGTGATCAGAGAGGTCTCCTCTCTCAAGGACCAGTACAGGATTGATCCTGGCAGTGTGTCCTTGGGTGGCCGCCTCCTCTTCCTTTATAAGAGTCAGGTGGCTGAGCTGGAGTGGCAAGATGAGACACATTGAAGAAATAATGCTTCAGCTTGACCCCTCGTCCATCACTAGGTTGGGCAGGTTTGGCCTGTTACAACAAGGCACTGAGGTAGCCATGCTGTTGCACTGGTTGGCACTGATTGCGCCCGACCCACGGTTCTGATGGGTCCCATCTGTCTTGTCCACAGGAGAGATGCAGGGGACGGTGCACCGCCTGCTGTTGGAGGAAAGGCCGAGTGACCTGAAGGCCGGTTCGGTGCTTCTCTTAAAGCAGGTATGTGAGGTGCAGGGGATCAGGGCCAGGGTTGCACACTGAAGTACTCTTCAATGGGTATGTTTTGTTGCTGGAGATGGATCCTTGTGGCAAAGGTGTGCTTCTAGGGCTTCAGTTCTGGGGACTGAGGGCTTAATGAGGGGCATGCAGATCCATTTGCTGCTAGGTCACAGACTTGCACCCAGTCCCAGATATTTCATTACTGGCCACGTCTGGGATAAAGAAGGAGAGCTCTTGGTTCATTTCCTAGTGAGCAACCATCCTCAACCAAAATTCTTCTGTAAGCATTGACCAGTGGGCACAGATTGTCCCCCTTGGGAGCTGGCTGTCTTTGGAGGCCAGTAACTGAATGGGCCATAGAGGGTGGGGAAGCCTATAAATCTGTCCCATGCTGTGCCCGCATAGGATTTGGGTGATCTGTCTCCAGCACTGCCATGCATGTGTCACAGGTTGGCAAAGACTGACATCTTCACTGCATTCTGTGTGCAGGCAAGTAGCTTTTCCCTGTCATTGCAGGTGGGAGTGTTTTCCCCGTCCCACCGCAATCACTACCTCAACGTGACCCCCAACAATCTGGTGAAGACTTATGTGCCAGAGTCCACGGACGGGATCCCCCTGCAGCCATCACAGGAGCATGGAGAAAGGGAAGATGGGGTGGTGCCAGTGTTGTCAGAGGTACAGGGGGACATGCAGTGTCACAGAGAAGGGTGTTTCCTGTGGGCCATTTTGGAAGGGTGACCTGGCCAGGCCTGGGGGCACTTGGGAGAGCTGGGCTAAGAAACTGAACATGACTGGGGGGCTGAAGAATGTGCTGTGGTGGACTTGGGAAGAATTGTTATCCAGTGCTAGCAGGGGGTTATTCTGAAGGTAGCTGGAGGGAATATAGCAATTGTCCTAGGGGGAGGATGTACTGACATGTGAGACCTCAGAAGTAAGGGCCTAGCACTGTGGTTTTGAGAGCAAACCAAGGGAAAGCCCAAAGCATCTCAGCTTTGTCTGGCTTTTTGTAGGTTCAGAGCCCAGCAGAATTCCAGCAGCCATCTGTAGGAGAGATGCCCAAGAGTGCTCCCAACCCCAGACATGTGTGGAGCTCTGAGAGGGATGGAAATGGCAGTACGGGTGCAGATCCATCACCTCAAGGGCTATTGCGATGCCTGGGGAGCCAAAGAGCCAGCAAATCAAGGTCAAACAGACCTTCTCCAGAGGAGCCCTTGGTTGCTGAGGTCTGCGATATGGGTAAGGCAGGTTCTGATGCGATTATGGGCCCAATTCCTCAAGGAGCTCTGCTTGTTGAGCACACGGTTCTAGTGATGGGTGCCAAGCAGTTGAAAATCTGGCCAGACACCTTCCACTGGCCCCATAGCACGAGGGTTGTGGCTGCTGCCAGTGGGAAATCCAGGAATTAAATGGGAGATGTTGGCTGTTTTCCCTTAGTGCCATCTTTAATTTTTCCCTTTCTCAAATATTTTCATTCCATCCAGAGAAGTAAGTAGTGGTGTGACAGCAGTAATGCCCCAGCGATGAGGCTGGATGCCCCTGGGGATAGAATGGGAAAGTAAGAAGTGGGGGAAGAAATGGATTCAAGCCCCTGTTCTTGTCCTGTCTGTGCAGATGACCTGGATGGGCTTCTAGGACAGCTGCCTGAGGACTTCTTTTCTACCTCTGCCATGGAGAGCAGCCGATGACTTCCCACTGGCCTATGACAAGGCAAAGCTCCCCCAAAACATGGTGCCAAATGGACACTCAGCAAGGGGTAGAACCTGGGCTGGACTGTGGGGGAGCAAGGGTTCTGAGCAGTAGCACAACTCTTGGGCCTTAATTACCTGCGTGTGTTTATGGATGGTAAGTTTTTGTTCTGGATCTGGGAGCTGTAAAGACAGGACTGCACTGATGAATGGCCCAGGACTCCCATCCAGAGCACAGGTGATGCTGGCAGCCATGATAGGAAGTGATGCTTGCCTTGCTACCTCTTGGCCTTCCCAGCAGCACCCTAGCAGTCTTTCCTTGGTGCCTGTGCTGATTGCGACCCACGAGTGACAAAGCCTTCCCCTCTTGTATCTGGTTCCTACATTAAATTGGTGTTCAGTTCCTTTAATGTGTGACACTCTTTCTTGAGCTGCCCTGCTTTCCTCCCCTTTGATTTTATGCAAAACTAGCTTCTCTTGCAGCCAGCAAAACACAGTGCTGTGTGGAGCACAGTGGAGGTTTTGTTAACTGAAGCATGTCTCCCTTAAAGCACTAACTTAGAGCTGGCTGGGTTGCTTGGGGGGGGTGAAGGAATCCCAAGCCTTGCTTCTGCAATGTGTCCGTAGACTTCATTGGGGACAGATGTATGCAAGAACTGCACAGCCTAGCCTGTAAACGGGACTGGCACCAGATGATGATGACCAAGTCCTTGATACTGATGCCTGATCCTCCATGGCATTGAGTAACCACCCTTCCTGTCAAATTTGCTGAGAATCAAAGGCACTCAGTCCCTTGCAGCTTGGGCCTGCTGCTCCCCACAGAGGTTTGTATCCAATGCTGCTGCATAGGTTTCATTCTCCACTGAGATGGACAACCAGGTTGGCTGGAATCCCTAAACCAAACTTGAGATGGTG
Organism: Podocnemis expansa; assembly: GCA_007922195.1. Classification (NCBI taxonomy): domain Eukaryota; kingdom Metazoa; phylum Chordata; order Testudines; family Podocnemididae; genus Podocnemis; species Podocnemis expansa. Next base: position 11,259,210 of record ML681990.1, on the reverse strand, counting down.
ATGGATTCACTGGCACCATGTCTGGAGTGCCAGGGCCCAGCTTTTACAGTCCACTTCCCTGACTTCCTGGCACCCTGCAGATCTTTTAGCTCTGTTCTCATGTGAAATCTTCACCAGCCCTGAGCTTAACAGGCTGCTGCCAGGTTTTAAAATAAATCAAATCAAAGCACACCTCAAAAGGATGCAGAAGGCAGTGTCTCTCAGCAAAAGCAAGAGGATGGTGTGGTTTTAATAAGCTTTCCAGCCTTTGTTTAAGCCTTTATTTGCTCCACTTGGATTACAGAAGCAGTTAAGGTGACATCTCTGAGTCTAGTCAGTTTTGCTGCCCTGTTGGCATCTGGGTACAAATGTGATTGGAGAATGTTATTTCTGGGGGGTAAATAACTACAAAAAAAATAGCCTAACAAAAATCATGGACATTTCTCTCTCTCCAGTTTTTGTAAAACCTTAGGTCAGATAATCAACCAGTACAGATTAATGCAGCCCCCATGACTTCACCGGCACTTTGATAACATTGCCAACTGAGAATCAGGCTTTTACACAGCTTAAACTGAAGGGATGTTTCATCCCTGGGCTGCTTTTAATAAGAAGTTAACCAGGGTTGAAGTGAGGAGCCAAGTGCCAGCACTCAGGCTGTGTAACAGGGCAACTCCCATATGTGGTTGGTCAGAAGTGACTGACTTGATAATGAAGCCTCAGGCAGGTTACCTGTTTTGTTCCCCCTTCCTCCCAGTCTGTTACAGTCATTGGTGATTCCAGTTAAAACCCAAGTTGTGGTTTACTTCTCCTCTGAATATGGGAGTGTTCTGGGCTCTTCCCTCCCCTCTGCAACCCAATGGTTGCTCCCACCCTTGCTTGTTCTTAGCTCTGACTAGAATTGCAAGGGCTTAAGGAAATACTTCCTAGTCAATGTCCCTGGTGTGTCCTGAGCCTGTAAAGAGGTGACTTGCTTCCCCTTCACAAGATGATCCTGCCTGAGGGTTGTTTGTGCTCTTATTCTGAACTTAGTCTCAGTTGGCATGGCTGCAGGGTGCTGTGCAGTTCCTGGCCCTGACAAGCCGCTCCTGAGCAGGGCTGGCTGCCTACAATGGCTGTTTGTTGGCACCTCTCCAGAATTGGGCCCCAAGTCAAAGTAACTGCTTAGTTCAAGGCCTCCTCAAGTGTGAGGGAAGGCTTGGGGTGCTAGGATGCACCTAGAGCAGCTGGCTGCTGTATCCAGCTCTTTGTCGCATTCCAAAGGAGTAGCTGTGTTAGTCTAGTTCAGCAAAACAAACAAGGAGACCTGTGGCACTTAAAGACTAACAAATTTATAATGATAATTATATAAACTTGTTAGCCTTTAAATGCCACAGGACTCCTTGTTTGTATCTCTGTCACAGGCTCCCTTGTTTGGAATATTCTAAGGCTTTCAGCATGAATCCAGCCCAGGGCAGGGCCATTGGTCCTAGCTACATGGGCAGTGCCTTGTGATGAGGGAGGAAAGTCAGACTTGCTGTTTGTTTTGCAGTAGTACGTAAGAGTCCTGGGCCAGTCCCGCAATGTGCTAGCTGCTATATGAAAACTGAACCAAGAAAAGGCTACTTGCCCCCAAGAACTTCCAATCTAAGTATGAGATGAGACAGAGGGTGGTACGAGGAAACCAGTAGACAGTGCTAGTTGGCATAACAGGCAATGCTTTCAGTTGCCAACTGGGGGCAAGATGGGAGTTTGCATAGGTCTCACAGCAAAGGAGAGTTTTAAGAAGGGAATCAACAAGCAGAAGATTCTGTCTCTCTGAGGCAAGTCCTCTTGAGAGGACAAGTGCTCTATTCTCATGGTTCTTCCCTAATGCAGGTATTTGCACTAGCTACATAACTGAGATGCAGGCCCCTCCAGGCTGTGTTTATTCCACCAAGTTCTAGCAGCCCTCCCTTCCTGCTAGACTGCTTAAACTCCTGCCTCTCATCAACAGGTTAATGGCTCTAAACACTGGCCCTGGATAGAACATGACACTGCACAAACATCTGCTTACTGCCACCACAAGTAACCCCTCTATTTATAGCGTGGCCTAGTGTGCACTTCACACTCAACGAGGGGAGGTCTTTTCTCCTTATAACTATATTTACGAGCCTGAGTAAGGTGGCTGGGAGCACTTCTTCCCCCTAATTTGCTGCCTTTCCCTGAGACAAGGAGGCTGCCCTGGTACAGCCCTCTCTTTTGGAGACTAGAGCATGTCCAGGGAGACCTTTGCGTTCACTTCCTCCACCCTGCGCTCACTGCGCCTGCAGAGAGAGCAGTTGGAGTGGGAGGATCGGCGCAGAGCTCTCCATAGACAGTGTCTGAGCAGAAGGTTCACACCAGCCCCCAGAAGCTCCCTGCTACTGCACCAGCCCACTCGATGTCCCCAGTACTGTCGGGACCCTGCTGTCCACAACATCCTATACACCGGGGATCTGCAGACCATCAAGACTGTCTTCAAGGACGAGGCTATTGCTAACATGATCGTGGAGACAGTCAGTGAGGAGCTGATGTGGTCGGCGGAGCTGGGTACGGAGTTCAGGGGAGGGAAGGTGGGGTTTCTGCTGCAGGAGTGTGGTTGGAACTAACCCAGTGCTGAGTGCTGCCCTCCTTTCCCCAGCTGCTGTCCTAGGTAAATGATCCCCAGCCCTAGGGAGCCAGAGACCTTTCGCTCCCAAGGAATGCGTCTGTTCTCATTGCTTTGCTCTGCTCCCTTTTACGGCCCTTAGAGCAGAGTTCAGTGAATGCTTCTGAGGGCTCCTGCGTGCTGCTCTTATGCAAGAGCACATGCATCTATTAGAGATTAGGGGTTGAGGTGGTGGGAGACTTGGCTTCAATTGCCAGTGTTGCCACGCTGTTACTATGCAGTCACCCTTAACTTGTCTGTACTGTGATTGCCTACGGCTGCCAGCTGCTGTGTAGGTCTAGGTGCTAGAAATACATGTCATCAGGCCTGCTCCTTGTCCTAAATAAGGCCCATAAATGGTGGGAAGGGAAATGAGGCAGAAAGCTGAACTAGGAGTGGCGCTCTGGTTCCAACTCCCACCCTGGAGCTGTGGCCAATGAACCACGTTGCTCCTCTTTTGTCTGCTGTCACCTCCTGCCTCACTGCGACCCTCAGAGCATGCTGGCATGTGGATCTTTGCTGGGCAAGGGGGCCACACAAACCAATTCCAGAGAGTTTTGTGGGCTGAATTCAGCAGGAAGGCTAATGAGCTGGTTGGTCCCTGCTGGGCCATGCCCCTGGAGCAGTGGGTCTGAGGGAACAGGATGGGCAGTGAGGTCAGGGAAGCTGAGAGACTCGATTAATGGACATGAGCAGGGCGAGGCTTTCTGAAGTTGCCCTGCTCTCCCCCAACCCCTGCAGGGCTGTGGGTGCTGAGTCCTCGGAAGAAGCACACGTCCCCCTTGCGGATCGCAGCAGCCAGAGGCTATCGGGACTGCGCCAGGCACCTGATCACACAGGGGGCAGAAGTGGATGCTGTTGTGGGCGGGAAGGCTGCCCTCCATGACAGCTGCATCAATCAGCGGGCTGAGTGCACCCAGCTGCTCTTGAGCTATGGTGCCAATGCCAATGTGCTGTCAGAAGATGGGCTGGCCCCCTTGCACCTCTGCACTTCCCAGGAGACCTTGCGGTAAGTTGGCAAGTGTGGGTGGGGGCAGGATGTGATATGTCTTGAAGTAGAATGAATACCCTAATCTGCAGAGAGGAGTAGAACAGGTCAATGACTTACAAACAGGTTGGATGGGGGGGGCAGTCCCCCAAGCTTGTCCCACAGGCTGGGATCCATCCATGCTTGAGAAGTCAGCACAAGGCTCCAACTTGGATCGCTGCACTGAGCCCCTCTTCAGTAAGTAGCAAAAGGGATAAGGGGTCTCACTTGTCTTCAGAGCCAACCCTATGTTGGCAACAGGTTGCACCCCCTCAAGCTAACATTTCAGACTGCGTGCAGGTTCCGGCTGATATGACTGCATTGCCTCTTTATTTGAAAATTCCTTTCCCCACAGTTGGGGCAAGAAGCATGAGCCAAAAGTCAGGTGACAATGCCACTTGGGTGCTTCTGTCTTGGTTGGTCAGGCTACCTGGAATGGGCTTTGCTCCCAGCTGGAGTTGGGCACCGACCCCTGTGTGACTGGAGTGACTGAATAACATGCTGCAGCCCCTGCCTGCTGGGTGGGGAAGAGGGACGGTTGTGAGGAAGGGCTTTTCTCACAGACAACAAGATTGATCCAAGCGCACCTCTGCTGAGCTGTTCAGCTGGGGGCTTGTGACTGCAAAATCCCTATACCCAGCAGCCCCTCAAGAGGCAAGAGGAAGAGAAGAAGGTGTCGAGAACCTGGCTGTGCTGGCAGCAGGAGGTAGGGGCTGGTGGGTGGTGGTTGCAGGAAGTGGGGCTGTGCCCTAGTGGGAGTGGAGTGGCCCAGATTCCTCCTGGGGACTCAGACCAAAATCAAGATTGACCATAGGGTACGTTATGCTACCTACTGGGGTGGGTGAGCAGAGAGTGGTGTGGGATTGCTCTGCCGCAGCTCTGTTGGCCAGTGCCTCTTGGCCATGGGGGACAAGGGCTTAGAGCTGAAGGCCAGAACTGTTCCTAGACCTTCAGCTCTGTGGATCCTGGCCTCTCTCCATACTGGGCTTCACCTTCCCTCTCATGGATCTTGTATGCAGCCTGGTCACTGCCTTGCTACTGAGTGCACATGCCTCAGATGAACCAGTTGTCTTGAGAGCTCATGGGAGTTGGTTCACATCAGGCCCGTATAGTGGGATCTGCACCCAGTTCTCTCACCAGTCAGTGTAGTGGCATGTGGGAAGAATATCTGTAGTTGCCACTGCCCAGACAGAAGGGCCCCAGCCAGGCCTCAAAGTGGCAGGAACAGCAGAGGTGGTGACTGACCAGTGAGATAGCTCCGTCCCGGTGAGTCTGTCTGTGTGCTTGCAGGTGCGCAGAGCTGCTGCTGGAGCATGGGGCCCTGGTGAACCTGAGCACCAAGGATAGGCGGACGACCCCATTGCATGTGGCAGCTGAGCATGGCCTGGAGGACCACCTGCAGCTCTACCTGTGCTACGGGGCCACCCTCTCTAACAGAAACCGGGAAGGGGAAACGGCCCTCAACGCCACCTGTGCCAATGCTGACAACCCTGCAGAGGCTGGGCGCTACTACCGCGTGGCCAAGAGGCTGCTGGAGTGTGGGGCTGATGCCAGGACAGCTGGCAGGAAGAACCATACCCCACTGCACAACGCCTGCAGTAACTGCCACTCCCGCCTGGTGGAGCTGCTGCTCCGTCATGGGGCCACTGTCAACATCCACAACTGTGCTGGCTACACGCCCATGGACTGCGCCCTGCAGTCTGTGGAGGAGAACCTGGATGGACAACCTGAAAAGATCATCGTTACTCTACTGGACTACGGGGCATCTGCCATCAATCCCAAGGCAAGGAACCAGCATGGGTGGGAAGCCATAGGGCTAAAGTAGTCAGCACTCCTGGGAGGAGAAGGGAGTAGAGTTTAGTGGTTAGAACAGGAATACCAGAATCCTGGGTTCTGTCCCCAGCTTTGCCACAGATATTTGACCACAGCAAGTCAGTTAGTACCTCATTTTCTCACAAGTTGTGAGGCACAGTTATTGCTTGTGAGGTGTGCTGAAATCCTGTGCTGTTGAAATCCTCTGCTGGAAATGAGTCAGACTGTCTAGTGGGCTGAGGGTCACAGCAGAAGAGGAGTAAAAGTTAGCGGTGAGGGATACAACAAGCAATCTACCTTAATCCCTGCTCCTTGGTTGCACCCTTGGATGACATCTTCTGATAATGAGGGTTAATAGGCCTTTTCCAGGTCCACTGCCTAATTCTTCCTGCTCGTGCTTCAGGGCATAAACCAGCCACAGCCCAAAGGGGCAGCTGTGTTTAGTCTAGTTCAGCAAAAGCAGCAAGGAGTCCTGTGGCACTGAACAGCTTAACAGATTTATTTATTGCATGAGCTTTCGTGGAAGAAAATCCTACTTTGTCAGATGCTTTGAAGATGGGGGAGCTTGCAGAATGGGAGGAAAATAAATGCAAGGGAGTGTAAGTCATGGAATCAGGTCATAGAGTAACAGCGAATCAGAGCAGTTGTTAAGATTCAAACACTGGGAAACAGCACACAGAGGAGGGTGAAGTCAAATCACCTGTTGTAGTGGGAAAAGCAGCCAATGAGACATAAAGACTTCAAAGAGAAACAGCTGAATTAGAACTGATATGCAGATTAGACTGTCTGAAAGCAGGATTAAACCGTGACTATATCTGTTGTAATGGGAAAAGAAGCTAATTTGACTTCACCTTCCTCTGTGTGCTGTTTCCCAGTGTTTGAATCTTAACAACTGCTCTGATTCACTGCTACTGAATGAGCTGATCCCATGTCTTACACTCCCTTGCATTTATTTTCATCTCATTCTGTAAGCTACCCCATCTTCAAAGTGTCTGAACTGGGATTTTCTCCCACAAAAGCTCATGCGATAGGTAAATCTGTTAGTCTTTAAGTGCCACAGGACTGCTTGCTTCTTTTGGCAATAGGAAGCAGCTGCATTTCAAGCATTATTATTAGTTTTCTGAATCTTCCTCTGAAGTACCTGGTGCCAGCCAGCAGAGGCAGCCTTCTGTCAGATCCAAAACTTTTGCAAACTTTGTATATAGCAGCCACTTAGTGCAGCAGCATAGGGCTAGGGTTACCAGATGTCCAGCAAAAGAAGGACATGGCCTCCTTTTTGCCCTGCTGTCCTCCGTCCTCCAGGCACTTCAGAAAAAGTGCTATTTGTCCGGCTTTTTGCCAGACGCCTGGGGCAGCACTGTAAAAATACAAGGGTGCACCAGCCCACAGCTCCTAAAGGTGTTCCCTTGCTGCTCAGCCCAGCAGGTGCAGCGCCTGGTGGGGTTGGGAATTTGGAGATGCTCCCTTGCTGGCCCCTGCATGTCAATAGGCAGTGAAGAGGGCTGGCTGGGGGGGTGCTGGCTGTAGCCCCGGGATGTGGTTTTGCTTTGCTTCCTTGCTTCTGCTCCTTGCTCCAGGCTTCTTTCCAGGCTCTAGCTCAGGTCTGCTCACCTCCCATCCCCTGGATTTTGGGGAAGGCTTGATCTTATTTTTCGGAGGAGCTGGGGCTTTTCTACAGCTTGATGGGGGCTTTGTGGTGCCTGGCTGCTGCTTCACTTTTTGCTTTGATACCCTGCTTGGCTTAAAGTTTCTGGGGAGGTTTCTTTCTCTAATGGCTCAGCTAAGTGTAGTAGCTAACACCTCTGCTTAACATACAAAAGGTCCTGGGTTCAATTCCCAGGGGGTTGGACTCAATGATCTCACAAGGTCCCATCCAGCCCTATGATTTGATTTGATTTATTCCTTCTAATGGGGATTGGCTTTTTGTAACAAATCTTTTTTTTTATAGGTCAAGGAAAGTTCATTTTGGATTGTGAGGAGGCTTGAATGCATATGATTTTCCTTTTCTCAATTTGCTTCTCCTTTCCAAGATGAGATTAGTCCACTATAGATGTATCCTTAAATTTTATTAAGATGCACTGATGTGCAAGTATTATACATGCTAAAGTAGGTGCTGAGCTGGGCTAGATCTTGTAGTTTAAATGAAGTCAGTGAGAAACTTGACTGAGGAAGGATTTCAATATTTGTTCCTTGGTTAGTAGTTTATCAAATCACAGAAAACAAGCACCTTGGTTTTGCCTTTTGCTTATATATTCTATTCTTATTTTTATTTTACTTTTAGGGAGAATGTTTCTTTTGGTATATTTAGGAAAAAACTGATCCTGGCATCTAAGAATAGGTGCTGTTGTCTTGTGTGGAGCATTTGATAGTCAAAAACATCTAATTCTACTCCCCCCCATTTGACATGTATTTCACATAAAAGCAAAGAGGAAATGTCAACTGTCATAAAAGAAATATATCTCCATCTGTGGTGTATGGTGGACATAGGATATGATGTCTAGGAATTTGCATTTTATGTAAAAGTTTGTTTCAGGCAGGTCTGCGCATAAAAACCGGCAGCTCTCACTTCTAATTTCTCCTTGCCTGTCGGTGTAAAACTTAAACAGCTTGTCTGTGAATTTTTTTTTTTTTAATACTGCACAGTGAGGCTCAAAACTGAGGCTAGATGGGGATTTCCCTACATCCCTCCTGCCACCCCCCCAGTTGTCAGCTAGTAACAGTGTTATACTAAATCAGTGAGCACCCCCTACATCCCCCAAATCTCCCCCTCTATCCCCTAATTTCATGTGTTGGGGAGAATACTGCCAACAGAGAGTACTTTTCCTTGAGAAGCCAACACCTCAAATTCAGCTAGACTTCATGGAGTCAAGGGCCTGCCCCTCCATGTGTCAAACAATGGAAGTGAATTCTGTGAAGAACTTACTGTCTTAAAACTGATTTTAATCTTGTCCATAATTACTACATTACATTTATTGGAGGTTTGCTTCCATTTGCAACTCATAATGTAAAAATATCAATCTGGATAGGAGTTCTGCAGTGTGATTCTCCTTGCACCTTGATATAAATATTAAATGCTTAATTATGTGACACCTTAAAGTGGCTGGCTTTATGGTTACTTTAATGTGAAGATAAAAAATACTTAAGCCATTCATTTGATATCCCTGAACTGCTGTTCTTCCAATTCATCTCACACAGTAACTAGGGGCTAAACAGATTTCTCTGAGTTGGATGATCAATGGGGCAAGCATTGGGGGGTGGGGGCAGTGGCTGGGTGGATGAAGGGGGCCTGGGCAGGGCCTGGATGTTTGTGTCCTCCGAAGTCCTCCTTTTTGTACTTCCCTGCCCTCCTTTCCATGCTTTGGTATCTGGTAACCCTACGTAGGGTGAACTTTGCTCAGTGCAATGGGGTTTTTAAAGTCCCTTTAGAAAAAGGAGCACACAGTAAGCTTTGCATATACTCCTCCCTCTTTGCATGGAAAAGCTGTATCCTTCCCTGTTGGGATCTGATGCTGTGCCACTAGCTGCCAGCCCCAGGGCTACCTGGCCAAACAGCTGATCACTAGCTAGGCCGATAAATCAGGGTGGAAGCCCACATCTGCACGCTGTCCCCTCCCTTGGCTTACAGTAGTGATGTGTAGCTTTTCTGGCACCCTCGCACTGCTTGTATTTCTCCCCATCCTGGCCTCTTCAGCTCCTTCCTCTGCTCTCTCTCACCTGGCTCTCAGATGCTGAAGTTCTGCTCCTTGTCCCCTCGTGCCCTGGAAGTTGTGCTGAACTCCTATGACCGGATCCTATCCTGTGATTCCTGGGTGGAAGCAGTGCCTCCAGAGATATGGCAGGTAAGTCTGGCTCTCAGACTTCTCAGCTAGATGGTGGCAAGCAAAGGTGCTGTGTGGGTAGCTGTGGTGGCTTCCCTTACTGCCCAAATCAGATGCATCTGGGGCTTTAGCAGTTTGTTTCCACCACATTCTGCCCTGCCCTGGAGGTACCTGCATGGGATAGAGATTCATAGAGTCTAAGGTCAGAAGGGACCAGTTTGATCACCTAGTCCAGTGGTTGTCAAACTTAGGGTTGGGACCCAGTACTGGGTCACAGACCTTCAGGTACTGTGTTGAGGTGCCCCCTGCTGCCACCACCAAAAGACTGGAATGCATTGCTCAGAGACAGGACTGTTGGGTCACAGGCACAAATGATTTTTTTTTTTAAACTGGGCCCCAAGGAAAAAAAGTTTGAAAACCACTGATCTAGTCTGAACTCCTGCACAATGCAGGCCTCAAAACCTCACCTACCCACTCCAGCAATAAGCCTCTAGAGGGTTCATTCCCCCCACCTTCCCAGCCTTCAGCTCCTCTAGTGATGGACAGACCATGGTACCCATTGAGATAGAAGCAGATCTAGTCTGAGACACTGCACATTGAATTATAATGGCTAGAACAGGGGTCTGCAACCTTCAGCTCCAGATCCACATGCAGCTCTTTGGCTGCTCCCTTGTGGTTCTGGACTCCAGGCCCTACCCTGCCACCAGGGGACCTTGCAACTGTCCAATAGCTGGCTCCAGGATCCTCACCAACACTGGGGGACCCTGCAAGGGGCCTGTTCCTGGTTCTAGGCTCCCCCACCCCCTGACCAGGGGATCCTGCAGCAGGCACTCTGGCCCACATCCCCTCCATGAGGCTACACCCAGTGCAGCTCTCAAAACACTTTGTTATTGAAGACGTTTTAAAAAATGTCTCTTATGAGTTGCTGACCCCTGGGCTAGAAGATTTACTCCAGTGTTGCTGCCTAATACACAGCCTGAGGCTCAGTGGCCTGAGGCGGTAGGTGACATATTAGTCATCCTAGCATACCTCTGTATCACCTGTGTTTGACATAACCTTGAGAATTTGAGCTTTTTGGCACCTTACCTCTAGGGACCAGACTGCAGCCCCCAGCAGAAGGACCTGCAAGATAGTGTCCAAATGGAAGTGGTAGAAGGGCCCTAGCTTGAAACCTTCAGAAAACTGCTCCAGATAAAGAGAGCCCTTCTTGGAAATGATCCCACATTAGTCAAGGGGACTAGATCTGTGGCTCCCAAACACCACTAGTGTTGAGACCAGCAGCTGGGAAAAAGAGAGACATTTAACTTCCATTGAGTTCTTGGTCTTCCAGTTTCTAGGGAGGACTGGGCCATGTTACAGAAGAGCAGAAGGGCCCTTCTTGGTCATCGAGTCCAGGCCCCTGCTATCATGGGCTTCCTGTTGTATAATCCCAGTTAAAAATTTATTAAACTCCATCTTATTTGGTTGTTTCCCCAGTGTTCTTTTGGGAGTAGTGTGGCCTGATAACAAGTGGGGGGAAATTGGGGCAGGGCTAAGGTAAGAGGCGCTTGTATAAGAACAGTTCTGAATATCAAGCCCCAGAGGGTTGGACTCGATCTCACGAGGTCCCTTCTAACTCTGATTCGATTCGATCACTACTGTCTCCATAAAATCAGAACGCTTGGCCACCCAGTGGAAGGCTGCTCCAGAATCTCCCTCTGCTGGTTCAAAACCTCACTGCCAGCCTTCATTGACTGGAAGTGAGGCTTAATAAAGTAAGGGACTTCTGGCTAGAAGGTCTGCCTCTAATGGTCTGTGGAAAACCCCTGGGTCTGACTTTCTTTGCCCCCTACTAACTGCTGAGGCCTGTGATATGCAGAACCTCATTTAATCATCCTTCCCTCTTGGCAGGAACACAAGACTTTCTATGACTCTGCACTCCAGACGACAAACCAGCCCCGCCAGCTGCAGCACCTGGCACGCTGTGCTGTGCGAAAGCAACTGGGAGCACGTTGCCATTCAGCCATCCCCCAACTGAATCTGCCCCAGGCTTTGCGAGATTATCTACAGCTCCCTATTGAGGGATGCATCCGATGAGTGAGAGAGAGAGAGGGAAGATGCAACCTTCTGCTATAATATTAGTAGAATGGCTTTGAATTGCTGATAGCTGCTAGGGGTGAGCCAGTGGGCTTTGATACAGCCTGAGATTCCCTAAACACTAGGGGCTATACTCTGTTTACTCAGCCTGAGGCGTAGCCCGATGGACTATGTGTTGTGTTTAAAAAAAAAAAAAAAAGAGTCGTGTGGCACTTTGACTAACAGATTTATTTTTTGCGTGAACTTTTGTTGGAGAAAATCCCACTTTGTCAGATGCTTTGAAGATGTGTTGTGTAAATTGCTGCTCAGCAGGAGTGAAGCTGGTAGAATCTCATTCCTTCTGAACATGTTTGTATAATTAGGCATGATTTAGGCTGATACTGATTTCTACCCTTCTCTACTGCCTATAATACAAGGGATGGTCAATTAAATTGAAAATCTTCATTATTTTAAAACATATTCCCTAGTGCTACTGACTTCTGACTAATAGATCATCTGCGGCCAAGAGCTGAGCAGGACTCAAAGAAAGGACCTGACGTTTATCTGGAGAAGAAATATATACTGAGTTAGAACGTTAAACTTTTTTTTATAAAAGCCACATATATTTAAAATCCTTTCTGCTTCAGGCCATGAGCCATAGGTTGCCTAAAGGGGTCAGGAACAATATCTCACAGGGATGGGAATGGGAAACATTTCCTTCTTGTCTCTGTGGCACACCGTCTCACAGCAGCCAGCTGCTGTGTGTTCTGTACCTTCCTCAGAAGCAGCTGATGCTGCCCCTAAGGCATCATAGGACACTGGGCTACACTGATCTGTGATCTTATTGTGGCCTGTGTATTTTTTTTTATTTAACCCTCACTTCTAAATCCCAGCAATGGAGTCAGCAACTCCAGTGTTGAGTAGAGCTATGTTCTACATTGGCGTGAGCCTATGCCCTGGCTACAAACAAGCCATCAGCTGACAAATATAAAACAGGAAGACAGACCAACTCTGAAACCAGGTTTGCAATGCCTATGCCATGCTGGAAGGCTGAGGCAGAGAGGCTGTATCCCTTCGAAACTGGAATGCTCTTAAATCCAGTGAGCAGGGTGGAGTAAAGACCTAAAAGGACAGAGCCTTAGGAACTGCCATCCCAGAAGCCCATTTAATCCTGTGTCCTGGACAGGCCACTTCCATATGCTTCTGGGGTGGGGGTGGTGTCAAGAATACCACCCCCAGTGGCCAATAATAGAATAACCTACTCACTAGGGAAATTTCCTCCTGTGCTCTATCAGCTGACCTACATTTTGAAGCAGGAGTGGTTTAAAAACAAGCTCACTTCATCATCTATAAAACTCAAAGTGCTTTATCAAAGAATGTCTGCCTCATTAATTCCATTTTACAGCTGGGGAAACTGAGGCACAGAAGTGGAAGTGGCAGAGTTGAGAATAGCTCCCTGAGGGCTAGGGCACTACTCTTTCCACTAGCTTGTAGTCCTTCCAAGGCCTCTAAAAACAACCTTTATTGTAACTGTGGATGTTCTTGCTGTTAGGATAGGTCCAGCCTTTTTACTTGAATCCTGATAGCTACTTTTATCTCTTGAGTTCAAAAATGACTGTAGCTTGGGGTCAAATATTCTGTTCAACTTTTGCATCAGCCTACTGTAAAATAAAAAGCTACACCAAATACATTTCAAATTCCTGCATCATTTTCATACCACAACTGGGGTTTAGGCCTGGCTGTGTTTTCCCTTGCCACTGATGATATCATAGGGTTGGAAGGGACCTCATGAGGTCATCTAGTCCACCCCCTGCTAAAAGCAGGACCACTCCCACTAAATCATCCCAGCCAGGGTTTTGCCTAACTGGGCCTTGAATGCCTCCAAAAATGGAGATTCCACAACCTCCCTAGGTAACCCATACCAATGCTTCACCACCCTCTTAGTGTGAAAGATTTTCCTAATATCCAGCCTTGATCACCCCAGCTGCAACTTAAAACCATTGTTCCTTGTTCTGTCCTCTGTTACTACTGAGAACAGCCTAGTGCCCTCCTCTGCACCCCTTCAAGTAGGGGAAGGTTGCTATCAAATCCCCTCTGTCTTCTCTTCTTTAGCCTAAATTAGCCTAGTTCCTTCAGTCTCTCCTTGTAAGTCATGTGCCCCAACCCCCTAATCATTTTTGCTACCCTCTGTTGGACTCTAATTTGTCAACATCTTTTCTGTAATGTGGAGCAAAAACTGGACACACTATTCCAGAAGTGGCCTCATCAATGTGGAATAGAGGAGAATAATCACATTCCTTGATCTGCTGGCAGCACTCCGAGTGGTGCAGCCCAATATGCCATTGGTCTTTTTGGCAACAAAAAAACCCCACATTGTCGACTCATCCAGCTTCCCTTCCACCATAACCCCCAGGTCCTTTCCTACAGTGCTGCTACTTATCCAATTGGTCCCCAGCATGCAGCAGTACATGGGATTTTTCCATCCTAAGTGCAGGAATTTGCATGTGTCTGTTGAACTTCATGAGATTTTTGTCTTGCCCAATACTCTAATTTATCTAGGTCTCCCTGAATCCTACCCCTGTCCTCCAACATTTTTACCATTCCCCTCAGCTTGGTGTCATCTGTGAATTTACTGAGTATGCAATCTATCCCACCAGCCAGAGCATTAACGAAGATGTTGAAGAGAACCAGTCCCAGGACTGATCCCTGGGGCACTCCCCTAGTTACTGGTTGGCAGCTAGACTTTGAGCCATTGATACATACCTTCTGAGCCCGATGATCTAGCCAGCTTTCTGCCCACCTTACTGTCTACTCATCCAAACCATACTGCCTTAACTTGCTGATAAAAATGCCATGGGAAACCATATCAAAAGCTTTGCTGAAGTTAAGGTATATTGCATCGATGGCTATTCCTGCATCCACATTTCCAGTCATCTTATCATAGAAGGCAATTAGATTGGTCAGGCATGATTTGCCCTTGGTGAAGCCATGCTGACTGGTCCTGATCACTCTGTTTTCTTCCAAGTGTTTCAGAATGGATTTCTTGAGGATCTGCTCCATGATTTTTCCAGGGACTGAGGTGAAGCTGATTGGTCTGTAGGTCCCTGAGCCCTTCTTTGCTTTCTTGAAGATAGGCACTATATTTGTCTTTTTCCAGTCACCCAGGACCGTCTCCATTTGTCATAAGTTTTCAAAGATAATGGCTAGTGACCCTGCAAGCACATTGGCCAACTCCCTCAGCACCCTCAGATGCAGTTCATCCAGCCCCATAGACTTGTGCACATCCAGCTAAGTAGTCCCTAACCTGACCTTCCATCACTGAGGGCTGCTCTCCTTCTCTCCATTCTGTATTACCCAGTGTAGTAGCCTGGGAGTTGACCCTGCCTGTGAAGACTGAGATTAAAAAAAAGCATTGAGTAGTTCAGCCTCTTCCACACTATCCAACATGAAGATGCCTTTGGTGTTAGCACAAACCATTTCCTCTGCTACTTTGACACCTTCATCAACTGGTGTGTCTTAAGGAGAATACCTGAAAAGGACACGAGGGTGGGCACTGTTTAGACCTCGTGAGGCGGGGGGGATGATTTACCGTCAAGGAGTGACTGCCAATGTTCCCTTTAACTTTTTGTAGGCTGTGTGCGCCCAAAAAATTGCCTTGTGTGTGTACTAATAATAGCACTGTTGAATTTTTTGGTGTGCTTTATTTTGTTGTGTGAGTGTGGGTTTCACAACCTGTGTGCACATGCACAGGTACACAGCTTAGAGGGAATGGTGGTGACTGCATAAAACTAGAATTGTTTCACTTTGCAATGAAGAAAGTTAGAGCGCAACAGTTTGAAGATATTGATGGGGTCCATAGTGAAAGTGCGGTTACTCTCACAAAGCAGGACAGCCTGAACCCCATTTTTACAAACAGGGAAATGTGAGGCACAGTGATGACTTAGCAAAGCAAACCCTGGCAGAGTAGAAAATAGATCCTCAGGTCCTAAGTTCTTACTCTACTGCTCTCTAATGCTGCTTTCCATTTAAGCTAGAAAATGTGAATGTTTAGCCCTTCAAACGTCACCACCACCACAGTGCAATAGCCTCAAAAACCACAACATCCTGAAACTACTCTGCAGGGGCAGTGAAATTCCAGGCACTAATCTTTATGTCTGCCTTAGAATCCCTGCCCGCTCCACCTGTAGGGACTGGTGATGGAGCCGAAGGATGATCCACTGATTCATGGGAGAACTGTGGCAGGAAAAGGTCATCTTTGACTGGTGATGGCCCACTTCCTGCTGTGGTGCAATACCCAGAAGACACTGGACATTCACACCTTCAGGAAACTACTGAGCCAAGCTGTTGAAAAGGAGCAGTAATTTTATCTATGGCATTGCTATGTCATTTCAAGGTAACCAAGCACCACACCATAGACCTGTGAGCCACAACTGCTATTATCACTGTTCAAGAGGGAAGTGAAGCCAAGCAAAGAATGGAATCTAGGCTTCCCACTTTCTTGGGTAGCACCTTACAGTGGGCCATCCACCCCCCTGTTACCAACTTTGTACATTACAGAGTTATCATCAATCTGTAATCCCAGTGGAACCACTGGGTAGATAACTTCAGTTTCCTTGCCTGCCACAGTTATTAGAAATAACTGCAAACTTTGCTGGTGGTGATTATACGAAGCATTAACTAATCTCCACCATGACTGGAGAGCCAATTCTTCTTTTGTTACATGGGGCCGAATTAAGTTGATTGCCTCCATGGGAATTTGTCCCTGTGTGGCTTGCCGAATCATTCCCATGATGACAGTTTGAGTGAGAGCCTGAGCCTGCTCACATGCTGAGGCCAATGAAATATTGTTTTGGAGGGACTGTATCCCAGATACCAATAACCTTTCATCACTTTCTATAAGTTTTTCCCACCCAGGAAACACCTTACTTATTAACTGCTGTTCCTCACTTAACTGTTTCAAAGATGCGGTTAACGGGGTTCCCATTTTTCCCATATTTTCTGTGGCATAAGACAGTTTATTAGCCATAACTTCAATATTTGCAGCATCAAGTAAAGAGACTCCAGCTCCCACCGGTGCCATCCAGTCACTTAACTCTCTTTTAACTCTATTTACATGGTCAGCCCCTTGCCACATTTGTACCCATTCCTCCCATCTCTTATGGCTAGTACCAATAACGGGAGCACATGCAGGTGCAATGTGAGAGATGTTCATGCCTTTTAAATGAATCTGAACTTCCTTCAGTGAGGTCTGAGGCTGAAAAACCAATTGTTCTTGTTGATCCAATTTTAACACATGAGGTCCCACAACTGGGGCTCTTAACTGTTGAAGGGGAGCAATCAGGGGGTCAAAATTTAAAACTGTTTTTTTGTTGTCAGTTCAATTCGAGTCCACACTGGTTTACAGCAGAAGGGAACAGAGTCTATTGTGGCTTTAGTGTCATAGCATAGCTGGAATGGCTCCCTGGTGGCACTCTGTGTGCAGTTAGTAGTACTTTGCCAGGGGCAGTGTGAGTACTTGTTAGCAGCATAAAACTGGTAATGACGCTGTAGAACTAAGGCGTTGCTCCCATTTCCATAAAATCCATGCATGTGACAGAGCAACTTTACTTCCTGGGCTCCAGCAGGCAAACACTTCCAAAGGTTCAGATGGATCACTGGTTCAGCATAGGGCGTGGACAGCATCAGACCCCAAACGCTTACAATCAGCAAGGTTCTGGTGCAGAAATAGGAAGTCATGGCCAGTGTTCAGGACCTGCAAGGGGGCAGACAAGAGAAAAACAAACTCCCACACTCCCCCCGTATATACTGGGGGAATTTGGGGCTAGCAGTTTAGAGAAGAAGTGGAACAATGACCTACAAGAGGGTGGCCATAAGAAGTCAAGGACTTTTCTGGCCTTTTACTGCCTCAACATCGGCATAGGCACTGACCAGCCCATCCGACGCATATTTTCCAACGGCTCGAAGCCGTTCCTTCTTGCTAGCCAAGAACGGTGGGCGGCAGAATGAAGAAGTCTTTTCATTACATTTCCTAAGGGTCAGGCAAGTTACCCTTCCATTTTTTTTCTTTGAGCTGTGAAGGATGCCTAAAGTAAAGAAAGCAACAACAATTCTGGCAGTGGGACTCCCATGTGCCAGAGCACCTGGAGACCCACACTTCAGTAGCTACTTTGTGTTAAATGACTTTGCCTAAACATATTCATTGAATCATTTTTACTGCAAACCCCTATATTCTTCAGCGTTTAACAGAGAAAGATTCAGTTTAAATCCTTGTACATTTACAGATGCTCCTGTAGTAATTAGGCTAACATTCCTGGATTTTCCACTGTAGCCCTTACAGTGGGTCTCTCATGTCCCTTACTCCAGAGAGGAGGCAGGGATCTAGGGTTGACAGAGAATGGGTGTGAGGGATGCACTTCGTACAGGAGCAGCAGGCTGAGGGCTGGCTCCCTGCATTAACTCAGTTCTCTTTATGGCTTGAGACAAAGCATAAGTCAGGACACTAAGAGGCTGGCAATCATATTTCCCCATATCCTCCCCTAACTTTACTAGCTCTTTCCAGATTATAGTTCTAAGGGTTCCTTTGTGTTGGCGTGGCCCAAGGCGAGGAGAGGTTGGGGGGCTAGAGCGTGGAGTATGATTGGCAGAGTGAGGACCATTATTTGCAAAGGTGATAGCCTGCACAGGCTCTGGGACAGCTCTTTTGCTTGCCTGTCTTTTTAAAGCCCCAGCCTCTCGCAGCAAATCTCCTGCCTGCTTGATTTTTGCCACTAATTCATTCCAGGTCAGATGTTCCAAATCCACTGCTCCCAGGGTCATTTTAGTCTGAGAATTTAACCCTGAATAGGTGTTCTGTACCAGCTCTGGTCCCTCATAATGGAATGTGATAGTACCATTCTCCTCTGTATGGGGTAAGGAATCAGAGAGAGCTGCCAGCATTTTCTTTCGAATTAAATAAGCTTCTGGGGCCTCTCCTGGTTTCTGTTCTTCCACTATGTACAGCTTTTTAAGGGAAGAAGCAGGCAACAATATTCTAAGAGCACTGATCATCCATTCCCGTGGTCCAGCAGTAGTTCTCTCCCAAAAACCTATGCCTATGTCCAATGCCTCTGCATCCCCAGGGGAAGCACACAACTGACCCAATTGGGTTAAATCCATGCCATCAGCACTGGGGTACATTTGCCAAATGTGAGCCATCCATGAAATGGCAGTGTCACGGTTCAGTGGTCCCAACCTCTCAGCAATAGCTTTGGCTTGACTGGGGGACCATCTCACTATATCTGTGACTATCTCTGTTGTGGGAAGATCAGCTCCTGCCACTATGTGCTGAACCTCCCTTGTGGAAACAGGGGCAACATTATGAACTGGTGGCCAACTGGGGGTAAAAGGGCTTTGGGGGACAGCATCGGGGGAACTTTCTCTGGGGACCCAAAATCACAATTCTCTTTTATCCTTACTGAAGCTACCACCCCTTTGTGGGCACTGAGTTGGGCACGCAGTTTACTGCTCTCTGCCTCACACTCCTGGTGGCCTGCTGCTGCTTTGGCTGCCTTGTTCTCATCTGCCAGGAAGCGAGTTGCTGCTCTGGCTTCTTCTAGCAAAGTTTTTGTCTGTGTTAACTCCTTTTCATACCTCTCTGCATTCCTGTTTGCCTTGTCTCTCTCCTCTTGCATATTTCTCAGTAAAGTAGCCATTTTAAGCTTTTCTGCTATAAATTCACACCCATCTGCCTCACACTCATCCAGACGCTGCTGCAACTGCTTTTTCTCAAGTTCCAATTCCTGCCTTCCCTTCAGCATTTCAACCATATCCAAACATGCATACAATAATGCCCAAGCAGCAGCTGCATCCTTTGCACCACCAAGTGGCTTCATGGTTGTGCAGTATTCTTCAAAGCTAAGACTTGCCTCAGTCAGGGGGTTCTCACCCTTGAAACACCCCTTTTGCCAGGGACATTTTCCCTTCTTTATTACCCATCTCTCTAACCTGCTGGTGTTCTCCTGTCTCAAGCGAGAAGCCAAAGAGTTTTTCCAGCCATTTCAATATTTCTTATCCCACCAAGGATCACGACCAAAAGTACCAAAACTGCTTTCACACAGTCACTTAAATCTCTAACAGTATTCCTCCACAATCTTAATTCTAAGACACAGCTCTTAACTCTTTGTCAGTCTTACAATATTCTAAACACAAGCTTTATCTTAAAAATTTCAGAGGGTTACCAAGTATTCTGTCCGAAAGGGGCCTTACTAAAGGAGCTTGGTCTGGGGGAGAGGAGAAAGAAAAAGCTCTCTCAAGTTTGACTCAGTTTCCCCACTCTGCAGCAACTACTCAACAATTACCATGTGACTGGGGGGGGTGTCACATGCTGCCCACATTCTCCACCAATTTGTTACCAACTTTGCCCACCAAGTCGGGGTATGCTCATTTATTAGGGTTGCTTTCTCTATGGGGAAGATGGTACTTCTATTAGTGTGCTGCTTGTGTCACTTGTGTTTCTATAGAAGTGCGTCTGAGCGGACCGGGTCTATCAGCACTCTCAGCTGACCCCTTATGTGTCCCTGAACTCAGTAGGCTGGGTCACACAGCACTTCTCTGCTGCTACCCTTATGTGCCCCTGTACCGCACCAAACTAGGCTTGATTATGGATCTTGAGCAGGCTGGGTCACACAGCACTTGTCAGCTGCTACCCTTATATGCCCCTGGAGTCAATCAGGCTACTATCCCTATCAATGAGCAAACCTTACAGGGTTGTGGGCATTACAGGGATCTTTGGCTAGGTAATAGAAGCGTTGCTGCAAAGTGATATAAAGAAACCAAGACCACAAAGGAGAGGGAATGATGTCTTAAAAGAGTCTGGAAACTGGCTTAATAACAAAAGTCATTTTATTGCTAGGTATCTAAAACTTATACTACTAATAATAATTACAAAGGAGAGAAGAATACCCCAAAATACCCAGTTACAGCACTGATAAACATATAAGGAAAGAACACCCATCTACAATATTACCTAGATTCTACTGTATCAGGCCTAGAGAGAGAGAGGAGTTGGGGGGGGGGTGTCTCACCACTCTGTGTAGCAGAAAGTTTTCCAGGTTGTGCAGATCAGGGTCAGAGGCTGGATGGAAACAAAGCTCCCACAGCAATCAGCAAGGAAGAAAAGCCAAATCCCAGTGGAAATGATACAGCTTTAGATCCAAGCATCAGGAGTCAGGACTCAATCCAGACTCACACAGGA
>ML681990.1:11203185-11238633 GCA_007922195.1 Podocnemis expansa | reverse complement strand
TCAGGCAGACTCAGTATTTTACGTATCAATTATCATGTCTGTGACTAGAATGGTCTGATAATTGCTGAGTTTGTTCGTTTTGGTGTGAGATCCCCCATCAGGCAATGCTTCCCTGCTTCTTCAATCCCAGAGTTCAGTGTGGCTCCTGCTTTGGAGTCTGGTTCTCCATAGTCAATGCAAATGAAGCTCCCTTGTGCTGATGGCTTTTGGATATGGGTAGATTAGGAAAAGGATGTCTCCCATTTCCTACTGTTTTTGGTTTTCAGTTCAAGCAGAGGTTGGGGGGGGTGTGGGGGGAGGGAGGCACAGGCTGGATACTGTGCTCTGATTCCTCAAGAACACAGAGCTAACACGTAACACCCCCATAACCAGAAAAACATCAGATGGCCTTGAATTGATGCCCTAGCTCAAAGGCAGACTTAAGACTGAGCCCTCTAGCTCAGAGTAAATACCACAAACCAATCCCCCCCACCCCTCAAGTCCACACACATTCCCAAGCTTGGGGGGGATTCAGGTGCTGGAGCTGAATGCTGGGGATCAGCTTGTGGAACTCCATAATATGACCACAGCTCCCTCTTGGTGGGCTCTGATCAGCAGTGACACCATGAAGAAAGATAATAGATTAGCTGACATCACAAGGCCTAGGAGTTTACAGGTGCTGAGATGAATGAGGAATTAATTGCACCAGCCTACCTGCAGACTCTGGAAGGGCTTAGTTACATTAGAGAGGGTTCTCATGGCCAGTGGTTCCCACCCTTTTCTCTGCCATGGCACACCTTGATACCTTTAATTAATCTGAGGCACACCACCATATAGTCTCCAAATGAACTCATGAACATTCGTGAGCCAGCCCAGAACTCTGAGGGGTTTTTCAAAAAATTCTGTGGCATACCTGCTCAGGCCTGACAGCACACAATGTGCCATGGCACACTGGTTGGGAAACACTGCTCTTGGGTACCAGGACTAGCTTGCTTTAAAGACAAATAAAAGCATAAGAAAACAGTGGAAACACCATAACTCTACAGCAAGATGCCCCTTTTTTCCAGGCTATGCCGTGTACAAGACTCCCCCAACATATATTGCCTGTTCTTCTTATCACACGAACAAGGAATCCCCTCTGCTACTCAGTAAGGTTTGTGCCTTCTTTAAGGAGACAGGCTGAAAAAGCTTTACCTGCAAATGTGTATCCTAATGTGTTCAAAGCTGACACACCAGACGAGATCCTTGCCATTCACTTAAAAAAATGTTCTGCATCTTCCCATCATCCTCCCTCTCTGCCTGGGAGGCCCTATAAAGGAGGGTGTGACCCCACCATGCTCTAGTTTCCTGTTTTCCCTTCACAGGGACTTAAAACAACAACACACAGACTAAGCAGAGCTGGCCAGAGAACCCTTGGCTGATTCACATCAGCTGGTGATCTCACAGTCTGCTGCAAAATTCAGTAACTGCAGGCTCCTCCCTCAACAGTGGTCATGCCTCCTTCAGTTTTCTGGGGTAGGTAAAAGAGTTCTGTGTCATTTACTGCATAGGGTCTGGAAAAGACTTCTCCAGGGTTATCCTCTACAGATCTCACAGCCCTTTTTATACTTACTATCCCCCTCCCCAGTCTCCTGCTCTTGCAGGCTGCAGTGAGCTGGTTATCTGCGCCCCCCCCCCCAGTGGTTGCATTTCAGTGCTGGCATCCGTCGACAACTTTGGGATCCTACAGGCTACTCAACAGCACAGTTGTATCCTATTTGTAGTGCTTTCAAATGCCGAAGAGCTGCTTTTCCTCCCTGGACACTAAGTTTGGTGACTTCACATTCCCATCCCATCCTCCAGAAGGAGAGAGTTGTGGATTAACCTCTGATGAAGCACTAGGGCAGCAAGCATGCTGTCTGGAGTCCCAGATCTCACAGCACAACATGCCACCTGCCTGACAGAGCCATGCAGTGTTTATTGAAAACATCTCAGGTGGGTACTGAGCAGATTTTTTTTTTTTTTGGTCACTTCATCATCTTCAGGCCTCTGTCTGCCACAGCAAAGCTACATCCTTATTTATTTAGTGTGGTGACCTACTTCCCTCTGTGTGGATGTGCTCCACTGCAGCATCCGATTCCACCAGGCTGGGGCTATATAGCAACAGCACAAAGAGGGCTCAGCATTGTTTATCAGCTGCAGAATAGCTAGGGACTGTTCTGATGTTCAGTGTTTGTACAGCACCTAGCACAATGGAATCCTGGCCTGTGACTAGAGTTTCTGCAACAAGTCCATAAGGCTGCATGGGAAATACATTTTTACTATCCATGGCCACAGCTTATCCTTTTCCTTCCCAGTGTGTTAACTCCTCCCCAGAATGTGCTACATTTTAGCAGCAAATGGTCTCAGATATTCACATGGCTTCCATTACCAAGGTATTCAAGTCTTCAGTATCTGTATCCTTACAATATTCTTCTGAGGTAGGAACATGCTGTTGCCCATCCTACAGAGGGGGAATGGATGTCCACAGAGATTCCATTATTTAGCTAAGTTGCTCAAAATTCATTTGTTAGGCAGGTCTACTCTTCTTTCCCTTTATTTTGCCATGTAATTTTAAACTCACATCCAGAGGTGTGATTATCAAGGTATAATTTAATAACCCATAAGTATAGATTTTAATCTCTTCTGGTCCTTTTTCACTTAACTCTTTTTAACCATATTTTAACTCTAAGAGCATGAGAGAGTTGTGTTGTGCTACATTTAATCTGCTTAATTTCCAATGGTCCTCTTACAGGTCCAGTGTTCTCTTTTCTATAGGTTCAGTAATCTATTTCCATTGACTTGAACCAAAAGGTCAGAGCTAACATTTTTATTCTTCCATTAGCAAACATTTCTGCAGTGGATACCTGCATTACACAGTGGTGGTGTAAGAACTGGTAGCACTTGAGCTTGAATTTATTCTAACCTTTTAAGATCCAATCTGGATGCAGAACTCAAGGCTTGATATCCATAATCTATGACTGCTTTTACTAATGTACTACAAAGCATCATCAGAATAGCCTTATCTGTTATCACTAACCCCAGCAATACTTTTAAGCAGACTAATCCTACCTTTCCATTTGGTTGTAATATCTTCTGTGGGATAATAAACTGACTGGGGAGAGCCAAACTGTAAAGCCAGAAATTTAAAACTACATGCACTAGACCCATTTTCCATAAATACATTACCAATGAGAGTCATTAGCTTTCTTCTAGTGACAATTGTATCTTTAGTTTCAGCTACTGAAAACTTAAATCCCCAAGCATCTCCCCATTTTAGACATTCCTGAGTGCTTTACTGAATCTCTCTCCAGCCACTTTAGTTCTCCTGCGCTTAACCTCAATAGCATAATCATCCACAACACTACTAGCTACCTTGTGCTTCTTTTTTGGGGGGTGGGGGGGGGAAGGAATCACTTATCATTAATGTTAAACAAGGTAGGGCTGAAAACACTTCTTTGTGGAGTGCTATTGTCAAGATACCTGATGAGACTTTTCCGGCTTTAATTGGCACAGTCCTCCTACTCAAAGTAAATAAAATAAAATAATTTAAATAAACCTCTTAGCCATCAGAACACACTTCTTTCTATCCCTATCATGGCCAACTTATGTAACAAACCCTTGCATATCATATGCTTTTTCAACATCCATCCCTCTGAGTTATCATATACTCTTTGATCCTCAGACTTTTTTATATTTTTGTTTCTAATCATACTATATGATCAGTCATGCATTACTCCCTTCTAAAGCCACATTGCCCTATTTGGGATTTCATCTCCCCCCAACACCCCCCCACACCTCCAGTATGCATTTATAATTTTCTCCATAACCTTATCCACATGAAATGTGAGGGCAATTGGTTTATAGGTACCCATTCTCATCAGTAGTTTACCTGACTTCTTCACCACATACTTTCATTCTAGTGCTATTACCCCTTTTCCCTATATAGTATTACATAATTTTAATAACATTCATAAACTCCCTTCAGCTAATGTTTTCCCCTTTGGTAGTGTTTTAGCTTTTTTGCAGGTCCTGCACACTGAAGTTTTCGTTCTGCACACTGTCATTTTCCCAAGTGCTGATAGATCTCACAATTTCTTTCATCAAACTTACTTCCCAGCCCCTCCCAAAATCTGCACTTTGATTCTCATTGTTACTAACTTTTGACCCTGCCAGCAGGTTCGAAAATTTGAGGATCTTGGGGGGCAATTACTGCGCAAGCGGGGCACACTTTAATTTTTATTAAAATGGGTGTTGGTGTCAAGTGGGTGATGGGGAGTGTATGTGTGTGTGGTGTTTGTCATGGTGTTTTTAATGTGGTGTTGTGAGGTGCTTAACTTTGTGGAGTGGGACAGGTTGGGGGACAATGAGAATTCTCAATTAACCTAATTTACAGTTATGAACCTACTCACAGTAACTTAGAAAATGTTCCAATAACACATAGGCAGAAGGGGGGTGCAATACAAACTCAGTGTATGGCAGTGGCAGAGGGGAGAGGACACCAAACGGGGGGGAGCAGGACTACCAAGGTTAGAGGGGCTCAAAGAAGAGGAGGGCAAGCGGGCTGGGGATGCAGGTGGGGGCTCAAGGCAACAGGGAAAGCAGGAGGGGCTGGGCAGCTGGGAACAGAAGAGCGGGAGCGGGGAGCTGGCGGCAGTGGTGGGGAGAGGCTCAAGGAAGAAGAGAGGTGAGTGGGGGGAGTAGGGACAGCGGGACAGAGACACGCAGGGGGACAGAGGCACAAGAGGGGTTAGGACACACGTGGGGGTTTGGGGTAACAGGGGAAGCAGGCAGATGCTGCAGAGAGCCAGCAGAAGCGGCGGAGCCGCGGAGAAGCCAGCGGCAGAAGGGCAGCCACGGGGAACCGGCAGGAGCCAGGGCAGCAGCGGGAAGTGGCGGGAGCCGGGGGAGCCGGCAGGGCATCCGCGGGAAGCAGCGGGAGCGGGGGCAGCCGCAGGAAGTGGCGGAAGCCGGGGGAGCTGGCGAAGGAAAAAAAAGGGCGACAGGGAAAGGGGCTAAAGGAAAAGGGGGAGCCGCGGAAGCCGCAGGGAAAGGGGCCGGGAGCTGCAGTGAAAGGGGACAGGAGCAGAGGGGAAGTTGGGACACACAGGGGAATTCAAGAAATAAAGAGGGGACAAGGAAAGGTGTAAGGGAGAAAAGTTTATTCAAATTGGGGGAGTCACAGAGGGGAGGGAAAAAGCAACTTAGCAAACAACTCTAAAGGTTACAAACTAAAGGAAACAATCTTGCAATCTAACTTAATACTTCTAAGGCTACCAATTAAACCAAAAACAATGTTGCAATTCGCAATGATACTTTTAAGACAAGTTCAAACAAAGAGATACAACCAGTGATACAGAGCAGCGGCAGATACTTAAAGGCAGGGGAGCGCCTTTAAACAGTAAAGAGTGAAGCAGTAAGAAAAAAAGAAGGAAAGGAGAAGGTAAAAGACACAAACAAGCCTGTAGAGCTTGGAGGAGAGCAGTATCAAAACAGCAGCAAAAGGTGGGAGAACTTTATTTCAAAGAGAGCTGCAGGGGCAGGCTCTTACCGATCCCAGCAGCAGCAGCAACAGCATTACAGGCAGGAGAGAGAGAGACTCGTTACTCAGCTGGCAGTTTCAATCGTGGTATGATCGGGGAAGAACTTGTAAGCAGAGGAGGTCAGCGTCCGGGTGATCAGACCAGGCAGGATGTCAGGAACCGTCCTGCCTGATCACCCCAAACTCAGCTTTTAAGCTGTTTTTCCCGCCAGTTCCCTGATTACAGGGAATGTGGGGAACAAAGGTGATGTGAGTCATGTCTTCAGTATTACAAAGGACCTTGCAGTTAGGCAGTGCCCACCTACGCCAAGCCCAATGGAGACAATGGGGTGACAACGGCCATCTAGTTAAGTTTAAGGGGGACATCTAGTTTGAGGGGGCCATCTGCTCCCCTTAACATTCTGTACACACTTAAGTGATGGCCTGGGAGGGGCGGCCATCAAATCAATTTAATGAGCAACGGACAACTTTCTGGAACACTTTTGCAGGACCAGATTAAGAGACCCCAGGCCCTCGCTGTGGCAGCCTACAGGCAGACTGGTGGGGGCCAGAGGGGCGGTCCTGGGACCAGAGGCCACTGTCCACCAATCCCAGTTTGGCTGGTCTGCCATCTTCAAGCATTTGACAAAGTGGGATTTTCTCCCACAAAAGCTCATGCAATTAATAAATTTTTGTAGTCTTTAAAAGTGCCCACCAGATTCCTTCTTTCTATTACCAGACTGTGTAACTGTCCCTACCACTTGCCATTTTCCACTTCCCCATAACTCATGACATAGCTATTCAGATCTCCAATCAATATATGAACTCTTTATATCTCTAATTAGTTCTGAATTTTGAATTCTCCAAGTCTTTATGGGTGCTGTAGATATTATGTATCCTTAAAGGGATAATTTTATTGTGCTTCTGTATCTTGATAGCAATATTCTCAAAGGTCAGTTTCTTTTCATTCCTGTAACTTAGGTTTTCATTCATAAATGCATAACTTTCTTCTCCCCCTCCTATCTGACTCTGCTACATCCTGAGACTTTAAAAGACAGCTTTTCTGTTAGCTACATTTCCTGTATACTAACAACATCAGGTTTGGCCTTCATTTCAAAAAGTCTTATTTGGTTCCTAACCATGTGCTATTAGGGTTTGTGCAGCTCAACTAATAACACTTTCAGTACCATTTAGTTGAACCACAGTATTGTCCTTACTCAGAAATCTCAATAATGCACTCTGCCAAGGCATGCACATACTTTCAGGCTTCCATATGATCAGTTTTATTGTCTCCATTCTCTTTCCTGTTTGTGAGGGGCAGATGTGGTGTTTCATTTTAACAACAGTATCTTCCCCTCACTGCTTTTCTTTTCCTTCCGCACCTTGCTTTGACTGAATTCATGTTAGCAGCATGTGCACAAGAGCACTTGTGGTAGTTTGTTCTTTGCATCTCCTTCACATCTTTTCCACCTCCTCACTCAGCAGCTGAGCCCTGCCTGGGATTTACTAACCCAGCTCTCCTCCCTCCTGCTCCCAAATTCTTGCCTTTTTATCCCACTCCTGCTATTGTGACAGCAGATCCTGTAGGGACCCATGGGACCCCAAGGCCAGGTCTGAACAAGTATGCCACAAATTGTTTTGAAAAATTACTCAAAGAACTCTGGATTGTCTCAAACTCATGAATATTCATGAGCTAATTTGGAAACTATATGGTGGTGTGCCTCAAATTAACTAAAGGTAGCAAGATGTGCCTCAGCAAAGAAAATGTTGGGAACCACTAATCTAAGCCACTAAAGGGCTCTACTCCAGTGCTTCCAAACATTTTCTCTGCTGTGGCACACCTTGCTACCTCTAATTAATTTGAGGCACACCACCATATAGTTTCCAAATTAGCTCATGAATATTCATGAGCCAATCCAGAGCTCTTTTGAGTAGTTTTTAAAAAAAAAAATTGTGGCACACCTGCTCAG
This sequence comes from Podocnemis expansa, assembly GCA_007922195.1. Classification (NCBI taxonomy): domain Eukaryota; kingdom Metazoa; phylum Chordata; order Testudines; family Podocnemididae; genus Podocnemis; species Podocnemis expansa. The sequence goes on along the minus strand of ML681990.1, from coordinate 11,231,145 downwards.
GTCTCACAGTACAGTGGTTGGGAAACACTGCTCTACTCAGAAGAGTAACAATCACCCTCCAATAGCTTTAGCCCCCCAAAAGCTGGATCTCTTTCCTCACTCCCAGCTAGGGTTACCAGATACCAAAGCCTAGAAAGGACAGGGAAGTACAGAAAGGAGGACATTGGAGGACACAGGGAGAAAATGCAGGATTAAGGTAATATTCTTCTGTTTTAGGGGGCCCTGGAATACTTCTCCCCCAAAACAGGGTGTTCTGGGGCATTCCAGCCCCCTTTAGCCCCTGTAAATAAAAAGCCAGACAAAATCATGTATTTTTTAAAGGCCTGCCAGATGGAGGACGTGCCCTCCTTTTGCCTGACATCTGGTGACCCTACTCCCGGCTGATACTGACACTCTCCCCCAGAGGCGGCCTTGCCTGCTACTCTCAGATGGACCATAGCAACAGAAGCCCCGCCCCCCTTGCTGCCAAGGCCCCGCCCGCTTCTCCAGGCCCCGCCCCCGCTGCCCGCCTCCTTGAGAGGAACCTGTCACAGGTTTGGACGATCCCGACCAATCCCCGCTCCTCTCCTCCCCGGCGCATTCTATTACGTTGCCAGCGAGCGCCGTTCTCTGCTGCCGCCTCAGCGGCCGCGAGCTTCCTGTCACCTCGGCGGCGCGTGCGTGGAACGCGGATGTTTTCGGCCGGCGTGCTTGTGACGCAAGCGGCGTGTGCTTGTGACGTAAGTGTGTATGGGGCCTTCGGACGGGAGGAGGCGGCTGCGGGAGTGCCGGGTAAGTGGCGGGAAGGGGGGACCCCGGGGCCGCCTGGCTCCTCCCCCGGCGGGGGTTTAACCCCTCCCCCGGCGGGGATCTGCCCCCCGTGGGGTTTAACCCCTTCTCCGAGCTGCTCCCCCCAGCTCTGCCCCCCCATGGAGGTTTAACCCTCTTCTCCGATCTGCTGCCTTATGGGGGTTTAACCCCCTCAGCTCTGCCTCGGCCCCCCTCTCCCCGTGGGGTTTAATCCTCTCCCCTCAGCTCTGCCCCTCCCCCTCGGTGGGGATCTCCCCCCCCATGGGGGTTTAATTCCCCCCCAGCTCCTCCTCAGCCCCTCTACACAGGTCACCCCCCGTCTTCCTTGCCCCCTCAGCTCTGGCCCTCGCCTTCTGCAGAGGTTTAAGGCCCCCAGCCTACCTGGACTGGGGGCCCAGCCCCTCCCTGGCTCAGGGGTTGTGCCATTTCTTGGGAACATGAATCCCCTGTTAGGTGTCTTGTCTGCTCTCTGCCCCTGCTCACTTGATGTCCTTACCACACTGCTTACTAGTGGGGACTGATTCCCCCCACCCTGCCCATCGGAGAGGGCTTGGGGCTTTCCTGCAGGTGACCCCGGAGCAGAGGTCTCTTTCTAGATCGTTCATCAATGATTTAGATAATAGCACAGAGAGTGTACTTATAAAGTTTGAGGAGGATACCAAGCTGGGAGGGGTTGCAAGAGCTTTGGAGGGTAGAATCACAATTCAAAATGATTTGGACAAAGTGGTGAAATGGTCTGAGGTAAACAGAGCGAAATTCAATAAAGGCAAGTGCCAAGCAGTCCATGTAAGAGAGAACAGTCCATTGCACACGTACAAAATGGGCAAATGCTGCCTAGGATTTGGGTGTCACATTGGACCACAAGCTAAATATGCGTCAACAGTGTAATGCTGTTGGAAGAAAAGCAAACAGTGTTCTGGGATATATTAACAGGAGCATTGTAAATAAGACACCAAAAATAATTCTTCTCCTCTACTGCACCCTGATAAGTCCTCAGCTGGAGTATTGGGTCTAGTTCCGGGTGCCTCATTTCAGCAAAGATGTGGACAAATTGGAGAAAGTCCAGAGAAGAGCAACATGAATGATTAGAGGTCTGGAACACTTGCCTTATGAGGAAGATTGAAAGAGCTTGGTTTGTTTAGTCTGGAAAAGAGGAGACTGAGAGGGGACATGATAACTGCTTTCAAATACCCAAGAGATTGTCACAAGGAGGAGGGAGAAAAATTGTGCTCCTTAACTGCTGATGATAGGACAAGAAGCAATGAACTTAAATTAAAGCAAGGGAAGTTTAGGTTGGCCATTAGGAAAAAACTCCTAACTGTTGGGGTGATTAACCACTGGAATAAGTTGCCTAGGAAGGTTGTGGAGTCTCCATAATTGGAAGTTTTAAAGAGCAGATTAGACAAGCACCAGTCAGGGATGGTTTAAGAGAGTACTTGGTCCTGCCATGAGTGCAGGGGACTGGACTTGATAACCTCTCATGGTCCCTTCCCGTTGCTATGATTCTGCTGTCCCACCCCTTTCAGGTTTTGATCTCTTGAGCATAGGAAAGGTCAGGGGTCAAGGAGGGCTAAGAAACCATGTTCTGCCTTCATCTACCTGTCTCAGAGCAAGGACCCCTGTGCTGCTGGTCCTGCCTTACTTGATCTACATCAGATCATCATAGATTCTTGTGACAACATAAGGGGAGAAAAAGCCTCTCTACTTCAGTGCTCTTAAGAATGGCAGAACCCATGGCATGTCCTTGTGAGCAGTGGTCCAATACATACTCCCTAACTGCATGCTGACTGGTGTTTTCTTAGATGATGCAAACATAATGCTGAAAGTGTGAATAGCACTGGTCCTTCACAGAAGCTCAGTGTGAGCATTAGCCAGCCATCCTTCAGAACCTCACTGGTGAGGCAGCTAGGTGGGGGGGAGGGGGGAATATTCCCATTTTACAGCCGAGGAAAGAGACAGACTGAGCAGGGGAAGTGATTTGCCCATTGTCACATGAGTTGGCAACAGAGCCAACACCACAACCTGGGAGTCCTGAGTCCAAGTTCTGTGCACTAATCAGGAGATCATGTAGTCTTTGATGGTAAGTTTAATTGTATTCATGGTTGTAAACACACTGAGGGACTGATCTATGACACCTGTTCCCAGAGTTTGGTTTCTCTGCTTGTGGTTTCAAGTCTTCATTATAGAAATTCACTTCTAGCAGATGTGGAGGAAGTGGGGTTGACCATTTCTCTAATAAGAAGCTGAGTAACTGCAAACCCTGACAATATGTTTGTTTCCTTTTCTGAAAATCTCTCCATTGTGAGTTGGCAGATCTTTCCCCTGATCCATGGAAGGGATCCTTCTGCATCTTTCTGTACAGTGTGTGTCCAAAGATACAGAAATGGTTAAGTGATCATTTTGCCATTTTAGGGCACATTCATGTTATTTTCTGAGTCCTTTATAAAAATGAAAAGATTTGAATTTCATGATCCACCTATGAAATGGGTTGATACCACCATTTCCATTTTGCCAGTGGGTAAACTGAGGTACAGAGTTGACCAGCACCAATGTCAAACTAAGAATGGGCCCCAGGAGTTCTGTGATTAAGGCACAGATTCTCTCTTTCCTCACCTATTAGAAATGCTAGTTTGTTTTGATTCTATAGCTCATGTGTTTCACTTAACTGCTGTGGTTGATACCATGGAAGAATTGTTCCTTACAGTTCTAATATGGTATTATTTATTAAGTGTTTTCAGCGGTCTTGGGATTTGGGAGGGAATCATCATCCCCCACAGGCCTTTATAGGCCATTAATGAAGGAACTGCTATGGAAAAAGCTGACTTGCCATTTGCAGAATTGATTTGACATTAACTTTCATAACATGACTTTGCTTTACTACTTTTCTGCCTGCATTAACTGTCTCTGTAATTCTGCATTATCTTCCTTTCTCCTCTTAGCTATGCCAGTAATAAAGATAAGCATCAGAACCCTTCATCTGGTTCCGATTTCTTGCATAGCTGGTAGATATACTGAGGCCAGTTCTATGTCAAATTTAAAAAATGAGCATTGCAGCAAAACAGGGCAGAGGTCCCCATTGCTGAAGAGCAAGTGTTTATGTGCTGTGCTGGGACTGTGTGGCAAAGTTCAGCTATGAGAAAAACAGCTACCCTGTGCTTGAACGTGGCCATCATGTTCTAGGGAGGCATAAAAACAAACCCACTCTAGTACTGGAATAGTGATGTCTACCACACTAGCTTCTCAGCTGTAGGATAAAGAACAAAGATGACATGGACAGCTTGTCTAATTCTCTTTTGTGGGCTGGTTATGGTTCCAGCAATCTTATTTGTTTGCTGTGCTATCCCACTTGATGGGTTCTTGTGCCCTTTATTTGTTTTAAGTGAATGGGGCAAACGCTAACAGATCAAGGTTCTCAGCAATTTGAAAGGCAGAATCTACTGCTCCTTGCTTCCTGGTTCTTTCCTGTTGGTCTCCTCTTCTTGTGCTTTGCCCAGACCCAATTCATCTTCCTTTTGTTGGTCCACTGCTGGAGCTGAGTTCCTTTTGCCTTGTGCTTTGCAGCTGAGCTCCTGCAAGACACAGAGATGGAGCCTCCTTATGTAACCATCATTGAAGGTGTGGGGGATGAAGTGACAGTGGTGGCTGGTGTGGTTGTTCTCGCCCTGGCTTTAGTTCTGGCATGGCTTTCCACTTACGTAGCAGAAGATAGCAACCAGCTTTTGGGAACTATTGTTGCGACGGGTGAGTCCTCAGTGATCCATCTCGGCCATGTTGAGCGGTATGTTGGGAATTCGGTCACATCAGAGCCCACTGAGCCCCAGGGATCTGCTGAAAGTGCAGAAGAAAAGGCAGAAGAGGAAGGGGATATGTCACCTGACTTGGGCCCTGCAGTTGAGCAGGGGGGCAGCGGCAGTACCTCTGACTCCAGCCTGGACCATCTGCTGAACATCCAAAACTTGCCCAAAAGGACGTCATCCAGTGAGTCCAGTGCCCTAGCGCATCCAGGTCAAGAGAGCCAAGGAACCTCACAGATGTCTCAGATCAGGGAGGAGGGTGAGCGGTGCTCCAGGCTCATCAAAGTGCGTCTCAAATTCCTCAATGACACCGAAGAGGTGGCCATGGTGAGACCAGAGGATACCGTAGGTGTTCTCAAGAGGTGAGTTCCATGCAAGAGCCTTGGAAGGGATCCCACTTGACTCTGAGGCTCAGAATTGAAGCAGGCAAACCCTCTCCCTTCCCCCACATGTACAGACATGGGGACTGTGAGATGTCTTTCTGTATGTCTGTACAGCACCTAGTGCAGTGGAGTCTCCAGGAACTACCTGATTATAAACAAGTAACAATAAATCTGTTTCTAGGACGTGCCCCTCACTGCTAAGTGTGGCCTTGGCTCTTATTTTCTATGACTGGCAGTCTGCTGCAAACATCTAGCTCTGCTAGCTCTTTTCAGCAGCAGATCTTGGTGCACATCATAGAGGAGATCAGGGTCACTAGCCCCACTTTACTAGCAGAAACAAGCACAACAGGGAAGGGATTTGGCAGAGGTAACTCAGCAACCCAGGGACAGGCTAGGCTGGAGCCTTGCTTTCCTGGATCTCACTCCAGTGTCCTCACCACTAAGCTGCGCTTGATATTTTGTTTCCCCTACCCCATCCTACCTTGGACTATTGATTATCCCATGCAGACAGCAAGGACTTTGGGGGCAGGAAACATCTTATTTGTCCAATTTACTTTTGAGCAGCTGCTTTTATTTTTGTTTTGTAATGAGGTAAAGCCTAACTACTAATGACTAGAAAGTGCTGTCTGGATTGGATCTTCTAGAGGTGTGGTAATGAACAAACAATTGCATGAACCCCTTAGGAACATGGTTTCATTTTTCTATTTATCTTCACTGGCCACTAGCAGTGGCAGGAACAGGCATTAGGGTCTGTAACTTACCCTATCAGTCAACTTAAACTCCTTGTTAGTAGTTGACTGTGTCTTGGGAAGGAGTATGAAACTCGGCATTACTTACCATGCATTTGTACCCTGTCTGCCCTTTATAGTGTAGGCTAAACCTGTGGATGATATGTTGTTTGGATTTTACTCTAGCCCCTGGCCCAGTCTTGGCTGCATTTAGGATGGGTATGTTTAAAGCATCTCTTCTAAACTTTGCCTCTTTCTGTTTTCCTGAAAAGCAAGTATTTCCCAGGACAAGAAAATCAGATGAAGTTTATCTATCAGGGCCAGCTACTCCAGGACCAGGGACGGACCCTTCGCTCCCTCAATATAATGGACAACTGTGTGATCCATTGCCACATGTCGCAGACCACCAGCTCCTCCATTCCTGATGCTGTGGTCACTTCAGCAGATGCAGGAGGGGTGACAGTGAATGTGGGGAATCTGATGCTCCCTGTTTTCGTGGTGATGCTGGCTGTGATTTGGTACTGCCGCATCAACTACCGCCAGTTCTTCACTGCACCAGCCACGATCTCCTTGGTGGGGGTGACTGTATTCTTCAGCTTCCTGGTTTTTGGAATGTATGGACGCTAAGAGGCAAAGGTGGAGGGGTAGAAATGCCTGTCTGCCCCTTTAACAGGGATCCAGCGTTTGTTTTATAGCTTGTTTTAAATATGCTGTGATAAACAGTGGGAGGGAAACTGGCCAGAGGCACAGGAAATCTCCTGCCCACTCAAATACTACAGAACCTTCTGTATCCAGCAAGGTGGAAGAGAAACTTCTAGACTCACTGTTTCCTCACCTTGCTGCTGCTTTTGAGACTTTGTTCCTCTGTTGAAGGGGAACAGCTTTGCCAGGTGCTGCTTCTGTGCTCTAACTCGCCCGTTTCCTTTGTCATGCAATGAATCATCACTCCCTGGTTCTGGCTAAGGCATTGCTGCAGCTCTTCTCAGGCAGCAAAGAGGCAAGAGACCTTCTGTCCCTGGCCTCCTAACCATTTGTAACCAGACTCAGCATGTGTGCTCTAAGCTGGCCTCACCTGTATGAAGGAGTCCCAGAAGAGGAGCTTGTTCGAGCTGGGCAGAATTTAACTCTAGGTTGTTCCTTTTCCCTGCTGGAGATGAAGGTGCTTTGTTCAAAGGCAGCTGCTGTAGGTTTGCATGATCAGGCTTGCTTTAGGATAGGGCGAATTCCCAAGAACACACGTGGCATTGATGAAATAGGATGTTGCCCTACTGTGCATCTAGATCACCTTACCCATCTTAGAAGCAGCTAGCAGAAGAGGCTAGGGCTGGCTGATGTACTGTTCTGGCTCACTCAGCATGTTAGTGCAGTTTGTGTGCACTTCAACAGGCCCTCATTGCTAAAAATCTCTTTCAGCAGTACTGGGCCGTCTAGCACCTCCTTAGTGCTTGAGCAAGCTTATTTTTGTATTTAACAGGCTGGTACTTAGAGCTAATTTTAAAGACCAAATAGTCTCACTGGCCCCTGCTGCACAGGGGAGAGAGCTATTTGAATTTTGTTTAAATGGAAGGTTGTAACTTTTGCTGAGCACTTTCCATCCTGGGCTAAAACTGTGCCTCCAAAGGGCAGTGTGAAACAAATGTTTTACTTCTTTTGAGAGCACTTTCCTCTGCCCTTGTTTGCTATGCATGCATTTCTAAATACAGGCCCTACCCTGAATTTTGTTAGCAAGAGAATGAATGTGTTGCAAGTTGCTTCTGGCTGTTGAAGGCTGCTTTTTGTTCTGCAGGGGAGGAGCATACAGAAAAGAAATTGTCTGCAAGTGAAGGAGGGTTAGAAGTATGAAGAGGAAGCCAAACTTGTGCTGGTGATGGGTGGGACAGAGGGAGCCTAATCCTTATGGGCTGGAGCTGGACTCCCAGTAAGTGTAGATTTTCACAGCTTCAGCCCAGTAGAGCCCCTGGGGCCTGCTCCTTACCCCCCTGTACAGCAGTGTGTGGGTCTTAATTCTGTAAGCAGGCTTCCTCTACCCCTGCTCCACTTGTTAAAGCTTGAGGTTCTGTCATGACTCAAGGGAAGAGTGGGGAACTGAGTAGTTCCATGGTAAGAGGAAACCATAGCAGGCAAGGACAAGTTCTTCAGGTTGTTTAAAATCACAGAAACAAGTAATGGACTCAAAGGGTGGGGGATGGGCCTTAGATAGCTGTTCAGCTGATAGGTTGAAGGCTGAGGCCTTTTCTGCAGAGCAACACTGACCAGAATTGCTAGATTTAAATAATTCTGATAGAGCCTCTCCTGGAAACACTTCTAGAATGCCATTTTTATTCCTTAATTGTTCCAGAGCAACATGTCCACAGAGCGAGTCCCTCTAGAAGAGTTTAGTTCAGGCCATTTCCCCCTGTGGACAGGGACTGAGAGAAGGCTCAGGCTTTAAATAAAACCTTCCACCCCCTCCCAGGCCCAGTTAAACTGGTATGAAAATGCTTGTAGGGATATAGCCCATTCTCCTTCCTGCACCAGGAGTAGCTCTCTTAGCATATTTGAATTCCCAGTGGGGCTTGTAGTATCTTAACAACCACACCCCACTGGAAGTAGTCAGTGGGGTGCAGGACTCTCTCTTTCTGACAATCACAGCAGGTTAAAGTAGAAGCCAAACAGCAAGACTTAAGTCTCACTGTGCAAGAAAAGGGTACACCAGCATTCCTCCCCCCCCCCGCCCCCCCAAGCAAGGCAGCCTGCACTTCTTGCAGCCATGTCTCATTCTTCCTTATCCAGTTTAACAATTAGAGAAGTGGAGGTGAGGGGGGTGGTGGTCAAAATAATCACAGCTTTTGTAACCATCACATCCCACCTCTGCTCTAGTTACAGTCAGAAGGGTAAACAGCTGCACTTTTCTGTACATCATTAAAGAGACTTGGATACTAAGTCAAGATGCATTTTATTTACATGGTCAGCCACAGTCCACTAATGGGAGTACACAGATCTTACAAAGTTTGAACTACCTGTACAAGATGGATTACATATGCAAAAATAAAATTTTCAAGACCACAGTACAGTACTTGCCCCTCCTGCCCCATGTGATCACTCATTTCCCATCCCCAGTCCCATCAGGTTGAGGGATACACATGGGAAGTCACAGGCAAAGGGGTTTTTTTAATTACAAACAAACCCTCCTCACAACCAGTCTCATGCTAGAATGTAGGGTTTCAAGTGAAACAGGCTTACCTTAAAAATAAAAAAAAAGGGGGGGGGTTTGGTGGGGAGATACAGACCCTAGGATTAAGTAAAAAAACTTCAGAAGCTGCATTTCAACTCCAGTGCCAACGTCCTTCAGGGTTTCCTGCAGCAGGGGCCCCAAGAGAGTTTTCTTGGGTCTTGCTTCCTCATGTTGCATGACTCAAGCAGTTTGCAAGATTTGTCTGCAGTGCATTGATACTGCCATGGTAGCCACTGAGGCAGCATGGTTTACTATTGAACTCTGAGGTTCAGTCCTGCTTTGAACTCGCACTCCCTCTGTAAAGATCTTAGTTCCACCAGTTCAAATAGTTAAGCAGTTTACTTTAATATTCTGTGCAAGGCAGGGTTTTCTGCTCAGCAGGCTGCAGTGACCCATGTTACACAGATACCTCTCACAGCTGTCAGCAACAAGCTGCCAAACCTTCAGGGAAAAGCCTGCTTGGTCCTGTTCCAGGCCTCCTTGGCCAGGTGTTATGACAGCCAAGTGGACTGCTGCTGCCTACCTTCTACAGAACAATCTAGCTCAAAACCCAGCAGCCATGCTCACACTACATGAGCAATTCAGGCCTGGTCCTGTTTCTGACAATCCCAGGTACTGTGGGAATTATCTCAGCACCCTTTAGGAGCCCCAGGAGAGGGCAAGCTAGAGCTTTGAGATAGGCTTGATTTAAAGTTGTGTGTGAGCAGCAAGTGGCCAAAGCACTAGCTTTCACCACTACACCACTTGAAATGGTGGGGATGTGGGCTAGGAGCCAGCAGTTGCATTGACTGGGCTCACTAGAAAGACAAGTAAAAGGGGCATCAGCCACATTTAGAGACCAATCAGTGCCCCACTCCTGCCCTATGCAGCTCCCCCAACAGGCAGGGAAAGGGCCCAGCTTACACTGAGCCAACACAAGCCAGGAGCCAAACTGGTGCTCAAGGCTGAGTTTCTCCATAGCTCCAGGCTGGAGCAGACAGCTGAAGAAAGGGCGGTGAGGGGGGAAGAGCTAGCAACAGGCTGTTCTCTGGTAAACAGTGAGCAAAGTGCAGTGACCACATCCACTAAGACTAGCAGCCTAGATGAGAGCACAGAAGTGGCCTAGGGAGTTGCAGGATACAGCCCGGGTGACTCAGTCCCATGCCTTCACAAATCAGTTCTTCAGGAGAGGACTGGAGGAGGCCTCTTGAGCCACTGAATCCATCCTCTGCTAATGCTGACCCCCCCCCCCCCCTCCGATAGTCTGGCTTTGTAAAGATTGATGCCACCAGTTGAAGAAGGGCCAAACCATGGAGCCATCACAGGCTTGTGGCATATTCAGACTAGCAGATCACTGCTGGTCAGAGCCTGGTTTACCAAGACAAATGATGGTGCCACCTGCCTCCAGCCAGCACCCTGAACCGACCCACTTAAGTTCATCCATCCTTCAAGAGCATCAATTTCTAACCTAGAATAAAAACTATACTCACCACCTCCTGCAAGAAGGGCATGGGATGAAGACGGAACTGCTGATAACTACCTGCAACCAAAACTGCCACCCAACTAGGGCTGGGGGGTGTCTGAACACATGATCAACAGCAGCCTCTCTCTTCAGAGACAAAGGCCCCACTTACTCTTCCCCACAGAGGCCTGTTCCTAGCCACTGATGCCTTCCTTCTAAACACAGACTGCCTACAGTTCAGGGGACTGACAAGGGAGCACAGTTCGGAACAAAAAGTTTTGCAGGGTCAGCTAGACATGTTTAAATAAGTTACCTGGGACATGGAATGAGCAAGGCTGTGAGAAGCAGGATTCCTCATTTGCCCACCAGGGCTCAGTTCAGATTTGCCAGCCATCAGAGGCTCTCACTGGGGTCTCTTCCCACAATCAGGCCTCCAGCAAAGTGAGCTTGCTGTCCACCAGAAATTGTTACATACTGGTCCACTTCCAGCCAATAAGGAGCTTGGAAACAGCACTGGACAGTCAAGTGGGGGAGTGGTGCAAGGAAGGCTGGCTCTGCAAACCCAACCCTGCCCTTCATGGGGAACTAGCTACTGTACAGAATGGAAGGTGCAGAAATACCATAACACCACTGAGAAGAGCACACGGTTGAACTCCTGCCTGCAGGCAAGTTGTATGCCCCAGCTACGTGCAGCACCTTTAGTAACAAACTGCAGTCAGGGGAGATTCCTGAGTACACAGCCTCTATGATGATCTGAGCAGCTGGCTCTGGAGAAGGGTGGCTGCAGCTTCAGATTAGGCCCCTTTAATGCAAAGCAGGGCACAACTGCATTTACAAGCAGGCTGCCTGGGTAGTGCAGCTCTAACACGAAAGCAAAGGAGAAACTTGGAGGTGCTCCCCCCATCTGTTCTCCCCATGTAGATGGAGCTGACTAATCCAGATTCAGGCCCCCCCCCCCCACCACTTACAATAAGTCACATGGCCCTACTGCCACCAGCAGGACAAAGAAGTCTCTGCACTTGCAGGCATGGCATTCTGGGAGCAGACTTATTAATAAAAAGGCTCCAAAACCAACCATGAATTTGCCAGAACACACTCACAGAAAGGTCCAGGAGAAATAAAAGCAGCAAACTTGGGTCTAATTTCCCCAGGAGGTTTGGTCTGCATCCAAGGGTGGAGCAGCTCAGCTGGCTGAGACAAACCACTGACAGGTGCAGACACAGACATTCAAGACAGATAGAAGAGCAGTTTAAACAGAAGCAGCTACTCAGGGTCTGGTTCCTGGTAACAAGAAGCCCCAGGAAGATCAGAGGCCAAAGAGTCACCCAGGGATGAGAATAAAATTAAAGAGACCTTGAAAATTGAAGCATTTGGTTTTCCAAGTCAGCGGGAAGCACCAAGTGTCCTTGGAAAAATGGGAAGAAGGGAATCCTGCCCCCAAAACGGGGCCTGGGTCACATACAGCACATTAGGAGCGTGCCAGGTAAGGGAAGCCCAAACAACGTGATTCAGCCAGCACGACTCATCCCTTCCAAACATTCAAGGGAGGGAAATGGGGAGGGGAGCACCACGCTTTCTACAACTGAGGTTTCCCCTCCCCAGTTGTTTTAGGCGGTGAAATGCTCCAGCACCAGCTTCACTGCTACATGTAGTGAGCACTGGCTTGGGCAGAAGGGTCCTGGGGATGCAACTGGAACCCTATGCTATGCTTTGCCATGGGCCATGCGCGGCTCTATTGCTGTTCTACACTGCAACGGCATCCAGCACCAAGCCGGCCAGCGGCTCCCTCCAACCACGGCTACAACTGGAGTCCCAGGGCAACAGCAGGTAAAGCAGAGCACAGCAACACCCCATAGGTTGCACATACACTCCTTCCAGCACAGCTCTGCCAACCCAGCCCCCAAGCAAAGAGGGCAGAACACCACACCCAGTACAAGTCCCAGCAACACCCTGCAGACACAAGCCCAGTTAAAAGATTTCCCCACAGCTGAGGGGTGCCAGGGTGAAGAAGGTGACCCTATGTTACCATCCAGCCTCCATGCCAAGCAGGGTGCAGCCTTCCACAGCCCCAGCACCAACTGGGCCCCCCTGTCCTTACACAACACTGACATGTGCCCGCTCTAGGGCCTGCCCAACCAGCGAGTGCCAGCCCCGAGCAAGGCAGCGACATTCAGTGACGCTCTCCACTCTGGGCAAGGTGGGTGCGGACCAACCCGTCGGCACACATGAACAATCTTTGCCCGCCCTCAGTGCCTGGGAGGATAAGCAGCCTGGATACCAAATGAGGCCTGGCTAGAAGTCACACAAGTGGGGAATGCTGAGGTTGCACTTAAAGCAAAGGCCCTGGACCCCTGGCAGCACTTCCAAGTGCTGGAGCAGGGACAGACCTGGGGGTCTATACTGGGAAAAATCCCCCCCCCATCCCCCTCCTGTTTAGCTAATCGGTCACAGCCTGACACCCCCACCCCTCCCATGCCTCTTATTCAAGGACAAGGGGGTTATTGGCTCAGGCCCCCCTGCACCCACCTCTAGTGTTGCTAAGCGACAGGCACCCCCAGACAGTCATGATTGGACATCCAGTAAAAACCACAGAATAAATAGACGGGGCGGGGGAGAAGGGAAGTGAGGAAACATGTCAGCCATGCCCCTCCGGTCCCTACAGGCAGTGATGTCCTTCAGTCCACAGCTCCCCCTCCTGGAGAAAGGCATCCTCCACACCCTCACAGTCACAGTCTCCTCTCCAGGCAAGGCATTCTCTCTTCACAGTTAATAGAGCCAGGGAGACAAGGTGCCCACCTGGCTCTCCCCAGGTGCAATCAGAGTCAGGACAGTCCTGGCACACGGGTGCCACCCTCCCTGCCCCTCAGTTGATGTCATCATAGGTGCTGGGGGTGGGGGGCGCAGGTGGTTTGGGTTTCTTTTTCTTGCTGGAGCTCAGCCCTGGCGTGCCCCCCACCAGGCTCAGGTGCGGCTTCTTCTTTTTGGTTTTACGTGACTCTGAGTTGTTTGTACCTGGGCCGGAGGGAGAAGAGGGAACATGAAGCAGGGAGCTCCACACCCAGCCCCTGGAGCTCAAAGGAGAGAGGGCAGAGGCACCTGTGTTCCCCACTAACCAAACCCTCCGGCATTGGGGAGGGCAAAGCAAGAGTCCCCCACTGTCCAGGGACTTGGCCTACTGACTTCTCGCCACAGACTCCTTTGCCAAACCAGCTGAAAAGGCTCAGGCCAGGGCATGGTCAATAGGGAGCAAGTTGGGGGAAAGAATAGAGGGCGGTTTCCTGTTAACTGGGGGTGAGACGGAGGTGAGACCTGCCCTGATTCCATAAGACATTTCTCCCAGGACTCCTGCTCCTGGGAGCAGACCCTCATCCCTATGTCTCAGCTTACTTGCTTTCGAGGAGGCCGAATCGGAAGGCGAGATGTCCGAAGAACCATCCCATTGAAGACGGCTCATGATGGCCTGGCTTTCCGTTACGTCAAAACTGTCATTTTCCATGCTGCCCTCTGCTTCTGGGAGCGAGCTGGGTGAGGGAAGCAGATGGGAGAGAGGGGTCACAGCTTTCCACCCATCCCTCTGCTGCACGCAGCACCCCTCCATCCCCATCACACACACTACTTCTGTCTCCGGTGCTCCACAGGCAAATTGGTTCCCCTGCAGAGCTGCTGGGGGTGGGAAGAGGGGCCAAAGGTCTCAGGCGGAGAAAACATGCCCTGGGGTAGCTTGTCATTCACAGAAACCTGGGATCTCCTTCAAGGCACACCCTCCCCCCCTCAACTGTTTTGGGAACAGGGGTGACAAACAGGGGTTCCTGTTCTGAGTATTCCCCAAAGGCTTCCCTGAGACTGGCACCCAGTCCCCAAAACCTTTCCTTGCTGGGCTGCTGGCCCATATATCAGTTGCCTGCCTCCACCATCATACAGGCCCCTTCCCCAGGGCCACCTGCCCAGCGCTGTGCCAAGACCCCACCAGCCATGGGGCTGAACAAGGGCTCATCCACTCAGGGCGTTGGGCTCTGGGGAAGATGCTGCTCTCACTGACCGGGCTTGCTAAGGCCTGGGGACACATCACAATATAGCCTCACAAAACCATCTCCACTAGGGCCCAGAAAGCTGGCACTGCCCAGCCAGGCCTGGAAGCTGCAGGGCCAGGAGCCTTTCCATCTTGCATGGGCACGCCTCCCACTTTCACCTGATCACACTTACGCAGAAGGTCCAAGGAGGTAGACCCTGACTGACCTCCGCTGCTCATCTGTATGCTGGGGGCAACGCAGAGACCTGCAGGAACACAGCAGTTCAGAGGTCTGGAGTGCACAGTGGGCTTTTGTTTCCCTTCCCTATACTTCCCATCCCTGCCTTTGCTCCCCTACTGTCTCTCTGCACCCCAGAAAATCCCATTCAGGGGGGATGGTTCTGCTCATTAGAAGGGAATAAGTTACACTTGGTAACTCAGTGCAAGAGGAGACAATTTCCCACACCTATGCCTGCAACGAGGCCATGTGGCCTGAGCCAGGGCCCTGCTGAGGGCAGAAATCCAAGGAAGCGTGCTCACCTGGTGCACATCTTCTTGGTGTGTTCAGAGATCACCCCACATTGCTAAAGAGAAAACAGACAGGATGAGCGAGCACAGAGGCGACCAGGGATTTTGCCATGGAGCGCTTTCAAACACTCATAATGTGGGATCTTCCTTGGCAACCAGAGACCTCCCCACCCTCGGGACAGCCCAGTGCTGGGAAGATTTCAGTTCCCAGGGCAAAGAGGGAGCAAGTGGCTCTAGCCATCAACGGCTGCAGAGTAGACATTCTAGCTCTTTGGGGCTGCCAAGGCGATGACCTGTCAAAGAATCAGTGCAGCCGCCTCCTCCCCAGTCCACAGCAGGGCAGCTCCAGTGCCTCTACTCCTGCCAGTCGGAACAGCACTCAAGTGTTAGCAGCAGCATAAAACTAATTCAGCTGGTCAGTTTTGCTGCTGCTGTTCAGAGCCAAGCAGGGAACAGTGGTAGGGGTAAGCAGCAAGATGCACCAGTTTTACAACAGCTTGGGCAAGTCAGGTGCATCACAGGCAGGCTGTTTTTGCACAAGCAGCAGTGTTCAGGAAGGAGGCCTTGGAAGAGAGTCCAGACAGAGGTAGGCAAGATCCTTCCACCCTGCTCCCTGGACCCCCTCCCCAGGCAGGAAGCTGGGGGCAGGCAAAGCAGCTACATGTTCATAGGTGCTTACAGGCTGAGGTTAAATATGAGGAGTTTGAATGTTCCAGTGAAAAGCTCCCAGGAAAGGGAGAGGGGTGCTGGGATTTTTACATGGACAGCGTCCCTGGATCTTAACTCCTGGACTCAGAATCACCCTACTGGCATGACTCCCTCCCTCCCTCAAGAGGACCTCAGGAGTCTTGGATCAACCCCGCAATGTTTCTCCACCTTCAGTCTCTGGCTGGTCATATTGCTCAATCTCCAAGGTGGGGGAAAGCAAGGTGGCAACCATTGGTAAGATCAGAACATTTAACTCTTCCTCACCCACATGAAGAACCCACAGATGGGCCAACAGACACAGAGGAAAAGGTGACCGGTCAATCCCAGGCCACAAAGCAAGTCAGTCTCTAAGCTGGGGATGGAACCAACGGCTCCAGTTTGCCAGGCCCATGGCTCCAACCCTGGCTCACCCGAAGCAGGGTGAGGCAAGATTCCCTTCCTTGGCTGCTAGGGCCCCAGCCCAGGCAGCTACTCACCGTGGTGAGCAGTGAGCGGAGCTCCTCAGGGCCCAGCGTTTCATAGTTGATTCCAGAGGAGTTGCTGTACTGCGGAGGGACACAAGGGTGACCAACTGTCCACAAACATTTTCAGGGTGCATCGTCGCAGCGCAGCACCCAGCTCAGTTCAGGGTCCCTGTGCTAGGTGCTGTGCATCTGCTGTGCCAGACAACCTGTGCTTGAGAGTGCATAAAATCGAAATGCACCTGACAAAGCATGGGAGGGGAAACCAAAGCATGGAGCAGAGCGGCTGTGTGTCCATGGTCACCCAGGAGATCGGCAGCAGAGCTGGGAAGAGCATTCAGCTGTCCTGAGTCCCTGTCCAGTGCCCTATCCACCAGGCCACATTTCTTTCCCCTGCTACCCACCAACATGGATTTGCATCAACACTCACCTTAAAGGGATCTGAGTTCCCGCTGAGCTCCCCTGAAAGGAGGATGAGATAGTGAAAAACATGGTGCCCAAAATACTGACTGCACAAGACGATGGGAGCTCTAACACTGGTCATGCTCACACCCTCCCTACCCCCTGACATGCGCAGCTGCTCCCCAAACCAGATGGGCATAAACCCTGTGCTGTACAGAGGCTCTAGGATACCAGAGATCCTGATCTCAGTCAGGTTCAGTGTGTGGGGAGACATGGGTGGAAGCTGGAGGACTCCCAGGCAATGTTCCCTCTAATTACTCGTAGACTGTGTGCGCAAACAATTTCTTTGTGTGCACAAAAACATTTCTTTGTGAGCACCAATATTAGTACTATTGAATTTTTTTGTGCAAACTTTATTTTGTTATGTGCGCAGGTTTCATGACCAGTGTGCACGCACACGCGCACAGCGTAGAGGGAACAGAGCTCCCAGGAGAAGCAGGTTTAAGAGATGAGAGAGAGGCCCATGGAAAGAGGGTGAACTGTTGGCAGCCTCCAGGGCTCTTGGCAACCCACCCACACGTCCCACAGGATCCTCCAGAGACAGCTCGCCACAGCGGTCAGCTTCTCCAGTAGATGGTCCCAGTTTGGTGAGCCACAGGGAGCATGAGTGGAGGAGGTATGTATCACAGAAAGAGGCAGACCCCACTGGGGCTCTCCAACGGGCAGCTCCACAACTCAGAACCAAGCCCACCCAGGACAGGACAAAAAGCTCAGGGTCAGTAAAATGCTTTTTCTTGGGGGATGGGCAAGGAACTGGCCAGGACACACCACGCTCAGCAGGTCGCCAGCTTTCCCATGGGCAATAAGAATTGTGCACCCCTAGGCCCCCCCATAGTATGGGTTCCCCAGTTGTGTGGCTCGACCAGCATCAAGTCACGCCTGCCAGTCACTGCCACAGCAGGACTGGGCTGCCTCCCGACACACCAGGCCAGGTCTCAGGGGCAGCTGGGAACACCATCACCAGCAGGCCCAGCTGGCCTAAGTCCCACCCCCCTCTCCACTTACCATTCTTGTGTTTTAAGGATTTTGATCTCCGGGGCGAATTCGGATTCTGCAATGAGAGAGAGACGCTGAGATGCTTTGAGGAGAGGAAGAATGGACAGGGAGGGGGACATGAGTGCACCTCACCCCTTCCTTCCCTTTGCTGCCCCATCTCACCGACATCAACAGCCAGGATGTGGGAGGGCCCAACCCCAGCCCCTACCAGCCACTTCTCACCCACCATCCCCACCTGTCATTCAAGAGAATGGGCTCACCTGGGACAGGTAGTGAAGGGGCCAGGGACCACATATCTGAGGGCTGGGTTACCACCCCACCCAGGCCAGTAAGGTTGCTGTGTCCCCAACCCCTGTCCCCATGTCTTTGGCTTCTACCCCCCCGCCCCCTAGAATCCTAGGGTTGGAAGGGACCTCATAGGTCATCTAGTCCAACCCCCTGCCAGAGGCAGGACCACTCCCACTAAACCATCCCAGTCATGGTTTTGTCCAGCTGGGCCTTAAACACCTCCAAAGATGGAGACTTCACCACCTCCCTCGGCAGCTCATTCCAAGGCTTCACCACTCTCCTAGTAAAAAAGTTTTTTCTAATATCCAGCCTCGACCTCCCTAACTGCAACCTATTTACCCCACTGATCCTTCTTCCCTGGCAGACTAGCTGGAGCTGTAAGTGTGACCTTGGAGCTCCTCAGTCACCTTCACAGGACCACAAAGGCCCCCAGAGTAGCCTGTGCCCCATGGCAGGAACTCGCATAGCAGAAAGCTCTGGGACAGTGCACACAGAACATCTCATTCCCCAACACAGTGCTGCTGGAGGAATCACAGGTGCAAGAGGAGCCCAGTTTCAGGCTCTGGGCCTCACATGAAGCGAGTACCCACCCCACGAAAGATGAGCAGAGCTGCTGGTGGCTCCCCACACCAGAGCCCAGGACGAAGAGCTCCGCCACACCCAGGGTCAACCTTCCCTCCCCCACTGACCACGCTCCACCACGTAATGCCCATAATGCCAGCTTGCATCCAGGAGCTCACACCTCATGGCTCTGCCCTCCTCACTGTGAAAACAAGGAGTGAACCCCTCTTCACCTCCCACCTCAACTCTCCTCACCCTTCAGCACTCGCCGCCCAGAACTTACCTTATCAGATTTTCTCTTCTTTGCTAAGAAAGAGGAGAAAGGAAGAATGTTTTTAGCCCTAACAGCACCCCCCTCAGAACATGCAAACTTCCTCTGCAGGAAGGGCAGTGGGGACAAGAACTGAAATGGCTCCATCCTATGTGACTGAACAGGGAGGGGTCTCCGGGTCCATGGGAGGAGGGTGGGGAGACAGGATGGCCAGGACTGATGAAAGCCAAATCCTGTGCTGCTTTCAGCTATGCTCCTCCAAGTGCTTCATGCTGGTCAGGCAGCTCCCAGCGTATGTAATTGGCCACCAGACTCCCCAGCTTGGTCAGCGGCATGAGGACATGGGGCACTTGGCAGAGATGAGCTGGGGACTGAACTAGGGGTGGCGGGCTGATGGTGGGGGGCGTACCAGAAGGAGGCTGCACAGGCAACAGCTGAGTCATCAGTCCCAAGAACTACAAATCAGGTCCCCCATACAATGACTTCCCAACTCGCCATGGAGAACCAGGACCGGATGGCAATAGAGGGCTCTGGGCTACAACTCAGGGTTCAATTCCCAGCTTGGCTCCAGATGGACCTCTCCTCACCCCCCCATGACCTTGGGCAAGTATGCTGGACATTGCAGTCTGCTGGACAAGACTGCCCCACTGATTCCCTTAGAGCAAGCAAAGGGCAGGTCCCACAATGCTGGGGGACCCCAAAACCTCCCACATCCCCTAGGGAAACACATTGAGGGGCTTGTTGGGTGCAGGAAGAGATCTGGCCTTTCCTACACATAGTAGTGGAATCTCCCAACCCCCACCCCCCTTGCCCAGACTACAGTACACAAGCGCCCCCACCCACGCTACCTTTCTTCTCAGAGCCATAGGACCAGTCATTATCGTTGATGTCGTCATTGTCTTCTTGGTCGCTCTCTGATTTGTTCATGTTGTTGCTGCTAGCGATCCTGTTGGGGAACAGGAGTCAGGGGTTTCAGCGCCAGAGGCCTGCACCCCTGCTCCCCGCCCCCCTTTCCAGTGGGCAAACCAAGGTGGACAGCCACCCAACCACCCCACAACCAAATCAGAGAACAAAGGGGGAAGGGCTGAATATGAGGTTCAGGACTCCTGATTTCTGTCCCCGATTCTAGGAGGGGAGTGGGATCCAGCAGATAGAAAACGAGCAGAATCAAGACTCCTGGTTCTGTTCCCAGCTTAGGGAAGGGAGTGCACCATAGTGGTTAAGTCAGAACTCCTGGGTTCTACTGCAGAATTGCTGTCACACCCTGATAAGTTTGCTGTCTGCCCTATGCCTCAGTTTCCCCAAGTGAAAGAGAGGGGCTCACTCTGGTGCAGGGCGGAGCTCAGTGTTTTTAACCATGCTTGCAACCTGTGTTAGTGACCACTGCTCCCAGAGACCAGTCCCCCAGCCCACACCTCCTGTTTGCTATCCGGCTGCTGTTGCGACCCATCCCGAGGCACTTCTCCAGGTGGGGAGCAAAGCGGGAGGCAGCGATGCTGCGGCTGCAGTTGGGACAGACACACTCCTTGTTCTTCCACTGGTTGTAGACCTGGCCAAAGATATCCACACCGGGCTGGTCCACAATCTCTGAGAACAGAGGGGCATGAGCGTCAACTGTCTCCTTGCAGGCACAGCAGCTCCCACTACCACCACCCCGTGCCCTCCTGCCAGCCACCCAACACCCCAGCTTGCTCAGAGAGTCTGCTTCAATTGTCAGGAGATTCCCCAAGACCCCAAGTTTCAACTGCCTTAATAGCCAACTGGGACCTGGGCTCCGTGGCAGCCCCAAGAGCCTTCCACTCCCAGACTCAAGGGACTCAACACTTTTGATTTCTCTAGGCTCCTGGGCTGCCAATGCTGCTTGGGATCAGGACACATGCACAGATTCTAGCACAACAAGGCCAACCACAGAATAAATGCAAGGGGTATGTGATAGACAGCATGTGACTAAGAGCCAGGCCTGCCAAGGAATAGCAGGACCGCCATGGAGGGAGACCAGGGGAGAACAGCTGTGAAAAGGCTTGCAGAAAAGTCTAGCTAGGCTGGGTAACCCTTCAGAGCTTCTTGGCAGCACCTGATCTCCCAAGAGGAGAGTTGCAGAGAAAGCTGCAGCAAGGTGAAGTCTGATTGACTGGGGATGAGGAGGGAAAGAAAGGCAAGAGGGTGGTGGCCCAAAACCAGACTGGATGAGCACCTTCGCCAGAGTCCAGTCTCTGTCGGGGCCTTTATTCAACTATGAACAAACACAATAAGGTAGCAGAATCCACTCTGGCTCCCTCTCCGGCAGCCATTGCAGAAGGAACAACATACTTGTTTCTGTAGTAGGGACCCCAGGAAGTAGAAAGTGCTGAGAAGAGGCTGGTTTTACACAGATCCTTTTGTGGTTACGATAAGAACCTCTCTTCCACCCTCACTAACACGAGCAGTTTAAGAGCCAGTCCCTAGACAGCCTCTGCCTCTCCCCTAACTACAGAAGCATATTCACTCCCGTTGCAGCTGAGTTTCCCCACTGCTTTGCACAGCCCCAGAGCCCTGTCCTGAGACATGCAGACACCAATCAGCACAGCCACCACCATGGTCACCCTAGGGTGACTTGGCCTTAGGTTTTGTTAGGTACATGAACATTTCAACGAACAGAACTCTTATTGGCTGTTATCCAAACCATGGGCAGAGCTGCCAAGATTTGGGTTCTGAGCATTTCTTGGTTTATTTATTTATTTTTAAGAAAAAAGGTTTTTACAGCAGGGTTCAACAAATGCAGCAGGGTGCTAAGTGCCAGCCCAAAAACTAAGGTGCTCCCTGCCACTGAAAAAAGTCACCTAGGGCATTTTCATCGGTGGGGGCAGCACCCCTGAAAAATGTCAGCACCAATGGCTTTCTTTTTTAGGCACTAAGAGTTCTGGCCCTGAAGCACAGCATCGCAGCTAGGTGCCATGGTACAACTCCTGGTCACCATGGCGACCTGGACACTCATGGTTTGTTGAGCCTTCTTTTACTGACACCCAATACAAAGGGACACGCTTGGGAATCTATCTTGAAACTGCTTTCTCTCTTCACAGCAGGAGGAGCAGCCCAATCCAACTAAAAATAAGTCATGTTCTTTCAACACACACACACTGTGAAGATGGACAGATTTCCTTGGGAGTCGCGATTCCCCTAGGGGACCCATAATGCAACCAACGGCATGGAAACCTGGAAGTGAAAGTGCTGTGAAACCCAGCTGCACAGCTGTCTAGATTTGATTGCAACTGCCAAGAACAAGGAGAGATGGCTGAGAGGGACCCCACTGCTTTAAAACAACCACCTCTTCTCTGATGTCTGTTCCCAGCACAGTAACACCTAAAGTTGCTCTTTGGCCTCAGTGACACACAGGTTTGGCATAGGGAGAATGACATCAATGAGGGGGTATGATATTTTTAAACCAATCTCATTATACTGGTGCAATCCATAGCAGGGAGACAGAGAAACTGGTGTGAAGGTGCCTGTGGCTTTCATGACCCAGCTAAACTGCACTGGATAAGGCAGCTTGATATCATGCTAGGGAAGCTGCATTCTCCAACTGTCCCAGGCTAGTTTAAGGGGAACGATGTTTGTGCTTAGACAAGGCCTAACTCAGAAGAGTGAGAGGAAAACTCCATTTGAGGAACTCTGCTTTAAATCCTTCTCAGATGCAGCTGCAAGTTGTGCCCCTTTACACCCAAGGAGGGGGAAAGGACAGGAAGGGGCCCATGAGAGAACTCACCAAAATCCTTCATGCTGTCGGGATCCGTGTCATCCAGGAAGAAGTAACCACACTTGACCGCCCGATGCACCTCAAAGCAGAGCCCCAGGCAGGCGTCTTCGACCAGGTCCGTGTAAATCTCATGAGCGATGGCCTGGAGCCCAACAGAGCCAGTGAGACACCATGGGAAGGGAGCCCTGATTGCATCTCACCAGACAAAAATCACTCTCTTGCCTATAGCATGCCCCATCACAACCAGCCACACTGCCAGAGATTGCAAATGTTTCTTACTCCTAGCGGGCCCCCTTGGAAGGTACTGAACTGCAGGGCAGGGTGCAGCAGAGGCTGCTCCGCCCCCATTGGGCTTAGGAAGAAATGCCATGGCAGGGCAATGGCTAGCTTTAGTGGCCTTCACCACATTGTGGGTTGAAATGGCAGAGCCAGGGTTATTTCTAGCAGCAGAGCTCGCCACAGCTGTCCCAGTCGCCATCCACAGCAGCACCAGAGAAGAGTTACTCTCTGCTCACCCCTTGGCAGTACCCCAATGGTGATATCATTTTACAGACACCCCCAGGCTACATGCCCATTGTCATTCTCTTCATGGCATGACCTGAGCAAGCCTATTGGGACACTGTAAGTAACAGCTTCCCCATACATGCTGCCCTCTCAATATCAAGCACCCTCCCCAGGCAGGGCTGGTGAGATGGGATCAAATAGAACCAACACATTCTTCCCCCATGGGGCTACTCACAGTGGGGGCAATAGTCACCCCCTCTTCCCCACTGTTCCCAACATTGACACCCCTCCTCTTGCACCACATCCCAACTGCCTCCATCTCTCCCCAGTGTGTTCTCCACCTGCCTAGCAGAACCCCCAGCGCTGGTGTGGGTGCTCACAAGTGGCTACACAGGGCCCAGCAGCACAGGCTCTCGGCATCGTAGTGCCCAGTGAGCATAATGCTCATGCAGCCAGCTACATTGGGGACACCAGGAGAATATGGTGAGGGGCAGCGGCCAATTGTCCACTGCTTTACCCCCAGCCAAGGGGGGAGATTGGAAGCAAGCGCAAAAGCCCTAAACTGAAAACCATCATGGCTCTCAGTTCTACCCCACAGGAAAAGACTTCAGCTTTTCTTACCCCCCCTCCACCATCCTCCCCACACAGGGATGAAGTCCCACAGCCAGTGACCTGGCCACATCCTGCTAAAACCCAGATTCTTCCACCCTATAGGGGTCAGCCCAGGCTAGGCCACGTGAGGAGGGTTCTTACCCCTACCACCACATCTGCTGCTTCCAGTTAGAATGGGACAGATGGCTGCTTCCTCAAGAACACCCCAAGGAAGGAGAGACAATCAGCACCCACACCCCAAAAGAGGAGCCTCTCCTCTCCATAGGAACCCCTAGGGCACTGCTGTCCTTTTAAAAGCCAATGGGTCTCTCCCCTGAGACAGCCCCAGGCTATGGGGCAGAGTGCAAGGGCTGTTCTTTAACCTTTTCTAAGCAAACTACAGAACTGAGCTTTGCTGCCACACCCTCCATCTGAATGTCATTTCCTTCCCAGCCCATCGTCACATCCCTCCCCTTTGGTAAACTGTCAAGCAACCAAGGACAGCATCATAGGAATCCACCTTCCTGGCATTTCAGGGCTCAAGAGTCAGGCTTGGCTCTCGCCAGCATCACCAGCAGCAGGACAAATTCCACCCACACAATCCCCTGAATCCATGGGATTGCATCAGGGAGGGGAGCTCAGGATCCAGTCCTGCAACTGGAACATGAAACTGCAACACAACGTGTGGGGATCCAGGGTGCTCTGCCAGGCTGAGAGAAGTGGCAAAGACACATCTTTCACACTGACAAATGAGCAGATCTGACTGCCACAAACAGAGCAAGAAGGGGACAATTCTGCACAGAGTGAAAATCCAGAGGTTGGGCACAGCAGGAAAGATTCTCCCAGGGAAACTGGCTGCCTGGAGCCACTTACCTCCAGTTTGCTGTTATCCAGGCCAGACAAAGACATTTCCTCCATTTTCATTTGCAAATACTAGTGGAGAAGACACTTTGAACACACATAGCACAGGGCAGGGTGGGATCCCGCTGCACAGACAAGGAGCGAGAAACAAGTCAGCACTTAGATCACCTTCAAAACACACTCAAGCAGTCCTACTGCCTATCATCAGGCCACACAGTGAGTTGCCAAGGGAAGCCCATATGGCATAGGGAACACACCCCAGGAACAACGCTGCACTGACCAGAAGGTGCCAGGCAGACTAGTTCAGTGACACCCAAGTACCAGCTGCACAGGAGGCGCCGTTTCCCTGCACTGGTATCAGCCTCCGGCCCACAGCTCAGCGCACAGCAAGCGCCTCTGCCCGCAACCTAATGTGGGCTGGTTCCAAGCCAGTCTCACGTGCTGTTCAGATGGCGTTGGGGTCATCACCCCACACAACCAGTTCTGATGCAAGGGGCTGCAATGGTATGCCAGGTGTAACTGTAAAGAAAGCAGGGTGCTGTAGCATCTAAGAGTCCTAATCAAGGACCAGGACCCAGCCTGCACTATGTGCTGTACAGACCAGCACCAGTGCTCCATTAAGCAGTTCTGGTGCCTGTCCTGGAAATGAGCGCTGCTCACCAAACTGACCCTCCCTCTTGAAGACCTACAAAAAGATAACACCAAGGACACAGGTTTCCCTGTAACTAGACCCATTCAAGCCAGCCCATGACAGGCACAGGCAGCAGAGCAAAGCTATAAGCTAAAGGCCAAGCCGGCCCCAAGATCTGTAACTAACTGGTCAAAGTGAGGGCTCTATGCCCAACATGGCACATCTTGATCTGCCTGTAACACAGTAACTTTCCAACGGCACATCCAATGCACTCCACAATTTCAAGGAACACCCTATGCATCAGTGGGGAAAACTCTATGGATCTTGGTGCGAACAGAAAACTGGAAGGGTAAACAGAGGGACACATGGAGCCCCTGGCATGTAGTTAGCAGACCTGTCGGCTACCAGGAGGTCTGTAATTGCCTATCGATCAAAGCACCAGTAGATGGCAGCCATTAACCCACTGCAGCATCCCATGTCCACTCTGTCCAGCTTCTAAACAGTTTAGCATGTTGACACCCTTCTAGTTCAGACAAGCAATAAAGGAATACTAATGGATGGTTGGGTGGGTTATGACATTCTCTCGCATGAGGGAGGGAATGGAGGTAGCAGTGAACCCCCAAAATAGGGGAATGAGAGAGGCACACAAGACGTTTGGTGGGGAGATGGAACAAGGTCACTCAAAAAGTTGATGGCAGAAGTAGGAATAAAACCTGGCTCTCACAAGTCCCCTGGCCAGGGTGCTATGTACTGGGCCACAACATAAAGCTTATCGATCACTCTGTTTGTGTACAGCCTCCCAGTCGGGGTCTCTAAGCACTACTGCAAGACATACAATCAGATTCCAAAACATAGCTCCCAGAGTGATATCCAAGTCAACCATCCAAAGATGCTCAATCCCGGGTTGGAGGCCCGGGGAAGTCAGTGTACACTAGCCAATTGTGTGAATGCTGGTGTTTCTTCTAGAAACACAACCTCTCCCTGAAGCTGGTTCTGACAAACAAGGCCTCTCCCAGGCAAGCAAAGCCCCTGCCTAGGAAAACAATAATCCTGACACAGCAAAGAAGGGAAAACAGTGCAAGAAGAGAGACCATTGTACTCAGGCACCACGCCAGGACATGCACCTTCGCCTGGACAAGAACAGCAGCAGGCCAAGACAACTGGCTATGAGACAGCCTCATCCCAGGAAGCAGCAAGAGACAGGGAGAATGGGGCACTCCTGCCCCTTTCAGTGCCAGACACCCACATCATTGGGGCCCCCACTGCAGATGCCCTCTCTGTCCGCTGGAGTAAAACTGGCTGGGCCAGGGAGGGCACTGTCAGGGGTCTGCACTGTGTTCCTGAGTCTGCACATCCAAACAGGGGGTTCACCACCAGCTATGGCTGCTCTTCAAAGGGAAGTCCTTCACTTCTGGGAAAAGCCAACACTGATTTTCCTCCCCCACGGTGACCCCTCTGCAATTGCCTGCCCTGATAAGCCTGACAACTCCACTAGTTTTCCACAATGGGACCTGACATTCTGCTGCATCACCGCCCCCAATAACAGAGCCACCTGAGACGCAGGTACCAAGTAGCTGGGGCGCAGGGCACCCATTCCCTCCATCTGCGATCCACTCTTGAGCTAGCATCAGTGGCTCCTGCTACCTAGCCCTGGTATTGAAAGCTGCCAGACAAATAGATTTTGGGGGGGAAAAGGCGCCAGGCCTGGGAACTGCATCCCTCCACCCCAACCCAGCGAATAACCCACCCAACCAGTTAGGAGCCATATTGTCAGCTTCTGCAGCATGCCAAGAGCAGGCCACGATGGTGTGGAGAGGAAAAGGGGCTGCCGAGGTACCACACCGCCTTCCCGGGACCCCAAAAGCAGCACAAGCCACCCTCCTTGTGGAGGGGCAGCACGCCCACCTCCCAACCCCACAGGCAGGATTTCAAACCTGGCCTCTTCCCTGGCCGCCCCCGGCCCAGCGTGCATCCTTCCCAGCGCCTCCACACGGGGCAGCTTGTGGGCCCAGGGGGAGGGAGCAAGCCCCACGCTAGGGGGCTGCCGACAGTTTGGGCTCGCCCCAGCCTCTTGCCACCCCAGGCCTGTGGAAAGCTAACAAAGGGAGGTGAGCCGGAGAGCCGGCACCGGCAGCCCCTCCTCGGCTGCGCCAAGAGCCAGCCCGACTCAGGGGGACCAGACCCCGCCGGGCGGATCCCAAAAGGGCTGGAGGTCCCGAGGCGAACCCCGGCCGGTGTGTGTCTGGAGGGGGCCGGCCCGCCCCTCCCCCGCTTCCCCTCCCCCGCTTACTCACCCCGCCGTGCGGAAGACGCGGGCCGGAGGGGGGCAGCCGCTCAGACCCGAGCCGCCCGCTTGCAGCCCCGCCCGCCCCGCTCCCGGCTCCCCATGGCCGGCGGCGCCGGGTGCATTCAGCGGGCGACAGCCCCGGCCATGGCCCCCTGCTCCCCAGGCCGAGCGGATCCCCCCACGCCGCGGCCGGGGGGCAGCCCAGCCGTCCGCGCAGGCTGGGGGCTCGGCTCGGCCCGGCCCGGCCCTCCTGGAGCCGCGGCAGCCCCGTCCCTAGCGCGCCCTCCGCCCGGGCGGCAGCAGCATTTGCACAAGCGCTGGGGGGGAAGGGGGCGGCTTCAGCCAGGCGCGCTCAACCTACGCTGCTAGAGGCCGGGGCGGGCAGAGGCGGGGCTTGCCTTCCAATGGGCGGGCGAGGCCGCCGACCTGGAGCCAATCAGCGCGGCCGCACCTTTTCACGCTCCTCTGCGCCGCGCGGGGCTGGCTACATTGTTGCAAGGCGCCGAGTGTCAGGATTCCAGGCAGGGAGGAGGGGCTCGGAGCGGGCAGCGCACAAAGAGGCCGCGGGGGCGGGGCTGGGGCTGCCTGTTCCCCTCCCCTCCCCCGCCCCAATGATCCTCCTCCTCCGGGGATCCCCTTCTCCACCCCTGACTGCCCCCATAGGGATCCCCTTCCCCCCCAAGGATCCAGCCCAGACTGTCTGTCCCTCCTCCTCCGGGG